>CM021733.1:107100906-107130391 GCA_011075105.1 Heteronetta atricapilla | reverse complement strand
GGACAGATTTCTGACTGATAAATAAGCAAAACAGTGACCTAGCATTTCTGTGTTTGTTTTCTTTGTTGTTGTTTTTTTCAGTCTAACTTAGTTTTAATTATTCTTTTCACTGTTCAAATCACCAGTTAGCCCACAAAAATCTATATAGGTCCTATAAAAAAATAATTATTTATATTAATTATTTCTAATATAATTATTTCTAATAATTTATATTAATAACTATTGCATGTCAAAGTCCAAACAGATTTACTTTTAAGGTCAGTGGAGAGAAACACATTTCTGATGGTGATTCATCCAAGTTAGCAGATGTCTGAGGTTAGGTGAGGGGCAACTAATTCCTGGACCCACCCCATGTAGGCCCACCCCATGGCATACATGTTATTGACAACCACATGTTAGCTAGTCCTCTTGAAAAGGTGATTCCTCTCATAGATATGTGCTTTGGAATGAGATGATCATCCTTCAACTCTCAGCTGACTGCAGATATCCACATTATAGATCCTTAGCTTGGACAGATGGTTGTCCTCCTGTCTGACTCTCTGCAAAGCACCTTCTGTGGATTTCTGTTCACCACACTTAATGCAGAGGGTCCTTAAACAGACACAAGTGCTTCTCAACAGCGTAAGAGCCCCAAGGAACTTCCTGATTCACCACCTGGGAAATGAGGCCAGCATACAACCACCACACATGCTTCATTGAGAAAGAGAAAAAGTTCATCAGATCCCCATCCAGGTAAGATTTCCTTATCAGGAAATCTTTGAAGGATGTGGTTTGAGTCTGAGACAGAGAACACATACTGAACTTCATCAAATTAAAGCCAGTATGTCTGAGACTATTTTTGTTTCTAGGTTAAATATACCTTAAGGAAAGAATAACAGTCACGTAGAACAGGAAATTATTTTAAACCAGAAAGCATTTAGTAGGATACTTCTAGTTTGTCAGTGTTATATTTCATCACATGTTATTTAACAATAAAATCAAAGAGGTCTAAAATCTTTGTATTTATGTCCTCTCTTCTCTGCTTCTCTCTTTTACTGCATTATATAGAGTTTACTAACCTGGTTTATGCTTCTACTTTTCTGTGTTTGAATTGTGTGTTGTTTCCCCCAAGACAGCGGAGTTACAAGGTGGTAGGGATGAAATCAATTTTCTTTTATTTACGTGGAAGAAATAAATAGTGCACTTCCATTAACTCCACATTTTTTTTTCCTCCCTCTTGCAGCTCTGTGAACTCCTAAAGGTCACATCACTCAAGTTATAAGTTTTTGATAAACCAATGACGATATTGTTGTAAATTATTCCTTCTTGATAATTCTGTAGTATCTTCTGTGAAGTCTTGTGCATTCTCATTATCTTTTAACTTTTAGTAAAAATTTAAAAATATCTGTTTTTCTATGGGTCTTAGGATGGAGTTTATTGCTGGCATGGAATCTCTTGTAAGGAAGGTCCAAGACTCTACAGAATTATGCTTAGTGCCAGTTTTATGGTATTATCCAGGATTTAGTTATGAAAATATCTACATTATTTATAGAAAATAATCCTGATTTATAAAAGCAGAGCTGGTTGACAGTGCCTGTTTTCATGCAGGTAATTGCAATGAACCTGAATATATTTTTTTCTGGGGACCTTTTGGAGCAGGAAAAATTCTATTTCTGGAACTTCCTGCCTATTTAAAAAAAAAAAAAAAAAAAAAAAAAAAAAAGAGAGAGAGACTAACTTAGCACAATAAAGTGCCTGCCAGGAAAGACCCCCAGTTAGTCCCAGCAGCCTGACAAATTACTGCCCTCAGTCAGACCCACTGTACTTCTTAGACCCCCTTCTCCTGCTGAAGTCAAAATGAGCTGAGCTAACAAAAACATATTTATTTTTTAAGCCTCCTCTGACAGAAGCAGTCAAAAGCATTTTTTGTATAAACAGTTCAGTGCTCAGGTCAGAAAAGGCAGCAGGAGACAAAAGGGCAGTGAGGAGAAGGAGGAGAGAGCAACAGCAATTAGCAACAGAAGGATGGATTTTTTAATTTCTGCTGGCATCATATGTGCAACTTGATGAGTTTACTCCTTGGAGGAGCAGCCACCTCCAAACCCCTGCTCCTTTGTGTCACTTCAAACATAAGCAGTAGTCTCGCACTATGCAGTTTTCTGCAGCTAACCAAAGCTGTGAAAATTAATATTAATCAGTAACCATCGAAATTTTGCTCAAGAGGCATGTAAAGCTAAAGGTTAGTTCTATTCTCATTAAAGTCCAAAACTATGTCCTATGCTGCTAGATTTATGAAATTACTTCCTTCCCTCAAATACAAAAGTGGCAACCAAAATTACCTTTCATTATCTCACACTGACCTCTAATTGTTATCTTAATGAAGTTAAGATCAAGCAAACATTTAATTAAAATTAATGGAGGGATGCACACTTACTTCAGAAATCTGAGTATACTATAGATTGCCAGATGATAAATTTGATAACACTGCTGCCGTGTTCTTCTCTTTGCTCAAACAAGTGAAGAAAACTGTCATGAGAGCTTTAACGACGATTTATCCTGGTATTTGGTGGGTCTGCGGAAACAAATTTCACTTCAGTTGCACAAAGACTTTATTTGATCTAGCCTATTAATAAAAATTGCAAATATTCTTTCTTCTTATTTCTAACTGTAATCAGGCTGCATTTTGCTTCACTGACAGTTTTATTTTTTTTTGCTAATCCTGGTTTTCTAATGCTCCATGGTATTCTGAACGCTTTTATCTTATATGTTTTAATTTTTTCTATTTTGCACTTAGAAAACATCTTTTATCTTAAAAACTGAATATAGATTCAGGAAGAAGTAAATGCATATCCAGTCACGGCCTGGAGGTTATCATCTCAAATTGCTAAGAGCTATTTTCTAAAATTATATCTTATTTTTAGGGAGGAATTGGCTCTGTGCTACTGTCTCCACCTTTTCCAGCAACCTCTGCCAATATTTTAAATCAAGAACTTTCCACAGGACCTTCAGTTTGAGACAGCTTTCTTCAGTTATGCAAATGAGGAATCTCTGTAACTTTATGTGAATGCAGTCAGTGAAAACCTGATTTGATTACTGTTGATCTTGTTTTAGCTACCAATATCTCTATATATTATAGAAATTTAACTGTCAAACATATATGTGGATGTATCTGATTTGTGGTTTTGGAAGTAAATTATTATATCCATGTTATTATTAGAATTAGCAGTAATTAAGCTTTTTTTTTTTTACTTTCTTTTTGATTGTAATAGTTATGTTTTTGTTTCAACACTCAAAATTTTTGTTAGCATAGGCTAAATGCACTTATATCAAATTTATAGTCTATATCACCATGGAAGAGATATAATTTTAAATAGTTATTTGAAATATAATTAAGAAAACACATTGCTTATTTAAAGAAATTTAGAATTTAATGTCTAGGTAGTACAGATTGTATTAAAGTCATATCAGAATTGCTTCTTATTTCCATGACATTATTTGGGGTAATTTAGGGCAAATTATATTTTGCTTAGAGGCTGTAGAACAGATTTCTGATCAATTTACTTTGAGTATTCTTGACTACAGATTTAACTTTCTTTGATGTTTAGATATTTTTCTTTTTAACATTAGTTTCTGTCTCTGATTCATCTTGAAGAGTTGCTCACATCCTGAAGAAAAAGACTTTGTGGGTTTAAATTGTCACTATATTTACACGTGCACAGGTTATTTTTTTTTTATGAATTTTGTGTAAACGTCCAAGGTTTTGATAACGCAGACAGATCAGTCTTTGACATTAATTAACCTGATGATCCATGTGATAAAAAACTATTGAATTCACCATAAGTAGCACTCAGAGTGAGTTTGGGCATTCTGTTGCAGTAGTTGCACCCCAAATATTTTTGTTATTGAATATTTTTGTAATTAATCTAGATTTTTTTTTTTTTGAATTTTGATTCATTTCTTTCACCAGTGAAAGGGAAGGTTCCTCTCATGCTTATGAGATCCATTCTTTTCTGGGTATTACAGAATCAGAATGGGTGAGATTTGAAAGGATCTCTGGAGTTCATACAGTCCAAAACCCTTTTCAAGCACGGACACTTAGAGGTATTTATTCAGGACCATGTCCAGGTAGTTTTTGAAGATCTCTAAGGAGGGAAACTCCACAAACTCTTTTGATTTGTAATTTGATTACAGAGCCCTTGGTGGATAACTGTCAACGTAATTCTGTTTCAAAACAATGAATGAGCCAGACATGTATTTTGAAGTCGTTAGACACTTCAAAGTTAGAAAAAAAAAAAAAAATGGTAATAACATGCATTGTATTTTATTGCACCTTAATCTTAAGTTACCACCTTGAGGAAATTGCATCTAATTAGTCCCTGGCCCTCAACTCTGGGTGGTTTTGTTTGTTTGTTTGTCTGTCTGTTTGTTTTGTATTAAACTTCATTTATATTACTCATGTTGTAGGACTGCTTATTTATTTCAGTAGAAAATCTGGAGATATTGACAGTTCCATAGGAAACTGTTGAAGTGTTTATTTCCTGAAAGGCTCCAAATATAATTTAAAATAATAATAAAACATAACATTTTATTATTTTTTTTACATATAAAAGGATTTTATATTAGGAGTTCTAGTACTTAATAAAGAGGCCTTCCTGAAAATCAAAGGACTGAAAAATATATATATATATTCTTTGTTCTAGATCCCTAGATTTTTGACTAGCTTTCTTAGCATCTCCTAATAAATGAATCCATGATCCTAGAGTTTACTCCCAACATTTAGCTGAAACTATTCCAACTGCTCTTCCAACAGAACTCTGTGGCTCTGTGCTTTTTTTTTCTTTTTTTTTCTTCCCCAGGTGGTACAATGAAACCATATATCTGACACTGCTGTTCCTCTCAAACATTTTCTGTAACTGGCACAGGTTCACATCACAAAGGAAAGTGAGAAGGGATTTGCGGAAGAGTTGGCAAATCATAGAATCACAAAATTATAGAATGGCTGGGGTTGGAAGAGACCTTAAAGACCATCTAGTTCCAACCCCCCAGCCATGGGCAGGGATGCCACCCTCTAGATCAGGTTGCCCAGGGTAAAGCCTGGCTGTAAAACACCTGCAGCAATGGAGCATCCACAACTTATCTGGTCAATACTGAAGTTTTAAAGTGAAAGTTAAACTCTGTATTAGAGTTACCTCACAACATAAAATAATCGTAAATTATGAAGACATCTGCATGGATGCAAAATGTGCAGAGTGTAATGTTCTGCCTGTTTCATGTCCATCAACATTAAAAATTAAAATATTATCTATAGAAGCTATTTATGTCTAAACTGTGTTAGGGTCCTATCAGCATTATTTGCACTTATGAAAAAAGCTCAGATGTGAAAAAAATAAATAGCTATGTGTCTCTCTGGACTATGAGACTTATCAAAATGATTATCTAGTGACACTGCTGGAGAATTAACTAAACATGAGTCTCTGCATGGGAGGGGGTGGAGTAATACTATTACTTAGTAATACTATTGCATCCTATGCACCCATAGCACTAAAAAATTAGAAGATGTGGATCAGTGCTAATGTCTTAAAACATTCTTAAGAATATAAATTGAAGATTTTAAAGTCATGGTAAGGAGACTGGTCAAGATTACGCTTGTATTTTATTAGCAGAGACCTTTGTACCTCTTTAGGAGAAAATAAGAATGTGTGGCCTATGTTCACAAAATACCTTTATTTTGGATTTATATTCTCACATGAACAGTTAGATCAAAAGATAGTAACAGTGGTTTGAAATTTTAAAATATTCAGTAAAGTGAAGAATGAGGAGTGAAAGGTATAAGGGTGTATTCACTGTATTGCTGCAGTGCCTCTGTACCATAAAAAAATATATATTTAAAAAAAAAAAATGTTCCTAAGTAAAGAATAAGCTTTGAAATGGAAACTTTTCCTTTATTTTCTTTTTCTTTTTTTTTTTTTCAAATGAAAATAACATGTCCTTCTCTATCTTTAGGGGTACAAAACAGGAAAGATGAAGAAAAATCATCTTTCCATAAGTTTTCTTAAATGGACATAATGAACTAGTTGTATACTATGATTGACATAGTTGAAGGCAAATGAACAATTTAATACTACTATAATTTAAACTAGATATCCTGAATATTTACTTGATGGTACATTTCTTTAATCAAAATAGAGTCCTGCCAAGTTTAAAATGAGCATGTGTTTTGATGGAATATATTGACATCAACATTTGACAAGAAAACAGAAGTAGCTAATTTTCATCTGTTTGGCTTTGATATCCTTGCCTTTTCTTTTTTTGTACGTATGAAAAAAATGACATTTAATTTTTATACAAAATACAGTATTTACATATGTCATTGACAAAAATTTTAATTCAATATGGTAAAGTCAATATAGGATAACTAAATTAAAGAATATAAATCAGTATGAGCAGAATTCCTTTTCTAAATGAATCTTTAGAATCTTAAGATTCTTAAGGAATTTAAAGAGTATTCCTCAACTGTTTGATCCACCTTATCTGTTGGTTTCCATCAAGTGAGGACAAGAGTGTCCAGAGGTAGAACAGGAATACATAGGCAGACCTAGCGTCAATGTGTGACATACTTGATGGCTGGCAAATTAGCAACAAGTTGTTACTCTGTTTCTCCTAGAGCTCCCAAGACCAACAAGATCATGTTTAGTTTGTCTAGGAGATAAAATACATTTTTTACATCTCAGCAAGTTTTAATTACAATGTTAATAAGAATAATAAAAATAATTAAATATTAGGTATTTTTCATTTTAAAGAAAAAATAGTAACATTAGCAACTACTTAGCCTCAGTTTTGACCTCTCAAAAGACAAACGTCGTGTCTTCTTTAGAAATTGTTTGTGTGCATATGTTATGAAAATGTTGAGTCCTTATGCAACTGATAAATTGAGGATATGTAAACATATGTAAACCAACTAATTGGTTTTTTGTTTGTTTGTTTCACTGTAAATCCTTAAGAAGCCTGAAAAGATTTCTTTAGTCAATTTGCTGAAGCAGGCTTTCATTAGAGTTATACTGATCAGTGCTTTAATCAGTACATGAATCCACCAATTTCAGATAATTAGTGCTAATCATCATTTCTCAACACAAAAGGGCTTGAGCGAGGATTTTTGTCAGCAGCATAATAAAGGAGGACACAATGTCTTCCGGGCCTGACACAAGGTCATCCTACTTCACAGAACAGGAACTGAACTTGTGCTAGACATACCATAGATATAGACTAATTAAAATTACACACCTGAAATTCTGGATTTTGCACCCCTTGAAAGAGAGATGTTGCCCAGATGTAAGTACTCAGTGTGCATTGTTATAGCAAAAAAACAGAGCATAGACCACCTCTATCCCCTGGTAGAAAGCTGGTATAGCATGGCTTGCATTCAGGCAGCCAATGCATCCAATCTGCCTTTCTGGGGAACTCCTTGGTCCCTCCTCCCTGCTGAGATGTGATGAAGCATTTTCTGGAAGGGTGTGAGTTGGAATGGGCCACATTTGTGCCATAAACTGTGCTAGCAGTACAGCAGTATGAACTAGAAAGTTCTTGCTGTTTTAAGTGTTGGCTATTTTTGTTGAAGATATACTCATTACTTTTGAGAGAGTTTGCGTGGAAAGAAACTGTGAGCACAATCTCTTTGTTAGCCCTGAAAGAATTGAATTACACAGTTCTGAACACAGACCTTCTTCAGGCCACTCTGAAATGAAAAGCTAGAGAAGGTTATCCTGCCTCCCTCCCACTGAAAATGGACAGTTATATTGCAAACATATATGTGGCAGACAGGCAAATAAATATTTTTTTTTTTTTAAAATGCATATTTCACAGAGGGACATTAAAATTGCAATAGGGTAACTGTGAACTAACTAATTAACTGTAGCCTTACCTCAGGCTCTTACTGCAAACCTTGTAACATCAGAATGGGAGACTCCAAGCAGACCTTGTATTCTTGAATACTACTCATAAGGTTTGGGCTATAATCCAACCTCAGTGGTTCTGCCAGTGTTCCCACCTGACCCAGATGCTAGGCTTTTGGACAGAATTCTTACCTGTAACTGAAGCATTCTGGGTTTGAATCCCTCCAAGGCTGAAGGAGAATTCAACCTGAATTGAATCCAAGAATTCTTCTTTTCCTCAAGATCAGTGCTTAAATCGCAGTTTATAATATAAAACGCAGGAGCAGTATATTTAAGTTGCTTCAAAATTAGGCCTTTGTGCTGCATTTTATAGCCAGTATAATCACAAGGTCATTTGCTATCATGTTCTACAAACACTTCCTAGAAGAGGTCTCACACTCAGGTAAAGAAATGCCTAGTTGTGCTGAACATGTCCAGTCCAGGAAGCAGGATTACTGAAATTCTTTGAAAATGAATATGCTGGAGTTTAAAATACAAATAATATTTCACATGCCTGAAGTTTAAATTAGTTGAGTCTGGTTTTATGCCTCTCTGATGGCTGTGATGATAAACAGATGGCATTAGTCTAACAATAATGCACAGGGCATGGTCTCCCTTGTTAAGTACCTTTAAAATATTCAAGTTACAGAGTCCAAAAACTAGCAAATGTTACCTCAAAATGTTTCTTGATGCTGCTCTACAGGACACGAAATTTTCTTCAGCCAAATGTCTAATATAAAACATTTTTTAGTTGAGGACATAAGAATTGTCTTCCTGACAGTGATTCAGGCTGTTTGCCAGGGAGCAGTGTTAGATGCACAGCATTGCATATGACAAATCAATGCAAAATCTTTATCAACAAAAAATTGTTCAGACTGTGGCTATATACTAATGTGTCTAAAATAGTATTCTTGATGTTTAAAATCCCAGAAATACAAAGTATCATATTCTTTTTTATGTGTAGTGCTTATTTTAATTATTATTCACTTCATAAAATGTAAACTGAAAGCCTTTGAGCAAATAAGAATGACTACTCTGTCTTCCTTCTGCAAGACAGAGTAGTCATTCTTTCCACTACAAAATTACTGGTTGAAATGCTGTGGACTGTGAAAAGCTGGAGGTCAGAATAAATGGTCATAGTGGTGATTTATGGCTAAATATCTATAATACACAACACTGTAATCATGGATTGTGAAATCCTAAACTACCTGAAATCCATGTGGACTTAGCTAAATGAATAGATAGGATTTTCACTGTATGTTGCCTTCTGTTTTGCAGTGTTCAGCTGTTAAAAGAACAGAATGAATTTAAGAATTTATTAGGCATATCTGAATGGAGAGAGCATTAGATTTTTGACGTGGAATGTGGAGCTTTAGCCACCTGTCTCCAATTAAACTCAGTGTGACTGCAAGATTAAAATACCATCTAGCTCACTATGAAAATATGTCCTGTAGGATCTCCTTTCAGCTCAGAAGCACTAATTCTAGTAACGGTCCAACAGAGAATCAATTTATTTTGATACTTAGAATGACTAAATATTTTATGTGGAGCCTTGGCAACACTGTTAAGAACTCTCTGATACAAAATTGGAGTTGAAGACATGTACTGGCACTCAAAAAAAATGCATATGAAACAGTATGTGCTAATTCAATAACTAGCACAAATGGTAGTCAAGAGAACTATGTTAACCTGAGAGATTCATATGCAGCAGAATGTGAAATCAAAGAAGCTGTGAAATAACTATGCTGAGAAGTATTGAGTATAAGTTAATTTGACAGACAGCTTTGGTTTTTTTTGCCTTTTTTTTTTTTTTTTTTTTTTTTTTTTTTGAGTGCATTGCATGTTTTAAACATCTTTTGACCTTTAATAAATGTACAGGAAAAACATCCAGTACTAAAATTTTTAGAAATGGTAACATGTTAAACTCAAATTTTCTATATTTTCTCCATCCCTATTCTGAGTACAGAGCTCCAAAGCTGTAACACAATAAATCAAGTAAATGTCATGCATGTTATATCCAAAACCATTATGCAGCCTTTCCATTTGAAAATTAAGTATGATTTCTGCAAACTCACACCTTGAAACTAAAAAATTGGACTGTCTTGAGAGAAATGTTAGCTGAGGAGGTACTACTGAAGGTATCATTATTTTGTGTTGAGTGTTTAAATAAGAAATCCCTTTTTAAGCTCCAGCTGTTTCATACAATGTACAAGCAGGTCCTTTTTCATCAAATATAGCTGCCTGGGATTTGCTGTGTTATTTCACAGCCATTCCTGTTTAAATTCATTTCTAGAAGAAAGGCCTAAATAGAACCCCTGAGGAAAAAAAAAAAAAAATGCAGAGAAATAGCCATCTGATGCTATGCAGTAATTTTTACCTTACATTTTCATGCAAAATTCTGATCTGAAATAGGGCAAACTTAAGACTGTCTTTATTGCCTTATACAGTAACACACTTTAGAGATGTTAGTTCAGGGCAATATTAGCAAAACAAGAATTAGATTTCTTCTTAGCAGGAATCTTTGTATTATCTTTACAGTAATACAGTAACATACTTTAATTTCAGATAAAAATGTATTAAAAAATAAAATAAATTAAAATAAAATAAAAAAATAGAGTCATTCTTTGTATAGAAACATGTATACCATGAAAATATATATATATATATATATATCACTTTTTGTTTTCTTACTTGTAATTTCTGTTCCTTAATCCTTAAGGATTTAATCAATCATTTCATTTGGAAAAGTAACATCTCTGATTTTTAAATGGGGAAAATTAGATATACAGAACTGAATCCTTGGGTGTTTTTAAAGTACAAATTGTACTTCAGACCTTGAGATGCATTGCTGCAGCTCTGGAAACAACAAAGAAGACCATAAACCACATGATATTTTGTTGGAAATTTTAATACTAAACCTCCCTCACTGGTGCAGAAACACTGTGACAAAGATAGGGAAAAAAAAAAAAAAAAGTGTCTCTCCTATACCTTTACATCATGTTTCATCCTTCAGTGCTGTACTCTGAAAGAAAGAATAAACTCTACTGAAAAAGGAGATAGTCTATTTGTATTACCATCATTTTACAGAACAACCCTGATGCCATTCCTTGTTAAAAAGAAAGTCTGTCATCTACAGCATGATGATGTTATTCAAACAAAGGAATCAAAAGATCATGTATATGAAATGTAATTCAATGTAGCACAGTTTAAGCTGCTGAAAAGACCAAATACAGAGGACTCTACAGACATCTAACATGGCTGTGTTTCCAACCTGCTGAAGCAAGGAGCTGTGCCAAGCTTTGCCTATGGGGTTGTGGAATTGCTTTTAGAGCATGCCTCAGCACTTTCTTTTAATCTGCCTTTGTGCTTGTTGGACTTCTGTATTGCTAATCCACTGCCAAGTCTTCTGCTCATTTAGCCAGCTTTACCTTTATCACTCGTCACCTGAATTTTGTGCAGAATCATCAGTACTGAAGAGTTTCTGAGATTGTTGAGACACAGCAAAAGGATTTTTTTTTTTTTTTTATTGTGCACCCGCTGCACACTTTGCTTTTCTTTACAGAAATTTTATATTAACTCTGAGAGATACTGACACACTTCAGTTAACAGTTAAACTAGATTTTTTTTTTTTTTTCAGAACACATTCCCCTGTTGTGATGGATTGTGGGTTTATATTATTATTATTATCTTTTCAACCCCAAATGCTCAGGCAACAGAAAAAAAGCTGTTACTGTGAACTTCTCTCTTATTCATCACACCATTATTTCATTTGTTAATAAAGACATAAAGTAAGTAAGATTCCTCAGTATTTGTACAGCTCTTGTTCTTGAAAACTTGGATACTTATGTTAAGTCTGGCATAATTGCATGTGGATATGCCCACATCACTTCTTTTCTGCTTCTCTTCTGTAACACTTGGATGGCAACAGGTTTGTTGGTTAATTATTTGGACATAAAGCAGTACAGGAAAGTATCCTTGTGCCACATGTGCTGAACTAAGTCTATGTCCCTGTTCTCTTACTGGAATTAAAACAGTAAAAATTATATTGAGTTTTCCTAGGCAATAAATAGATATGCTATTCATCATCCTTCAATTCATACCATTTTCTTGTTTTCCTTTTCAAGCTTTTTCTCACTCTTGTATGCTTTTTGTCATTGTAGTTTTGAACAAAGAGAAGCAAAAATATGGATCATGTGTGCTTTAAATGTCTAAGAGATAATAAAAGTCAAATTTAGCTGAGAATCCATACAGCTGGCATCCTGGCAGTATGTCAAACCTATTTTGCCATGTAAAGATTGGGTACTGATAAGATACTGCCCTGTGCTTTAGACTGCTGTCATGGACATGTTTGCACATGTCATATTTGTGCTTCCAGATATTTGGGAAGTAGTTGGCTCATAAATATATATATATAGCAGTAACACCATGCCACCAAACCCAGGCAAGAAGCTGTACAGGTTCCTTCTGTTGCAGGAAGGGATGGACTCTGTAGACAAACACCCTGCAATGGCAATGACTATGTATAAACTTGTGCCTAGCAGCAATGGCCTATTGGACAAGATTACACTGTAACTTTTTTTTGTACGAAGTTCATTTACTAGAATATATATATATATATGATATATATATATATACACCTATACATATACATTTTTTCCTCTTTGGAGGAAATATATATATATTGTGTATATATAAATGTGTATATATATATATATATACACATTTTTTCCTCTTTGGACTTACTCTTGCTTTAACTTTTAATGAATTTTAGCACTAACCTGAAGAAAAATGGAAAAAGAAAATTGACTATGGCTGAACATGTAAGACTTTCCAGCTTCTAAATGTGAAATGGCCACTCTAAAAACTATGTCAGATTTTTACTGTTGTCTTCAGAGCCAAGCAGGCACTGCCAGACCCCCTCCACAGATCCTGCAGAGTTGTGTGCAGCCCAGGGAATTCACATAATGTTCGGTAG
Source organism: Heteronetta atricapilla (assembly GCA_011075105.1). Taxonomy (NCBI): domain Eukaryota; kingdom Metazoa; phylum Chordata; class Aves; order Anseriformes; family Anatidae; genus Heteronetta; species Heteronetta atricapilla. The sequence goes on along the minus strand of CM021733.1, from coordinate 107,117,509 downwards.
AGCTGGTTCTGCAAAAATGAAGCAAAGCAGCTGTGTCAGCATGGTGTTATACCCAAGGAAAAGCTAACAAAACTGCACCCAGTACTATGACAACGTGTGGATTTCAAAGCCTGGATATTTGGCCTCTTTGGAGAAACCAGTTGTGTTACATAGATATTTCACTCTAACTGAGCAGCAGAATAAAGAAAAAAAATAAAATAAAAAAAATAAAAAAATCCAACCACCTTTTACCTCTTAGATTAGGAAAAAAAAATAAACTATAGGCCCACTGAGAGAGTTGATTTTTTTATCTTCTTCAATCTACACATTTTCACAGCCTTCCTATGTTAATAAAAATAGCTCCTTTTGCTCTTGTCTGTGATCAGTCCTACAGATTATTTTCACACAAGGAAAACAAGTAAACAAAATATTACAATTTTCAGTAACATTTGAGGCATTCGCACTCAAGTTATTTTTGGTAACACCATAACCCTAATGGATTTAATTCTCATTTATATAAAAATAAAGAACCAAATATTATAAATATCTACTTTAATGTCTAGGAAAGGCATCCTCTCTCCAAGGATATTTGTAAAATAAATGAATGTCAAAATCTCAGCCAATTTAGGTTTTCTGAATTTCTGGGCTTTTTGCCATTTGCTGCTTGCTGTATTCTTTGCTTCTTGCTGTGAAGCTGTATGTGCTTCACCATCAGGAAACACTGGAAGGTGCACTCACAAACACTGTGTCTGTTGGTTTTGACTCTGTAGTTAACAGGGTTTTTTTCTTCCACATTAAGTGTTGGAAATACTACTAATGACACAGTTTTCTTATGAAATCTAAATGTAAAAAAGAAAAATGTCAAAGCATACTGCTGTAAATTTTAGTGAGAATAAAATCCCATCTAGTTAAAGGAGGAAACCTCACCAGAGGTCAGCATTAATAACTGTCAAGTAAATTCACATATAAAAGGAAAGTATCAAGTCAGAGCTTGCTGCTGTGCATGTGGAGGATTACTAGATGTATTAGTGACACTAGAAGGAAATTTATTTTATCCTTAATTCAGCCTGACTTATAGGAATTCACATATATTGATAAGACTTAGTCTCCCATTACTTCAAAATGAAGTAAATGCTGTGATTCCTATATTATTTTAGATCCTTCTATTACTAGAGATTTACTTATTTTCTAGGCTCAGTCATCATATCCAGACCAGAATCACAAAATGGATTAGACCTTCTGCATGTCTAAGGGAGAGTAACATCACAGTCCTTATTGTCCCTGAAAATGAAAAAAAGAGATACAAACAAAAGTTATATCAGGTGAAAATAGCCTCCATGAGCAAACATATACCATAATAAAACACAAAATGGATTGTGGCAAATACAGACATAGATGACCTGAATCCATGGCTCCATCCCCTGTGGATGTTCTTGGTCTTGCCCAAGTGTAAATAAAGAATCATGGGCCCCTTTAGTTTTGTCTAGGTATTTTATGATTTGCTTATAGGCTACTTAGTGGGTGATCTGCACCAGTACTTTGGCAAATAAGGTCTTGCTATTGCATTATTTTATATTCTTTTATTTATTTATTTATTCAATAATTATATGTGATTTATAAGACGATTACATTTTTCCATTACTCAATGTAATTCAGTAATTAACTGGAAATAGTTTAAAATGCAGACATGAGACATAAATTTTGAGTCTAAAACCTGATACTTCTCAAAACGACTAATTTGCTATCTGTACTGAGAATTTTAAGATAGAAATTTTTAATAGAAAAACAAGGACCAAATTTATTAAAGCACAAAGGGATTAAAGAAAAACAAACAAACAAAGCAAAAAGTAAAAAGGTCAGCTAGAGCAAGATACCTTGCAGCATGTGCTAAAGCTAGTTCTGTTGACACGCTGGAGTCTGTATTCACAAGATGTTCACCTTATTCAGAAAAAATGGCACAGTTTTTTTGTTTGTTTGTTTTAGTTTGTTTGTCTATTTTTTCTGACTGTTTTCTTTCATTGTATCTTCAAGTTTGATAGTTTGCAAACATTAAAAAAAAAAAAAAAAAAAAAAAAATTAAATTTTTTTTTTTTTAAAAAAATAAAAAAAAAAAAAAAAAAAAAAAAAGATGCAGTAGACCTTTGGATATGGAATTAAAAAAATAAAAATAAATATTTTTGATTTAATTTGATAGCATAGCCCCTCAAGAGAGAAAGATATGTGTTAAAGGTTAATACTTCTACAGAAAAAGCTATAATGAAATTTATTTTTTCAAACAAAATTAAGCTGAGTAAATTCAGGTTAAGATTGAAACATAAAATTTTAATAAAGGATAATTAATTGCAAAAAACCATTCCTACCCCATTTGTTGAAATTTTAAATAAAGACTGAATATCTGTCAAAGGTCTGTGATGTAGATACTATTTAAATTACACATGTGAGATTGATATTCATCACAGTTCTACCCTAAGAAATCTAAGAACCAACCACAAGTACTTACATTGTTTTGCAATTTATGTTAATAAAAGCTGCCATCAATATTTTTGATTTATCAGACAGCAAAATTTTGTTAATAAAGTAACGTAGTTACAAATACAAGTACTCAAAGCTACAAAACGACAAAACTTAGTTTGCCAATATAAAATTTTATATATTGGGCAAATCCAGATCTATTTTTGTTCAGCAAATCAATGACACAAACCTAACACTAAATCATACAATTGAATATTACATAGCTTTTCCTAAGCATGGAGGCAATGGGAATTCATTAAAAATATCTCAACGGATATATATATACATATATTATATGTAACGGATATACATATATATATAATGTGAAGAATGGAATTTAATAGTGCAAATTTCATTTTAGACATGCCAATCATTATTTATTGACATCCCAGAAGTATTCACTGAATGCTTTAGTTCATATACTTAAGGTGAAATAGTAGAAAATACTTCGGTAATGTAGAAAATCTTGATCATTTAAGACTATGTTTAAGACTAGCGAAGACATTTAAGACTATCTTTAGATAGTCTTAGCAGCAAGTTTTATTGTTTAGTAACTAGAGAAATTCGCCTTTAAAATATTTTAAAAAATATTAAGTGTACCTTTGCCCTCTGTGTTTGTCCATTTTGAGAGCGATTCTTCTCATCCACCAACACTCAAATAGTCAGACATCTAGCCTAAACAAATCCAGTATACTCCCTCTACAGTCAGTGTTAAGATATAGATGTCTCCAGTGAGTGATACTTTCCCATTGAAGTCTAGAGCTTACGATGATATGTGTATATCTTCTGGAAGTGTTTCTCCCTGGTTGACCATGAAAACAGCAACAGTGATAAGTATAAATTATATGTTCATGTTTTATATTGCTAAAGAATGTTAACAGCTTATGAACCCTTCTCAAAACATTCATAAGAAATATGCAAGTGCTTATGGATATAAATGTTGGCAATTGAGCTGGTTCCTTCAGTAGTGGAATGGCACCAAGGGAAGGCACAGCTGAGATCCTGGCACCAACCAATGCTAATCTGTCCTCTCAGAAATCAGACCCAACTACAAGTGCTCTGATAGAGGTCAGCACTTAAGATTTTATGTGCATGCTTCTCTATGGAATAAAGTGGTGATACAACAGTGAGTCTGTTTAATAGTAAATTCAATAATTACCAACATACAGTGTTTTGGATTGGTTTGCTTGTAGTACATTAAGCCAAATGCCCTTGTGAAGTCAAAGTAATTCTGCAGTGTTTTCAATCTACCTGTCCTGATTAGAGTTATCTTGCAATTCTGTTGATAAAATAAGCATTTGTGTCCCTAATTAGATTGGGAAAATAATTAATGAAGTCCTTGGTTCATTATACTAGCAGCTGCACATACAAATGTGCATTTGTGTGAGATGTCCTCAAAACTTGTTAAAGCATTAAATGTATACTAATTGTCATCTAAATTCCCCGCTGACAGCTGCTTTACAGTGCCAACTCACCTATTAGTATCTTCAATTGTGCATAAACAGAATAACAGGCATGCCAATGTAAATCTTAATCTAGGAAAATTCTAAAATATTTTGTAAATGGGGAGTACTGTCATCACAGAAGACAATCACTGAGTAGATAATGAGGGAAAAGCTGAGAAGCATGTTAGCTTTGGTACTGCAAAAGTGAGTCCAAGATATACGTAAAAACTTGTCCCCACTAAAGGCAATGACAATGCTGTCATATACACTAAAGGGAACATGATTTCACTCTATTTGTAACAAGTATCTGTCAGTAAATTTGCCAGTAAATCAATGCTAATTTAAATGAACCAGCAAAATTCAGAAAAGTAAAGAAGGAGTAAGGCACAAATTTTCTTATAAGATTAGAGCAGGCGTTACCACACTGAAATTTAAGCATTAAATTTAGCATTTAATTCCATCATCTAGTATTTCTCTCTAAACAGTGAAAGGAGAAAAAGGTTTGAAATGAACTAGTCAACTATCCTTCCCTATCAGGAGGGTAGAGATGCTTCTCTGGAACGTTAACTTTAACTGAATGCCTATCTGAGATAGTTAATTTACTCCTTGGCATGAGGACTTCTTCCTACAGACGGGGTAGGGATCTATCAACCATATACAATGTGGTTGTGTATATATCTCTCTATATATGTCTGTATCTATATTTATCATCTATATCTATATATCTATATCTGTATTTCTTATCACTCTTGAATTTAGATCTCCGTATAACTACCAGAGTTTTAGGTACCCCACGGAATAGTCTGATTATGGACTGAAATGTCCCAGCTTCTTATCAGGTCAGTACCCAACACACATGAAAGCTTAAGCAAAATTCAGTTCAGCCTGATACCCAAAGGTGTTTACCATGATAAACCTGCTGCATTGGTTCTGGTAGGCAGTCTCAGAACTTGCAACACCATCCCAAAACACAGAGGAAGATGACAGTGACTCCTTCTCTCCCAGCACTGCCTTTTAGTCAGTGGGAAAGGGACAATTTCTCTGTGCTAAGTGCCAGATGAACTTGAAGTGTCTCAGGAAGGAACAGGAGTAACCATGTTCTTTTACTTATGAATAAGAATTGTGTTTTTTTCTTGTATGTGTGTGTGAGAGCTTTGGTTTCTTGTTTAGCACTGTAATATCTACTGATATTCATAGAAGCTCTGAAAATCAAGCATGACTTCCTTTCATACCTCTGCTAGCACAACTTGGTAGCTACTGGATGACCTGATTTTTTTTTATTATTTTTTTATTTTTTACTTAAACCTTCTAATTAAAGTTTACTTATGCCTCATAAATGTGTTTTGTTATCTTAACTTTAAAAAGCCTGAGAACCCACCCACCTCAGACTGTTGTCCAGAAGGTGATAAAATCTCAAAGTATGTGCTGTCTTGACAGAATCAACTGCAAATTAGAAGTGTTGTCTGTGATCACTCACCTTGTCATTAGGCTGACAGAAACCTGTAGGTCTGACAGGGTACCCTGTGACTGACTGGTTCACTAGTAAAGAACATTTGCACTGTAAATGCATCTGCAATTCATGTAGATGAATATACAATAAACTTTTATCAAAAAGCTTCCCCTTCCCCTTCACCAAAGACTGGCATTTATTTTCTCAAAAAATATTTCTCCTGGATGAAGTGAGCTGAGTTGATGCATGAGTGATCACACAGAGAGAAATACTGGGATGTAAAGTAACAAACATATCTTTGGAAAAAAAATAATTCAGGATAAATAAATAAATAAATAGTATTACATGCCATGTTTTTGTGAGTGAAAGATTTGTGGAAACAGATTCAGGGTATGAAAAAAATATGGTACTGCAGAAAGTGAGTGATTTATTATTTATTTATGATGATGAAAGTGATGATGTGCATTACCTTGATGGCCTTGCAGTCACCTTAGCAGATCTGACAAGTCATCTGTGTGCTATGTCATTGAGTCACTATGTATTGTTGGCTGCCACTGTAAACACAGACATATTGAAAAGAAGCAGATTATGTAAGACAAACTAAGACCATCAGAATTCCATCTGTGGCAAAGTATATCCAGCCTGCATGCTCACTGGAAAAGTTGTGAATAACTAAAAGCCGAGGTGTTGTGGTGGTTTGATCGTGTTAGGCAACTGAACACCACAACCGCTCTCTCACTCCCCCTCCTCAGTGAGAAGGGGAAGAAGTAAAGGAGGAAAAAAAAATGCACGGGTTGAGATAAGGATAATTTTAATAAAGAGAAAAATATATTATTAAGGAAATATTATTATTAATTAAACAATTCAACTAAAGGGAAAAAAAGGGAAAAGGGGAAGAGGAAGGGGGAAAGGGAATAACAAAACAAAACAAGTAAAGGCTATGTGGAAGTGCAGAGAGAAAAAAAAAAATACTCTCTACTTCCCAGAAATAAGTGATGCTTGACCACGTCCTTGAAGCAGGGCCTCAATGCACATAGCCGGTGTTCGGGAGGAGGACAGACGTTTTCGCAACAAGAGCCCACCCCTCCCCTCTTCTTCCTTTTTCCACCTTTTATTGCTGAGTGTGACACCATATGGTATGCAATATCCCTTTGGTTGGTTTGGGTCAGCTGCCCTGGTGATGTTTCTGCCTTTTTCGCTCACCCCCTAGGAGGGCTAGAGAAAGTCCTGATGCTGTGCCAGCACTTCTCAGCAGCAGACACAACACCAGTGTGATACCACTGCTGTTTTAGCTACAAGTGCAGAGCATAGCACTGTATGGGCTGCTGCAGGGAAAGTTAACATCCCAGCCAGACCTAGTACAGGTGTATAAGAAAAAAAGCTCTGGATGCCTCCAGGCACCCATGCTAGGGATAAAACTGTTGTAGAGAGCTCAGCTGTTCTTCATAGAATAGCATGAAGTGTGTTCTGGCTAGAACTAAGGGAGAAGCAAAAGCTGCCACAAGTCTCTTGTAAATCCACTCCACTCAATCTGCAGCACAGCAGTCCAAGTAGCAAATGATGTCCATTTGTAACCATGGGCAAGTAAAATACAGCAAATGGAATACTTTACATACACACATCTTAACCAAATATAAAACAGTTTCACACACTACTAAATTGTCTTGAAACAAAAAGAAACAAAAAGAAGCATAGTTTATCTGTTGTTTATCATTAAAGGTGGATTCTTGCTTAACTGAGATATTGGCATGGAGTCTGGTGGCTGAATTTTGACTTATTCTCAGTGGAAACAGGGTCACAAAGGACAACAGTTGTTATATGAAAACTGCAAGTTTATCTGCAGGTTTTCATTCCAGGAAAACAATGAATCCTGTTGAATTCTAATGTTTTTATTATTATCCCTTCAGCAAAATTTTGGTACAACATTAAGTAGATTTGTAGGTGACAACTCAGTTTCTACGAGGGTAAATTTGCTTTGTGATAGTGAAGTCAATAAAGTAAAGATAATTTACACTATCTCAGGGAAAAACCCAGAGTCAATATTAAGTTCCAGACCCTTTGTATGAGTAAAACAGTGAATGATTTTAGTGGAGGCAGCATATGATTCTTGAATGTAACGTCAGGACCAAAGTATCAGGTTTTCTGTACTTTCATTACTTTCATTCCAAAACAAAACACTGTGTGGTCTCTCAGAATAATATGTTTAAAATCCAACATACTTCAGTGGGAATAGATATAAAAATGAGTTTTGTGTGAGTTAGAATTTAGGAGGTCAGACTTAACACGTATGTTTATTACACTTTTTTTTCTTTTCTTTTTTTTTTTTTGGATTGACATGAGGCACGAAACATGAAACATGAGGTAGTTTCATGTCAAGTGCTGACATGATGCTCCTGTTTCTAAGTATAGCTTCTCCCGTGTGGAAAACTCTAAACTTGTTTCCAGCTCTTTCTTTTTTGTGGCAATATTGTAGAAAGCTGTTTGACTTGCTAAAGATTTGATCATCCTCCTTTTAGAATAATATACTCCATGATTGTTTTATAAAAGAGAATAAAATATTTTATGTGACAAAGGCTGTCCTGAAGACAGAGCACTGTGTTGTTCATCTGTGGGGTTTTGTGTAAGCTTTTTTGGGTGTCAGGACCAGATCTAGTCAAAAATGTAGATTTGGAATCTTTCTAATCACCTCCAGTCATGCCACGGAGTGTAAACCAAAGTTTCTTGATTCCATACCTTCATTTCCTGAACACGGTCTGGGGAGCATTAGGTACTTTAAAATACAGCTGTTTTGAAGCACATGGAATTAGTTGATAAAAATGGCCAATAAGAAAGTATACCTGTGAATCACCTTCCTGTGAACTTTTGTACCTAAAATGGATTGGAAAATAAAGGAGTTATCTTCCCTTAGGGATGGAAAGCACTCTGCTGCAGCAAGATTTATATGATATGTCTTTCAAATAAAGTAATGTCTGATTCTTGGTTATGAGTTGTGTTAAGCACTGTATGTCTTTTCTGTAGTAACCCAAAGATTAGAGTTCTGGAGAAAGTGGGAGCGCTGTTTTTATGTTCATCTCATTTCTTCCTTCCTCTTTCTGGTCCAGTGAACCTTTTCAATCTTTTCTTTATTTTTTCTTTTTTCTTTCTTTCTTTCTTGCCTGCCTTCCTTCCACCTTCCTGCCTTCATGCCTTGGCCTTTCTTTCCCCAAAAGCTTCAAAAAGAGTATCATAGAATCATAGAATCATAGAATATCCTGAGTTGGAAGGGACCCTTAAGGATAATCAAGTCCAACTCTTGACACCGCACAGGTCTATCAAAGTTCAAACCATGTGACTAAGTGCACAGTCCAATCTCTTCTTAAATTCAGTCAGGCTCGGTGCAGTGACCACTTCCCTGGGGAGCCTGTTCCAGTGTGCAACCACCCTCTCTGTGAAGAACCCCCTCCTGATGTCAAGCCTAAATTTCCCCTGCCTCAGCTTAACCCCGTTCCTGCGGGTCCTGTCACTGGTGTTAATGGAGAAAAGGTCTCCTGCCTCTCGACACCCCCTTACGAGGAAGTTGTAGACTGTGATGAGGTCTCCTCTCAGCCTCCTCTTCTCCAGGCTGAACAGGCCCAGTGACCTCAGCCGTTCTTCGTACATCTTCCCCTCCAGGCCTTTCACCATCTTCGTAGTAGTTGAAAGCTCTTATATTCTAGAAGAACAGAAAAGCTAATGTAGGCCAATTGCTAATGTAGGCCAATTCCCTGAACTGCTGGTCTGAATATCCTTGAGTGTCCTCTCATTACTCCCTCAGTTCCCTCAGAATGTAGATGAATGTAACTAGCTGGTTATTGTACAAAGCTAGGTATGACAATTCTTTGGGGGAACAAAAAAAGATGCACAGATGGGGAGGGATAAAAACAGGAGCATAAAACACCTATCTTTGTGTATTGAACTATGCCACTCAAGGTATTTTTACATGTACTGTGTCTGGCTGGGATGGAATTAACTTTCCCTGCAACAGCCCATACAGTGCTGTGCTCTGCACTTGTAGCTAGAAGAGCACACCAGTGTTGTGTCTTTCGCTGCACAATAATGGCACAGCATTAGGACTACCTCTAAACCCCCCCAGAACCAGCAAGCTGAGGGTGGACAAGAGGTGGAGAGGGAACATCACCAGGGCAGCTGACCTAAACTGACTAAATGGATATTCCATATTCAGTATGACATATGATGTCATACTCAGCAGTAAAAGGTGGGAAGAAAAGAGGAGGATCTTGTTATGAAAATGTCTGTCCTTACAAACAAGTGCAACATATATTGAGGCCCTGCTTCTCAGGACGCAGCCAAACATCTCTCTTTGATTGGAGGTATAGAATATATATTTTTCTCTCTCTGTGCTACCACATGGTCTTTGCTTGTTTTTTCCCCTCTTCCTTTTCCCTTTAATTAAATTATCCTTATCTCAACCAGTGAGCCTTTTTTTTTTTTTTTTTTTCTTTTTTTCTTTTTTTTCTTTCCAGCATATTTTCTTCTCTCCCTCTTCTTCTGAGGAGGGGGAGTGAGAAAGTGGTCGTGGCAGAGTTCATCTGCCCAGCAAGGTAAAACCACCATATTATGTTATCTTTTGTGCTGCATACTGGAGGATGAATGTGAAAACTTCTGGACACCCCCAGGCAAGAACAGCTGCATCAGAAAACTTTCTTCATGTAAACTAAGGCAGTAGTGAATGAACTGAAATGTCTGAAGATGTAGAAAGCAATAGAATGAGGGGTTCTAGAGTGGTATTTTTATTTTAGACGACATACCTCCAACCTTTTTTACTCATCTCCTCTTTAATCTACACTTCTGTTATGGCCTGTGAAGTGAAGGCGTTTCTCCGTATCAGAGACATAGTGTGTGTAGGTTGTGAGATTTCACAGTATTATTGTGATGAGAGCGAGGTAAGTACAAAATGACTGTATCCATCTGAACATGTCAGTAGAGGAAGGACTCTTGGTTTCTTCACCATGGGAGTGAGGAGAAGAAAAGGGGACTTTCAAGTGTTTAAAAGCAGCACCTACAGCAGGGTGATGATAATGACACACTTCTGGATAGATCTATATTGTGATTCTATTTAAGTGTGGACTTCACTGTAAAATGAAGTAGATGCCTTATTTATCTCATAAGTCTGCTGGAATTGTCTGGGAAGCCCAGTTACAAGTCTGTTCTGATCTGATGCTGCTGGACACTCTGGTTGGACAAGTCCCTGGGCAACTGTGATGGTTTTACTCGAGTGGGCAGCCGAGCTCCACCACAATCGCTCTCTCACTCCTCCCCTCCTCAGAGAGGAAGGGGGAGAAAAAGACAACACAAAGAGCTTGAGGTTTGAGATGAAAATGATTTAATTAAAGGGAAAGGGGAATAGGGAGAAAAAGAAACAAAAGAAACAGAAGAAACAACAAGGCCATGCGGAAGCACAGAGAGAAAGGAAAACAAGTTATTCTCTACTTCCCATCAATGAGCGATGTTCGGCCACGTCTTGGGAAGCAGGGCCTCAAAAACACGTACCGGTTGTTCAGGAGCGCCCCTCCCCCACAAGAGTCCCCTTTTATTGCTGAGTGTGACATCAGGTGTTATGGAATATCCCTTTGGTCGGTTTAGGTCAGCTGCCCTGGTGATGTCCCCTCCTCATCAATTGCCCAACCCCAGCCTGCTGGTTCTTGGGGACTTGGAGGGAGTTCTGATGCTGTGCCAGCACTATGCAGCAATAGACACAACACTGGAGTGACACCAGTGCTGTTCCAGCTACAAGTGCAGAGCACAGCACTGTGTGGGCTGCTGCAGGGAAAGGTGACTCCATCCCAGACAGGCCCAACACAGCAACCTGATCTAATGGGTGACATTCCTGCCCATGGCAGAGGGCGTTGATGATCTTCAAGGACCCTTCCAAACCAAGCCATTTTATGACTCTCTGAGGCTGTTAGAGGTATGATGGAAGTATTACAGAAGGAACTTCATGCAAGCAGCTCCTAATTTGTTGACTATATTGCAGTAGAATGGACATGTACATGGCCCAAACAGTAAAATATGACTGTACAAATAGTTTAATCTTCATCTGGTTCCTGTTACAGTTTTGGCCTATGGTTACTAGCATTTGTGCTCAGTTTGTGAAGCCATTAGAAATCAATGGATGTGAAATTATTGGGTTTGTATTTGTATATTATAATAAGTATATATCTTTAAAGCTTTAAAGTTACAGTGACTATCATGACTCATTAATTAATAATCCATTTTTAAGCTATAAACCATACTGTGCTGGAATAACTGACTGCAACAATTCTGTGCTGTTCATTGGTGATAAAAGAAAGGAACAAGCAGTGTTCATGTTTTGTTTGTCTTTTTTTTTTTTTTTTTTGTGGAGATATCTTTATAATAACATGAACATAACTCAGTTTAAATCTTGCTTTGACTTCTAGAACTCATAAAATACATGAATCAAGGCAGAACAAAACAATGTCAATAAAATCAGGGAAATAAATTATTTGTTTAGAGACAAGAAAAGATGTAACAAAAAAAAAAGTGATTCAATGAGTATAATGAAGACATAGGTGGAAAGCCTGCTGAAAATAATTGACATTGAAAGGGATCTGGGAGCTATAGTTGACAGCAGGTTGAATGTGAGTCAACAGTGTTCCCTGGCAGTCAAAAGGGCTGACTGTACCCTAGGGTGTATCAAGAAAAGCAGTTGAGGTAAGTTATTGTCCTGCTCTGCTCTGTGTTTTTGTGGCTTCACCTCGAGCACTCAAGCCCTTTCATTACTTAAAGGGGTCTAAAAGGATGGAGAAGGACTCTTTACTTGGGTAGATAAAGACAAGGGGGAATGGTCTTACACTAAAAGAGGATAGATTTCAAATAGACATCAGGAGGAAATTCTTCACAAAGCATCGCGAGGCTCTGTTTGCCAAGAGGTGTTTGCCCCATCCCTGGAGGTGTTCAATGCCAGGCTGGATGGGGCCTTGGCCAACCTGATCTAGTGGGTGGCATCCCTGCCAATGGCAGGGGAGTTGTAATTAGATGATCTTTAAGGTCCCTTTCAACCCAAGCCATTCTATGATTCTATGATACTATAATATCTGAGCAACAAACAGTCCCTCTGAAGTTTCAGTGTATATGTTTCTGTTTAATTAGTTCCTCATACAATCTTTGAACAACAAAGAAAATCAGCAGTTAAAATACCATCAGAAGCTACAGTCTCACCTAAACATTTCTCTAGAAGTAGTGAAGGACAGGTCATCCATGAAAGACCATGAGATAGAACTGGAAAGCAGATGACAAACAAATTCTGCTACGTGTCACTGCCTGCACAGAAAGCAAGAGCATGATAAAAAGACACATAATGTGTGGATGGGGAAAGACAACAGGGATGGAGCAAGGAGAAAGCATAACAGAACAATTTTGGTTTCTGTTGTTCATCTCTACTGGGATTCCACCTGTCATTCCCCAAAACTCTTCCTGTCTAAAGTCATAAATTCGTTACACTAAAAAATAGCAAATAACTGTTGGAAAAAAAAAAAAAATGCCATCTGCAAGGAGCTAAAGGATTCACCCAGACTTTTATTGTTGAATTTGCATCATGGTTTGCATCAGTGTGTTCTGGGTCATGATCAATGTTTGCTGTTATCTGAGAACTGGAAACTGTTCTTAGTGTGCAGGTCTTAGCAGAGTATCCTGATGTTACTGGGTAACAGGGATTTTTCACTCATATTGTAGACCTCTTGAGGGCTCACAACACTATCAATGTGGTCGATTTACCCTGCTGGGCAGCTAAATTCCACCAGAATTATTTTCTAACTCCCCCTTCTCAAAGGAAAAGAGCTTTAGAGCTATGATGAGGACAGGGAGATTTCTCATGAGTTACCGTCATGGGCAAAACATTTATTGCCTATCACTAGCACATTTAGTGAGAAACTAAAATAAAACTAAAAACATCTACCACCATCCTCCCCCCCCCACCCCCCCACCTTCCTCCCCCACCTTCTATCCATCCTCTTCTACATCCTCACCCCTTCTATCCATCCTCTTCTACATCCTCCCCCAAGCAGCATAGGGGAATGGGGGCAGTGGTCATTCCATGATGCTTCCTCATCCACTGCTCCTTCACGGTCACTCTCTGCCCCTGCTCCACATGGGGTCCCTCCCATGGGATGCCGTCCTTCCCAAACTGATTTTGCGGGGCTGCCACAGGCAGCAGCTCTTCAAGAACTGCTCCTACATGGCTCCATACTACGGGGTCCATCCATCCCCCAGGAGCAAACTGCTCCAGCATGGTTCCCCCACGGGCAGCAGCTCCCTCCAGACCTCCTGCTCCTGCGTGGACTCCCTCCACGAGCTACAGTTCTGGCCCGGGGCCTGCTGCTGTGGGAGCTCTCCATGGGCCACAGCCTCCTCCAGGCCACATCCACCTGCTCCACCGGGGGCTCCTCCACGGGCTGCAGCAAGGAGATGTGCTCCATGTGCGACCCATGGGCTGCAGGGGGACAGCCTGCTCCACCAGGGGCCTCTCCACAGGCCAAGGGGAACTGCTGCTGCGTGCCTGGAGCACCTCCTGCCCTCCTGCTGCATTGACCTTGGGGGCTGCAGGGCTGCTTCTCTCACATGTTCTCACTCTTCTCCCAGCTGCAGTTGCATAACAGCATTTTTTCCCCTCTCTTCAATCTGCTCTCCCAGAGGCCCACCCAGTGTCGCTCCCTGGCTCAGCTCTGGCCAGCAGCGGGTCCCTTTTGGAATCAGCTCTAGCTGGCTCTTATCTGACATGGGGCAGCTGCTGGGCTCTACTTGCAGAGGCCACCCCTGCTACTAAACCCTTGCTACATAATCTCAAAACAATCTAGTATAACACACCTCTGTCTAGTACCAATGAGAAACCTCACCACTAGAGAATACACTTTTATTACAAGGAAAATTGATCCCAAGCTCTCTGGTAGCACCACTGTATTTGTAGGTTTTTATGCTCAAGGAGAAGCCTACTTGAACTTTCTCTTCCTTGCCCTCTATCATTCATTTTTAAGTTTATCATATGCCACAAGTATCATACTGCCTCCTACACTCTGCTTTGGCTGTTCTGTTTTATCCTGAAAAAACACAGCTCTCAGACCTGGACTGATTGCTGCATTAGGTATTTTAGGAAGAACATGCAAAAAAGCTGGGAGCTACTGCTGCATGAGGCAGGGAATTTCCCCCATCATCTGATCCACTGGAAGGGCCTGCTCAATATCTTCATCAAAGCTGTAATGAGCCTGGTAGCTGTGTCCTGTCCATTACCCAGTTGTCTCTATAGAAATATATGGATAACTCTGAAATGGTATTTAAGTCTAATTTAGGTGCCTGTGAATTTATGGAAGGTGCCTGCAAGCTTGCTTCTGTTCCCAATTTAGCCAGTGAATATGTTATAGCTTGGCATTAATTGTTTATCTTATGTTTTCCTTTGAGTCCCTGTGTATAAGGAATAACACCCTTAAAAGGTGTTTTGGGGAAAAATACTGTTTAGTACTCAGTAACATCAGTCATTTAATCTTTATTTGGCATCCATATTATCTTTATTTGGTCTATTATCTTCATAAGTTTTCAAAGCCATGTAGAAAGGTTCAGTTGCCTGACATACATATGGGATCAAATTCAATAATTCAAATCGACATTTTATAGTGTGGCCTACTGGGTAATGAAAATTTGAATGATTTTGTAGTCATGGGCACTTGCCCTTCTTCTACATGGGGAAAAATAAAGATATTTTTAAATGTTTGTATATTTAAACTTACTGATGATGTGATGAATTAAAAGAAGATTCATATAGGATATGTTCAATCCCTATATATTATCTTTTATGTGTAGGTTGGAGACTATTAGGCTTTTAACAGTTTCTAAATATACTAAGAAATTCCTCAAAAACTGCTGCTAGTCTGTTGACTACAACTGCTTGGCCAAACATACAGATGGACAGCTTTTTTAATACCTTCAAGTAGCATTTCATGATGATTCACACCAAGAATAGAAAAAAAGAAACATAATATTTGAAATAGTTTAATATCCCTATGGTTTCTCACAATCCAGGTAACATCAGGGTTAAGTCAAAAAAATTATCTGTTTGACTGTGCCCTTGTCTATCACTCCTGACTCTCTTGCCTGCTGCTTGAACTTTGAATGGTTTCCTCTACTGCATTTTAATCAGAGCCTGCACAGAAGAAATATCTGCTGCTTCTCTCATCCTTCACATTATCTTCTTTTTGATTCCTGTACATGGTTTCTAAAGCTGGAGGCTGTGATATTTAGTGAACAACCTCAGTCTTTTGCTGACAGACAGATCAGACCGGCTGCAATCTTTCCAAAAGCACTGCTTGTTCGTTTATATGCACCACAGCCATCCCTTTCTCTGCAGACTAGATCAATCTCAGTGTTATGGAGATTATATTGCTGTCATTAAGCCTTCAGCTTTTCCCTCACTTTGCTGTAGTACAAAGCTACACATTGAAGACTAGATGAATTTGACATTTCATGTCACCCATTCAATATGCCAAAAAGGAATTTTGCTTGAAGAAAAAGTGATTCAGATAGATCATTTTGTAGTTACTGTAGTAACAGTCCATCTTCTCTGTGATCTAGTTAAAGACAAAGGTTCTCCTTAAGTATAGGTGTCATTGCCCAAGAATTCATTTAATTTTTGCCAAAACCAACATGTAAGTCTCATAAAGTCCTGTGGGCAACATTTGGTAGAGGAATGGGAAAAATGGGAAAAACTGGGAAATAGAGTCAGGTTTTCTGAGTTATGATCCCAGCTGTGACTCAATCTGTGCGTGTGGCTTAATCTGTCACAAAATATTTCTTTCTCTTCATCTCTGAAGCTGCTGAGATTCTTGTAAGCCTTCTATTGGCTTTTGATGAGAACTAATCTACTAATCTTAACAAAATCCTTTGGAATTAATGATGTTTTAAAAAATAAAATTATATATAAATTTACCTTATTTGTCTTCCCAGAAAAGCTTCATAAACATTTGTAGCTTTGAGTATTCAGTCATATAAGATTAGGAAATATGATACAAAATATAAAGCTTAAAGCAAACTTCAAATTTGATTTTTTTTTTTCTTCAAAATAAACATCACATTTCATTTTAAAAGATCTGCATATTGGTAGTGTAGCTCAGTGGCTTATTAAGAACTTAATGGTTGCTGGATTATTTTTTTTTCTTTCATGAAAGTCAACCCT
>CM021733.1:107028191-107100806 GCA_011075105.1 Heteronetta atricapilla | reverse complement strand
TGCCCAAGATGATATATAGACCGGATGATTTCCAGAATTGTTAAAAAAGAAACCAGGATGTGATCAGAAGTGAAAGCAGCACTTCATTTACAGTTATTCCCTCTGTAAGACAATATTCTTTATTCTTGCATTTTTCACTTTCTCATGGCATTCCTAATGCCTTAATTTGCTCATTTAGTTTGACTATAATGTTCTGGTTTTGAAAAGTATGCGTTAGAAATATGATCTTTGTTTATGTGAGTAGTACAATTATTGCTTTCAATGTGCTCATCTGAGTCAGTAAAAATTTCCAAAGTGGATTGCAGATCCAAGATCTATAACTAAATTTTGCATATTCAGTTACTTTTGGGTGGATGTGCAGGGATATGAAATGCATCCAGAAACATGGGGCAAATCATGATTGCCTGTGGACTTGGGGGTGGGGGGATAAATGTACGGTTAAAATTTCTCTAAAATCAGAGATACCAAGGAGATATCAATGAAAGTCTGGGATGGGCAGTGTATATAACTGCTGCTGCTCTTTGACAGTTCTCTTGTTTGTATTGTGATTAGCCTTATAAATGTCTTTACATTTCTCATCAGCAGTGTTACTAGGCAGAGAGCATGTGTTTTCATTTGTATTCGTAGTCAGGATATTACCTTTTGTTGTGGGATATGTATGGGGTTTTTTTGTTTGGTTGGTTTGGTTTGGCTTTTTTTTTACCCTTCTCTTTATTTTCTATTCTCTGCCTCTTAGCTCTTCTTAGCCCTGTCTTCCCTCAGCACTTTTTTCTCTAGAGCAATTCTCTATCCCCTTGGAAATTCCTCCTATTTCTTTTTGATTTGAGTAAAGGCAGCATTTTTTCAACAGTCAATAGTGAAATTCATTGCCTAAGACTATAATTGAGGCCACAGAAGTATGTAGATGGCCACAGATGTCTGAGGCCACAGATGTCTGTCCTCCAGAGCACCTGACATGTATAATTTGTGATCCAAGTACTGAAAGAAATGGGAAAAGTTAATGCTTCATTCTCCATTAGAATTGCTGGCAAATATAGATGGAAGTAGAGGCTTGTGATAACAAGAAAATTACAATGTTTCTGTGAGTCTGTCCATATCTGAGCATGAAATATGGAGCGAAGCAGAGATATAACCACCAAGGAGGGTCAGGGACAGCCATAGGAAGCCAAGCCAAAGTGGTTACAGTAACAAACCCCAAGTCATAGAATGGCCTGGGTTGAAAAGGACCTTAAAGATCATTTAATTTCAACCCGTCTGCTCTGGACAAGGTTGCCAACCACTAGAGCAGGCTGCCCAGAGCTGCATCCAGCCTGTCCTTGAATGCATCCAGGGATGGGGCATCCACAACCTCGCTGGGCACAACCTCTCATATGTGCAAGGACAAAGCAAGAATCATAGAATAATAGAATCATAAAATCATTCATGTTGGAAAAGACTATCACCCAGTCCAACCATTAACCCAGTACTGACCAGTCCACCACTAAACCATGCTACTAAGTTCTACAGCTATGCATTTCTTGTAGACCTTCAGGGATGGTGACTCAACCACTTGCCTGGGTAGCCTATTTCAATGCCACACAATCATTTCAGTAAAGAAATTTCTCATAATATCCATCCTAAACATCCCTGGTGCAACTTGAGGCCATTTTCCTTTGTCTTATCATTGGTGCTTGGAAGAAGAGACTGATCCCCACCTTGCTACAACCTCCTTCAAGGTAATTGTAAAGTACAATAACGTTTCTCCTGAACTTCCTCTTCTCCAGGCTAAATAACCCCAGCTCCCTCAGCCTCTCCTCATAAGACTTGTGTTCTAGACCCTACACCAGATTTGTTGCCCTTCTTTGGATACACTCTAGTACCTGGATGCCCTTCCTGTAGTGAGGGGCCCAAAACTGAACACAGTAGTCAAAGTGTTCTGGAGTGCGACCTTACCAGAGCCAAGTGCAGAGGGACAATCACTTCCCTAGTCCTGCTGACCATGCTAGTTCTGATACAAACTAAGATGTTGCTGGCCTTTTTGGCCAACAAAGATTT
Source organism: Heteronetta atricapilla (assembly GCA_011075105.1). Classification (NCBI taxonomy): domain Eukaryota; kingdom Metazoa; phylum Chordata; class Aves; order Anseriformes; family Anatidae; genus Heteronetta; species Heteronetta atricapilla. The sequence goes on along the minus strand of CM021733.1, from coordinate 107,098,772 downwards.
GGAGTTTAAGAGGAGACTTGTTAGAGCCACCAGAGGGATGAGTTCTCTTCCAATACATTTGGTCCTACTTGATGGGTCATCCTAGGCATCACTTCCTTGTGCTTCCCTTTGTATTGACTTCACATAATATTATCTTCAAAAACATTTGCAGAATTATGTCATCACTAATAAAACTTCATATTTGTTAACATTTTTGAAATTATCTTCAGCTTGCTTGTTCATATAACTCTTCTCTCTCTTCCAGTATTTTTCCTCAGTGTTTATGATATCATGAAATACACCAGTCAGCTGATGAAAGGTAACAAGCATGGAAACCTGGAGCTGTAGATGTTAGAAAATACAGTTTATGCAGAAACTTCAGAAAAGTTTGTCTTCTGTGCCAGCATCTGCTTTTTTGCTTATTTTATATATTAAAATTTGATCTAAGAATAACTGATTGGACACTAGGTATTTATTTTTTAATTACACACACATGTTTTCTTGAAGGTTGAACTTCCCATTCAACAGCTTATACTCACTGTTTCTCATTTTTCACACCAAGAGAGTCTCAAAGCATTCAACACAGTCATATGTGTTTTAAATATGCAGTACTCTGCAGTAGCCTGATTTGACTGTGAGATATTTGAGATGAATTTGCAGACATGAGCTCAATTGTCAGAAATTTTAAACTGAGATTTTCTGTTTAGATTGATAACTATAACTGGCTGGGGAAAGCTGACTAGTCTTTTTCCGAATTTAATTACTTCCATGTGTGCTGAACTCTGACAGTTAAAGGAGGATTTTAAAATTACATTTATTATTATTATTATTATTATTATTATTATATTGACATTATGGCCTATGGTAATAAAACTACTCTTAGTAGACAGAAAAAGATGTCACAAAGGAAACAAAAAATGAATTTAATAGAATAATAGCAAGTTAAGAAGACCTTTAAGTTCATGTGTTGCATAGGCCCGACTGTGTGAATAACTGGAGAGCATGTTTTATTTTTTCCACTGTATGCATTTACAGGAATTATATGAAAATAAAGAAAGGTCAGTCTGTGGAACTCTTGCATTGGTGACTTCTTATCTGTGTGAGAATTCCCATCGAAATGAACAGGAGACAACATGAGCTAGCTGTTGCCAGTATTTAATGAGATTAATTACTAATTACATGAGATACGACCTGAACTTTTCCTTCTTTCCACAAGCATTCAGCCCTTACTTGGATTTGACTCAGAGCATGATCCTTTGAAACTAGTGACACTTAATACTTTCTCCTGTTCCCCTCTTAAAGTATGGCTAATGGATACATGTGTATTTGTCTAAGCTATTACACAAATACAACTAGGACATTTTCAATTTAAGTGTACATAATACATTTGGCTTATATGCGCCATTTCAAATAAACCAGAAGAACTGATGGAGTTGCAATTGTCAATTAAGCCATTAGCTTCAGGGACTTGTTCACCGAAGCAGGATGAGTTTTGGATTCCACTGAGGTTTCCAAAGGCAATCTACAAGCAGCTTGTCTTTCACTGCAAGAGCCCTCCTGGTGCTCACTGGTCCCTAACCTGCGCATATTAAACTTGTGTTCTGCAGTGCTTAAAAGCTGCAGTGCTACTTTGAGAAAAGTACATAATGGGTATCCATAAATTATGCTGTTCTTATTAATCTGCTTTAAGTTTTGAAATTATGCTTCAGATATATGAAATTATACAAAATATTTTTTTAAATTATAGACTGTGTTCCCTCAACTATGCAAAGCAGTCCTTGCCTTTGGTGCATGTGTAGTTGATTTCATTAACTTCTTTGACATATGTAAGTGCTTGTCATTGTAAGAAAAGTTTACAGATTTGAGTTTGATCTTTTTGTAGAGGTGGAACAAAATCTTCACTTGTCCCACTTGAAGATGAAAGAGGATTTATATGCAGGTAACAGTCTAACTACCTTCTTCATCTTTGGTTTGTTTATTCATATATTAATTTGCAAGTCATCCCTAAGAGGGTCTGCAATCTGAGTTGCAGAGCTTGTTCCTCTGTTGCATTTTAACCTGTGCTGGCAGAGCTGACAGCCACACAAAATGCTGTGGCCTGCCTGTGGACCGTAACATCTTATGTCTACAGATGAAATACTACATAGAACAAGTCTGATAACATTATTCTTGTGCCATACCATTGCAGTTCAAATCTGTAGATGCAAAAGCATGGAAAAAATCACTTATCTGCCCAAGATGGAGCTTTTGCACACATATAAGCTGAAAGATCTATTTTACCTTTAGGATATGTATTCACTCTTCACTCAAAACAAAACAAAACATTTTGAATTGAATGTCATGAGGGGCTCAAATTACCTGTCTAAACATGGGCACCTGAACTAGTAACATGGGTTACTAGTGTCAGACCTTCTGTGGAAAGATGCAGGTCTCCCATACAACCAGTATCCATCCAGGTGGATGACCCACGTGCTTAATGGTATATGTCTGGCTGTCAATATCTAAGCTTTGCAAATTTGAAACAAGCTTTTAGGTTTCACTGCAAGTATCCCCTTATCCATGATCATTTAAAATTTTGAAAGGATAGAGGATTATTACATTTATAATTGCCTTCTTACCTTGCAAAACAAATTATTTCAAATTTCTAGCTTTTGCATTTTGTCTGTAAAATATAGAACAAAGATTCTGTATGAAAACTGAAAAAAAAAAAAAAGGAAATGAAAACAAAGTTTAAGAAATGAAAACAAAGTTTAGCCAAAGAGGAGACTTCTCCTCATGTACTAACATAATACTATTATTCTTCAGGCAAATTCTTGAATACTGATGTGCAAGACCCTGACTGCTGAGATTCCACATTCTGAAGACAATGACAGAAAAAAATTGTTTGCATCTCCAAATTTAATCAGTTAGTTCACAGTAAGGGAAGGAAAAGCACCTCACATTTACCAAAGTTTATTTTTTAGAATTGTTAAGTTACTGAAGCATTATTTTAAAATAACATTTTTATTATACCAAAACAAAGCAAAGTCCTCAGTTGCTCATTAAAAAATTGGCTAGAAAGTTACTAAAGACTCTGTTGAGGTTCTCTTGGAATTCTACCAGCATCTGGCTCTTCATCAGATTGCTGTTTAATATCCAAGGAAATGGAAATGAAACATACAGAGCTTTCCTTATGAAAAGGTATTCTATTTCAGTACTGTGCATAATAAAAGTATACAGATATCTTTTCAAAATCAATGTCTTGCAACATTAGTTGTTCAAAGACCATGGCATTAAACAAATACATGACAAATGTTACTTAGAATGCTTTTTTTTCCTCATGCATTTTCTTAGTTTGTATGTTTATACTGTCACAAATGCCACTAACTTTGCCTTACAGCTAAAAGATAGAATGAAAATAGACTTTGTTATCTGTTTCAGCAGTTCTTACTGTAAATTATGAAACTTAGTCTTTCATTGACAATGAATTGGCTCCATAAAAAGCAGTGTAGTACCTGTACCTGTGTTACCAATGTTAAACACTTCAATTTCATAATGATAACAGAGAAAACAAAATTAAAGTTTTATACTTTATATTTTATAAAAACGTACACAAGAGAGATTGATGCTGATTGAGCCCACTGCAGCAGAAGATCAGGTTCAAGACCATCTAAGGACACTTAAGGTGTGTAAGTCCCTGGGACCTGATGGGCTGCATCCACAGGTCCTGAAGGAACTGGCAGATATAGTTGCTAAACCACTATCCACCATATTTGAGAAGTTGTGGCAGTCCAGCAAATTTCCCACTGACTAGGAAAGTGGAAACATAACCCCCATTTTTAAAGTAGGAAAAAAGAGATGACACGGGGAATTACAGGCCAGTCAGTCTCACCTCTGAGCCTGGCAAGATCATGGAGCAGATCCTCCTGAAGACTCAGCTAAAGCACATGGAAAATAAGTAGGTGATTGGTGACAGCCAACTAAGGGGAGATCATGCTTGACAACTCTGGGACTTCTAAGATCATCCAATCCAACCTTTAACTCAGTACTGACAAGTCCACTAGTAAACCATGCTACCAAGTTCTACATCTACATGTTTCTTGAAGACCTCCAGGGATGGTTACTCATCCACTTCCCTGGGCAGCCTATTCCAATGCCACACAAACCTTTCAGTAAAGAAATTTCTCCTAATATCCAATCTAAACCTTCCCCAGTGCAACTTGAGGCCACTTCCCCTTGTCTTATCACTTGGGTTCGTGAACATTCTCTCTGCTTTTCAGGGTGATACAAAAATTGTCAAATTCTGATGTATCACTCACAGTATCTAACAACAGCTGACTTCTGCCTCAAATGCCAGGCATGCTTTAGTGTAGGCTTCAGGAGAGGGTAAAACAGAGCTGCTCCACTATGCTCCACTCAAGATCAGACCATAAATAAATAAATAAATAAAATGTTAAATATAAAATAATAATAATAATAATAAAATGTGGGTTTCACCACAATTTGATTCCTGGCTTTTATTTTTCTTCCAGAAAAGTCAGGCCATGGGGTGTAGCTCACCTCAGACTTCCTCATGGAATAGTATTGATGTTGAACGGTACTGGTCTTGCTCTATGGACCTCATACTGACTGTGCTGCTCCCTTTATTTTAGATTTATTATTGGTAGTATTTTGGAAATGCCTATAAAGCTTCATGATCTCATAGCTATAAAACTATGATCAATGGCTATAAAGCTGCATTAACTTCCTGGGACACAACATCAGAAAACAATGTTCCTTCCTTACCCGAGGGATAAAAAGAAACCAGAACATCAGTTAATGCCTGGTAGAAGTATACTTACATCATGATAGATTCTTAAGTAATATCATTTTATTTTATACAATAAGATTCACCATGTCACAACACAAGACTGTTTTTATGCAAAGCCAAATTCTCAAGCATATACCCATAAATACTTGAAGAATATTTGTTGCAGCACAGCTCCCCCTAGGCAGGAGTAAAGCAATTCAGTTCAGTGGCAAATAAACGGCAATTTCCGGAAACTTGCATCACTATAAAGGGAAAAGTAAAGGGGGGGGGAGGGAATATATTATTATTGTTGCTATGGAAACTGAACAAAGAATAACTACTTGCCATTTTTTTCTGGTTCCTACTGCAAATGAGACTAAAATGCTGAGATTTGAAGGATAAGAATTGCTGTCAATAACTAAATATTTTGTTATTCTGAGATTTACCAGAATATTACCTTGGAACTGTTTAGTTTCTAAATGCTAGTGAATTCTTTTTTACTGAAGAGCAATATATTTTAAGTACATGAAGCATGCTGTTATGAACAGGAAATTAATTTCACATGGGTAAATCGATTGAATAGTTGATCTGGTCCTAAAACTAGGGGTGTAGTCAGTGCTTTTATACATATATACGTAAAGACTTTTTTTTTTATAAAAAGAAGAAATTTTGAATTTACAGGCATGCATCTCCCTGCACAGCACCTGGAACTGTAAGAAATTAAACAATGTTCTTTAGATATTTATCCCCATTCAGTTATAATATGGTCAAACCATTTACTATGAGGCTATTTGTGAGACTCCCTATACCTCTTCCTCCATTAGGCTTATGTGGCAAGGTCTTTGGTAGAAGGGGGTTGTCCTCTGTGAGCAGACCCCAGCAGCTGCACCATGTCAGATCAGAGCCAGCTCCAAAAGCGACCCACTGCTAGCCAGACCCAAGCCAGGAAGCGAGTCTGGCTGGGCCTCTGAGACAGCAGATTGAAGAAAGGGAGGAACAAAAAAAAAAAAAAAAAAAAAAAAAAAAAAAAAACTGTTATGCAACTGCAGCAGGGAGAGGAGAGTGAGAAAATGTGAGAGAAGCAGCCCTGCAGCCCCCAGGGTCAATGCAGCAAGAGGGCAGGAGGTGCTCCAGGCACGCAGCAGCAGTTCCCCTTGGCCTGTGGAGAGGCCCCTGGTGGAGCAGGCTGTCCCCCTGCAGCCCATGGGTCCTACATGGAGCACAGCTCCTTGCTGCAGCCCGTGGAGGAGCCCCCGGTGGAGCAGGTGGATGTGGCCTGGAGGAGGCTGTGGCCCATGGAGAGCCCCCACAGGAGCAGGCCCCGGGCCGGAGCTGCAGCCCGTGGAGGGAGCCCACGCAGGAGCAGGAGGTCTGGGGGGAGCTGCTGCCCATGGGGAACCCATGCTGGAACAGTTTGCTCCTGAGGGATGGATGGACCCCGTGGTATGGAGCCGTATGGGAGCAGTTCTTGAAGAGCTGCTGCCTGTGGCAGCCCCACAGAATCAGTTTGGGAAGGACGGCATCCCGTGGGAGGGACCCCATGTGGAGCAGGGGCAGAGAGTGACCGTGAAGGAGCAGCGGATGACGAAGCATCACAGACTGACCACAGCCCCCATTCCCCAGTGCTGCCTGGGGGAGGACGTAGAACAGATTGCGGGGGGGGGGGGGCGTGCGGCCGCAAGGTTTAGTTTGCTTTTAGTTCTCATTGATCTACTCTGTTATCAATAAGCAACAAATTACCTTTTTTTTTTTTTTCTTTTTTTTTTTTCCTGAGTCTTTTTATCCCTTACGTCTGTTTTGCCCACAATGGTAATTAATGAGTGCTCTCCCTGTCCTTATCTCAACCCAGAAGCCTTTTTTATTCACTATATTTTCTCTCCCTGAGAGAAGAGGGAGAGTTGAAAGAGTAATGTGGTTGAACTGACCTGCCCATCAATGATAAAACACCGCACTGCTTCACACATATTTCATCTCTAAAATGGACAAGCAGCCAATCTATTTCTGCCAAATAATAACTTAAGTCAAGCAATATTATTTTAATGACCTGTACTATGCAACTCATCTGGAAATGAAGATGCAGTTGGTTTAGGGCATAGGGTATGACTTCAAGTATGGTTTCGGCCATGTTTCTCAGTCAGAGCATGGTAACTGAAACCTAAAGTTACTGAAAGAAAATGGTCACAATCATTACTCAGACTAGAATAATTTACTATTTGTTAAAGTTTAGAATAGCATAGGCAAAAATAACTGCAGAGATAAAAGATATTTTGAATCTTCTGGCAACCAAAAGGTGATAGAAGTCATTTCTCTTCCCATTTGTCTGGGTTTGCAGGGGGTGTTCTGGTTGAAAAAAAAAAAAAAAAAAAAAAAAAAAAAATCTTCAACAAGAGGTGGAGACCTTTCTTTATTCCGGTTCTTCAGAATGCTTTCAATTGGCAGCCAGCATCATCTTCATCTTATCCAGTCTCTTTAAGGCTGGTATTTTTCCATGTAATTCTCTCTGCTAGATGTTAATTTGACTATCCTCCCATGTACAAGAAAAGGTGTTATAGTTTAAATATCTCTCAGCTATAATTTATCTTACAATATCTCAGTGACATGAATATCCTTGCTGTTGGGGATGGAGAAGGAAAGGAAGGCAATGGGGTAGAACAGGTGCTGAATGTCTTTTAAAACTGAAGGAGTCTTCAATTATGAAACATAAGGGATATTAAAGAGTTGTCCAAGGATCTCCTCGAGCAGATTAGATATATAGAGATAGAGATGATATATAGATATAGAGATAGATGATAGATAGATAGATAGATAGATAGATAGATAGATAGATAGATAGATATTAAGGTCTGAATTCTGATCAACTTGAATAAAAAACACTGATGGAATTCACAGATGGTCGAGGACCAACTCACCACCAGCAACGTTCCCTAGAAAGAAATGGTGATTTTCCTACAATTTAATTTCTAAATTGTCTTTCAAGTACATCTCAGGCATAATGATTATGATAATCTGGAGGAGGAGATGCTATCATTCAAAATAGTAGCAGCTATTAATAAAATATTTAAAAAAAAAAAAAAAAAAAAGTTAACACTTGTATTCCCAAATATCAATCTGATGAGGTTCTTTCCTTTTGAAGAGGATTTCATAAATTTGATTTCCAAAATTTTGTTTAATTTCATACATTTCATACATTTGATTCAGTCATTTATTTACAACAGTCTGTGTAGTTTCTAGTACAATCTTTAATGGAATGTTTTATTAAATATGGTCTAAATATGCTACAGTATAACTGTATGACCCTGAATAATAAGTATGACCCTGCATATTTATTGTAGTTTCAACATACACAACTCTAAGGTATTTTCCCGTCAAGATTGCATGGTGCTGGAAATCCCCTACTGTTATAGTGTATAGCATCAAAAAGGCTGTTCTTCAAATTATAAGGAGTTTCTAAATGTATTCTTCATTATTGTTTCAGTGTAGTAGTGAATGCAAATGGCACTTTTGATTTTTTTTTGCTTGTTTCTTTTTGGTTTTATTTTTTTTGCAGTCCAATTAGGACAAAAACCTGCCTCACTTTTGTCACTCTATGACCATAGACAGTAGTGAGTCAGTCAGTTGTGGAAATCTAAATCTAAATAAAACCATTTAATTGCAACATTGCAGAACTGCAGGAGTAGGTGGATACAACTATGAATTTCAAATGAACTAATGGACTAATTACCTCATTATCTTATTATCCCTATAAGCTAAATACAGTATCTCTTTGCCACATATAAAACTGTGTCTTAAACAAGTTTTATCATATATCTAGTCTTTTCTTTGTTTTCCATTTCTTAGTGAATTCAGTTTGTTCTATTTTGACTTGACAGTAGAATACAGCAATATTGTATCTGCAATTAATGACAGATGTGTGTGTAACATATGGGGTCAGGCCAAGCAAATGGTATGATTTAGTGATGCAAATAATCACAGAATCACAGAATTTCCAGGTTGGAAGAGACCTCAAGGTCATCGAGTCCAACCTCCAACCTAACGCTAACAGCCCACCACTAAACCATATCCCTAAGCTCTACATCTAAGCGTCTTTTGAAGATTTCCAGGGATGGTGACTCCACCACTTCCCTGGGCAGCCTGTTCCAGTGCCTCACAACCCTTTCAGTGAAGAAGTTCTTCCTAACATCTAACCTAAAACTCCCCTGGCTCAACTTAAACCCATTCCCCCTCGTCCTGTCACCAGGCACGTGGGAGAACAGGCCAACCCCCACCTCGCTACAGCCTCCCTTGAGGTACCTAAAAAGAGCGATAAGGTCACCCCTGAGCCTCCTCTTCTCCAGGCTGAACAAGCCCAGCTCCCTCAGCCGCTCCTCATAGGACTTGTTCTCCAGGCCCCTCACCAGCTTCGTCGCCCTTCTCTGCACCCGCTCGAGCACGTCGATGTCCTTCTTGTAGCGAGGGGCCCAAAACTGAACACAGTACTCGAGGTGCGGCCTCACCAGAGCTGAGTACAGGGGGACGATCACCTCCCTAGCCCTGCTGGTCACGCTGTTCCTGATACAAGCCAGGATGCCGTTGGCCTTCTTGGCCACCTGAGCACACTGCTGGCTCATATTCAGCCGACTATCCACCAGCACTCCCAGGTCCTTCTCTGCCTGGCAGCTTTCCAACCATTCCTCTCCCAGCCTGTAGCTCTGCTTGGGGTTATTGCGCCCCAGGTGCAGGACCCGACACTTGGCCTTGTTAAACTTCATGCAGTTGACCTCAGCCCATCGGTGCAGCCTATCCAGATCCTCCTGCAGAGCCTTCCTACCCTCAAGCAGATCGACACACGCACCTAACTTGGTGTCATCTGCGAACTTACTGAGGGTGCACTCGATGCCCTCGTCCAGATCATCGATGAAGATATTAAAGAGGACCGGCCCCAGCACCGAGCCCTGGGGGACGCCACTAGTGACTGGCCTCCAACTGGACTTGGCTCCATTCACCACGACTCTTTGGGCCAGGCTATCCAGCCAGTTTCTAACCCAACGAAGTGTGCGCCAGTCCAAGCCAAGAGCAGCCAGTTTCTTGAGGAGAATGCTGTGGGAGACGGTGTCAAAAGCCTTGCTGAAGTCAAGGTAGACCACATCCACAGCCTTTCCCTCATCCACCCAGCGCGTCACTCTGTCATAGAAGGAGATCAGGTTTGTCAAGCAGGACCTGCCTTTCATAAACCCATGCTGACTGGGCCTGATCGCCTGCTTGCCCTGCAAGTGCTGCATGATGACTCTCAGGAGGATCTGCTCCATGAGCTTTCCTGGCACTGAGGTCAAACTGACAGGCCTGTAGTTTCCCGGGTCTGCCCTCCGGCCCTTCTTGTAGATGGGCGTCACGTTTGCTAGCCGCCAGTCGATTGGGACCTCCCCCGATAGCCAGGACTGCTGATAAATGATGGACAGTGGCTTGGCCAGCTCCTCTGCCAGTTCCCTCAGTACCCTTGGGTGGATCCCATCCGGCCCCATCGACTTGTGCACATCTAAGTGCCGTAGCAGGTCACCAACCAGTTCTTCATGGATAATGAGGGCCACATCCTGCTCCCCATCCCCTTCCACCAGCTCAGGGTACTGAGTATCCAGAGAACATCCGGTATTGCCGCTAAAGACTGAGGCAAAGAAGGCATTGAGCACCTCCGCCTTTTCCTCATCTCTTGTAACTAAGTTTCCCCCCACATCCAGTAAAGGATGGAGATTCTCCTTAGTCCTCCTTTTTGTGTTGATGTATTTATAGAAACGTTTTTTGTTATCTTTAACGGCAGTAGCCAGATTTAGCTCCAGATGAGCTTTGGCCTTCCTAATTTTGTCCCTGCACAGCCTCGCTACTTCTTTAAAGTCCTCCTTAGTGGCCTGCCCACTTTTCCAAAGCTTATAAACCCTCTTTTTCCTCCTAAGATCAAGCCACAATTCTCTGTTGAGCCAGGCCGGTCTTCTTCCCCGCCAGCTCGTCTTTGGGCACGTGGGGACAGACCGTTCCTGCGCCATTAAGACTTCCCTCTTGAAGAGCGCCCAGCCTTCCTGGACCCCTCTGCCCTTCAGAACCACCTCCCAAGGGACTCCACCAACTAGTGTCCTGAGCAGCTCAAAGTCAGCCCTCCGAAAGTCCAATACAGCGGTTTTACTGGTCCCCTTCCTGGCCTCGCCAAGAATAGTGAACTCCACCATTGCGTGGTCACTCTGCCCAAGACAGCTCCCGACGATCACGTCCTCCACCAGTCCTTCTCTGTTTGTGAAGAGAAGGTCTAGCGGGGCACCACCCCTGGTAGGTTCACTAACCAGCTGCGTCAGGAAGCTATCTTCCACGCTCTCCAGAAACCTCCTAGACTGCTTTCTCAGGGCTGTGTTGTGCTTCCAGGATATGTCAGGGAAGTTGAAGTCCCCCACGAGTACAAGAGCTGATGATTTTGCAACCTCTGTCAGCTGTCTGTAGAATTCCTCATCCGTCTCCTCATCCTGGTTTGGCGGTCTATAGCAGACCCCGACCAGGACCCTAGCCTTGTTGTCCCTGCCGATCCTAACCCAAAGGGACTCGACCTTGTCATTCCCAACCTCGAGTTCTACAACCTCGAAAGACTCTCTAATATAGAGAGCCACACCAACACCCCTTCTATGCTGCCTGTCCCTTCTATAGAGCTTATAGCCAGGCATTGCAGCACTCCAGTCATGAGACTGGTCCCACCACGTCTCCGTGATGGCAACCAAGTCGTAGCCTGCCTGCCGCACGATGGCTTCCAGCTCCTCCTGTTTGTTACCCATGCTGCGTGCATTGGTGTAGATGCACTTCAGCTGGGCCATTGCCTTATCCTCCGGTCTTGCCATTGTTCCCCCTGGCACAGCCCCAACAATCCTAGCCTCAGCCCCATCCCCCTTCCTACCTAGTTTAAAGCCCTCTCAATGAGCCCTGCCAGTTCCTGGCCCAGGATCCTTTTTCCCCTAAAAGATAGGGACCCGTCTGCAGCCATCAGGCCAGGTGCTAAGTAAAGTGCCCCATGATCAAAAAACCCAAGATTTCTGCGTTGGCACCAGCCCCGGAGCCACGTGTTTAACAGGTGGGCTTTCCGTGTCCTCTCTGAACCCCTCCCTGCCACCATAGGGATGGACGAAAACACCACCTGCACTCCCGCTCCATCCACTAACCGACCCAGTCCCCTAAAGTCCCTTTTGATAGCCTTGAGGCTTCTCTCTTCGATGTTATCACTGCCCGCCTGGACTATCAAAAGGGGGTAATAGTCAGAGGGGCGTACCAGGTTAGGAAGCTTCCTGGCAACGTCCCTGACCCTGGCCCCAGGGAGACAGCAGACTTCCCTACGGGTAGGGTCAGGCCGACAAATAGGGCCCTCTGTTCCCCTAAGAATCGAGTCACCAACAACAATAACCCTCCTGTCTTTCTTGGTGGAGACAGTCCTGAGGCGCGGAGTCGACCTCCTCGCCCCAGGCATCCTCCTGGGAACATTTGCTACCTCTTCCTCACACACCGGCCTCTCAATCTCTAGGGCCTCAAACCTGTTGTGTAAGGGCACCTGGGAAGGTGGGGCCGGAAGGGGAGAGCATCGCCGGCGATGTCGAGCAGGGACCTGTTTCCATTCCTCCTCAGCTCCCAGATCCCCTCCCTCTGCCCGACAGGGACAGGGCCGGGGGTCCACCCCCATTTGGGGTGTCTCACCCCGGTACCTCTCCTCGAGGCCCTGCAGGGAGTTACTCCACAAGTCTATCTCCCGCTCACACTCCCTGATGGCCCTCAACCTCTCCACCTCCTCCTTGAGCTCCGCCACCATGCGGACCAGGTCATCCACCTGCTCGCACCTCACGCACGCAGTTTCTCTGTCTCCCGCCGATGGCAGCAACAGGCTCAGACACTCCTTGCATCCGGTGACCTGAACTGCGGCATTTTTTAACGGGTAGTCGGTCTGCGTGTGTACCGACTTTCTGGAGAGCGCGCCGTGCCTGGTGGCGACCATTATCGCCTAGTTACGGCTGTTGTTAACGAGGTGTTGTTTGTGTGTAGGGGGAGCGCTCTGCCCTGCCTGCGCGCCCTGCCTGCGCGAACTGCCGCGCGAACTGCCGCGCTAACTAACTGCCGCGCCACTCCCTTCTGACGCGCCACGCCCTGTTTGCCCGCCCTGTTCGCCGCCCTCCTGGTCGCTCGCGCTCCCTGAGGGCTGCTTTTGAACGGCCGGGGAGGGGGCGCTGCTGGCTCCGCCTTCGCCTCGTCAGCCTCCCTCACGAGGGCTGCCGGGTCCTGGCGGCTCCCTCAAGTAGGCTCGATGCCGGAAAAAATTAGCCCTGCCTGGCCCGATCCCCCGCTCCGCTGCAGAACGCGTCTGCCCCGGAGCCGATCGCCTCGGCAAATGGCCTAATGTGGCTGTGCACTAATGGCCTAATAGTGGCTGTGCACTAAATAAAGATTCTTTCTTGGCTCTGCTTGAATAAGTGGGGCTACTCGTGAAATTATAAGCTTTTATTTGCAAAGTAAAAAAGGAATTGAGAAGGGGGAATCTCTACAATCAGCAGAGATATTTGCAGCACAAATCAGTTTAGCTTTGCCATGCAGTGAGTGGATTTGATAATCTCTGCAGTCCTAGACATAGCTCCACTGAATTTGTCTATGATCCTTTCAAAACTAATCATATTTTTGTCTACTACAAAACATGTTCATTGCATAGCATCAGCTCTCCCCAGCACAAAAGTTCAGGTGGATTTTTGGCTCAGAGAAGCTCAAGGGTAAAATGCTTGTTATTTGTAGAGCCAGGATTACACCCTGCATTGTTAGATGTTTGTAGTAAAGTAAAGACTTCAGGAATGTTGTTTTGCAGGAATTGATTTCCCTTAGGCCAAATTTCTTTTGAAAGAATATGATAGCTTGAAGAGTGGTCACAGCTTACAGTGGTGTTATGTTTTTGAAGGTATCATTTATGGCAAACTTTCTGAATGAAACAACCTATATTGACAACCTGTGTTTAACAACCATTTGACCACATATGTGTGCTAAAAGTTACGACCTGGCATAATATGTTCTAGCCACATGTATAACTACGTTCTAGACACTTTGTATAACTTTCTATTTATTTTAGCTGATGAGCACATACTGATTTCTTATATTCTGCCTTGGTCAATTACACTATAAATTAAAAGAGCAAATTCTACATTTAGACTTCTTCTTGTAAAACCTAGTATTGAGAAAAAGAAAAATAAGATTATGTGATATGAATCACAGAAAAAGATATATATGCACACTTAATATGCACATTTATATATGTTTTAAATGTGTTTATTTTTTTGCTTTTTTATGTATTATCCTAAATATCTTTGCATTTTTTTTATAGACATTGACTGTCTTAATCTCTCTTTAACACAGCTTGAATTGTTCATATCGTCAAGTTTTATGTTTAATGAATATTGTTTCTAGATCCTGAGCATCAACCAGTCATTGGAGCAAGATGTAGTCTGATATTAAAGCACTACAACTGGGTAATATGTAACTTACAAAGTGTAATATTGCAATAAGTAAACTGTACCAAGGCAGGATGGTCTCCTGTGACAGCTGGAGGCTCTATGAGTTCTACTAGGACATCTAAGGCAAGATGCAGGTTAAGATGTGACATTAGTTTTCTTCATTCCAGTCCCTGAGCAAAGATGTTCTGTAAAACGGTCTTAAGATTGTACCATCAGACTACACAAAATAGATGTTAGCAGTTTTGGAATTAGACACTGACTGTGTGTTTGAAATGCAGATCATTACTTACAGTGATAACCTAGAAATGGCATTCCTTTCCGCGAAAGCAAATGAATCTGAAATGAAGCAAAGATGACACTTTCAATCAGAAGTGTTCAATAATTAATTTTAATGCCACCCCCCATCTCCTGAATAACATGTACTTCCCTCTGTAACAGATACAGTGGAACCATGGAGGAAAATTTTCATTGAGAGTTCTTAAAAAAGTTTTTTAAAAAAATAGCTAAGTCATTTTCCACTGAAAAATGGGAGGTTTTGCATGAGTATTCTATTTTGATTATCTGTTCTAGAGAGAACTGACAATACAACAATACAAGTCATTTAAGCTTTTTTTTTTTTTTTTTTTTTTTTTTTTTTTTTTTTCTGGCTTGGAACATATTTGACCTTGTTGCTTCATCCTGACTTTTCCACTCTGACATTTCAAGTGAAATGTCTGATAAATGTGGATCACTTCCTCTCTTTTTTTTTTTTTTTTCTTATCTAGCAAAGTTAGATTCTTTTCACTTGTCTTCTCTTTAAGGATAAAAAAATTGAAACCAGTGCTTCCTGTATAAAGAAGAACATTGGCTTCTCTAGTTGTCACAAATCTTCTCTGCGTCTGTGCCTACACTTACAAGTTGAACCAGGCATGGGTCACAAAGTCATTCACACTTAAATTGCTGTGGTCTCTGGGATAGTTCTGGCTCCAGCCTCCTAATACTCCCTCAGGTGCTGCCTGGGTAGGCTTCAGGGTTAGCACCTTTCAGGAGCATGATCCACAGAAAGTTTGGACTCAACCTTTCTGCTTTATGGGAATCTGGGAGACCAGCTGTAAGGACACAGGCTGTGTCATGATCAAGGACATGCCTATTTCAGCAGTTATAGCAAACAAAAAGAAAGGCAAGAGCTCTTGGAAACTTCTTTGTAGAAGTATAATGTTCACTAGATAAAAAATTACACTTCTGTTAAAAGACTCACAATATTTCACTGACAGTAGTTTGACTTTTTGTGAGACTGAACAGCTCTATGGCACCTTCTGCTCTGTAATGACATTGCCTTGCTGGGGCCTGAATAAAACAAAAGCTACTCTGGAGTCACTGGGCTCAGAAGACCTTTGTTCTTCTGTGTGTATGTAAAGCCAAAAGACAAAAGGGTATGAGGGCTATGTGTGCTGTTGGAGGCTTATCTGTCACATCAAACAGGTAAGAAAAAAAAAAAGAGAGAGAGAAAACAAAAGGATATTGCTTTGTTTTCAGTAATTTGTCCATGTTTTTTGTTTGTTTGTTTGCTTATTTTCCTAATTCTTTCTAGGTAGTAATATTTCTGCTATATCTCTTATTTTTTTCTTTTTCATACCTGTTGATTTGGTCTTTATCACATGGAAGGAAGTTATGCAATAGGTAGTGTCCTGCAACAGTTAGCAAGCATTAATGCCTGGTATTTGATCATCAATATTCACTACACTGTTCAGATAAGAATTTATTTTGAATATAGCACTGTGTGAGGAGATTTAATACAAATTACTGCTCTGTGCACAAGGTTACAAATGCCAATAAGATACTGGGGTCTCAAAGATAATGTTCAACTCTCTGCAGCCAACATTTAAGGGTCAGCTAAATAAGTGAAAGGCAGATCGATTTACATCAGACAGATAATTTCTATTTCATTTGACATTTTGTCCCTGCTGAATTATGCATGTTATCTAAATTATGTAGAATCTGAGAAACTTTCTTTCATTGTTTCTTTTCATCTTAATCAAAAATATTAATCATTTCCATAAAAAAGTGGAAAATTTTCACTTTTATTAAATAGATCATGCTAATTAATGTAAGTAAAAACAAGAGTGGAAAAACCTCCCTAAATTGGCTTTTCTTCCTCTCATTGTCAGCACATTTTACTTGCAGATTCCTCACTCAGATCGTAGTGCTATTCAATAATATTCAGTTCAAAACAGGATCAAAGTAGTTCATCACCATCCATTTCTCTTCACTAGTTTACTCAAGGTTGCTGTTGTGTAAGATCTGCTTCCCCTCACTCTCTTAATTCCCCTCACCGCAGTAAGTCCAATCTACATGTCATATGTCATATGTCATATGTAAAACCAAATGGCAATGTGGAAGGTTTGCTTACAAAGCACTTCAATCACAAATATATAAATTACATGACTTTTCTGTGCTGTGGGGGAGATGGTGCAGTGAGGGAGAGCAGCTGTCTGGGTTAATGTCTCGGCTCCCGGCATGACCTCCTTGGTCCATGGGAAAGATGGCACAGTTTTGGAGGGAGGCTGGGCATCTGTTATCGTGGTTTCTGCTCTGCTGTGCATTGTCCTGGTGCTGGGCCGTGAGGTTTTCCTGGGTTTCTCTCCACTCTCTGGGCTCCCAGGAGGATGGAAAGATACTGATGAAGGGGTGTGGGACTTACTTCCCTGGAGTTTGATTTGTGTTTTTTTTTTTTTTTTGTTGTTGTTGTTGTTGTGTTGTGTTGTGTTTTTTTTCAGTCACCATTGTTTATCTCAGTATTCTTAGCTTATTCTTACTCATAGGACTGGCCAAAGAACACAGAATCACAGAATGGTTAAGGTTAGAATGGACCTCTGGAGGTCATCTGGTCCAACTCTCCTGCTCCCTTACAGCAGGTTCCCCAGGACCATGGCCAGACAGCTTTTGAAGATGCAAGGAGGGAGATTCCACAACCTCTCTGGACAATCTCTTCCAGTGCTCAGTCAACCACACAGTAAAGAAATGCTTTTTGATTTCCAGGCAGAATCCCTTGTGGTCTAGTCTTTGCCCATTGCCTCTTGTTCTGGCACAGGAAAAAGAATAACTGGCTCCATCTTTGCATTCTGCCTTCAGAATACACATTGATAAAATCCCCTCCTGACCCTCCTCTTCCACAGGAGGAACAGTGCTAGCTCTCTCAGCCTCTCCTCAGAGGAGAGGTGCTCCAGTCCCTTGATCATCCTGGTGGCCCTGCACTGGACCATTTCCAGTATGTCTATCTCTCTTATACTGGGGAGCCCAGAACTGGACACACTAGTCCAGGTACAGCCTCACCAATGTTGAGTAGAGTGGAAGGATCACCTCTCTTGACCTGCTGGCAACACTTTGCCTAATATAGCCAAGAACATTGCTAGCCTTAGCAGCAAGGGCTCATTGCTGACCCATATTTGACTCGGTGTCTACTAAGACTCCTAGGCCCTTTTCTGCAGACCTGCTTTCCAACTGGATGCCCCCAGCATGCCTGGGGTTCTTCCTCTCAGTCCAGGATGTTCCACTTCTTGTTGAACATCATAAGATTTTTGTCAGCTCCCCTCTCCCCCTCTCCAGTCAAGGTCCCCAAGGATAGGCTGGGCATCGGTCAGCAGGTGGTGAGCAATTGCATTGTGCATCACTTGTTTCATACACACTATTATTATTATTGTTGTTATTATTATTATTATTATTATTTCCTATCTTAATAAACTGTCTTTATCTCAACTCACAGGCTTCACTTTCCCATTTCTCTCCCCCATCCCAGAGAGGGAGGGGAGAGGGTGAGCAAACGGCTTGTCCTGGTTTAGCTCCCAGCTGGGTTAAACCACAACAGTCCTTCTGGCTGTCCTCTAGTGAGTCAGCCACTCCCCAAAGGTTTGTGTCATCCACACATTTACTAAGGGTGCACTCCACCCCATTGTCCAGATCATTAATGAAGATGTTAAAAAAGACTGGACCCAGTGCTAACCCCTGGGATACTCACAGACCTACACAAGCAAATTTATTAACTAGGCCATACTCAGGCTAATCACTACAACATAGTAAGCACTGTTAATATTATAAATATTTTCACTGAAAGAAATTATATGGTTTAAAACTATTAAGAATTTTCACATTGAATTCAGTCACTTTGTTTTTTGTTTGTTTGTTTGTTTGTTTTCACAATTGAAGCATTAGAGCCTGTGTGTGAGGGGTTGTATGTTTTTGTTTGTTTGTTTGTTTTTCTACAGCTACTGAGCTCTCTATGATGCAGATAACACTTGAACCTTGGTTTCTAAGCCTCAGAGATATCAGAAGTTTCAAAGAGTTTTCTAACAAATTGTGACCACAAGAGAATGTGGTAGATTCATATGTCATAATTTCTCAAAATGTGGTAGTTAAAATAGTAGGTTATAGAAAAAGAATGCATATTAATGGAGAATTAAAGTACTTTGGGCTTTTGAATACCTCTTCCTTTTGGCAGGAACAATATATATTTGATCCACTTTGGCAAAGAAGAGCATCTTTTTTTTAAATTTTTTTTTTTTTTTTTTTTTTTTTTTTTTTTTTTTTTTAGATTCAGATATTTCCATCTTCTCACTGAGGAAACCTTAAGCACCTCCATTAACTTCAGGGGCTTCCAGTAGAACACTCAGCTCCACTAACTTCTTTAACTAAGAACTTCAACTGGCTGCACTTGGCTTGGACTGGCACACGCTTCGTTGGGTTAGAAACTGGCTGGATAGTCGGGCCCAAAGAATCGTGGTAAATGGAGTCAAATCCAGTTGGAGGCCAGTCACTAGTGGCATTCCCCAGGGCTCGGTGCTGGGGCCGGTCCTATTCAATATCTTCATCGATGATCTGGACGAGGGCATTGAGTGCACCCTCAGTAAGTTTGCAGATGACACCAAGTTAGGTGCGTGTGTCGATCTACTCGAGGGTAGGAAGGCTCTGCAGGAGGATCTGGATAGGCTACACCGATGGGCTGAGGTCAACTGCATGAAGTTCAACAAGGCCAAGTGCCGGATCCTCCACCTGGGACGCAATAACCCCAAGCAGAGCTACAGGCTGGGAGATGAGTGGTTGGAGAGCTGCCAGGCAGAGAAGGACCTGGGAGTGATGGTTGATAGTCGGCTGAATATGAGCCAGCAGTGTGCTCAGGTGGCCAAGAAGGCCAACAGCATCCTGGCCTGTATAAGAAACAGTGTAACCAGCAGGGCTAGGGAGGGGATTGTCCCCCTGTACTTGGCTCTGGTGAGGCCACACCTCGAATACTGTGTTCAGTTTTGGGCCCCTTGTCACAAGAAGGACATTGAGGTGCTTGAGCGAGTCCAGAGAAGGACTACGAAGCCGGTGAAGGGTCTGGAGAACAAGTCCTATGAGGAGTGGCTGAGGGATCTGGGCTTATTCAGCCTGGAGAAAAGGAGGCTCAGGGGTGACCTTATCGCTCTCTACAGGTACCTCAAAGGAGGCTGTAGCAAGGTGGGGGTTGGTCTATTCTCCCACGTGCCTGGTGACAGGACGAGGGGGAATGGGCTAAAGTTATGCCAGGGGAGTTTTAGGTTGGATGTTAGGAAGAACTTCTTTACTAAAAGGGTTGTTAGACATTGGAACGGGCTGCCCAAGGAAGTGGTGGAGTCACCATCCCTGGAGGTCTTTAAAAGACGTTTAGATGTAGAGCTTAGGGTTTAGTGGGGACTGTTAGTGTTAGGTCAGAGGTTGGACTCGATCTTGAGGTCTCTTCCAACCTAGAAATTCTGTGATTCTGTGATTCTGTAACTAGATGCCTACTGACCATAAAGGTACTTAGGAAAATGGCAAAGCAAGGTTGTAACACAACGTTGTGTCTAATGCGTTTTCAGATGATCAAAGTATTGTGCCCAAGTGATGGTACACAAGTGTAAACAATATTTCTATGTATCTCATGCCTCATGTGAAAACACTATGTGGGCGTCTTAGACACTGTCTGGAATTTAAAATAGCACTAGAAGCCTCTGTTTGGAGAACTGAACTGAGCCTGTAGTTGCTCTATAAAAAGTTATAAAATCAGAGATGTACTAATGTTGCCGTGAATCCTAGCCATACTGACGTGTTCAGACAGCTTGCAGATTGGTAGGCCTGCACTTGGTCACAGGAACAAAATTAGTCTTTGAAACCCTAGATTTATTTCCTTTGACACATATTGACTACTATGGAGAATTCCTCCCTGAAGATTCTTAAGTCAAAATGTCCGTTTTTTCTTTGCCTTAAATCTTAATGCTATCATTGGAACAACAGTATTACACGTAAGACCCATTGGGAGCAGTGATGATGTTCTCTGACTCCTATCTCAAGGAGTAAACATCTGAAAACATATAGGTCATCCAAAAAAGCAGAGAACCTTGGCAGCTCCATTTCTATATTCTCATACCTAAATCTGAATCAAAATACATTGACCTTTGGTTTGTGAAGAATAGCAGTGTCACTCACTGGTATTCAATTCATAGATATATTTTACCCTGTCCTAGAAGGAGGTTCAGAACTTCAGCCTGGACTATATTAAACAGTACATTTTTACTCCCTGCACTTGACTTTCAAATTTTAATGTTTTAAGTAAAGAGATGTAACCAAGGAAACGTGAAGTGGTATTTCTCTTATTGTTCACTAAATTTGACACGAGCTACAGAAAGCATCTATCTATTAGCACTTCAAAACAAAAATGTTTTCCTCCCTCCTTTACTATAATTTGTCTCTGCCTTTGATAAATGGCTGATAGCTTCAATGTCATATATCACAGATTTACATGCCATGGTAGGACAAGTTTAAAACAAACAAACAAACAAACAAATAAACAAAGCAATTGTTTTCCTTAGTCTATATGAAGAAAGATTTATGATTTCCATTTCCTCCACAGATGAAATGTTTCTCGCAGAACCATAGCATATTCCCTAGCAGTTTCCACAGCAGAGGGCCATAATGGGGAGTCAGAGATTCCAGAATGTTATGATTATATTTGCTTTTAATTGTTAACAGTTTTGACAGTTTTAAGCTTTGACATTCTAACAAAACACTAGTAAGAATATTGATGCTGTTATGATTGATAAACATAATCATGACTGCAAAGACCAAAGTTAATCTTACAAATTAGCTACAGGCTCCTCTGTTCTGTTTAAAGCAATGTTTAAGATTTCTTAAGATTCTTTAGGATCTGAACTAGACCCGAACTGGGCTGAGTACTGAGTATTGAAGAGAGTATGAACATGCTTTTTTAGGGAAGAGGAGGTGATTAGGACTAACGTATTAATGCTAAATGAACTCTTTGTTTCCCACTGCAGAAGAAAAAGTCTCATTCTGTGTGATTTACACATTAGCACAGTATTGTCAGTGTTTTGCATTACGCTTTTGTTTTTCTTTCTCTTTCCATGGAGGTCTGAGATGTACCAAAAAAGACTATCCCGCTTAAACTAGGATTATCTATGATGCTGTTGATGATGGGTATGCAGTTTCTGTTGTAAACAAGAGACATCCAGCTGCCACTTGCAATGAAGCCTTTCTGTGAAATCTGTTAACAATTTGATTATAAAATCAAAGTTTTGAAATGTGAAGGCACAAGCAGCAATCAAGTTATTCAATACTTTATACAAAGAATAAGTGCTTTATATCTATTACAGTACCAAAGTGATTGGTGATTAGCAGAGAAAGGAAGAAGCTAAACTTCATGCACATAGAAATTCAGATTAGATCAAAGCCTTCTGGTATAGATATACCAGATTGGCAATATGATATGATTTATGAACTGTTAATTAAATCTACCTCCTCTGTGTCAGATTGAATACATGAATATAAATGTCTTTACCTTATTAGCAGATAGCCAAGCTATACCTTGTATAATGACTGTACATGGCATACTGATGAAAAACTAGATTCAGACAACAAAATGCTTTGTAAATATGACCCCAATAGAAGACAATCACAAGTACAATAAATTGCCAGTTGTAAGCTATTCCTAAATAAAATTGAGCATAACATTGATAAATAGTCCTTGCATTTTCTGTAGTCATAGAATAGAAATAATGTTACAAATGCATTCAAAGTTTTTTTTTTTTTTTTTTTTTTTTTTTAAGATAGAACCACCTGTGGTAATTGCTAGAATAATATGAATTTACCAAAATAATATGAGTTACCAAAATAATTCTGTTATTTGCTAATAATTTTAAAAGGTATTGAATACCTGGTTTTTATTACTGTAATATAATGGACCTTATGGCTATGGTGTCTAAAACATGGGAATTAGTTTGGACCAGTAAATAAAAGTTACATCTATGACACTGAATTCTACGTACTGTAATCTAAGAAATCTGTTTTGTAAAGTGAGCTGTGGCAGCTGTAAAACAACTTTCACCATGTGTGTTATCTTTGTGTCTCGAGCTCTGGCAGCTCCAGATAAAAATTCAGTACCATTTCAACAAATTCTATAGTAGTTTCTTCTGCACAGTCTGATCATCCAGTTCATAACTTCCAGTATAGATAACATCATTAGACTCCATTACAAAGAAGCAGGAAAATTGAGCAGTACAACAACTTAACAGTTAATATTCAGAAGACTATACTATAAAATGTTAGACTTTTGTGCCTTTGTAAATGCATACTAAGTCCTGATTTTCTT
Source organism: Heteronetta atricapilla (assembly GCA_011075105.1). Classification (NCBI taxonomy): domain Eukaryota; kingdom Metazoa; phylum Chordata; class Aves; order Anseriformes; family Anatidae; genus Heteronetta; species Heteronetta atricapilla. Next base: position 107,075,908 of record CM021733.1, on the reverse strand, counting down.
GTTCACTTGAGTGTCTTTATGACAGCTCAGATAGCTAAGGTGACTTATTTTTGTGGTAATATTCTCTATTTGCATAGCACCTCTCCTTGAAGGATGACTCTGTGTGGTACCTATACATTGATTACATTTCTATCCTCTTTTCTTTATCCCTCAGCCCTCGTGATGGTCTCTTTTTCTTGTTGCCTACTGTGTTACCTCCAATTCATCAGCGTAGAAGGACTGATGCTGATGGCGGTATATTTGTACTATTTATAATTAATTACAGTGAAAAGGGAAAGGAGTATTAATAAATGCCAGTAAGGGGAGAGGTGAAATTTAGAAAGCATTCTACATTTCTGGTTTTATTTAAATTATATTTCTGTGAAGGAAACTTGAATATTGGTTATACTATAATTCACAATATTATGAATGCTATCGTATTTATTTATTTTTATTTATTAATAAAGGACAAACTGTCATCCCAAAGTAATCTGGTAATTAATTCTAGAAAAAAGGATGCAGGACAGAATGAAGATTTCTCATCTAAAGTCTAGCACTCTTCATTTTTAATTTGCAATAACTTGGCAACTTGGCTACAACATCCTCTTAGTCTTTCCTGCTTGAGCTATTCAACTTTGTATGAATGTGCTCTTTGTATAAATGTTCTTTGGAGCAGGGATTGGAACACTGATGTTTGGCTTCTCAGAGGACTGCTCTGATCACCAGCCTCCAGCGTCAGACCCACACTTCCCACTCCCACCTCAGAGTAGTACTGGCAAGGCTCCAGTACAATCATTGCAGTCATTCTATAATCTTTTAGGAACCCAAATGAGAGGAACCCAAATATTCTTTTTGCTGGTTTTGGAAGGAAGAGTCTGGCTATGAATATTTAATACTATGAGCCCTGGGTTACATTACTGAAGAAAACATTTCAGTACAATCCACGTTTTTAAGGAAGCATGCACACTCATAAATGCACTGCATCTTTTCAAGACATTTTCTTCCTGACCTTCCTTGCACAGACATCTGCTATGATCTTTGTATGGAAAAACAAACACAAGGCAGTGGATAATGAATTGGAGGTGTGAATTCTGTAAGAATACCAGTTATTTCCTTGTTACATTTAGATCTCCAAACCTTGTTGTTCAAAAATAATTTTAAAATCTATGACCTTAAATTTTATAATCTCCTGTTATATACTTGATTTACATCATACATACAAATCATACAAATAAGGAGTAATCTTATTAAAAAATCAGAAAGATTTTTTTAAAATTCTTCATATCTGAGAGGATCATTATGCTGAATCCAAAGCAATTACTCAAACTGCTAATAATCCATGGCTAATTAGTACAACATGTTTTTTTCAAGCATCTGGATGTGGGTGTTAAATCTCTAACAGCTGTTAGTGATTCCCTACTGTATTCCTGTATTTTATTATTGTAATCCATGTATCTCTTGAATATTAGAAGCATTTAATACAGTTACCAAGCAACTGCTCAAGACAGCTTTATTATATGCATGTTTCTTGCATGCTTCATGAGACTGCTCTGTGAAGAGAATTATCAAAGCAAGGGAACAGAAGAGCTAGCTGGAGAAGGAGATCAGCTAAAGGAGACAGCAATTCTGGAGGATTCATTCTATGAAAATCACTCTAATAAATCTCAAAGACTCAAAGAGTGTACAGGCTGTTAGCTGCCTACAGCTCCAAGCATCACACTCTGCTGTGTTAGGTTGACAGCAAGTTTTTTTTTCCACAAATACACCTTTAAGGGACTTACATTATTCTGTCTTGGCCTTAAAACTATACTGGTGTGGAGCATCCTTTCAAACATGCAGCTTTTAGTACAAGTTTAATGATTAAAAAAAAAAAAAAAAAAAAAAAAAAAAAAAAAAAGCTTAAAATTGCAGGATTTGTATGCGTTGGTTTAGTGTTTCTCGTTTTCTTTGCAGTTCAATTTTTGCACCCTTTAGGTGCAAAACTTAAAAACAACTCAACATATTTTTAGGCAATTTCTGCTATAATAAGAGAGTTTTCTAAACAAAGTTTACATCATATATGAAAGCTGGATATTTCCTGTAACCACATGATTTCTAAGAAGCTGCAGTGTTTGGAGGAAAGCAGCTACATATATACTTCATATATATTTGCCAACATACTTTGATTATAGTTAGATTCTAAGGAATTGGCATGACATGGTATTTTTAGAAAACTGTGATTTATCAACACACTATTGCTGGGACTGTAACAAAAATACAATTTAATAAGAGATATGAGAAGGTGGCAAATAATGTTCCTTTCTGAAAGATGAAGTGGTTCTGACAATGATGATACCAAACTGGACCATACTGTATAAAAGTGCATATGTGAAACATGAAACCTTCTTAATTGGAAGGACTTTGTTCTTAAGTAATTTTTAAGACAACATTTTCTTCAGTCTAGAAAATGCAAACAGAGTTTCTTTGTTCCAATACAGCTTACTCCATAAGTGGTATAGCATTATAGCATGAATTCTCCATAAGGCTTTGGTTGTTTTTTTTTGTTTTGTTTTGTTTCATTTTTTTCTTTCTAGAAAGAACATACATAAGAGGATTTGCAGGAGCTAGCATATGTCCTGCAGGGCTTGTGTTCGGGCAAAAATAATAAATCCTTCTGGATAAGAGCTGACATGGAACAGAGTCATGTGTCTTTTCGCTGTAAACTCTAGGACTCCAACTTCCAGGAACACAGCTTGCTGCTGTGATAATGGGTAAGTTATCAGCTGTTACACACAGTTGTGTTAGGCTGTGCTAACTGGTTATGCTGCTAGCCTTGGAAGCAATATATATGCATTTGCATGTTGTAGTGATTGAACTCATAACTTACAGTCTAGGCAGAGCCAGCTCCAGAATTCATCAAGCTGGATGAATTCTCTGTGGATAAATGAGTTTGTCATTTATAAATGCTATAATATCCTTTTGTGTAGTTAATCACATGAGATATAAACATGCTGAAAAACTGCAACATCTGTATTTCCCATTAAAAGGATGCTCACCTTAAAGAAAGTTAGAAGCTCTATGGTATATCATGCAGTTAGAAAAAATAGCTGTACAGCTATTTTTTGTACAGCAGGGCAAATCTAATAGTTGTCCTGATGTATAATTCAGGGTCAAACTGATTTCAGATTATCTGGATGGAGAATACACATCAAAAGCTCTGTGGAAATCCTTTCTTGAGCTGTGCTAATGGTTGCCCTAGATTGCGACTGGGGAGGAGGAGGACTATAAAGACAAGATGTCTTTCCCCACCCCCTTTATAACCAGTGCAGAAATAAGAGCAACAGCTGAGACTGCAGCATTCTTCATACGATATAAAGAGCATAACATATCCAGCAGACTCACACTGGAGCTCTTCATTTCTAAGTTACTTAAAACATTCAAAGACTGATTTTACACTACAAGGACACAGGAAAGATTTATTCACAGGGATGGTTTATTTGATCCACTAGTAACTGGCCACACAATTTCAGACATTAGCATTCTGCTTTTCCACTGCCAAGCCAGGTGAAGTTATACCTGGCACTTGTGGGTCAAGAATCATTGACCTTCGGGCATTATCTGAAGATCTGATCTTTGTTAAGGTCCACTGATTTTTGAAGAAGCCAACAAAAGTCAACACTAGAAGGGCACGAAACATGATAATCATGTTGTTGCGGACATTTCTGGAATTGCACTCAGTAGCCTTCTCCCAGCCCCTAAGGAATTATGCAAGGTAGTAAAAATGATGTGGACTTTATTTCCTAAGGCTCCTCCATTTTAGCTGGGGAAGGAACATGGCACTGTAGATAGAGTATGTTTCTACTAACTTTGGTGGTGGTGGTGGAGGAGGTTTTTGTTTGTTTGTTTGTTTGTTTTTAATGCAATATGTAGAAAAAGAAACCAGCATTGTGTTTTCCTTTGCATAATGCATTAACACTCTGTCACCTATAAATACTCAGAGTCAACCTCCTGTCACATTTCATTTGCATTTTTAGTTACTATTTTCTTCCCCTTCTTTTCCGCACACTGTTTGACAATCTGCTTTGCTACTGGCTTCCTGGGAGTTTGTGTACATATGAAATGAACTCAGTAGCTTCTTCTGAATCTTCCAAATTTGAAATATAAGTGTGTTATTCCTATTTAGTTTGATTTGATTTCTGGACTAACATGAATATGTGATAAAATACTCATATGAAGATTTCTAAATAGATTGGTATTGAGGAATAACTACTGAAGATTAGATGCATACTATACCTTAATTCAAATTAGCTTTGTAGCTCAACTTTTAGAACAATGTCTATTGTTATTAAGACTCATCCTAGTGAATTAAGACCATACTTGGTGACGAAATTACAATTAAAGTAACAATATAATATAACAACATCACAAACAAGTGCTAACATAGTTTTAACATAGCAATCTTTTGAAAATCTACTTTAATCATATTTCATATAATTCCCAAAAGCTATGAATGTTCCTGGGAATAAAAGATTTTTTATTTCCTACTTTTTGTGTGGATGGAGTGAATGCTGCAAAGTGTCCAAGGAACTTCAGCATTGAGCACTAAGGGCAGGATTAATATGCCTATTTATTTCATTTAACCTATTCGTTTCACCTCTACTCACACTGAGTCACTAACAGAAGGGTCCCCATATCATTCCATCAACTAAAGGTGTAGTCTACAGGTTTTGAGTCAATAGAAATTGCTTCACTCAATCTCTTAATTTCTCTATTCAGGCTTCTGCATCTGTACACCTTCTCAGCGCCAGTAGATTACCCTCACTATTGAATCCTCTCCTCCACATTGTCTTTATATACTGACACAGAAGAATAATGCACATACTGGGAGGGAAGCTGAGCACTGGACTCTTGTTTCCATGCTGCAGAACTTTCATTTCTTTGCAACCTTCAAGAAATCCCAGACAGCATCTCTCCAAGATAAATCCCAGGTAGGAGTTGGTGGGAGGGGAATTTATACCCTAGGAGACAGTATCATTAAACCCACACCAGGTTGGGTTCCCTCTTCCATTTTCCTGGTGAGCTCTACATCTGCAAGCACCCCTGACTCTCACCCGTACCGTGGTGGCAGGCAGTCTGCCTGTGTCTGCTGGCTGGGGCCATGCTGTATCTCATCAGCTGCAGGCTGAAGCAGGGAGAAAACTTGATAAATATGTTGTCTCTGGGCCATCAAATGCAGACATATGGACTGGTGCTATGGTATATGGGCATGTGTAGTCTGCCATGGAGAGAGCTTGGTCAGGCCTGTGGCTTTTTTGTTAAATAAATTAGTTTAATTTATTCTTTATTCTTACTTACTTACTCCTTCCCTTCCTCCCTGCCATCTCCCCCCCCCCCCCAAAAAAAAAAGAATAAAGACTATCCACTCCACAGTGTAACATTTGTTAGAATTGGCTTAAGTTACCTCCATGCAATATATAAATTGTCAATGCAATTCCTAAAAACATTCTTAACTTTTTTATTGTTGTTTATAAAATATACATACATATATGTATATTACAACTGAGCAAAGCTTCTGCTTAGTAAATAAAAGCATATTGTCAATGACAAACTTGTCAAAATCCCAAATTTCTAATGTCTACTATGGATTTTCTACCAGGTTTTATATACCCTCAGTGCAACAGCTTAGAGTAGACAGATTTTGGGGGTTCACACAGGTTAATTTATCTCATGACATTGTATGATTGTTTTGGAACACAGCAATATACTATACCCAGTGCTAAGGTCCTAGGCACTAGCAACAGTATTTAAAGCAAGGATTTTCATAAGGATTCTGCTTTCACTTTTAGCCCTACACAAGGGAGGAGAAGAAATGCAGCTGTCTCTAACTTCAGAATATTTTGATTTAGCAAAGCAACAAAACCAAAACTGCTTTTTTGTTCTATATTTCTTACCCTGTTTTGTTTCTGCTACTTATACATCAGTCTTTGAGTTAAGACACAGACCAGAATAAAAATGTCTTACATTTTAAATGTTGTGAGATCTGAGATTAACCTGATTTCCGAAGGGAGAGGATTGAGTAGCTGTTGTTTTACTATCAATGACTTCAGGCATCTGACTCTGATTTCTCCCTGTGTCTGGGATTATTACAGTTATTTTCTGTGTTGACAAAGGAGGAAAAAAAAAAGTGGAAGAGAGATCACCTACACATGGATGTTTTGTCTTTCTTTAAAAGGTCAAAATGAAATGTGAAGTAGTAGCCTCAGTGGGATTCAGAGACTAAGGAAGTGTCCTGGGATTTCTGTACCCAGATAAGAGCAGCAAGTTTTTATAGTGTTTGCCAATAAGTGTTTCCAACATGGCATTTTTACAGACATTAAAAAGCCAGCCCGTATCCTCTACATGGACTGTGCAACACTGACAAACTGCCAGTGGCTCTTCACTGTCCTTCAGGCCTGCAGAGGTGACAAGCCCAACCTCCGAATATGCCAGGCAGTTTCTAAGTCATTGTCAGAGCCCATTGACAACAGACCTCAAGGCACTTTTTTTTATTTTTTTTCTGGTACAAAGACAAAATAAATATCTGAGATTTATCTGACTGCTTTACAAAATCTAATTTGATTAGGAAGTGAGTAACATGTAGATATGAACAATGTTTTATGAAGTTTAGTGTTTTTTTTTTTTTTTTTTTTTTTTTTCCCAATTAATAAAAAAGACGTGAGGATTTTTGTTCAAGTGTTTTAATTCTGATTCTTATGCCTAGCCTTATTTAAAGCAGTATAGTGAATAGTCTGTACTATCAGTTCTTAAAAGCCTGTCCTCGGATTTCAAGATTAGATCTCTACAGGATGTGCAGAATTTCTCTTTAACTTTCTGGTGCTCTTCCACAACAATTAGCTATCATTTCTATTCTCATTATGATGCAGTCTGGTTTATAGGAATCTGAAAGCACTTTGAATCCCACAGGATGTCATTAAGGATCTTGCAGAAGATCTGTCAAAAGCTGATCAACACCACCTCACCTATATACCACCTAGGACTCATATTGATCATTTGTGAGCAACATTGTAATATTAGCTGCAGGGTGATAAATCATAAAAACGACGCCAAAATAGCTGTTAGTCACAGGAAAATCTAAACGAGAATAAATAAATAAATAAATATAAAAAATAAAAAAATAAAACTTTCATCATTTCTTCCTTTTTTGATGCCTTTTTGTTAGCAAAGAGCTCCACCTGCTGGACCAGGACTGCTCGCACCAACACCCAGCCCAGGGGTGAAGCCCAGGTTTTGGACACCCACAGGCACAGGTCTTGTCCCACCGGCAAACACAGCACGTGTTTTGTATAGATATCCTCCCAGTCCTCATAACACATGGGACATTGACGTAGGTTTTATCTTTTATTTCTCAACACGTGGGAGATATTTAATATGTCATCAAATTGAATGCCATAGCTGAAGTGCTAAAATACCAGTCATCACAGCTGTGTCCTAGGGTATCAGACACTGATCTGCTCATATCAGGCATGCACTGTCATGCAGATGACTGTGGAAGGACAAGCTCTAATCCTAATTATCATGCTTTTGTTTACTGGGTGCTAGAAGATACAGATTTTATTTTATTTTATTTTTTTTTTTACCCTTCCCTATTTATTTTAGAGTTTTTCCTGTCTTACCGTGTAGCACTCATATTCTGGCATTTGCTCCTTAGGAAATCCCAGAAGACTTTCTCCAGAACTTCTGATTTCACTGGCTCCATTACTTTCTCACTAAAAACTATTAGACTTATATGATGAAAACATAATCTTATGCCATCTTGTACTCAAGACTTCTGCTGCGGAGGTCTTACCAACTACATGCATGCAAACTGTGGTGTTAAGTGTAACCACTGTTTTTTATTAGTTGCTTCTTTATTTTATTTTTGTACTTAGATTACTTTTGTATTTTTTATTTTAATTTTATAAAGATTAATTTTATGACAGACATGGGCGTTTCATGCAAATCACTGGAAAAAAAATGGCAACATAGCATAGCTGTGCTGCCACTAAAATATGATTATTGCCTCTGTAGAGCTCAGTACAGAGCTCTAAAAAAAGATCCGTACCAAAGATTTTTGAGCCCTGACCAAGCTAGAAAGAAGAGGAAAAGAATAAAACAAGAAAGATCTCTTCCAGAATTGCCTTTTCTGTAAGGAGTCCATATTTTTCTCTCAGAGAGAAGTTGAGATGACATGGGCTTGTTTCTGAGTGCAAAGGCAAGCATAACTAGTGCAGAGTGGATGTAAAATAGAGCCAGTCTGGAACCACATTTGAGAGCAGTTCCATGTATATATCTGAAAATTCAACCCATTTATTCCATAAAAAGTGTGCCATACAGGAATCTGATTTGGAACATTTCTATTATTTATTTTTCCTTCAATAGAATAGACTATATACCTTAAGTGGAATATATTATTTACAGTGTTTATGGTAAATAAATTCCTTCTACCTGGGCTTTTATTCTCAAGAACAATGAAAACCAGAGACTCTAGATACTAGTGTACATCTCTGTAAGGAGAATAGCACAAGCTATCATGAATGCCGAAGTATTTTAGTTCTAAAAGATCTTAATTTCCTTAGAGGCTTTGTTTTCTAGAATTAACAACTTTTCTTGCTTGCTTACTTGCTTCCTTTCTTGCTTGATTTTTTTCTTCTCTCTGTCCCAGTGTGACTGTTCTAGCATTCTGCATGTTAATAGCGAGGATTTTATAAACTTAGAAATACATTGCTGGGGACAGAATAAATAATATATATACATGTATTTATATGCCACTGATACTAGCAAATGAACACAGCAGAATTATTTATTTTTCTGTTCCAGATGGCACATTGTAAATGCCATTGTGCTCTGATAGAAGCAGAAACAAAAATACTGACTTATGGAAAGATGGAAGTAGCCAGTGCTTTTAGTGAGAATAATGCTCTTGTAATCTTTTCTTGATGGTAAAACATATTTACCAACATAGAAACAGAGAATAAGAGAATGTTTTAAGATTAAATGGATCTTTGTAAGTTGTGTGGTCCCACTCCCCACTCACAGGAGAGCCAATCTCAAAGTCAAATTTAACTTTGACATTATAAGGTTGCCCAGGGCCTCGCCATGTAAAGCTTTGTCTCTCTCTAAGGATGGAGATTTCACAGCCTCTCTGGATAACCTGATCCAGAATGTCACCATCCTTATTATATTAATTGTTTCTGTCCTAATGTTTAATCAGAATTTTAACTGTCTGCATTTTGTCCTCAATGCCCCTTGCATTGGATGCTCTGCACCTCCAAGAGGAACCTAGCTCCATTTGCTCTGTAAAAACCGAATAATGGTCAGGAGGGGGATTACCTCTTTATTTATTTATTTATTTATTTATTTATTTATTTATTTATTTATTGTCTGCTCTTATTTGTACTGAGGGGCACAAAATTAGAACTTCAGGTGCAGCCTGTGTTACATTATGTTACAAAGTGTTACATTGGCAATCATCACTTCCCTCTTCCTACTGGCTGCAGTCTTGCTATTACAGTCTGGTACATGGTTAGTTTTTACTTCAATACATACAAATTGGTTCCATATAAACCACACACTGGTGGTACTTGTTTGCTTTAAAATAATTACAATGCTGTTTCATTGGGTAACTGAATTTTTATAGGTAAACCATAGTTACCAACTGTAGTTGACATTTATTTAATTATCATATCATGCAAGCCATGTTATTTATTTTTAAGAAATCATCATAGTGGCATTCTATAAGCTGGACAATGCTTTCTATGAGCTGTATAGCAAAATGTCATGTGGCCAGATGTACAAGTTTAACTGCAGTTGAAGCACGCATTGCTTTGCACTTCTGCAGTTAGTTTTATCCAATACTAACGAAGTTTTGCATAGCTACTACAGAGCAGATAATTATTACATCCATTATACAGAGGGGAGGAACTGAAGCATAAATAAGGAACAGAACTAATTTTAAAGTCCTCAGTGACGGCCTAAATGACCTCTTACTGAGTGGGAGTTTTAGGAATGATTTAATTAGAGAAGAACTAGGTCAAGGCCAAGTGCTTTTGAAAATCTCACACTACCTTTTCTAACTGAAGGTCAAGTAGAGAACAGAAGTCAAGAGAAGGCACTCACCCTGATCCTTCAATTTACTTTGAGTGAATATCATACTCATAAATAGTGAGTCATATTCCTCCTCCCCAGATGCTAACATTCTCATTAGGAGCAACACAGAGTAAAAACATGAAAATTGCTTAGTTTCACAGTTCTGTGGGGAAAAAACACAGCCAGCTAGATAGATGAATGTAATGCTAGATAGATTCTTGAAACCACTTTAGTAATTCAGATGTTCAGTGCTTTGCGTACAGTACATTGATATCCAGGACACACTTCACTCATCTAAAAGAGAATTTTGGGAAAACAGTATTTTCCACGATCCCCATTTTATCAGGGCAACCTGCCAGGCCACCCTTTTAACAACATAGTTTCATGGTATAATTAGATAGTTTCCTTATTTTGAAAACCTGATATGTCTCCTTGAAAGAGTAGGGTATATTCCATTTATATAGTAGGATCAATCTAAAAGAAAATAAAAAGCAATCTCAGGAATATTCGTGGTTCAAAGGGAAATCTCATTTTTGTTTTCTTGAACAACATTTCAAGAATAGTCTGGAAGACCTTCGCATATGGGGTGTTCAGTATGTCACAACAAAAATGTTGATTTGGAAATAGTATCACTGGAAAAAAATGGAAATAGCTACACAACTGATGAGTTCCACAAGATGGCACTATTTTACACCACCTGGTTTATTCTGAGTGGTATATGAAAACAATAAATAGAGGACTGTTGATTATAAAACCAGTAACGGTGCATATACAGGTTTATAAAACAAAGTGCATAATGATAAATGAGCAGGAAATATGATACAAAGTTAGCTAAATATGAGATTCAGTAAAGCAGATAGGATTGAACACATTCTTCAGTGAACCATCTGCCCTGATGTTATCAGAAGTTAGAGAGGGATGGAAGTGAGGACAGCTGGTCTGCTTCATATTAGCCATGACCTTGTCAATATGAGTCTTCAGTTTCAGGAAATAATACTTGTCTGTCTTTATAGTGTTTTTAAACCTTTTGCTGTTTGAAAGATGACATTTACCTGCATTCAGTTGTATAGTTAGAAAAAGTATTTTACATCAGAAAGAAGTTCTAGAGCATGTGTACACAAACATTTGTGCAGTGTGTATTCACATTATTTGCTGCCCTGAGACTAATTTTACTCAAACTTCCCAGAACAACAGCATGACACAACATACCATGTTTTAATCCTGGGGAAGAGGAATTTGTTTCATGTTGGGAGAAAGGAGGATCAAAAGAGCTTCCTGGCACACCCAATACACACACTTTGGTATTGCTGGTTGAAACTTAAGACAGTAAATGCTTATTCAGACCTAAAAAGCTGTGGCTCTTCTATGAGTGGGTTGGTCTGTAAAGCACAAGGAACTTTCTTCTCCACATTCCTGCATGAATGTCAAGATCAATTTTGCCTTCAAGTCTGGGAGGGCACGGCCTGCACCTTCTCTGCATTCCTCTGGGAACAAGCTGCTATGAAAGGTATATGGAGGAAGTCATACATTCCCAATTACCTCATTGAGAAAGTGCAGGCCATTAAATACTTTTATTCAAAATACCTGTCTTGATGGGGAGCATGTCACAAAACTAAAGTACGTGTCTTTGTATCGATACATGTGAGGTGAAATTTTCTGACTTGTAGGAAAATGTTTATCTGTGATATATTTTTAGGCATATCTTTGAAAGACAGTCTGTCTGAGTTTTGAGTACCCACTCATCACAAGTAGATCTGTGCCTTCACCTTAAGTCAATGATAATGAGAAAGTTCCTGATGAATTTCAAGGAATCTCTGACAGCTCTCCCTTTCTTATATTGCAATATTAGTATTATTTCTTATATTTTGTTCTCTTCCTTACTGTCAAAGTTTTTGTTCCTTCTGCCCTAACTGTATGTACAAAGGAGCCCGCAGGACCATACATGCCAAGATAGGCAAGACAAAGTCAATATTTGGAGCCTTTTTCATGTAATTGGAGCATATATATATATTCTCTTTGGGGAAGTACAACCCTCAGCCATACATATATCATCAGATTTTTTTTCATATGATTTATCATTTCATATTCTGATGCCTTTTTCTGATTATTTTCTATAATAAGGAAGTAAATATCACCTTATCCGGAGTAGCTATGAATTATGCTGTTATTTAAACATGCTTATGACTTGAAGCCAGAACAGAAGATAGAGCAATCATTCAGAAGTTCAGATCAAACATTTTAAGACCATTTAACATTCCTTTCAACTGTTTGCTCTACTCTAAAGCACATCTAAAGCTCCCAAGTTGGAGTGGAGAACAGTGCTTCCAGCAGGACACAGCAGTGGCTAAATGTACATTTAAGAAAAGCTTCCTTATATTTGCAATCTTTCACTGAATCTTCTTGTCCAACTAGTAACATCTTGTTAGAAAAAGTCTTAAAAACCAAGAGCAATCAATTTTCATTAGAGAACTTAATGTCACTTTAGGACTTCTGTAATATTGAATGGTTATTTTAATTTACTGACTGTGGAAGGAAAAACAAAGCAAAGCTCATATGGCATAAACTATATGAAGCTGCTAAAATTACCTGCATTTGGAACATGTAAAGATAGAAATTAAAGTGCTTAGACACAAAAAGGCATTGCATGTACAATAATATTACATCAACAAAGAAACATCAAATTTGATAAGCATTGTAAGAAATCTTTCTAAAAATATTAATTAGTTCCTTTAAAACATTTTCCTTCCTCCTCTTAATGGTTACTTGTACTGGGATAGTCAGTCTTAAAAGGTCATGACTGTGTTGACTAAAAGTCCTCTACAGCTTTGCAGACATTATATTAGCAGCCTTCATGGAAGACGAGAGGAGAAGAAAAAGGAGAAGGACCAGGAATTTTTGGTCTCTTAGTCTATTCAAGTCAGGCAATGAATAATGAAGGTGAATGTTGGCAAAGGTTTTCTCAACTCAGACCTTGATGTGTTTGCTGGGCAAGGGAGGAGAGACAGGAGGGGGAACAAAAGAGTCATAGTGTTTGGAAGATTGGCTCAGGACCCTGAAATATGTGTTTGTAGTGAGTTGCTATTCTGGAGATAGCCCTGTCTTGTCATGTCTCTAAGCAACAAGATCTATAATATGCACTTACACCAACACAGGGTAAATTGCCTCCAATGTGAATAAATTTTGTCAGATCTGAATCTTTATTTAGTGATTGCTTTATTATCACAGTAAGTAGGGAAATAAATATTGCCATGGTTTTAAAATCCTCATAGAGTTTAATATTGTTCAGTATTCATAAGAGAACAATATCTAGGAATTATTTGTATTCAGAGTTCTAACTAATGCTCAAAATTACTGTGTGGTAATGTCTTCTCCTGTAATAATCAGCTCTTTTTTTTTTTTTTTTTTTTTTCCAAGATCAGTGATAGCAGAATGTAGAAATCCCTGGCTTATGTGTTATACAGTTGTATTATACTTTTATGCAAAATATGTATTTTTCCAGTGCTTGTGATCTATACGACACTAAATATTATAAATAAAATAGTAATAAATGCATATCTTTTGAGAATAAACTATAGGTAGAAATAACTTAGGTTATGCAAGAAAAATCTATACTTGCTCCATAAGAAGCAGTCTTCTAAATTTCTTCATGCAAACACAAAATATGTTTTCCATTTTTTATAAAATGAAAACCTTGAAATATGTGTTTCAGTTGTTATAAGATGTGGTGAAAAATATATTTAAATCTGTCTAGTAAGTCGTGGTAACTCGAGACATTCATAACATAACCTACTGGAAACACAAGATAATATTTTAGAAATGGGAAATTAATGTTTTAGAGATTAGAAACAGGAAAATGTGCCTATGAGATCTGGGTTTTTTTATTTGTTTGTTTGTTTTGTTTTGTTTGTTTGTTTTTTCTCTTTGACACTCTGCTGTAAGGTCACTAAAAGCATTTCAAAATGAATAAGTCTAGTACAAATGATCGATTTTTACAGCCCAGGGACCATATGCCCAATTCCAATATAAACAATGAAGAAAGGATACTAACAGGCCAAATGTCACATCAAAAAAATATATATATCTTTCTCATAGGAGAGTCAGTACTTGTGCTTAAACTTTTAAGTAGCTGTATAACAACATTCTGAACTGGTAACACTTCTTTGAGGCCAACTCGTAATTGATACAAATCAACATATGACATTCAGAACAACAAAAATTGATTCCTTAGTTGGACAGGAAGCTGGAGCAGATTCAGTGCATTTGCAGTACTTCTTAAAGTCTCTTTCATTGACAACTTCCTCTGAACTGGGTAGTCTTGCTGAATAAAGTAAAAGTAAAGTATTTTTTTGCCTTAAATAATTGCTTACATTTTATAAAATACTATTTCTGCTTGCAGTTACTAAGTGGCACAATATAGGAAAGGGATACCAATACTGATTTGGACTTCCTTAGCTCAAGCTTGTCTTTGAAAAAATTGCCAAGTACTGCTATTTAAGAAATGAATAGAACTTGCTGAAGATGTGTTTTTGTAGCAGATGTATGAGGATAGGTGTGATGCTCTGGGGCACCTCATACATCATTCATTAGGTGCCTATATGCAGGGCATTATATCAAAAGTTAAGGTTTGCTGAATATAACCGTAACTTTAGACACCAAGCACATATACAGGAAGAAATCTAAGTGTAGGTGTCTCCATCTGGAACTGATACCCACCCTAGACACCCTTCTACAAGGACAGTATAGAGCTGATGTAGTTTCCCATACTACTAGTATGTCTAGTAATGTTCCATCTTAGAGTGTTTGACCTGGTTTCTACCTGCCATTCCACAATGGCCTGGATCACTAATGTCATATTTGACAAACATGTTCAATTCTTTCAAATACCCCAGGGAATCTCAACAAGCTCTGGATGTTTATGTGTGAGCAAGTGAGAAAGGAATATTTTGTGTTTATGAATTCTTTTACAATACAAAATGGCTCAACAAGACCTGACACCTGTATTTTTTCCTGGCACTAAGTAGCTTTAAGATCCAATCTTTTATTTAGTCAGTTAGTTTCCCTCCTTTGTGGAATTTCTTACATAGTCAGGGCTCTGCTTTCAGACAGTTTGTATGGTATTCATCTGACCTATTTTAGACATCTTCATCTGATCAGGTCTGTAGACTAATTTTATAGTCAAGGAGACCAAGACACATTTCTAGACTGCAATTAAACTCATCCTAAAGTATGTGGCTAAAATAGGTCAGATGAATCACATGCCCCTTTCTCTTCGCCGTCTACAAAGCATGGCTAGCCTAGATGTAGACATCTAAAGTTAAGTCAGATGATCATGTTATACGGTATCCCTCAAGGACAGAGTTAGAGGGAGGAGTTACATTCCTTCTAGTGACTTGTTACCACGGTGTGTGGGGTAGCATAATGATTAATTCTAACTCACGTATTGGTGTAAAGTTTGGCTGTTGTTTCCCAGGTTCTAATGATTTATAAGTCTTAGCATGTGAAGAGTTTCACAATGAGATAATAGGTACAAATTGCATATACAAAATTTAGTTGGCTTTATGTCTTTCTGTCATCTCTATGCTGACCATGGGAAAATGGCAAGCATCTGATGCAGCATAAAGTGGAACAGAGAGACAATGAGTTACCATGCATACAACCTACCACTGCAAAGGTCACGTTTCAGAGAAGTTAATCAAAGAGATTTGAACTTACACAGATGGTTTATATTAGAATAATGATTACTATCATTTTTCCATAATATTTTGATCTGGCATTAGGAGTTCTAAAACTGAATTCACTAACCAAAGACTCAGAGTTGAATAAGGCTGTGTTGGGATGAGTATTTTACTAAATGCTTTGTTCAGAATATAAGAGAACTTAAAGAACATCGTATTTCTAAAACACAAGGGGGCAAATAACCAATCAAAACTCCTTCCTGGATCAATTGAGAACTAAGAAAACCATAAAGAAGGAAAAGACGGGGAGAACTGAATCTGAATATCCTCCAAAGAATGTTCTGAAGAACTGTACCAGAGTTCAGATCTTGCTCAGCCTCAAGATTTAATATTGAGGGAGGTACATATCCTTACCCAGAGGACTGTGAAGCATCCATCAGTTGGCCAGATGAAGGAGAGAAAGCTTTAGAATCTAAATACTACTTAGATATGTGTTCTTATATTTGCATTAAAACTGTGTGTAATAAGCTTTTATAGCACTATTGTTTATCTTTGTTCATATGCCTTCATAATGAGAAGACTGCTCTCTTCAGCATCAAACAGTTTGGTGATCTGTTTCTGTTCTCCAGCCCCTCAACCTGCAACTTGTAACAATTAGACATCGCAGTAATGGAACAAAGTTTAATTATACTTAACACCTTGCTGTTTTGCTTGAATTGAAAACAGAGAGACCCAGAGGCTGAAGTTTCCACAGAACAGAAAGGTGAGATAGAGAAGATATCTAGTGTTTTGCAGTAGTCAGAGAGGTGTGGATTTGTATTAAAAGAAATTTTACATAGCTTCTGAGTTTTTTTTAAGATCTACTATTAAAGCAAATTAGTGACATATTATAATATGCCTTTTTATTATATCTCCAAGCATTCTGTATAATCTATAAGCATTGTAACTCTGGTAAAATTATGAATATTGTAATGTTTTTGTTGTCTTGAATTTTGCATCCTAGATTTCCAGGACAAACCAAGAGAACAAAGAAAAAAAAATAAACAGAAGCATTCAAATGAAAGATGGCTTCTATAAAAAAAAAAAATCATCCTGAAATAAGCCAGTAGACCCCTCAGGAATGTTCTTTTACAAATATTGTTGCAGTTGGATTGAATACCTCTTTATATTCCAACAAGAAAAAAAAAAAAAAAAGGTACCAACATTTTAGTTGTGCAATGACTTTTAAGGGCTATACTCACTATCTATATCTAATGTTCCTAGTGTCACTTCCTACAAACAGCACTTTAGTATGTGCAGTGATTGTTATTATTATTTTTTAAAGAAGATACTATTTCATTAGATCTTTTGTAGGAATGTTTTAGAACTGCTTGCATAACAACTGCCAATACCTGTATTTGCCAATTCTTTGGATGGCTAAGCCTTCTCTCAAGTGACCTCTGGTTGCAGTTGAGATACCAGCCCCACATTTTGTTACTTTATTTTTTGCACACTTAGATACAAAAGCTAAATTATATGTATAAAAGCCATGCAGGGCTTGATCAAGACCTGACCTGTATGTTTACAGATGTTTACAAATATTTGACTTGTGGTAGATCCCATGTTACATCTGCACAGCTGCAGGCTACATGTGGGTTTCTGAGGCAAAAAGCCATCAGCCTGTGTTGAAGATTCAGAACAGACTTATACTAAAAAGGATCATTGGATTTTTACATATCTGTTAAGAAAAATAATTGCTATTTTCTGATGTAGCCAATGAGAAAACAGGTCAGGATGCTATGCCAGGGACAAGGAGGCACCCTTGGCTCCCCATGTCCCTGCCCCTGCCTGGCACCCTGCCCCTGCTGCTCCCTGACACATCATTTGAAGTACAGAAACTACCAGCCCTTCCTTCCCATGGTGTCTTCTGCAGAAGCGAATGAGAAAAGCTCCATACTCCATACCTTGGAGCAGGACCTCCAAGAGCAGCTTGCTCACAAAGAGCAACCAGAACAGATTCTGCTTTTTGTGCCTTGCCATTGACATCAATCAGACCTGCATTGACCATTAGTGCTCATCACATGACTGAATCAGAGTGCTCACCTCAAATCAAGGCCTTAGGAAACACTACTGATGAAATTTTGAGGCATCTGTGAAATAAAGTGGGGATTTTGAGAGCTGTTTCCCAAATTAAGCTACCGCATATCAGCCTTAGTCCCAATTAAAACAACTCGCATTCATCTCTACAAGCATCACCTGTATGTTTTGAGATGACAGCTGCTATAGAAACGTAAATTTCTATAATGATGCTACATTTTTCTCAAATATATTGTATGATTTCTTCTTTCTCTTTCTTTCTCTTTCTCTTAAGCAACATGTAACACTTCTACAGCTATGTCAATATTCCTGAGCTATTACCACTTGTCTCAGCAGCTTCTTCAGGCCACAATTGCCATTACACCATTACACCTTACTGAATTACACAGAGTGGAGCACAGTCCTAACACGTCAGGTTGTAAATGGGAAAGCAGGGATAAGAGCTACATTTTTTCCTTCCTGCATGCAGGTAATATCTCTGTAATTAAAGCTACCAAATATGTTCTTCATAAGATTCTCCCATGGCTCCCTGAAGACCCATTCCTAAAATTTACTAAAACACAGTCCATGAAATGTTTTTCATGTGTGCTGTTCCATATAGTAGCATGAATAGATACACAATTCCTTATGAAATGGTGGTTCTTTGTTGTTCTGTAAAATAGTTCTAATCTTTCTGTATATACATGAACATGGGTTACTTTACATATGCAAGCACTTCACAAGTAGTTTCTTTAATTTTGTTTCAGCTATAACAGGTTATGCTAAAATGAACAGACCCTTGACAGGACTATGTAGCTACAGTATTAAAAATCCTGTGACTTCAAAGGTGAATTGTTATTATTAGAGGGTTTTTAGGTTCTGTTATATGCACAAGAAAAGGGTTCAGAGTGAAGGAAAGGAAATTAGAATGCTCAAACTTATGTAAACATATAATTATCACTGTAATTTTTCAGCTCTTACTTTACAACTTCATGCTTCATGCTTTTATATAGATCCCCTCTTGGCATGTTTGGCAATTCACAAACATTGCAGTCCAAAAGTTCAGTGCCAGCTAACTTTGCCTTGTATCATTTTTTCAATGACAAGAACGTGTGCACATGTGTTTCCTGTTGGAGGCGAGGTTCATATTTACAGGATATGGAAAGTTAGCATTACAAAAGTAATGATTGTGTAGAAGGAAATTCACTTTCATTAACAGGCATCCTATTTATTCTACTGTCACCTTGCATGATATGCTGCATACCATTTCAGACAGACACCAAAGTAATTTTAGTGAAAACTTCCTGCACAGAAAATGGAAACTTTGACCTCCCCCCCCCCCAATATATATATTGAATATATATGGGCTGAATTTACCCTGAAAAATAAATTTATCAATTAGATCCTTTCCACAGCTATACCCACTCAAATCCTGCTGTGTCCATTGGTCACACACAAAATTGACCTCAGAAGATGATAATGAATTGTTTGGTTTAATTAAGAATTTCATTTTAATATTATTTTATTTTTTTTTACCCACTGCAACCCACTCACTGAGAGGTTGATCTGTTTTCAAAAATGGTTTCCCAAAATCTTTTAATTGTGGCTGAAGCTTAATTCTTCTGGCAGTAGCAGAGGAAGGCCTCCCAGTCAGCAGAAAAACATCTAGGGAGACAGAGATTGGACAATGATCTACAGCAGCTTTCTATAGGATTACTGGATTACTGTGGGATGAAGATATAAAGAAGTTTGTATTTATAAATCCTCAAAAAAAAAAAAAAAAAACCTGAGAGACCCAATGACTAAGTTAGAAATGCAACATTCAGGCCAGCAGATGGATTCCCAGTGACATTCTCTGTTAGTGAGGACTACAAGAACAACTCAGTTAAAGGAAATTGCTTTCCATGCATTTAACACTATCAGAAGCCCTCCATACTTAAAAACTGGGTTCCAAGTGATTGCACAAAGCATTGAAATCAGAATAAAATACCACCAACTGGTGTAGAGATTTAAACTAAAAAAAAATAAAAATAAAAAAGTTGTTTAAGGTTTCTCTACAAACACTGGGAAAAAATGTATAAGTGTTGCCAGTAATGGTATAATTTGAAATTTTATTTTAACAAAATAAAATAATTTGGCTGCTAATTCAATGCAAGATTATAATCAACTGCAATGGTTCCTAAGTTTGCAGTCCCAAACTTAAAGGATGGAGTTTACCTATATCAGAAGTTACATTGTGTGAAGAAAGATTTGACCATAAGTCAGGCCATATAAATGACTGAATTGAGAACCATGGAATAACATTCTCCTCTGCTCTGTCATGCATTAATGTAGTATTGCACTGAAATATGGATCACTGAAAAAATATCATTTCCAGGGTTATGGAAAAGCTTGCTACTGATTAGGAATCATAGACTGCATCTGAATTTAGGTGAGATAAAAAAAAAAAAAAAAAAAAAAAAAAAAAAAAAAAAAGGCTGGAACACAGTTTAAAGACCTGAAGCTTGAGCTTTTGATAATACATATATGTGTGTGCGTGTGTGTGTGTGTGTGAATGGTTCACTGGTTACTGAAATACACCCAGTTTTACAACAGCAAGACCATGTAGACTTTACTTGTCTAATAAAATATGGGTGGTAACAAATTATGTTGCAAATCAGGAGAGATGCCCACTGAAACCTGATGCTGTCTTTGAACTTTAAAATTTTGACTCAATAAGCTCTGCACTGGTGCGGCTCAGTACATAGCTGTCACTAAGGGCATATTTGTTTCACAGCAGAGCTACTTTATTAAAAATCCTCAGCATTTCCATAAAGTCCTGATTCAGAAACAGAAGGAGGAGTTACACTGAACTTGACTGCTGACCTGACAGTGAGAATGGAGCTATTGTATCCAGAACTGAATATGCAGATCTGTGCTGCTTCTTGCTGAGCTTCACACGGCAGTTACCCTCGGAGAGAGAGGAACCCTTCAGAGATCTGAAAGTTGCTGACTGCCAGAAACTGAAACCCTGAACAAGACCCTGAAGTCAGTAGGTTTCCAAGTCATTAAGAGGTTAAAATACAACTTTTAACCTCAGCCCTTTTTTCTGCGTTTGCTGTAGGCTAATCAATGGATTGCAAAGCACGTACAGCAGCATGGCGCATGTCGTCATCTTTGTGCTATTTAGCAAACTGCAAGTTAGATGTGCTCAATTAATAGCAAAGATTGTCAGGGACGCAGAGCTGGAAATGCCTTTTTGGTACTGCATGAATCGAACCTGCTTGTTTGATTAAAGCACTAATTATCTCATTGATTCGTTTGCATTAAGCCTCCTCTTTATACTGTGCTTTACTTGGTGAAAAGGCATTAAAAATTGTTCAGGACAAAATGAAATACAAACTAAAGCTTGGGAAGGAAAAACTCAAATGGCTTGTTTTATGTTGTTCATTGCATGGCGTTCCCTATCACTGTTGAACCTTCAGGGTAAAGAAAACACCATTTGTAATCACTGGATGCACAAAGCAAACACACAGAGAGGAATTTCATGCCCTCATCCTGAACTTCAACAAAGGGCAGAGTTCCTCTCTGCTCTGTGTGCAGGAAGACCAGCTTCCACCTTAGTTATGCATAAGATTTTAGCTGTATTTCAAACTCTGTGATGAAGAGAGATCTCTTTATGATTTAATCTAGTTATGATGGCACGAAAAGTTATCTTTTTTTTTTTTTTTTTTTTTTTTTCACTGCCGTATTTGAGTCAGAGATGTTGTCTTATCCAAGAAAATTTTAAATGTTTTTCTCTGTCTTCATCCATGTCTTTCTTCATTTTCATTCTGACAGAATGTGTGGCACAGCTTGACATTTTCTTGTTATGGCTGCACTGAAACACAGCTCTCAGCTCAGTCCTACAGCTCCTTTTAAAGGTGCTACCTGCAGCAGGAAGCCATCTCTTGTATGCAAAGAAATGCAGAAAATGTGGTGAAAGACTTAAGCAGAGAGTATGCTTCAGCCTTACTATGAGATCTATAAAGATATATATATATAAAAACTATTTATAATTTTCATTTTTATGCAAAATTAATTGTTTTATAAGTCAATGCTCAGTTCCTTCTAACTACTGAATGAACATGTTTCTTGTCATAAGAGAAACAGCTTTCTGTTGCCACCTATTAATGAGCTAGAAAAGACTGTTTGCATATCATCTTGTCAGAGAAATACTCGGATTGTTTTGCACCATAGCGACAAAGCTGAAACTGTTCAAAGTAGAACTGTGGTATGTCTAACTAGGACTGTTACAAGAAGCAATGCCAAAGCAATGAGACACTATATCTGGCTCCCAGAAACTTCTGGTCACTACTGGAAAGCAAGGAGCTTCTCTCACTAGAATAAAGGCTCAAGGCAACATCATGATTTAAGATGCCTTTGGGAACTTTGCTGTACATGGATCACAGAAGACATACCAGGGAGGAGGACAGGGGATTAGGATCAGTGGCTTTATTGGGAAAACAGAAGAAGGTGAGGTAGAGTAAGATATTTATTTCCCATTCATAGTAGCTGATAGGAAAAATGAGGCAAAGACTTACTGTCTATTGTATATCACTACTAGAGAGAAATAATAGAAGCTTTCTAATACCCATGAGAAAGTTATCCAGGATAGAGACAAGTTCTTCAGAGTGATGTATGGCAGGAGGAAGGGACTCAATGCACATAAGTTGAAAAAAAGGGATGTTCAGACTGGATATAAGGAAAAATCTTTTCAGTATGGCGAGAGTCAGACAGTAGGCCCAGAAAGGCTGTACAGTTTCCATTCTTGAAGGTTTTCAAGAACTGACTGGATAAATACCAGAGCAACTTAGTCTCAGAGCTGACCCTGCTTTGAACAGGAGGTTGGACTAGAAACTGCCTCAGGTGCCTTCCAACATTAATTATTTTATGATCCTCTGATCCTATAATTGTTCAATATATTGTGGAAACAGGTCTTTTTCCACCCATGTAAATAAACTTTCAATTTATCCTCATAAATGATTCAGTATTAATTGCTGTTCATTTTTAACATCTTCTTGACTGCTGGCTTCTGACTTTTCATAATTATGGCTGCATTTATCTCTCAGATAAGTAATTCTTTCATTTCTGGATAAATTCAATGCTTGAAAGAAGAAATGTAATGGTTATTTAGAGAACTCATGAAAATGTGCTTAGCTTTCCTTGTTCAAATGCCAGAAAAGGCACAGGTAGTATACTAATAATAATGATATTTACTTTTTTTAATTACTTTTGACATCATCTAGCAGGAAGATAGTATGTGGCTTATATCTATTCTAACTCTAGTAAGACAGCAAAAGTGTAATGCACTTTTGAGAAGTGAAGAAAGCATTATCTCAATGTTCCTAGCACTTCTGTTGCCGTGCTGTTTGTATTATAAACTAGACAAGTGATAGACTAAGCTTGGAATGCCTAGATTATAGAGGAATTAATTTTGTTTGTGTGTCTTTGTGTGTTGGAACCCTCTCAAATGGATACTTTACCAGTGCTGTTATACTTAAATTTTCTTTGAATGTTCAACTGAAAGGCAGAAACACTTCTTTCTAAATAAGTAATATTTTTGATTTTTAAGATCTCACGTGAAAAAAATATATATATTTTTTTCTTTATTTTTGGCTGACTAAAACATATAAAGTAGTTTTAAACTACTTTATCCTGCTTGTTCTCAAATAAAACCAGAAAAGAAAACTGAGATGAGCCAGTCTTCTACTGCCTTTCATGTCAGGGCAGGGACACCTGCCAGCAGACCAGGTTGCTCAAAGTCCCATCCAGCATGGCCATGAACACTTCCAGGGCTGGGATATCCACAGCTTCTCTGAGCAACCTATTCCAGTTCATATCCCTCACAATGAAGAATTTCTTCATTATACCTAACCTGAATATACCCTATTTCAATTTAAAACCACTACCCCTTGTCCTATTACTACATGCCCTTGTAAAAAGTCCCTCCCCAGCCTTCCTGTGGGCCCCCTTTAGGTATTGGAAGGCTATCATAAGGTCCTGCTGGAGCCTTCTCTGCTGCCTTCTCTTCTTCAGGCTAAACAATCCCAACTGTATCAGCCTTTCTTCATGAAAGAGGTGCTCCAGCCCTCTGATCATCTTCACAACCCTCTTCTGGACTCAGTTCCATGTTTTTCTTGGGCTGGTGGCCCCAAAGCTGAACACAGTACTTCAGGTGGTGTCTCACAAGAGTAGAGTATAAGGGGAGAATCACCTCCCTCAACCTGCTGGCCATGATTCTTTTGATGCAGCCCAGGATGTGGTTGGCTTTCTGGGCTGCAAGTACACATTAGTGTGCATATAGTTCTTATTGAGCTTCTCATCAACCAAAAGCCCCAGGTCCAACACCACCCTCTAGGTGAAGAATTTCTTCCTAACATTTGATCTAAATCTCCTTCTTAGTTTAAAACCATTCTCCTTTGTCCGATCACTATCTGTCCATGTAAAAAGTTGCTCTCCATCTTTTTGATAAGCCTCCTTTAAGTATTGAAGGGTCTCAATGAAGTCTCCTTGGAGCCTTCTCTTCTCCAGACTGAACATCCCCAGCTCTCTCAGACTTCATAGGAGAGGTGCTCCAGCCCTCTGTTCAACTTCTTTTCCCTCCTGTGGACCCACTCTAATAGGTCATGTCCTGCTTATGCTGGGTGCCCCAGACCTGGATGCAGTGCTCCAAGTGGGGCCTCACAAGGGTAGGGCAGATGGGGACAGTCAACTCCCTCCACCTGCTGGCCACTGTTCTGCTGATGCAGCCCAGGATGCAGTAGGCCTTCTGGGATGCAAGTACACACTGCTGGCTCATGTTGACCTTTTTGTCCACCAGAACCCCCAAGTCCTTCTCTGCAGGGCTGCTCTCAATGAGTTCTTCTCCTGGTCTGTACTCCTGTCTGGGATTGCCCCGACTCAGGTGCAGAATATTGCACTTGGACTTGTTGAACCTCATTAGGTTCATTTGGGCCCACTTCTCAAGCTTGTCCAGGTCCCTTTGGATGGCATCCCTTCCTTCAGTTGGATCAACCACACCACTCAGCTTAGTGTCATCTGCAAACTTGCTGAGGGTGCACTCAATCCCACTGTCTATGTTGTTGATAAAGATATTAAACAGCACAGGTCCCAGGACAGACCCCTGAAGGACACCACTCATTACCAGCCTTCACCCGGACATAGAGCTGTTGACTGCAATTCTCTGGCTGAGGCCATCCAGACAATTCCTCATCCACTGACTGGTCCACCCATCAAATCCATATCTCTCCAATTTGGAGACCAGGATGTCATTTGGGACTGTGTCAAGTCTTACAGAAGTCTAGGTAGATGACATTGGTCAGTCTTCTTTTGTCAGCTGATGCAGTGACTCCATTATAAAAAGCCAGCAGATTGGTCAGGCATGATTTGCCCTTGGGGAAGCCATGCTGGCTGTCTCAGGTCACCTCCTTCACGTGCCTTGACATTGCTCCCAAGAGGACCTGTTCCATGATCTTCCCAAATACAGAGGGACGGCTCACTGGTCTGTAGTTCCTCGGATCTTCCTTTCTACCCTTTTTAAAAGTGGGAGTGATGTTTCACTTTTTCCAGTCACCAGGGTCTTCACCTGACTACCAGGACTTTCTGAATATGATGGAAAGAGTCTTGGTCACTACATCAGCCAGTTCACTCAGGACCCTGTGATGCATGATACTGGCCCCATGGACTTGTTCCTGTTCAGTTTCTGCAGGTGGTCTCAAACCTGCTGTTCTTGTACATTGGGAGGGACTTTGCTACCCCAGCCCCTGTTTAGAGGTTCAGGGACTCAAGAGACATGGGAAGCCTGACTGGCAGTGAGGACTGAGGCAAAGAACTTGTTGCCTTCTCCATGACTCTTGTTACAAGCTCTCTCTCCTCGTTTATCAGAGTGGATATACTCTCCTTGCGCTTTCTTTTCAAACCAGTGTACCTACAGAATCCCTTCTCGTTATTCTTTGCATCCTTTACTAAGTTGAGATCCTTGTGTGCCTTGGCTTTTAATGTTACAAAGTCTAAATTTCAACAATTAGACAATAGCAGAGCACAGATTTTAACGTAACTTTCATGCGGTCCCATCAGGCACCTACACTGCTTCCTGATCTAGTCAGAGGTTATGTGCGTTTGTTTATATATATCACACATCCCTACTTATAAAGTTTGAAAATATATCATAATGTATATGGATTGGAACTGAGACTGTATGTGCAACTCAGATCCTGACTTTTCCTAAAAGCTAAGAATCTAATTCAGCAAACTAACCATTACTTTAATATACTTGCGCAATTTCCCATAACAATAGCTCATCAATTCATAAATCATCAAATTGGAGTCCTAACCTTTTAATTCTCTAACAAAGATCTCAGACAAAAAATTCAGTGACTGCCATGTAGCAATAGGGAAAAATCATATTGATGAAATTACTGTTTTCACCAGCTATGTACTCCGTTCTTCTTACAAAGCCTATTGTACCCAAGGAAGGCTCTACTGATTAGCTCATGAAGAATGTTCTGAACATTGTGTTTTGTCAGTATAAGGTAGGAGTGACTTTGAAAACAGTTCCCTCAATCTTGCTATAGGTGCCATTTGACTCTGAAACTATGACAGGAAACGTGACTGAAGACCACTTCAGTTGTCCAATTTGAATTTATTCTAGACATAGTTTTGTTTCACTGCTCGGTAGTGGAAGATTACTATCTCAGAGTGGAACAACAATATGCTTTATTCACTGAAGAACATCTAGTAGTATCCAGCTTGGGTCTACCAGCTATGCTGCTACAGAAAGCTTCAGTTGTTTTGCTTTAGAAGGACTATTGTCCTGGTTTCAGTTAGGACAGAGTTATTTTTCCTCCTAGTAGCTGGTAGGGTGCTATGTTTTGGATTAGGATGAGAAGAGTGCTGATAACATGTTGATGTTTTAATTGCTGCAGAGCAATGCTTACACTAAGCCAAGGACTTTTCAGCTCCTCGCTCTGTCCTGCCAGCAGGTGGGCTGGGGCTACAGCAAGAGCTGGGAGGGGACAGACCCAAGACAGCTGACCCAAACTGGCCAAAGGGGTATTCTATACCATCTGTTGTCATGCTGAACAATATATAGGGGTGGCTAGCCGGGGTGGTGGGCTGGCTGCTCGGGGTTGGGCTGGGCATTGGTCAGCGGGTGGTGAGCAATTGCATTGTGCATCACTTGTTTGTACATATTATTATTATTTTCTCTCTTAATAAACTGTCTCTATCTCAGGCTTCACTTTCCTGTTTCTCTCCCCCATCCCAGAGAGGGAGTGGGGAGGGTGAGCGAATGTCTGTGTGGTGTTTAGCTGCCGGCCAGGTTAAACCACCACAACAATATAGGCCCAACTTCTGGATTATTCAGGTTCACTGAGTTTGATCCAGGCTGAAAGCTCTTGAACAACATAGGTAAGAAAAAAGAATTAACCATTTTATAAGTGTTTTGTTCTTGTGATAGCATTATACACTATGCATTTTTATAAGCAGAGATTTGTTCCAGCTGAACACCTTAGATCAAACAAGGTTTTGATTATACTAGAACTTACTGAAGATGCACAGGTTGCTGTAAGCTAATCCTATAGCAAAAGCATTGAAATCATTCACACATATGCACTGAAACCAAAAGTTTTCTTATGTGTCCTTTCAATTGCATTTGCATAAAATAAGATAGAAACTACATACATAGCTTCAGCTTTGTGTTTGCTCTAGATACTGTGTTAACTTATCAAGTTATCAAGTCAGCATGCATAGATGCGGTCAACGGCTAGAGCCTTTGCTGTTCCTCCACCCTCCAGCTGATTAAAGTCTGTATGAGTCTGGGAAACGTGCAGCGTTTTCAACCCCAAAAAGAACAAAACAGAAGCATGACTGTGGTGTGTGATAATCATTACTTCACAGGACACAGCTTCGGTTGCTACTGCTTTCTATTTTGGAGTAAAAGTATGTGAATTGTGCAAGATAAACCCCTTAGCTGAGTAGGCACATGGAAAGAAATGTTCAATAGATTGTTAAATATATATATATAATTCACATATCACTCCTAGTCATCTATATATAGCTCTGAACGATGTTATCCAAGTTATCCATCTTGAATGCTCATGATTCTTGCAGTATTGGTTACCTCATTTGCATAAAATGAATAGAATAAATTGTTACGAATCCAAAAATATATGGTTGCCAGGATACATCTTGCTAGATGCAAATGAAAATGGGTTTGTGCCGACCAGCTTAAAATAGTTTGGTACGTAGACATTTTCTTATTAACATTGATAGTGATAAATGCAACATTACATATCTGGTGAGCTATTGCAATTATATTATTAATTATATTAATTAATAATATTAATTTTTAATTGGGAATATTATTTCAAGAAAATCTGAACTTGTTTTGTTTTGTTTTGTACAATATAATTCCACTACTCTGCAGTTTCATTGTAGAAGAATACAGAATGAATAAGTATTCCATGTTAGCTACTTGATAAACTTTTTAATTTAAAAGGTAAGTTTCCTGTTATTAATTTTTATGTTTTTCAGTGATATAGTGTTACCAATAAGCATGTATCAGTGTATAAGGACACTATTATTATGCTTTGCCTGTGTATACTCAGATAAGTTGTTTACAGTTGAGAACCGTGCCCAAAAAATATCCTAGGGTCTTACCACATTCCTATTCAATTACATAACCAGTCTTATTATTTAATGTATATTATTCTGACTTGGTAAAAAATAACAAAAATAAAATTACTTTTTACTTTAAGCAATATATTTCATAAATCTCAACTGTTT
This sequence comes from Heteronetta atricapilla, assembly GCA_011075105.1. Classification (NCBI taxonomy): domain Eukaryota; kingdom Metazoa; phylum Chordata; class Aves; order Anseriformes; family Anatidae; genus Heteronetta; species Heteronetta atricapilla. Next base: position 107,047,289 of record CM021733.1, on the reverse strand, counting down.
TTAAATTGCATGAATCTGTATCGATACCTGTAAAAGCCTATACCAGAAGCTTAATCATATCACTTTCTTGAGAAAAGTTGTTTAATTTGTGTAAGACTGACAATGAAGATTGTCTTCATTGAATGCCTCATGAATATACTTAACATATAAAACAAATACATTTTGTTGTATACCTCTTTAAGGTGTGTATATGCATATAAAGAGGATTATATTTCCAACATATTGAGTTCCAAATAGGTAAACAAATACAAGTCAGATTTCCAGCTGTGTTCAGTGGGGACTCCTATACTTTTGTGATCAGTGTAGTTGCTGTAATCTCCAGTGGTTGGCCTTTTGCCAGCAAAGGGCTGTCTGCCCATGCTTCTGCTAATTTCTTTCATCAGCTGATGTGAGAAATAAACAGGGGATTTCCAGTGAAGGCTCAATGCATGTTAAGAAAGCAAGCTCTTCAAGCAGAAGATATCCACAACAACTGAGAAGCAGAAGTTTTCTCTGCCCACTTACTAATAGTTGATTCTTTGCAAGGAGAGAAAAATAAGCTGACAAACCACAGCAGCACATTTCTCTGGTAGGAAACAATTTCAGACACAATTCAGACTAATAAAATGACAGATTAACTCCTCCCCACCACCACCTCTTTATTTATTTGGTTTGTTATGTCTCATCTATGGTTTTTACTCCTAATTTTGAGCGGTATAACTCATAACTCATAAATTATGTCCCTAAATTCCAGAACAGTACAGAGGATTGTCTTCATAAGTGATGAACAGCTACAATTTCAAACAGTATCAATGGTACCATGAATTATGCAAGTGATGACAGGATCATATTGAATATTCATACAATTTACTTCATAGAATATATTATCATTATCATTATTTTTTTTTCTGCATTAACCACAAAAATAAAGTACTTCCAGATGGAGGAGGTAATTAAGGGGCTGATTCAATGGCCGCTGAAACTGAAGAGCCTCTCCTTTGAATTCGGTAATCTCTGAAGTGGGAGCTAAACCCTTCTTTCTGGGAATGCTGTTTGTACTAACCTCCTTCATGGCAGTCTGTACAGAGTTAAAATTAATATTAAGAAAGATGTCCTTTTTTCCCACAAATCAACCCCTACATTAAATACTTGAGAAAACTGCTAGATGAATCTATTACTTCTTCTTGGCAAGTCAAATATCAAAAGCAGAAAACTCACTTTTCCATCTGTTCCAAGGCCACCATTTGCATCCAGATGATTGTTAGTGCAATTCTGCCTAAAACCATGAGTTTCAAAACTTTTCAGGCACTGTACTCTCTACAGAAGGCTACACTGTCCTAGGTAGATAGTCATTCAAATATTTGCCAACTTTGTGGATGACTTATCCAAAAGCCTTGACATAAGTCTATGACATAAGTCTTATGAGGAGCAGCTGATGGAACTGGGGTTGTTTAGTCTGGAGAAGAGAAGGCTCAGGGGAGACCTTATTGTTCTCTACAGTTAGCTGAAAGGAAGGTGTGAGGAACTGGGGGTTGGCCTCTTCTCCCAGATAATTAGCAATAGAACTAGAGGGAATGGCCTCAAGTTGTGCCAGGGGAGGTTTAGGTTGGAAATGAGGAGACATTTCTTCTCAGAAAGAGTAGTCAGGCATTGGAATGGGTTGCTCAGGGAAGTGGTGGTGTCACCACCTCTGGGGATGTTCAAGGAAAGGTTGGATGTCATGCTTATGGACATGGTTTATTGGGTGACATTGGTGGGAGGTGGGCAGTTAGACTAGATCATCTTAGAGGTCTTTTCCAACCTCTATGATTCTATGATTTTAAGACTCAATCATTCCCATCTAAAAGAAAGAAAGAAAGAAACAAAACCCAAAAACCTCTATGTTATCTTTCAAATTACAGATAGCATCTAAAAAGTGGGCTATCGGTGCTATGCTACAATGTTCCAGTTAAGCCATAACTACTGGTTGCATATACATTGTCATAACTGTGCAATAAAATTTGTTAAATTCCCCTGATGTTTAAGATAGCAAATTGATTTGGATGGAATTCAATGTGAGAGTCAAAATTCCAAATTTTTGTTGTCTGTATGCAGTTGTCTTCAGCTAGGGATCTAAATTTCCATTGCAGTGAAGACAGATTGACTTCTGCAGCAGTGGGCATCTTGAGTTGTCTGAGCTACCTGTATGGGTCATAGGACCTAGAAGAGACCTGCATGCTTCCATAAGAGTGGCAGAAAACAAAGCAAGATAACCAAGGGCATCTTGAAATGCCCTGCATATTCCTGCTTACCCCTTCAGGACTTGGCTCAGTGGAGCCTGGGTAGCTTTGAGCTGTGATAACACAGCTTTGTAGTGGCTGGTCCGTATCATCGCTCCCCAGTAGGCACCTGACTGCTTCTTGTGATGCTTGAGATACCCATATGAAAGCACCAGAACCAGACACTACTACTGACTGCTGTGGGAGATTAGACACCTGACCAGTGTCTAAGATCATTCAAGGGTCTACATACCTAATATTAGAGGTACAATTTACCTGTCTAAATGCAAGCACATCCTTAAAAGAGTTTAGGGTGTTTGAGGTACTGGTATGTAGCTGGTAGATATGAGATGGAACTTCGTAAGAATTCTGCACCTCTTCTGAGCAAAAGCTGGGCACTATGTAAGACACCTCATCGAGTCCAAATGATAAGAAAGAGCTTTATTTAGGAATCTGAATCCTAACAAATGTATCCCAAACTGAATTTGTCTCACATCTGCATTGGCATAGCAGTTTCACACAGTTACTGTGGCATGGCCAATACACAAGTAGCTGACTAAACAATTAATTCCCAGTCTGTAACGTCATTGTCCAAAGTTGAGAATCTGAAATCTATCACTCAACTGCCGTTCCCCCTAAAGGCTGTTCAACTTCAGTCTTAAGACAGTATGTGACGCTAAAGCTGGGTAGATGTTCTACAGTTCATTTCATCAATATATAACGGTCCCTTTGTTTTGACAGAATGTAAAAGTTGGACATAGCTAATTCCTAAATACTATCAGTATCCAGAATCAAAATATTCTTCTGGCTAAATTCCAACTGCATTCAGTGCAGGCATTCTGAGAGCATATGTAACACACATTAACAGAACGGGAGTATTTACCAGTGATGGGTGACAGCTCTTTCTTTTCGTAACAGCAGCCAGTTAAAGATGTGTCCATTATACAGTGGTCAGAACACATGCCCCAGAAAAATAAGCAAGGAAAAGGGGACATTAAGCTGCTAGCTGTGCATCTGAGATTCAGTTCTGTCTCCTGGTTCAAGTTTTCCACGTGACCTTCCTTTCTTCCTGCTTGAAAGTGGAGCAATGCTTTTTACTTCTTTTAAAAGGTACTTTTTGAGACTTGTGGATAAAAAATGCAAGCCAGCAGTTTAGTGTTCCACTAAGCCAGGTGCTATAAGGATAGCTGTATTAAATATGTGCCACCGTAACAGAGACTAAGGCTTTTAATAGACCAGTACTGTCCCTTGAATTGTTTTCTGACCAGAAAATTTGGACTTTTCAGACCAAAAGAGAACAGTTCAAGGATATCTGACCACAGCCTGGATAAAGACAAGTTTCGGCATGTAAGTGTTGCTGCTCTGGGATGCTGACTTGGTGTGAAAGGCCAGAGGATCAAGTCAGCAGCAGATCCTACATGCTCCTGGCTCTACTGAGCCGCTCTGCTCCACAGCACTGAAAAGTCACTGGAATAGGCTGCCCAGGGAAGTGGCTGAGTCACCATCCCTGGAGGTCTTTAAAAGACGTCTAGATGCAGAGCTTAGGGATATGGTTTAGTGGAGGACTTGTTAGCATTAGGTCAAAGGTTGGACTCGGTGATCTTAGAGGTCTCTTCTAACCTAGACTATTCTGTGAAAACTTGCCTTGTTCAAGAGCATCACACCTGCTCAGTGCGCAGAGGCCCTTTTTCTCTGACATGTTTTCCCAAGGCATAGCACAGCTGTGAACTCATGGGTGCACTGACAGTACTACAATGGCTTTGTGGTCAGCCTTGCATCTACAGAGCTCAGTAAGCAAAACCCCGGTGTGAATAAGTAACCTGTGCTGTACTTCCAATAGTTACTTGTAGGTGATTTTTTTTTTCTTTCTTCCTGTAAATGACTCATAGACTGGCTTTTGGGGAAGGGGGAAACCGAGTGCCGCATAGCCACTTTTACAACTAACCTTACTTAACCCTCTAAACAGTAAGAGGAAGTACAAAGTATTTTCATGAGCTGTGAATGGGCTCAGATCTGGTTTTGACATCTTGAGGAAGTACTGCCTTCTGCGAAGTCAGAAAAGCACACACACACACACACACACACAAAATGTCTTTGCAGCCCTGCTGAACTCAAGCATTCACACACACCAAGAATCAAAAGCCCACAAGGAGAAGGGGACAGGCTGGGAATTGTGAGAAACGGGGCAGATTTGTGTCGAAACGGGGCAGATTTGTGTCGAAACCGGGCCGATTTGGGTCAAAGCCGCTGTCGCTGAGGGGAAGAGGGCGGGTGGGGGCCGCTCCTCTGTGGCTTCAGGGGTGACACCGCCGGGTGTCTCTGTCCATCTGGGCTGGGCTTGGGGGTACGTGTAGCGCACGAATCTCCCTTGGTGTGGTCTGTGCAGAGGCAGGGTGCCCCCCTCACCCTATTTCTCCCTCTTTCCCTTATCTCAAACCACGCCGCCTCCTCTGCCCCCGCGCCCTGCCGCCCCTTCCCCACCCTCCACTGGGGGGGAGGCTTCATCCTCTCTTCCTCCTCCCTCTTGTGACCCTACACAGCCCGGTGGGGAGACACTGAGGGGCTCCCGGCCCCCCTTCTGCAGCGGGAGGCGGGCCCGGGGGGGGAACCGCGCCCGGCCGGGGCCGTCGGCTGGCGGTAGCCGCACGCAGCCACCGCGGGGCGGGCCTGCGAGTGTGGCGCGGGGCTGGGCTGGGCTGGGCTGGGCTGGGCCGGGCCGCTCCGCCGGCTGTCTCTGAGGCTCGGGGGATGGACGAGGGTCACCGCAGCGGCCAGCGGCGACGGGCAGCTCAGGTAAGGCGGCTCGGGGGCTGCGGCTGGCTGCCGGTGGAGGCAGGCGGCGCTCCGTCCTCGGGGGTGGGGGGTGGGGAAAGGGTGGGGAGACTCAGGGGGTAAAGGGGGAAGGGAGGGAGAAGCCGCCCCCGCAGCGCCCTGCCGAGAGACCGGAGGCTCTGCAGCCCCTTGTTTTGTGCTGGTTTTATCTTTATCTTTCTCATCTCAGATCAGGGGTTGCCTTCCCCCTCGCCGCCGCCTTTGTGCCCTCCTCCTTCAGCCCGGCTCCCCGCGGCCGCCCCCCATTCCCTGCCCTCCTCCTGCCAGCCTCGGGGGGCAGAGGGGTGGGGGGGATGCCGGTGGGGAGGCGGCCAACTGTTGCCTCAAAAAACACTGGCTCCAGCGGCCTCGAGTGGGGTTACGGAGCACCAGGGCCACGCTTTGCTTTCCCTTCCTCCGTGGTAAAACATTTTGCTGGTAGATCTTAGCCTCGGCTCGGGGAGAGGCTTTTCCTCGGCTCCAAAAGGAGCTCCTATCGCTGCCTCATCCCCAAAAGGAGCTCCCGTTTCCCCCTCGGGGATCCCCATCAGGCTGGGGTGCTGTGGGCACCTTGCTCCCTGTGGGCCCAGGTGCCAGGATGAGCTGTAAGTGGGGCCGAGGGTATCTATCAAACAACATCCCCCCCCCCCCCATGCAGACGGGCAGAAAAGAGAAAAAAAAAAACAGTTCTCCCTTGCTCGAGGCTGGGGACAAGGGGGGTTCAAATTCATAACTTCGGTTATTAGGGAAAACTTTCAGCTGCTGGAGATGGTTGGATGCAGGGTGCTGTGAGCACCGTTTCTAGAAGGATGTACCATTGTGAAGGCTAGGCATGAGAGAGAGCAGATGGAAAACACGTTCTGCAATGTTAAATTCATCTCATCGTTTGAATCTCTGAACAGATACCACACAAGCATTTCTGCTTCTTTTTTTCCCCCCTAATTTAATTTCAAGACAGTTTAGCTTCAGATTTATTTATCTGGGTTTTGTTATGCTAAGGCCCTGGTAATGTATGATGCCAGAGTATAAAATCAAATGTTCCGTAATTCACCAGAAGCACAGAAAGACTTTTAACTTCCCATTCTTTCAGTGTTGTTGCTAATAACTTGCTGAGGGTTGTGATGTGTGTTGGTTTCCAGCCTGTTCTGGTAGTCCTTGATTTCCATACAGGCAATTTTTGCACTGTTTTTGTTTACCAGCTCCTAAAGGCAGTTTGTATGTACATGTGGGAAGGGTAAGTTGAGGGGGATAGGGATGTTTTGGCTTTGCTTTCCTTCTCCTATTCTTGCCACCTGCAAGGTCAGAAAAAAAAAAATAAAAATGACTTTGACTGTGAACACTTAGGTGGGGAGATCTGGAATGAAATGCATTTGTGACAAGAGGTTGCCTTGTGGGCAAAGAATTTTACATGCTCCACATTGGTCTACAAAAATACCCCAACTCATATTACACAGAGAAGAACTAAGTTGATACTTCCCTTTTCTCAGTTATGCTAACTTTTATATCTTTGTAAGACATGAAGAAGATTTATACATTGGCAAAGTATTTTATTTTTTTAGGGAATGAGCTTTGTAATTTCTCATGTTGGATTCTCCTTTCTGCGTTCTTGTAAACCACCCCCCACACACCAGGCCTGAAATAAAAACAAACAAATCATAAAGTTCAACAACTCACAAAATGTTTTAATGAAATTACAGACTGAGTCTAGCGTAAAGGGTTTAATTTAAATTTATAAAAAGCATAATGTAGCAACTAAGAATAAGATTCTTCAGCTACACTTTGAACCACTGTAGTATAGTGTATCTGATCATTAAGGTTTCACTTGTATGTAAACTATGGCAAGTATAAGAGAGGCTTTCTAAATTATTTGCATGGTTTCTTAATGACTGTCTGTTATTGTATACTACTGTGTACTTTTTCACTACTCTCATCTGTCATTTTTGCAGTCACATATGCCTGTGAACTTCTTTATTAAAAACAGAAAATAAACAAGTCAAAAGTCATTAAAAAGACAACATATGCCAGTAATTAGAATGAAAAATACTTGGTTAATTCACAAAGGAAAAATGGTGAAGATACTGGGTACTACTGTATAGTTACTGTCAGCAGATGTCATTTTGCCATAATAGTGAGCCTGTTAGTGAATTTTACAGTGCTGGGAAGATAATTCATTGTTAGTGTGCTTAGCTTGTCTTCATGACATCATTTTTGACACTGTTTTGTCAGCCTAAAATATCTTGTCCTCAGCACTATAGTAGTCTCACAAAGACGTCAGGGATTTGCATGTGCAGTGTGTTGCAGATTTACATGGGTTATGTGTTATACAAAATGAGTGGTTAAAATGTATGTAAAAATACAAGACATTATTTGGATGAATAACAGTTCTCCTACTTTAACAGAAACTGTATTTTACAAGTGTACAGATACTATAAATAAGACCTCTTGAATTGATTATACATATTTCCAAATACCCTTTTAATTGGAGTTTTTACAGAAAGTTGTAGTTTTGTGGAATCACTGACATTCGTTAGTACTAGATGCAGTAGCACATTAACTTGATTGCTCAGTTCACATTTTATATAAAACAGAAAAATAATATTCTAAATCCAAAACCTGTATACAATCCAGACATCATTAGGTCTCCTATTAAATCCTTGGAAACAAACTTACTATGTCAGTGTCAATGCGAGCTATAGTAGTGGGCAGAGGAATATGCATAGTAATAGTATGTATGAATTTGAAGGAGCCAAAACCTCATAGTATTTCCTGTGTACTGAATTCAGTATGTATTTGGATCTGTTTCAGTATTTTCAATCATTCTTTTAGCAGTGCCTTCTACTTACGTTATCTCTGAATGCAAAATAGTAACATTAAATCTGAGAAAACAGTTTGAGAGGCATGAATTAAAATATTTAAAATACGGGACAGCTTGAGAGCTGAAAAAAAAAAAAATGGAGTCATAAATTTGAATTTTGCTGTTTAAAAATGTAATAGAAGCTGCTATGCATTTGTGTATGAATGATGATGAGAGCAATGTGAATGATACAAGTTGTATAGGTCCTTATACTTGTGAAGTACTGACTTTACCATTCTTCTGTTTTCACAGAATTTCAATCTACACTTGCAATTAAAATGAAATATGTGTGTCTTATTTTCCGTCTTTATATACTGTTTGATACAAATTCTTGATTTGGTAGCAGTAGTTGCATGTACGTGAAAAACAGCAGATACAGGACAAATATCTCAAAGTATGGATATGAACTGGGGCAGCAGGGACACACAGGTGCTTAAAAGATTTGTATTTATTATTATGTATTTAAAATGTTTAGAAATAGTTTCATGAGTGATATCTTCACATCTTCCATATCTTATGGACTTTACTTACGAATAGATACTTTTGCTCACCAACAGCTGAAATATTCTTGTCTACTTTACCAACTTGTCCATAGATTACATAACTAGTGTGCTATGGGAACTTTCTGTACATTTTGTCCTATTTTTCTCCCTGTCAATGATAATACTCCGAAGGGAGGCCATGTTTGAAGTGGCACTGTACAAATTGACTTTTAAGATCATGAGTTGGATGAATGGCAGTGGAAAAGGTGAGGCTAATGCCTAAGTCTGAGTTATTTTTTCAATAAATATCTGTAAGGAATTTATCAAGTTTGTAAAATGTGAAAAATTAATTTTTAAGGTTCCAGTAGCAGTAAACTTGTGGTGTCATTTATGCTTATCACAACTGCCACTCTCTCTTTCTCAGGGTTTTGAGTTAATAAATGTGATTCATAAATGTGTCGCCGTCAGATCTGTTGAATAGCATTGACATGTCATGGGAGGTGTCATATATGGAACACGGAATGGAATATATTGGGATGTTGCGTTTGGTCACCTGTTTATCTGTGGTGAGCTCTAAAAAATTAGTCATATGTGGGCGTTGGAGCTTGCACAATTTAATAATGCTATGCAGGTAATTTGGTGTTTCTAAAGGGATCTGTGGACTTATGCTGGCATTTTAGATAACAGCCATTCTGTACTGTCCTATAGCTCTCTGATATGCATAGGCTTTACTTAAAATTTAAGTAGCTATTAGAAGCTTTATATTTATATATATATATGTATAATTTATGGGCTTTTGGAGGGAAAATCTTTCTCCCTGTTGAATTACAGCCTGAATTCATAAATTATTTGAGTGGCCTATTTTACAGTTAGATGCCTCAAAGCTAACTATGGTGTTCTTAAAACTCATTTCTGAAAGCACATTGCTGTCTGCGTTTTTACTGTAGGGAAAATTAGGTACACTGAGCTACATGTCTGCATCCGTCCAGCACTGTTAGTCCCGTGACTGTTCTGGAGAGTGGCATCTCTCTTGTGCCTAACTGCCTTTGGCATCCTTAGACAGGAATGATCCCCCTGGATTTGAAAACCGTGTTTTGCTTATAAATAAATAAGAAGTGTAAACTATTTATTCAAACTCAAGGAAGAAATGTCTGCAATGATGTTTCTCTCCCTTTTCTCTTTATATTCAATGGTGCATCAGTTGCATCAATTACACATGAAGCAGGAAGCTTGTTTCTATGTCCTCTTTTCAGCTTGAAGTAACTTAAGCTCACATCTCTCTCTTCCCAGGAGAGTACAACAGTCAGCAACTCATAAACTGTCCCATAGTGGTAGGAAACCTTTATTTCACCTGCAATTGTGTTACTTGGGAAAAAAAAAATGTGTATGTGTGTGTGTGTGTATATATATATATATATATATATATATATATATATATACACATATATATATAGGCCAAAGGGAGGGCGACTCCTGCCCTGTGATCAAGACATTCATCTGAGGTGAGGGAAATCTGATTACTATCAGTGTTTTATTCTTCCATCCAGTAAATATTCTTCAATTTCATACCTTCACTGGGAATGGTCTGGGAGAGACTACTCTGTTGGTTAGGGCAGTGCCCGGTCAAGTGGAGGTGTGGTTGTGAGCCAGCATTTTAGCTTGAAAAGAGCATACCACCCAGCTCTTTTACTTCCTCTGTGGTTGCTTTACTGATGCTCTTGAATTGCTAAATGGTGCTCGGGGGTGTGCTCTTGTCTCCTCATCTGAAACTTCAAAATTGCGTGACTCCTTCCCTCATCTCTTTGTGAAAGGGATGTTTTTGTATTTTGCTCCCGGGGAGGCTTGAAGGTTTTAAAACCCTTCTTAATAACATAGGCATGTCTTGAGCTTCCAGGATAATGATGTTTAAGGTACCAACTTCTCAGCGTTGTTTCCTATTATGTTAGAGGGCTTCCTGCTTACTATCCCAGTTACTTTAAGTTCCTAACTGGAATTATTGTAGCCATGTTCAGCATTCTCATTGGAATCCATTTTTTGTGATTCTGTTCTCATACGAAGTGGTAAGTCTAAGGAAAGTATAGATTTCTGGGGGGATGAAGTCCAGAATTTGGCAAGAGTGGACTGCAGTTACCTTCCAAAGAACGTCTTTATTTGTGGGTTAGGACACAATGGAGCATGGTTTGATGGTATTGCCCAACACAAGCATTATGTTCTATCCGAGATGCTCAACAGCTTCCACTGCATCTGTGCTTTGCTGGCAGATGCAAGATTTACAAAGACCCATCTCCTGCCTGGAGTAATGTCTTGGGGGAAGGCAGGGGGGTCTAAGTTGGTGCTGAGAACAGCTGGTTCTAGTATACAGGTGAACTGAGCCCAGCAGTGTACCAAGATTTCTGTTGTTTAGGCTGAATGTGTTTAGGTTGAGAAGTGGGGGAAAAGGTGTTTTTCTTACTTCTCAAAGGCATTTCAAAGAAATTCTTTCTGTTTTACTTTCTTTATTGCCAATGTGTTTGGTACATAGCCTGGTCATCCTCATTTTCATTTTGCAGCAACCCCACATTAAGTCTGGGAGGTTAGCTTGAGTTAATGGCTTTCTGGGAGGGGAGCAGAAAGTACATCGCTGGGTTTCTTTCATGCATATTAAAGGTGGTGTGGAGCTGTGGAGCAGAAATTCATTACTGTCAGCTGTTAACTGGTACGGAAATGCTGAGTGATGGTGCCACCGATGGAGCTGGATTGGTTTTGGAGAACAAGGAAGACTCTCTCTGGTAACTGATCTGTATGAGCCTGTCTCAAGCAAATTGATTCCAGGATTGTGTTTAAATACCCATCATAAGAGATGTGCAGTGGTATTTATCATTTGGTCTGTTATTTGGTACAGATGATTTGCTGTTCCTAATTTTGGGGGAGTTTCTTCTAATGCTGTGGAAACTGGGGAAGGGGAAACATTTATAATAATATTTCTCTGAGTTGTTCAAACCTCTTTATATTTTAGAAGGCTAGATAAATTTGTTCTGCTTCATTTGCAAGAACAGTCTTGATTTTTTTTATCAGTTACATTTTTTCCCACCCACATATACGTAGTCTGACTTCTTTTACTGAATTGTTTGATAATTTTATGATGTTTTGCTTGAAGGATCATCTGTAGACTGCTGGTGAGTCCTGTAAATAAGGATTTTGTGATGGATGTGGGCATCTTTGGAAGTTTCTGGAAATAAGACTTTAGTCATCTGCCTAATAACTGATTGGGTTTTTTATGGCAGCAGAGGAAATGGGAGCTGATACTTTGCAACTGTTTTTCCTATGTTTTTATTATTAAAGCATAAATACTCTGTGGGACTGGAACATTTTCCTCACCCTCTCAGAAGACCGTATTACGGCAGAGCGCTGTAGTATCAATTACTGTGGGAACGGTTTGCGAGTCCAAATGAGATCATGATTGGGAAGTTGGAAAATGAGTCTCTCTTAAAATGTGTTTCATGCTCTGAATACATGAAAGATTTTGTTGGGAGTACAATACTTAGGTCTACTGGGTTTATAGTTTTAATTATAGAAGGTGTTAAAAATCCACTTACTGTTTTGTATGAACACCTCTTGTACTCAAGAGGAAAATAGAAAATAATTCCTGATCTTGAAGTATTCTGGGGATATGCTGCCTGCAGAACAGATTTGTAGTTCTGCAACTAGATAATATTACTACTTTTATTGTTTTTTGTATCCAAAAGACATTAAGAGAGCATACATATTAGAGGCTTTAGAAGTATAAATAATCTTCTTGTCCATTTTTATACCGTGAGACAAAAATTATTGTGGTCTGACTACTTACGCCTGTGTTTAACTGAGGTTTTGATTCATTATGGCACAGACAGTATCATGTTGTCCTTTACTGAACCAGAAGTAAATCCGCCTAAAAAATCCCCTTTTGTTCTGCTGCTGAGGAACACTGTGGGCTGCCAAATTCTGGTAGTCTGACTCACCACAATCGTAATAACGTGTTTGTACTTTTGCAATTGGAGTTATTCGGTGCTTTCTAATTTATTTATAAGGCAAAGGGACACCTACAGGTTGAAGTACTACTTTTTAAAGAAATATCCCGTGTTTATACTGAAATAACATTTGTCAAAAGAGAGTTAAAGACCCACTGGTAACACTTGAAAGCTTCCCAGGAGCAAATCATAACCTTTACCATAACAAATATAGAGAGATATTTAATGAATTTAATTTTCCATGTAAAAGCAGTGCTAGACTTCAAAAAATGGTGGGATTATTTTAAACTCCTTCCAGAGCTCTGCTGTTTCGGCCATCTGATCTAACCCGATAATGATCTGATAAGTGGGAAGACTGTTTCCTTCCTTTAAAAAAAATGCTTTGAGGACAGAGACTCTGACCTGGCCAGTGCTTATCTGTGTGTTAACTTTGATGCGTGGGTTGCAACCCAGCAAGCGTCACTCATGTAATTGAATTCAGTCGTTTGCCAGATGAGTCCCAAAGCAGTTGAATACTAAGTTGCAGCACTCAACTAAAATGCTGAATGACTGCGCATCAGAGGAAAAGCGAGGTGGCTCTTGGTCAATGATAGGTACCTGTACGGCTGACAGATAAGTATCCAGTTCCACACAGGGTGTCTGCAGGTGCCCTGCAGGCTGCTGTATGTATGTACATATATTATGTATGGTCTGGCTGATGCGCCTGACTGCCTGTTGTTGGAGAGGAAATGGGAATTCTTGCAACATTGTGGTCCCATCACCTGTGCATGGTGAGAAAAAGGGCTTTCTTGTCTCTCAATTCTTCAACTTTTTATAGGTAGGAGTCCCCTCATACGATTTAGGGGTTTAACTATTGAGGCAGAAACAATGATTTCTTTCTTCCTATTGATAAAAGAACAACAAGGCTTTTATTCCTTTTTGCCTGATACGTAGGGAATTTTCTATATCATTTACCTTTCCCAAGTTTTGAGCTAATGACATTCTGACAGTTTTCTTGAAAAGGCCAAGCTGTGTTAAGTCAGATCATTCGTAACTTTCTCTGACTGTCTTGTAGACCACAGCTTGGTGCTGAACAAAAAATAAACTCCCACAGTGCTGGGAGGGGGTGCTGGGCACCAAGGCAGCATGCAACTGGCAGAGAAATATACGCAGGAGAAAGTACTATAGTTCACAGGAACGCATTTTAATTGCTGCTCTGAGTCATACTATCACTACAGCTGCTTCCAAAAGAAGAGATTCATATCTAGTGATAGGCCATTCACATAAAGAAAGAAGATGTTAGATAAGCAAATACAAATATGTTACATGCCCTCTCTCCTTTGGTTTTTAGTACGCTCTCTAGTTCAGCAGGCATGAAATATTTTGTGACATAATTATATACACGGTAAGTACCTGCCAACTGATTCGTGGTATTCCTCTTTCAGGGTGTGTGTTCTCATTTCACCAAGGTAGGCGTGAGCACTTAGTCTTACAGCTTTGAGCTTCTTGATTCACATGGCAATGTAGTCCTGCTTGTGGTGCTGACTTCCTTTGTCCTTTTTTTTTTTTTTCCCATAAAAAAGGAGAAAAGTGCTGCCATATGACTTGTTTTAGAGCGCATCTCAAAGGGGAGCAGGGGTGGAGGTTACTCAGGTAGCTATTGCTTACACTAACTCTTCCACGTGGCATTAGACATTCTGCTCTCTGCATTTAATTTGATATAACTGTCAGAGTATGTGGTAGTACTTCCTTCAACTGACATTGAAGTAAAACATTTCATGCTTAGAATAACTTTTTTTTTTTTTTTCTTTTCTGCTACATGGATGAGAGATTCTGAAGGGAGGCTGAATATAAAAGAATTTGGAATAAAGAAAAAAAATACTAGTTCTCTGGGATTAGGCTGTCCTCCAAACCTGCAGAAACTTTCCTGCTGGTGATTAAAAGAATGACGGTGTGTGGTATTCTCCCATCTCGTGCCAGTGACTGTAGATATGCAGGATAAGTTTAGTGCTTCATGTTGCACTGTTAAAAAGTTTCTTCTCCAGTTTTCAAAAAAAAAAACAAAAAAAAAAACAAACAAAAAAAAAAAACCAGAATATTCAGGTGATTCTCTGAAGGTTTGCCCAGAAGTCTCAGTGCTTTTCCATGACTGGGAGCCTCGTGCCCACTTGCTCTGCAGTCCTAATTACAGTGTCTTTCAGTGTACAGCAAAGCACGAGTCTCCTGACTTTCTTTTGACATATTCTGACAAAGAGCATAGTCCTCACATTGGTGGGGGTCACATTTTTTCCACAGAGTGAAGACAATTAACAGCTCTAAATAAGTGCCACTTGGCTTCTACCATGGCTTACCAGGTAGCATTGGACTGGTTTATGTTTCAGCATCTAAGTGTGCAGCCAGCACCAAGACAGTCTTCGTCTGTCAGATCCAGCCATGCTCGCTGATGATGTCCTGAACATACTTTCAAAACCATCTCCAAGTCAATCCATAATACTGATGAACTTGGTTTTAATAAGTCTTCTACATTCCCTACTTACTGATGCTATGAAACAATGTGACTTGGAGGCATATAAATTAGCTGTCTCTCTTCCAGCTCAGTCTAACACAACAGGTTTTAGAATGATAGCAGAATGGATCTACCTTTGGAAACCAGACTTTTTTTTTTTTTTTTTTTTTTCTTAAGCAACTGTGAAAAGTAGAGATCTTTGATAAAAGAATTTACATTCATATGAAATTAAATATTTTGTCAGGGAGTCCAAAGGAAACCAGAGAAAATGGAGATGACAGTATTGACCAGTTATATCCTAGCTTCATCTTTTTCTAATGTCACCGTACGTATTCTGGGCAGCATGTCAGAGAAAACCGAAAAAGGACCATAGTAACTCTGGATCTAAAGTCCTATTTTCTTTTTTTGACAAGATGGTTTTTTACTTTTTTTTTTCCATGTCAGAACTAGGATTTAGGCCAAGATCTGTGAGAAACATATGCCTGTCTCATGCCAGCAATATTATTGTTGCTGAGAGTTAAGAAATTTGTTACTTCACTTATGTGGGAGGGCATTTGTATTTTAGTTTTTTTGGTTGTTTTTTTTTTTTTTTTTTGTTACGATTGAAATACTCCCAGGCAAATGTGGGTAGAAGAGTTCAATGTCTGGGAATGGTACATTGGGCAAGGGACAAGGCAGCATTGTTTGATATTGATATTGTTTGAGCTCAGTGGACCAGATTGGCAGCCAATACTCCAACAGTTATCAATGGCAGGTTGAGGTTTCACAGAACAATACGTAGTTTTGTCAATACCATTACATTTTAAGGCTATTTCAAGGTAAGCCTTGGAGAAGTATGTATTGAGATAACTTACAGGTATGCATTTATGAAAGGAGTATATGTTTTTGTACTCAGTTTTAATTTTTCTAATTTTTCATTACCCTGTGACAGACACTGCATAATCATTTACATTTATACAAAGTTTAAGAGACAGTAATTCTTCCTAAGTATAAAATTTGCATCCAGTTTACATCAGGGTAGTTATGTTTTCCTTTGGAAAAAAAAAAAAAAAAAAAAAGATATGCCTTTGTTGTGTGCACAAAGACTTGTTACTTATGTTTATTTTTGTACAAATTAAGTGTAAATTCTTTTGATTTGTGTTTGCAGGAAAAGTAAGTCAGGGTTTCTGATTTAGAATAAATTTGTGAAGACATGGATGAGTTTGTTAATTACAGAAAGAAAAGAATAAAAAACAGAAAACAGTAACCTTTTAAAGTATTTGAATTTTGTCTTTGCCCACCACCCTGATGCAGGTAAAGTTTGGGGAGGAGTCTCATCTGCTGTACATTGGCTACTTGTCACTAGACCTGTGCCTACTTTATAGCAGCTGACAGTCTGGTCCAGTACAATACTGACAGCAATCCAGGCTTGCTAAAATGAAGAAGTCAGATCCCAGATGCACATCTTCTGTCTATCCAAATACACTAAAAAAATCTAAAACCTAGAGAGTACAAATTTTCACCAACAGCCTAGGTTAGGATGTGTTATTAAAGCTAGAAGCTCTTGTGCCTGGAAAAGGTGACCTGTTAATTCTGAAATGCATTGGCTACTTATGGAATTCACTTCTTAAAATGATACTCTCCAGAGGCAACTGGGAACTATAATCATGATATGTGTTTATAGTAGGAACTAAATAAGGAATGGATATGGCATGCAACTGTCTGTACTGTTACAAATTTAGTACTGTTCGTGACACGGTTTTGTCTTGTGCCAACTAACACTCTCGCACATTATGCCCAAGCATAGCTCTGGGGTTAGTATAGACTGTGGACCATTTCCAAAAGGCTGTCTGGATCTGGCCATGCTGTTTCAGAGGGACAGGATTTTAGTTGTACAGCCACAAGCTATACCATGCTAGCTGGTGCCAAGCCCAGAGTGTGGCCATTTGCCCTGTTCTATTTTATTTTTTATTTTATATGCAGCTGCAGATCCTGCTTTTCAGGAAGCTGGGATTCAGGAGCTTATTTGAGAAAGCAACGGTAGGATTCTCTTTGCATTCTTAGAAGGGTTGAGAAAAAAAATTGATCAAATCCAAAGGTAAGAATCTGTGTCTAGAAAGCTGGAAAAACAATCCTGAGCAACTTAAAATCATAGAATAATTAAGTTTCATATTGTGTGTATGAGAAAAGCCCCCAGGGAATACAGAGGCAATTAGCCATTTTGAAAGTTAATAAAAAATAAAATAGTAAAATAAAAATAAATAAAAGTAAACGGATGGCATCTACAGTGGATTTATATCCTGGTACTAGTGTAAAACTTATCCCGCCCCTAAGCTTTGCCTTCTGTTATTCAAAGTAACAGTAGAAACCTGCTAACAACAGGTATGATCTTTAGATTTTCCGTGGGGAGTCTGTCTCATGCAAGTATTTCAACCTTCTTTTAATTATCTTACTGCTTCCAGTCAAGGGGTTGCAAATCTAACTTTGTATTTTGCCAAAACTGGTGGGTTGAGTTATTATTGTTTTATTTATTTTTTTCAAAGCAGTATTAAAGCTATTAGCAACCTAATGTCAGTTGGGCCAGGGTCTCTTTAAACAACTTAGGGGTTGAATCCGGTCTGCGGAGCGCTTCCATCTGTCTCCCAGCCTCTTCTGTAGGGGATGAGGAATAGTTGTACGGCTGTGCAGGGTGCCTGCTGAACCATGAGTGTGTCCCTCTGGCTGGGAAGCGGCCTCACAATCAGAAACAGAGTCCTGGGCCAAAGAGAGACAGCACTGGGCCTAGCGGTGGCTTGGTCTGGGGATGTCAGGTGTAATAGGTGACGGGTTGTGCGTGAAGGGAGCCAAAACCAAGAGCAAGTGCCACTGAAGTTGAAGTTCAGCAAGAACTGCCCTGAACACAAGAGTGTAGATTTGCCATCTCTCTCTCTCATAATATTTAAATAGTACCAGCTTGGTACTAAACATTTCAACAAGCCTTTATTTTTCACTATATACATCAATAACTGTGTTCTGCTGCTTCTCTTTTTTTTTTTTTTTTTTCCCCTGTATCTTAAATCAAAACAGAGATCCGTAACTTCATTTTGGAACATGTGCCTTCTTGAGTAAATAAGTTCTAAAATGTGAAATAATATGGTTGCATTGTTATAATCCAGAGTCTGGCCTCTATTACACATCACATCTTGCTTAACTCTTGTTTTGCCTTTAGTCTGTTCAGTGATGCAACATCACTTAACTCTTTTATTTGCAGGTAGAATTAGCTTGCCCTCTCTGATATAAATGCTTTCTTGAATACTGCTCATACATCCTTAATTATTTCTCACACAACAGGAAACATTCAAAGTAGCAGCTGTGTTGTGCCTCAGGTTTGAGTTGGTGGTGGGCCGTGATGACCCGAATCCCTGGGTGTATAATAAGCTTCACTGCCAGCAGCCCCCCAGCCAACTGCTCTGAGGGTACAGAACTGACTCCTGTGCTTCATTTTATAAATGCATTTTAACGAGGGATAAGTTGACTTACTAGGTGTTACTGAAGCAGTAACAGAATTGTCTCTCCTACACTAATCTGTGATGGTTTTCCTCCTTGTTGACATCCTTCCTTTAAAGCCACATAAAGGGTTGGATTTTTTGCTGAGGTTTCCAGAGTAAGCAGCAGCGTGTGTATTTACTTCTGTCCATTTTCATCATGCTGGTGTTTTCCTTGGTGAAAGGTGTCTTTCCTTTCTCCCTGACGCAAGAATTCTCAGTTGCTCATAAATGTGTTTGTTCACCCCCTGTCTGGGTCACAGTGTTGTAGGGAGTATACTGGTATTTAGTTATTTTATAAACATTCTAAAGTGTTGACCCTCTTGATTCCTCTAGCTCTCCTGTGGAAGACTGATATCAATCTTTGCTTATCTGAACTTTTAAAGGAATATTGTATTAAAGGCTAAGATCTGAAAACTGGAGGCGCTTTCAGAGTAGTTTATCTTCTCTCTCCCATGGCACTTGCTTTCCCGCTCAATGGCATCTCACTCAGGCCACATGTTTTACCTCAGTAAACTTGCCTCCCAGGCCATCCAGGCATTTATTGCTAGCTGAACAAGAAGAGCCTCTGGTCTTGTGTTTTTTAAATGCCTATTTCATCCCCCTTGGTCATATCAGCTCTACTAAACTGGGCTGGCATTATTTTTACATGCCATTTGATTTATATATATATATATATACAGATATACATATATATGTATATACAGATATATATACATATATATGTATATACAGATATA
>CM021733.1:107016721-107027791 GCA_011075105.1 Heteronetta atricapilla | reverse complement strand
ACATATATATATCTATATCTATATATATATGTTTAAGGTTGAAAGACATTGGATATCCAGAATAAGTTTTTTAAGAGGTTAAAAAGACTTTCACAATGCAATGTACAGTTTGTTAACCGAATCCAGTGTTAGCTGCTGGCTAGGTTGTGTTAGGACAAGTATTCTGTGGAAGTATCAGTGTTTGTGTAGTTTTTGTGATTCTGCTGTGCTGGAGCAACTTCTTTATAGTTGCTGGGTTTTGTTGCCAAAACTTTGCTTTTTTCTATATAAAAATGTGCAGGACTCCCTGAGTAACTGTGCTAGCCTACCTCCAGACAGTCTATAAGCTTTCTGTGAGTAAACTTTACACGTGTTAAGAGAGTTTAGTCTTGCCCACACTGTTCATTTTTGTCCAAATAAGACAAGTTACATAACAAAACAAATCAGTCAAGCATCAACATACAAAACAATCAATATAATTCAAAAAAATACTCTTTGCCTTTCTTCTTGAATCTAATCTACATTAGATTCAAGGTTTTAATTTAGTGTCACTAATACTATTAGAGAAGGCTCACATGATATGAACATAGAGATTTTTTTTAAACAATCAGAATGTCTTGTTTTACAAGATACAAAATTTAAAGTTTCTGCCAAGTATATTTTATCTTTTGTGCTTGCATCATGACATTCAATCTATTTCATTTTTTATAGCAGTTCTTTATTCCACAGAGTTATACACTGTTTTTTTTTTTCTGTCCCACTTGCAATCTGTTTAAAGGTTTCCAGCAATTATTTGCCATAATTAAACATGTAAGACTGATTCTACAGTTCAAATTTTGTAGCCCTATTTTCATTTAAAACTTTCAAAAAGAGGTGGAAATTAAGTAACTTTTCTAGTGCCCTTACTAAGGTATTTTAAGTTCTGTTTTCTTTCTTGTGATATTAGATTATGAATTTAATTGAAGTGCGTTGCCTCTGGCTTCAATGACTGAAAATTTCTGATCTTTTCTTTGGCATGAGATTTTTAATGGATTAATTCAAGTATTTATTTAAAGTTAAAGGTATCTAAAATACTAAAATGCTTTACTCCCCTTTCTCAAACTGATTTAGGGTCTTTTTTTTTCAGTTGTGAGCACCCTCTGAAAACAGTTAATATGTGTCAGAATAGTCTGTGCTGGACTTGCTAAACTTCTTTTTTTTTTTTTTTTCTTGTTGAAAAGCATAAAGTTTCACAGGTCTTTTTCTTTACCTGTACTAATATTTTGTTGTTTGTTTGTTCTTCTTAGAATTTCCATCCATTCTGTTCTACCAACTTCACTTTCTCTCATTCATTTTAATTAATCTGCTTTGTTTCAGTTTAATATGAATCTTAGTGCATTGTTGCTTGACCACTCTTTCCAGTTATTAACCAGCTATTAACCCTTAATTACAGGAATTTAGGAAAATACCTAGATGCTTAATAGCTTGAGAGTTAACATGGTGCTTTAAGTGGGATACCCTCTTTGAAACTTTCCCACTGATACTCATTTAATTAGTGCTGAGGTTACTGAATCCTTCAGATTTGTCATTTGTGGTGGGTCAAGAGGGAAGAGGTGATGGTTTGATGCATCTTTAATCAGTAAATGTTGTAGAAAACTATGGTAGCTAATCCTTTGTTTTCCAGGGCTGGAGGGTCAAAAATTGTCTGTTGCTATTTCACTACTCTGTAAGAAATGAATAGTTTTCTGGATTCTGTGGGGTGTTTCCAGTCCTTTTTCTGTCTCTCTTTTGCCTGTTCTCTGATGCCTCCTTCTTGGCTTCTTTCCCACAAGTAGTGGAGTTAAAACACTTGAAAGGTTTTATCAATTCCTTTTCTTCAATTCTTTGTAACTTTCCATAGAGACAGTTAAAGCTGCTGAGAGTGTAGTCAAATTTAACTCTACAGGAGCTTCCTAAGCTGAGTCTGAACTTTCCCTTGCTATTCTAACCATGGGAACAGTAGTTCACTATCCTGGTGCACTGTACTATGAGATAATTGACCTTTTACTTTGGGCATAATGCACAAGAGAAGATAACCTTGCAGCAGTACTCGTTGCTTTTTAAAAATGAGAAATTACTATAATGTTTTGAAGGCATTTTGGTAACTTTTCTGATTTTTACTTAGTAATCAACTTGGATTAATAACAATTCTTTCAAACAAATTTTAAAATTCACAGATTGCAGTCTCTGTCTAATTATCAGGAAGGCTCTGAATCGTCTTCATCAAGGTAAGAATCAACCCATGTACTTTTCATCTTGAACAGAACAGCTGTCTAGCAGATTCAGATGTCATAAATAATAAATGAATACTCAGCCTCCCTTGAATACAGTTTTACTGTTGCACCTAACTGATGCTTTCAAAATGCTGTGTGGGCATAATATTTTCACCCTAGGATTTGTATTTGTTTTCTTATAGAATAAAAGCTGTAAATTCTCCTTCCCATGTACTTTCTTTCACTTATGCTACTGTTTGTTTTGGGTCATCTCACTGTTACTGTAATTTTTTTTTAATTTTGTTTAGACTTAGGGGCAAAATTGGCCTAGATGGAAAATAGGATTTGTTCTCATCCCTTCTGAAGTCCTAATACCACGATTATTTAGGTCTTCCACTGCTACTTTTTTTTTTTATTATTCTTGACCACATTCCCAGAAAACTGTCTCAAAATTAAATTCTAAACACCCTCCATTGCTACAGAACCTAGAGAGAATTTGTAGCCAGCAGCAAAATAAAGTGATGCTGAAAATAGACTTTTTTCCCTAGAGAAAGGGAGTTCCCTGACTTGACCAGTTACTAATTGGTATAAAGGTTTGTTTACTCAAAGGAATTATTCCTAATTAGTTCCCTATCTGGGTGCTCTACTTGAGAAATTAGTGTTTCATTCTGATTTAATTCAATCTGCTTTTATAAGAATTGTTATAACTTGTAGTGAGGGACTTATTTTTAGAAAAAAATATATGTGCCATATCACTCCCTGATTTTCAAAAGAGAATTTCTCTTCAGGAAGTGGTTAAACATGCTTACTCTTTTTGAAATTAAATTAATAAAAATTCATAGTTAGATTAGGCCCAGTTCCTAGTCATATCTTTATAAGTACAGCAACAGAAACCATGGGATTTTCAGAGCCCAAACTTAAATGAACTGATTTATGGACCTGATGACTTAACCTCTGTTTCTCCATAGTCAAGAGAATAGTGAAACGGAATATTTGCGAAGAAGAGTGTTTGTGGAGCCAAATTAGCAATTCTGAGGATATGGTTGAAAAAGAAGTTCATTTCCAATCTTTTCTTTAGCAGATGTATTTCTCTAAAGTTGATTTAACCTTGTTCTTGGAGCAAACATGTATCATTATAAGTTCTTTGACTTAAGAGAGTTGTAGAAGTGATATAACAGTCAGATCTAAAGAACTAATCTACCTATGGATCCTTATAAAGGACCTGGTTGGTCTACCTGTGTTTCTCTTAGCTTCTCCCACACACTTCGAGAATGAAATTATCACTGCTAAGCATTTCAGTTTCATTCTTTATTTTGGAAGTTTCAGAAGACAGGAAACTTCATTTGTGAACTTAGAATCAGTTTCACCACATTTCTTTCAATGTAAATACTGTTTTAAATAAATATAGCCATTAAAATAAGTAGCTATTATAATGTTTTGAAAATGTGTTTACACTTTCATTATTTCAATGTTATTTATTTCATTCTTAATGTAATGCATACCAGTACCAGTGAATATTATTTTGCTATGGCTGTACAATCTTGGCAATGGTCATTATAAAAATTCAAATTAAATTGAATTTGTTCTGTAGAATTATATGGGATGATAAATGAGTTTAAATATCTGACCATTTCAATCCAGTGGGATTTTTGAATTCAATTACTTTAAAATTTCTTGGATGCTCCAAACTTCATGTTTAAAAGACTAATTTTTAGTTTTCAATTGATGCAATCTGGTGTATTTCCTTCCAAGCAAGAAAGTTTTAACTGAAAACTGAAAAAGCACAGTGATCCCATGTGTAAGCTTAAATGTTTTTCATGACAGACGGACATTGAATGTTTAGCATCAACACTTTGGATTTTTGAATGTGAATTGGAACCCCTCTATTTCTAGGTAAGACATAAGTAAGTGTTTGTGTTAAGTATCTCCTTAATTTTGCACTGATTATGAGAAAGCTAAAGAATGCAATATGCTAGACTTTACTGTGTATATAGAGTGTTTATCTTTGTTGAATGAGTCCACTTTTATTTGAGATTGAATAAGAGGTCAGTTGTCCTAAACTTTTATTTTCCTGCATTAGCATGGTCTAACTGTGTATAGGATTTAATTTTGTGATCGAGTAAGTAGTTGTTTCTCTAACTTGTTGCTGTAAAAAGCAGTGGTTCAGTTCTGTCTGCCCCTTCTGTTGCATCAACACCTGTATCCATCTTTGTGCTGGTTTAGAGTATTTGTTGCTGAAACTCAGTAGGATTTTAAAGACGTATTGGAGGGTTTTCTGACAGGTTAGACCTCTGGATCAGCCTGCTGTGGAATCCAAGTAATGGTGTTGACACAAGGAAACCAGTGCCAGTACTTTTGACAACAAATTGTTGTATCAGCTTTACTGTGTCTTTATACTTCTTGATTACTCTGCTACAAGAACAAATTTGATGCATGAGAAATAAGATGAAGGATTTGTGAACAGCTGGAGACTTTGGAGATTTCAGTATCTGGGGAAGAAGTAGAGGGTGATAGAGTAAAGCTTGAAGGTTTTAATAGGTATATGTAATTACAACAGTTGTCTCTGGAGATTGCTTTCTTCCTCATAGTGAAATACTGGAAGTCATGCCAATTTGGCTGCTAGTATTTACCACATAGATTATAAAGATGAGAATGGAAAACTCAGTGTAACACTTAGCTAACACTAACTTGGCCATATGCTGAGCCTGAAGGCTACAAGATGCAGGAAATGGTTCTGTTGGTTCTGACCCAAACACGCTGCTGGTTGCCAGCCCTTTCTAGGCTGTTGGAAAATGCGAAGCAGACATGACATTTGAGCTGTGCTGTTGCAGTATGTAACGCTTAAAATCTTAAATAGACTAATATCTTAATTAGTTAAGGGAATTAAGGCCCTGCAAGATGCTATCTTTCATCCATTGGTTTCTAGGAGAGAAGGAAATAGTGAAATAAGGAGATGAGTCTTGAAGCTTTCCCTGCTTTAGTGAATTCTCTCATTAGTTCAGCTACTGTGAGAGTCATCCAGCGAGGGATGCTGCAGGCAGATGACCACAAAGACTTAAATTTGTTGTATGTAAAATACCAAGCCCAACATGGCAGCAGTCTGACTGGCAATTTATCAAAGCAGGTTTGCAGTTCCCAAGTGACCCCAGGAATCTCAATGGCAGTCTATCAAAGTAAAAGTATTTGCTAACCATGTGGATGTTTGTTCAAAAGCAACAAAGCTACTTGCAGAGGACTTTGGAAGGTTTAAAGATTCATTAAATTAAGACCACAAAGGTTTCTGCTGAAAGTGGAACCAATGTAGTTGAAAACCAGCAGTATTCCTGTTTTGTTTCATTGGATAGTTGAACAAACCCAGGTCCAAGGGAGGAGGTGGATGTAAGGGGTAGAAGGAAAGTTAAGATTGAAGGCTTAATCCTAACTTTGATAACTTCTGCAGTGTAAGTAATTATTCTTTTCTACCTTGTAACATAATGAAGTGACACTTGAAAGGACTACAGACTAAATCAGTGAAGTGTCTGTGTGTATTTTGTTTTTACACTTTTTTTTCCTTTGAAGGGCTTTCCAGCCTTCTATTATATTAAAGTCAAGTGCAATTTAAAATAAGAATTATGTATATTATATATATATATATATGTATATGTGTATATATATATGTGTATATATGCATATGATTTACCTATTACATTTTATAAAGACAGTATTTCAAGTAAAATTTAGGAGCCATTCAATTTTTTTTAGTTGAAGAAGATACTACTGAGCTGGAGATGAGAGAATCTCAAAAATGACTGCTTTTCTTGGTCTTATCCATCATAACGGAGGGGGACTGAGATGAGCTGAAGCACAGGGCAAGGAGATCTTGGAAGGAAAGACAGGAAAACTGAAAAGAAAGAATAAAGGGAAAAAATGTAGGAATGCTGATGAAGACTCCAACATGTTAGAAGAAACAGAAAATGATAAGAACCAAGGAATGTAAAATAAAGAAATAGAGATTTACTGAATTAAGGACTTATTTTCTTTAAATCTAGTCCATAGAAAGTTAATCATTACTACAGTGTAGTTCATTGTTTTTGTTAATTCGTTTGCTAGGAACTACAACTGGTAGAAAATAAAAGATAATCCCTTTACTAGCTGAAAATTTTTGAAGTCCTGTTTTTTTTTTTTTTTTTTTTTTTTGCTATTAGAAACCTTTTACAGATATTAATATTTTTTTTTTTCAAAACATGCCATTAATGACCTTAAAGACTGACTGTGGCAAAAGACAATGACAAAACGTAGACTATAGAAACATCTAAACACTTTTCCCTAAAATAAGTTTCTTAAAATAAAACCATAAAACAACAGCAAGCCAAAAAGAATTTCTAAATATTAATGCAGCAGAAGCAATTCTTTGTGTCTTTGTGATCATAGCTGTGAGCTATCTGAGCTGTGCTGGACGTCTTTCATGATAAGATTTTCCACTTCTCTTAGTGCAAAGAGGAAGATCTTAGGCTGTTTTTAAAATGATCCATATCCCTTAGAAAAGTTTCAAAATGTATGACTTGAAATACTGTTCTAATTTTCCGGAATCAGATTAAACATTTGTATAACTGTTCTCAGAAATATTTTTGTGTGTATATATTCATGTGGTGGTGATCTAATAACATTTTCCAAATGCCTTTGGAGGCCAAGAGAACGTCGGGTAGGAAGAGAGTAGTTTTCAATTTCCTGTTTTCAAAGAATACATAATAAATTCTTAATTAAATAGTAGCATAATAAGCATATGTTGAAAGATGATGAACTATGATGATATTGTTCAGGTCTTTGGATGGTAAGTATATTCTTGAAATAGTAACCAGTTTACAAAACTTTATTATCATTATCATTTTCTACCAAAACTAGTGTGAGTTGTTAAGATGAAGAGAGCAATGCAGGGAGACCACCTTCATAAATTTTGCTTAATTCAGACAATGAAGTTAGATGCCTATAGTATGCTATGGAATCTTCGTTTACTGTCTGATGAGTCTGCATTGATGCTTAGGTGCCAAAAATAATACCTAAAACTGAGTATCTGGTGTAAATTTTTGCTTCACATGCAAAACATTGGTTAGCACCTCAAGTATGGTAAGTTTCACCGACTTGACAGGTACCATGATAAAAGGAGGGCCAGAGTTGTCACAGAACTTTAGAATACATTTTAGACGTTTTCTAGAAAAATAATTCAAAATTAAGAAAGAAGGTGATAATGTTTCATGTCTGTTACTATGAAGTCTTTGAGATATTGTTCTTTATTATGCTAGTGGAATATCTCAGTGTGTACTGCATCAATAGAACCATGTAATGGATAGTTTTCAACTCAGATTACTTCAATTAATTGTTGGATATTTATAAAGCACACGTGTGCTTCAGGGAGAAGCGTGAAGAAAGGTACTGTAGAAAACATCGTTCATTGTCTTGGGGGTTTTGCCAGATGTGTTTTACAAGGAGTTGGGTGCACTCTAAATCTGGAATTCAGCTTTAGGTCTGATTATTGTCTGTAATAATAGAGTATGACTCAGTCGGAGTCCAAAATTTAAATGTCTTTCCTGAATTTTGCATCCTCAAAGAAGGACAGTCTCCCAGACGGTGTTAATGATGAGGTTTGTGCTAACGTGTGATGAAACTTTAAAATAGTGATGAAACTTTATGAAATCCCTGAAATTAAGGGTTGATTTTTTTAAATTTAACAAAACCTGCACTCTTTATTGACTTTTCTAGAAACAAAGGTTCTAATATTTCACCGCTAGGAAAGAGAAATGGTTTTTTAATACTTTTTTTCTTTAAATAAAAACTGCTTCAAAGATATTTTTCTTACATATATATATATATATAAAAGCAAACATCTTTTTTCACAATGTTCACCTTCATTAACGCAACTTGCTGACTTCCTTCCTCAGCTACAGTTCTTCCTACACTCAGAGGTCAGAAAAGAGCAAGATCAACAAGCCACACATCTGGCTGTCTCTCTTTCCAACTGGAACAAAGAAACAGTTTTTTTTAATGGCTTTTTGAGTTAATTGTAAACAATTTGGTTTTGGAGTCGCTGACTTGCAGCAAATGTTTGTCGTAGGCGGATGTAGGGAAAAAGGACTATGTCCTAATGCAATTCCTCTGTGACCAGTGAGGAAAAAAATCCCCTTTTTTTTTTAAAAAAAAAAAAATAATGTATTGATTCTTCTAGCATTGTATGTTCACATGAGTACATGTATAGGACATTTCACAAGCTTAAAATACATGCTATGAAGTGGTAAAGAGAGACAGAAGTAGTTGCTTATTTCATTTTCCTAGACTCTTATACAGTGACACTATTTTTTTCCTTTTTATTTTCAGCAGTTCTTTGTGTATGTATAAACTGACAGTCATAAAAGATGAGGGACATACAATAGGAATAGAATAAACCTATTTTAAAATGAGAGTTTCGATCTAATACATTTTTCTTCTGTTTATATTGTTTCTAAATGCTTTTGCTCCAGTAAGCTTTTATCAGAAAGCTATATTTTATTTCTTTTGTTATTAAGTAATATTTTGAAAACCAACCCTTAAATAATTACTGAAATGTAATAAATACTTCTCTTACTTTCAAATGGTTGGTATTTTTTAAATACTTTTTAGCATCAATTAGCAACAATCAATTAGTTTACCTGATATATTAGATATGATTTTTTTTAAAAAGTATTTTATCTAAAGTAAAATAAACATCTGGTATGACTTCTGGTGCCCGTACATTTTACAGTAGGAAGTACTAGAATTGTTGATGCACAACAGTTCTGAAATGCCAGCTACTTTTTAAATACCATATGATACCTTTATCTACCTATTTTGAGCTTATATTACTGTAATTTTTTTGGTTTGTTTAATATGTCTATCATGACATTTTTATTTCTGACCTGACTATTCTGCTAGATATTTTCAAATGTTCTTGTTTCTATTCTGCTAAATATTTGCATGAAGAAGCTGATATTGCCAGTTTTGTAATATATTTACCTGTTTGGTACTGTCAAAAGATCTGACAAACTTAAATAAAATAAAACATCTGGTGAAAATGTTTTTCATTAATTTGTTTCTAGAAGGAAAAACAAACTGTACTATGATTATTTTTGTCAAATTTGCATGTTTGAGCTGATAATGCCACTTAGTGGATACTAGCCTTAACTACAGTTTTCTGCAAAACCAAATCAAGTAGCAGAAAGTTATCCTTATCTATACTGTAGTTTTCTCCTTGGCTAGAATATGGTGACAGTAGCATGTTTTCAAATAACCTTCTGTTATTACTATTTTATGAAGTTCATGATAGTCAGTGCAGGTTCTGGATGAAATGTATTAAAAAGTCAGAGTCATTTATTACAGAATTTTAAACTTCTTAGAAGAAAGTTAGGATCCATACAAAAAAGACAGGGATTTCCTGGAAAGAGTCCAGCGGAGGGCCACAAAGATGATACGGGGCCTGGAGTATCTTCCCTATGAAGATACTGAGACCTGGGTCTGTTCAGCCTGGTGAAGAGAAGTCTGAGAGGGGATCTCATCAATGTCTGTAAATACCTGAGGCGTGGGAGACAGAAGGATGTAGTCAACCTCTTCTCAGTGGTTTGTGTGGACAGGACAAGGGGCAATGGCCACAAGATAGAGCCCAGGAAGTTCCGCACTGACAGGTGAAAGAACTCCTTCACGGTGAGGGTGGTGGAGCACTGGAACAGGCTGCCTAAGGAGGTTGTGGAGTCTCCTTCTCTGGAGATATTCAAGGCCCGTCTGGACACCTACCTGGGCAACCTGCTCTAGGGAACCTGCTTTGGCAGGAGGGTGATGTTTCAAGGTCCCTTTTGAGGACCTGATGATGTTTCGAGGTCCCTTCCAACCCCTACAAATCTGTGATTCTGTGATCTTCTCATTTGTATATTTCACTTGATTTGAAAGATTAAATATTCTTGGTCTTATTGCATTATTTCTTTAGGCTAGTGAAATATAATTGGTAGTAAGCTAAAGATAATGGTGTTTCAGACAATGAGGTGTTTGGTTTTTTTTGTATTTATGGTTGAAAGATAGGGCGGCTGGGCAAGCCATGACCTCGAACAAGATGATTCTTCAATAACTGAATTAAGAAGAGGACCTAATTGAAAGTAGGCAATGCCTTTTCTTGGATGGCACTAAGGAGTGTATATACAAAAGGAGAGAGTATAGCACTGGGCTAGATTCTGCTTTAGCTGGAATCTTTTGTAGACTTCAAACAATTGTGCTTTGAAATAACAGAAAGGTGACATAGATGCAAAAGGTCTATTCAGTCACTACTTTACACTTATTACTTTAAGTATATTCTTCCCACAAGGATGTTTCTTTGTTCAGTAGTAAAGAAGACAGTACTAATAACTTGGTGTATCTGATAGAAAATTTAAATACATAGAAATTCATACTTTGACAGAAATAATCGATTTATCTATTTTGATGGAAGAGAGTGTTTCCCCTGTGGAAACACAGTGGTTTAAGACTGATTTAGGACTCTTTCAGTCTTTAAGCTGTGTTCTTTGAGCTCTTTATTCCTTAAGTAAATTTCCATTGCTTCCCATCAATCCTCCAAATCTTCAATTGCCATTTGAGCATTTTTTACAAAATCTCTTTTTTTTTTTTTCTGAAGTTTTCAGCTACACTACTTTTATTAATAAGTCAGCTGAATAAACTACAAGTAAAATACTGTTTGGCTCTGAGAAGAAAGAAGACAATTAAATTTCCTGTCATCTTCTAATGCTTTATTACAGACTAGTTGTGTTACTGATGAAGACTGAAAGAAAATGCTGATTTTGATTTGCATAAATAACATATTTTTTTTTCAGGAAATTTATATTTTCCAGTC
>CM021733.1:106967732-107016621 GCA_011075105.1 Heteronetta atricapilla | reverse complement strand
CCAAACTTTAATCTCCCTTTATTTTTTACGCTACCTCCGACCTCCGCGCTGGGGGGACCGGGGCCCCCCCCCGTAGGTCTCACCCCATCCTCTGAAAAACTCACATCATCTAAGTAAGGAGATTAAATTGACCTGAGTTTTATGACTCTCTTAGAGCTGAAATCACAGAGACATTCTGTTGTGTGCTTTACTGTTGTAGTGTCTCTGGGCACAACAAATAGAAGGCTTTGGTTAAGTAGATTATTTTAATCTTGATTTACATTATTTTGTTGCAATTTAAAACTTGATTTATATATTTTCCCTTTAACAAGCAACTGATTCTCAGTTCTAGGTTAAATATGCTGATTTGCAACTTTGTGTGTAGTATCTATATGTATATGTTATGTTACATCTGTGTGCATGTATGACGTATACTGTATTTAACACTTTTAATGAGTTATGTATCCGCACCTAAAATATTTTAAATGAACTATTTAAATAATTTATAGTTGGATTTTTTTGTTAGAGGTAATGACTGATGCCTTTACAAGAGTGTATTACTTTTGATTTATCTCACCTCTGAGTGTGAGTAGAAAATTCTTACATCCTTTTTAGGTAAAAATAAGTTTTACTAAATTTTGTTTTAAACATAATTATAGTGTATTTTCTATAGTTTCTAGTTCTAAAACTAGAATTGCCTCTCAAACAGCAATATTCGACAAAGGCAGTAAAAAACTGTTGGAGCTAACTCTACGTACCTACGTTTTCGATTGGCAGTTTTAAGCTAGTGTATCTTATCCTGTGTATTTATTTTTTAGTCAGAGATCTCAAAGGGAAAACCAGATTTCATTCTTTTTTCAAGTTGTAATCTGCTTCTAACTTCCAAAGAAAGAGAGGTAATTGAAACTTCTTGAATAACTGTAAGCAAAAATGGTGTTTCTGTTCACATAGAAGAAACTCAACTGCTGCCAAAGACCAATGTAGCACATTACATACATGCTGAGTTGGGATACCCTGCTCAGAATGCTCACTGGCCTTCCAGTTTCATTCTCTTCTAAGCCTGCTCAATAAATTGAGCATCCCCATTGAATGTTTCAGGAGAAATGATGGTTTCTGTAATTTCAGATGCAAGTGTTTGCAGTCACTTTTAAACTAAATTTTGAATTTCAGTGGGAGGAAGGGGAAAACAATGTAATGGTTTTGATACTTGTTCTGAAATCTGGTTATCAAAATACTATCTAGATTAGTTTGGCTTTAGTTAGAAAAGGAAGTAAAGGTAGAGGAAAATTCACCCACTGATAGTGTAGCTGTAGTCCCTGCAAAAATTGAGTTTCATATGTGCGCATATAAACTCATGGTTAGATCTAAAGTGCTAGTGCTACTTAAGCGTAAAAGTATTAAGCACTTCAGATAAAATATTAAATAACTAGATTTATTTAGAACATGAATTTTCATGTGCTTTATGTAAAAGCACTAGTTTGTGCTTTCCACAGTATCGTACTGTGCAATGTTGGGTAAGTTAAAAACACTCAAAAATGTGTCTCGGGTTGAGATTCCCATACAGACAGCAGATGGCACCACATCACCAGCAAAAGGCTTCCTGAGTTTGTGTTACAGCTACTCGAGTAAAGCCATGTTGAATGAGCAAATGTCTATAGGCTGGTCTGAGTTTTAAATGTCTCCTTCACAGGAAATCCACTGAGTAGCATTGTAGGGTTGTCAGAACAATTGTACAACGTTCACTTTTGTGCATATGTTTAACTTGCTCACATCATTGAACAATATTCTATTTTCTTTGTATAATGGGCCACTATAGGCTTGTGCATCTTTTAATGTGAAGGGAATAAGCTGTCATAAATGGGCTTGTGATTAACCATCATGAAAATTAGTTGATTGAGTAAAAATAGATTTTGTAGAAAAGTAGAAGGAGGATATAAAGTCACTGCTGTGCATCAATTTTACGGTCTTAATAAAAAGTTATTGTGCAAATTTCATTGCTAAATTGAGAACAGCTTCCAGTAGTGATTTGAATTAATTACTAAGAAGCCTGTCAGGGTCAGTATGTTACTTCAATTTTCATTTGCGCTATCTAATACAATTTTTAATTAAAAGGATGATTTTTTTTTTAATTCACTGCCATCCACAGTGCGCTTCCCTTATTTTTCATAAGGCAAATAGCAGATTTGTTAATGTAGCCAAAAAAATTCATTGGCTCATATTGGGGCACACAAACCTCTTTGGTATTTGTACACAAAACATATTAGTTGGAAATAGATTTATGAGGGGATGTGCTTCATAAAGTATTAGGCATGATGCAAAATTATGAATCTCTTTATGTTTCCATCTTTAAGAGGGCTAATGTGCCTGCCTATTAATGGAATACAATTTTCAAGGCAGGATATTTTGCAGCAATGCCATGGTCCCAATCTTTCTCTGCAAGTTCTAATGAACTGAGTGTCTAATGGGAAAGAGTGAAAGTTAATACAATAATATCAGAAGGAACTAAAAAATGACACAAAGCTAATGAAGCTTAAAGGAAGTATTACTGGAATTCATCCATTTCTTTAGCTCTCATCTAATTACAGATTACACTAATACATTAGAGAAAATATATTCTTCAGTACATGGGCCCCCTTCCCTTTCCTTGACTTTAAGCGCAATCTTTGAAAAAATCTGGAGTTTTAACACCTTTCTAGCTTTGTGTTTAATTTATTGTCCAGTATAATGATGAAGTAATTTTTCCTCAGTCTCTCTTCATTCCAGACCATCTGCATTTGTGTCTTGTTGTTGTTGTTGGTGGTGGTTGTTTTTGTTTTTGTGTTTTGTTATTTATTGCTTTTTTGTTGTTGTTGTGTTTTTTGGTTTTTGTTTTTATTCCTTAACTGCAGTATATTGCATTAGTATTTACTGAATTTCTTTTGGATGTTATCTCTAGTTTATCAAAATGATTTTGAATTGTAATCCTGTTTTCCAAAATATTTTTATTCCATTCTAGCTTATTGCATATTTTAAAATGATATTTTCTGCTTCTTTGGCACTAATTAAAAGTATTGGAGAAAACCAGATCTTTACAACAGATACCAAATACAGTATAAAAATAATATAAAAGTGAAAATCTAAAATAGCCTTTCTTCTAGTAAATTCCTTAATGTTTGAGAAACAACATTCATTGCTAATCAACGTCATGAACTGGTACAGGTAAATGGTTAATTAAACCTCCTAAAGCTTCTGGCCCAGTTCTGTTACTCCATAGTTCATTAATCCTTCTTGGTCTTAGGGGATCTGTCAGAATGCTGTCTTGATGATACTTGTGCTTTCCTCCTTTACCCTCACCCAGGGATATATTGGAATTTTTTCTCTTACCCTTCTCCGTATTCAAGAAATATATATATATATAATATATATATATTACCATTCAGCCTATTTACAAAGTTTTTAAAATATTTGTCTTCTTTCTGATAGAATTGTTGTTATTTCCATTAACAGCATAAATGTAATGCAAATGAGTCAGCAAATTTTCTTATTTTCTGTAAGGAGGTATTAAGTATGACCAGTATTACACAAATTGAAATATTTTTAACTAATAGCAACTATTAGGTCTACTTTTCATTTGTAATTCCCCAAATCTTGAGTAATTGATATATACAGCTATAGCTATCTTAATTCTGACAGTATCAATATGCTTCTTTGATGGAAATTAATTGTCTGCTTAGTGTTGTAAGATGTAATTTGATTTTTGACTCCTGTTCCAGAAAGGAATATGTGTAAAGACTGATTCAGGTCCATAGCTTGTAGATCAGCCCCCTGCAAATTAGAAATACATATTTAGCAAGCAAAATGCACTATGCCCTACATATTGACACATCCAGAGGAGATCACTAGCAAATATGCAGTAAGAAATCCAGTCACTGTAGGATTTATGTCTGGCTTGACTGAGGTTTTATGTGCTGTTTCGGTATTTAAGTATTAGGAGAAGTAAAACAGATAAAGTATAAAGTTAGCATGCAAAGACTTATTCCCATTATCAACTTTCTCAAGAAATAAATTGAAAATTAAAATCACTTTGAGGAAAATCTTTGCTGTTGCTGTACAAAGAACTAGAATATGTTGGGTTTCAACTTTTTGTTTCAGACACATACTTTGGATTTTCTATGAGCATAGTATGAAATGTTATGTATGGCATAGTCAGAAGGTTGAATAATTGGCAGTCATTAAAAGGCAGAAAGAGGAGCAATGTGTTGTGTTTTTTTTTTTTCCTTCTGATTTTTCACCTGAATTCTGTTTCTGATTCTGTATGTAAGACTGTATGGGATCAGTAGTAGATTTTTTGCTTGTAATATCAACAAATGTTGAAAGCAGGTGCCCTTTGAAATGGAAGTTCTAAAGCACTAAGTCAAAGTGTACCTGGAAAAAATGGTTTTGTTTTGAAGGAAAAACACTTCAACTAGCTAAACCTGTTCTGTTTCTGCTAAGGATACCTTTAACAGATATCAGTTGGGTAGACATTAGAATTTTGTTTAGCTTACCTGATTGAGGCTCTATTTATTGGGTGACGGGAGGAATTGAACCCCTGTTGCATGTGTAAGCATCTGTGGATGTGATGCCAGTAGTCAATGGATTCAAACTGTACTTACTGTATACTTAGGTGGAAGCATCAAGTACAACAGTAGTTACTTCATTTCAAACATAATTTTCTTCTAATTATTTCATTGGCTTCCCTTCTTTTTTACTGTGACCTGCATGTCAGAATCCCAATAGTTTGCTTGCCTGGTCTTCATTCTTTCATGATGTCTCTTTTTAACATTATGCACTTTGAAAATATATAGGTATTCATTCTCTCCAAAGTGTGTTCAGGTGTGAGGGTTGGCATGTTGAAAAGTCCCCCATTAAATAAGTTTTAAGTTTATCTGAGGTAATCCTTTTCTTTACCTTTTGATTTTAGTGAAACCACGAGCCAAGTTCTTTGCTCCTTGGGGCTACAGGTTCTCATATTGTTGGCCAACTCTTTTAACATTTTATGATTATTTAAAAATGTATTTGTCACTACAAACCATTTATTAACTCCTGCTGATACGCCTCACTTTTCTTGTAGCTTTCAGTTGTATCCCACAATCTACCTGTCTGTTGACAGTAGAAGCTTTTGGCTTGAAGCATTGTTTTTCTAGGAACTGTAATAAAATAATTGTTCAAAGCAGAAATTATTCTTTTATCTTTGATTACTTTCACCTTGAGCAACATTTTTCTCTTATTCCACTTTTCACTTTTTTACATCTGTTTGGGGGGGCTGAGTTTTGTTGTGTTTTGAATTGTGGGTTTGTTGTTTGTTTTTGTTTGTTTTTGTTTATCCTTCATCTGGGCAAGGAACGTGAGGCACTGGTTTTTCTTCACTTTTTTGTAAGTACTGCAGTCCCTCTGTGTGCCGTCACTCTGTGGATGATTCCAAGCACTGCATCAATTCCAGTTTGCTTGGAGTTAGTCTTACATAAGTTCTTTAAGAGAGTAAGTGTTAATATGTTTATTGCAAAGAAGAAGAAAAAGCAAAAACATTAGTAATAGAGTAGTCAAATGCAGCTTAAAATGATCTTTTATATCTTCCTTCCCAAACAAAAAAATGAGTGATTCAGAAAATGAAGTTGGTTATCATTGTGAAGAACTTTTGATGATGTTTAAACAGCATTTTTTTTCATTTTGATTTTATTCCTCAATATAATGAGACCATTTTCAGAGTGTTGCACTTCTGCTATGTTCCCTTACAAGCACCTCAACAAATTTCACAGGTGAATATCACAACAATTTGGAATTGTGCTTTTGATCTGAGACATCGTCTTGGGTTCAGATTGTGCTGCTGTTTTGTTTGTTTGTTTGTTTGTTTGTTTGTTTTTAAATCAGAGTCAAGTATTCAGGCAGTAAAAGTCAGTTCCACTACTTTAATGATATTAATAGGGTTACTAAAGTACAATTTCCTCGGACTGTGGACTTGGATGCCTGTCTGGACTTGGTGCAATATAGATGCACCGTTAGAAGTCGTCATTCCTAATAACTCATTGCTGCTTCTGAACTTGGGAGTCTCTGTTTCTCCTGAAACTCCCAGTGAGCTGCTCATGAGAACACTCCCAGCCCTATTTAGTTAGGGTGAGCTAAATGAATTTAAGCAGTAGGTATTTGCTGATCTAGCTCATTTTGACAAAAGCCATTTAGACTATGTTTATGTAAGTCGGCAGATTTAGGAAACAATATTTGGCAAAGGATCACTGATGATCAGCAAAGGGCTGAGCTGGTGAACGTGTCTTTTTTCACTAATACAGTGTTTAAATGTTTGTTTCTCTATGTCTACCTTCAACATAGCTGTAATGATAGTGATGTTTTTGAGTTTATACTGATGTAAATTAATCCTATAAAGGAAGAATAAATACATTTTACAAAGTTAGTACTTCTTAGCAATATATAGAATGCTATAGTCACCAAGTAGAAATATTACAAAACTCCACACATCAAAATAATATAATGACATAAAACAGCAAATACACAAGTATTTTTAAGTTTTAAATAACATGTTGTTAGCATTTGACATGCAAAATTAATTTGATAATACCCAGTTTGTGAACTCTGGGGAGTGTTTTACCTGTCATTATTCAAAAATACATTGATTGCTTTAGTATAGGAGAAAGAATTTCTTTACCCATCATAAATAGTAACCTCGAGAATGTCTAAACTAAATTAGTGTGATTTTAGGAACAAAGTGATGATGCAATAGAAAACCAGTCTGTGTTATTTTTATTTCAAAGCTCAAGATTTTATAAATGCCAGTGAATAGTGGTATATGAAACACAAAATACTAAATGTACCTTCTTGTTCACTTGTTCGCTTTTTCATGGTTTGTTTATATCTGTGCAACTAATGAAATGTTGAGCATCAAATATGTATTAAACTGTCAACAATACCTTAGAAAGTATTTTCTGTTTATTTATGTAAATTCTTAGGATAATCTTTGATGGTTTGGAAAAAGTAGAAAACGTGAAAACACAAACATCATTGTAATTTTTAAAACCTATTGTTAAAAGAAATTTTAATGGATTTGGACACTTCTATTATGGTAAAGGTTGGTCTTCTCATATGACTTCTCTAAATGAGTATTGAAGGAGAGGGGAATAAAATGAAAAACAAGCTAAGAAATGTAGTAAACGTTCAGTAAAAATATTTAGAAATCTCCACAGCCTTGGTGTGCTATAGTTCTGTAAGAAGGATCAGAAACCAAAGATTGGGCACATGACCTCAAGCTATTCAATGCAAATAAGGGCTCATAGCTTCAGTTTTTGGCAAAGGGAACAGCTTTCGTGCTGTTCAAAGCATGCTACCAACTAAAACAGTCTCTGGATGCAGTGCTAACTTAGGCAGTAGAAGAAATGCTTGGATTCTCTCTGAAGATTGAAAGCAATGAGGTAAGATACAGCTTAAAATGAGTTGAATGTGAAGAACGCAAACTGAGTAATTTAGATTGTGGTAGTATTTCTTAATCATATAAATTGTTTATTTCTCAGTTCTGAAAAGGAAAATAACTATATGCATATTATCTTGTCCCTCTTAAATGATGTTGATAAAATGCAATATTTCGGTGTGCTGGGATGTTAAATTACTCAAGATACAAGGTTTAGTGATGTATAAAGTCATTTGCCCTGTTTGCATGTTTTTCCTCTTCTTAGGCTAATCAGAAACATAGGTTCAGTTCATAAAGCGTAGAACTTGTGAAAGTAAAACTGTATTTCTTTTTTCTGCATGTAAATGGACATAACTTTATGAATAATGGAGAATGTTTCTTCATGTTTCAATATTGTGTATGCAAAATGAAGCTAATTGTAAAGGGCTTGACATCTGCTCACTAGATCTGTTCTGGAGAGAAAATTTTGAAGAAATACGTTATGCAAAGCATGTGTAACAAAAAACTGTTTTACATGAAGCTGTGTACTTGGAACGGATTATTGACTAAATTTGTATCATTCTATGGAATTACTATGACTGCTTTGAAATCTCCAAGCCTTACATTACCTTCCTAGGTTTTCCTGTTACAGAAATGTGTCCTCTATATGTATAAAGCAGTTGGAACTCGTGATACTTTTTCTTCTGTAATGCTTAAGGGAAGATTTGGAAAAAAAACGTCTCCTCAAACAAAGTTTTACCCATATACATGCTTAGAATCATTTTTGTGTGTGTTTTGATTTCTTAAGTGGGAAAAGTCTTAAACTGAAAAATAGATGAGCATCAGATGTAAGCCTCAAGAGCCATGGTTTAGAGTACTGAGGATGTTTATCTTTCAGGCAAAAAACAGTTTTCAATCTGACTTTTAAATCTAAAATTACAGTTTTCTACGTCCCTCCAGGCAGACCCTCTTTATATTCTAGCTTTTTATGGTTTAATTCCTCTCTTCTGAGGAAAAAAATATTAAGCTTACCCAAGAAAGCTATACTTTCACATAGTTTTAGAATAATGGATCTTTCTAAGGACCATACCAGTGGAATAATAATAATAATAAACTTCAAATCTCTTTCCTTCTTATCTTCTATAGAAACTTGCCTTTTTGAGAATTGGTCACTTTTCCTTTTGGAAGTTTTTCTCAATAACTTCACATGTAAATGTTTTTGAGTTGATACAAGATAAAATATATAATAACAGATAAATAACAGATAAAACAAGGAATAACAGATAAAAAGTAGTAGAGTCTGAACTTCAGTATTTCTTTCAAAAATACATAATTTCTTACAAGTTAAGAAGTAGGCTTTTTAGCTTTCTAATACATTATATAGTAATTTATATTTTTTTACTAATTGAGTAATATTAGTGCAATAATGGGTGAATTTATGCTTAAGAATCCAAACTAGGGATAAGACCTTATTTCTTACTCTGGAATGCTATTCAGTAATCTAAGTCCAGCAATTTAGAGGATTTACAAATACAGATACAGTTCTGAGTTTGTTTCTTCTGCTAAGTAAATAAACTCATAAATATCTGTCTGTACTTAGGAATGTTATTACTATTGTTTAAATTCCAATTTGATGAATAGAATTATTTCTGTATTTATCTAAGGTCTTACTCTCTCTGTCCCAACACATAAATATCACTGAACTGACCATCAAAATGTTTCTCATGGTCCAGAACTTGCCATAATGTTTAATACATGATGCAGACTGTGTCAAGCCCTTAGTTGTAGTATTCTAACTTTACATATATAACTGTTTACGATTTTGTTGCATTTACTAGGTTTGCTGGGATGGGTAATCTTCTTAAGGTCCTTACCAGGGAAATTGAAAACTATCCACATTTTTTCCTGGATTTTGAAAGTAAGTTCAAACAATTACTAGACAATGAGAGAATCTTTTCCCTGACTTTAACAGCAAACTGAAGAAAAACTTTTAAAATCTGATTGCTTGCAGTGTATATTTTCCAGCACAACCAGTCTGTCCAAGTCCTTGTCTCTAAAATCATTTGTTCACTCAGGACTCCTTTTCTCTTCCTTTTCTATTTTTCAGGAACCAAATGGGAAATCTTTTAAAAGTTCTCACTTGCACAGAGCTTGATCAGGGGCCAAATTTTTTCCTTGACTTTGAAAGTGAGCAAAGCTTCTTGCCTGGCTTGCCTTCTTTGCTTATTACTTCCTAATAAACTGCATGCGCTTACGCATCATAAAGCAATTCAAAAGGGATTTGCAAGCAAATCAAATTACACTTCAGTTGAATATTGTTTTTTTTGATATTTATAAAACCATATAACATGATTTAAATTCATTCTGAGCAGAGAAGAGGGCAGAATGATAGACATGCAAGTAAAATCTTAACTTAATTTCAGGAGATTTATAAGCCATTTTAAAATTTGCATATGAAAGAACTTGACCTCAGCTTCCTTTAAAATTCATTTATGTTATTGTTGTTGTTGTTTCATTGAATGCAAATATATATTGGAAATAAAAATCTTTAAAAATGTCAGCGGTGTAGGTAGCACAGTTTTTGCCTGGTTCAGTGATGATTTAACAGGATTATTACCGTTTTTAAAAAGTAATGAAGTGGTCAGAGTGTATGTGCTTGATTGCATCTCTCTTAATTGCATGTTTATCAGTTTGCAAACTGTGTTTCGCTTTCTAATTTCCATGTTGCATCTGTCTCTCAATCAAAGCTATTTCAGTTCTGCTGGCTACAATTTTCCTGCATGTACTTCTAGACATTGTCTTGAAAACCGGTCATCAAGTCCTTAAATATGAGTTTAATCTTACTCCATTACTTAGGTGAAATGCTTTTTATTTGAAATGCTAACAGCGCGTAATGTTTTGTCTCTTAAAATCTTTAAAGAACAAACAAAAATGTTTTGAGAAAACACACTTTTTTATTACTTCATCTTCAAGAATGGTTCCAGATGAGTAGGCATCAATTTTATTACTTTAAAATAGCTTTATTGAATAATTTATTCACAAAGTATTTTTTTCTGAAAAAAAAATACATGATATGAGACTGTGTGTGCACACTGAAGAACTGGTTCAAAAAGTCATCTAAGCACATGTAAATCTTATGAAATTGTTCAAACATGCTTTCTTGGATCAGAACTGGAGTGTATGCATATAAATTCGTACGTATCTTAATCTTCTCATCTTACCATGTTATGAAGGATCAGTTTTAAATTATGTAAAAAGTTAATTGGCTAGTTGGGGTTTAGAAAAAAAGGTACTGCAAGCCATCTATCCCTTTTTCACCTCTGTCTATATAATTTGACAATTTTATTGTAAATCTGAGATGTCAAATCTTTATCCAAGGTAGTTTTTACTATCAAACTTCAGAATACTTTAGCAGAGCACTGTGCCAAGCTATTACAAATGTTTTCAGCTGCTTTGAGCTTTCAGGTTTAATCAGTCCCATCATGTCCTGTATTGTAAGAAAGTCCTATGAACCAGGAATGTAGATGTAGCAGGAAACAGGTGGCCTGGCAGTGGGAGGCCTTGTAGGAGGGAGAAGGGAAAATACCTATTTTATTGCCTTTGTAAAAGCACACTGCCAACAAGAACTGAAGTGTGCCAAAGCACCTTCTCCCAGGGGAAGTGCAAGTGATTGGTATAAGCACACACAAACACTTGTCAGGCACAGCTACCTAGAGACTGAAATAAAGTCATGAAGATTTTTATGGAATAAAATCTGTGTTCTGGGGAAGGGATGTGACAGCAGCAACCTGTGGTTGCACACCTTTGTCTCCTTAGACATTGAACGATGTAAAAGTGCGCTCAGTTAATGGCTGTAGACGCTAGTCTCCATACATGCTTGCTGACTGTGTGACTTTCTGTGGACATAGTTTTTAGTTCAGTGGGTGAAAGTTATCACTAGAGTTGGTTATTCAAAGATCTCTAAAAATCCTTCAGCTTTGTATCTGTAAGGTGTAGTTGCTAAAGATAAATCCACTGTAGTTCCAGTCAGGAGTTGGCCTCAGTTTTTAATACCTTGTTGAAAAATATAGTTAGGACTATGCTAAAATACAGAGATGTTCCTCGTGCATTCTCAAACATGTTAATGTGTGAGCATGCACTGAAGTCTCCAGGTATCTGGTAGACAGTTCTGGTGTTGTGTGTGCTGTATGAGGCACAGAATTAATTGTAATTGAGAAACCGATTGTAAAGTGACTGTATGCTGATTATAATCAAATCTTGAAAACTTGTTTTGTTTGTAAATTCAAATATTTCAAAGTGCATTCACCATAGCCAAAAACCTACCAATACATGTATTGAACTTATTGAGAAAAGTCAAATAATTGGCTCTTTTAGTTTCTTTTCTCACACTTCTATTCTTACATACCTGATATCAGCAATAAGAAGTGTTATTAGAACCTAATGCAGTTACAAATACTTCCTTGTAAATAAGTTTAAAACAAAAACAACAACAAAAAAACCTTTCCAAATCTTTGGAAAGGTATCTCATTTAATGTAAAATCAAATTTTGATAGTTTCAGAAGACTCAGATACTTTGATGTTATCTTTTATGTTATAACAAAAAGGTAAATTTAGTCATGTTTTTAAGGCTAGAACTGCCTTACTTACAGTTCTCCTGTAAAAAAACCCTTAGTGTGATGATCTCCTGACACTGTAGGATGTAAAACCAGGGGCAGCGTGGTGTAGTGCTTCCTTATAGAACAGGACAGGTGCAAGAAATTCTATTACTTTCTTTCTCCCTGAATGACTTAATGTGTCTGCAGGCTGAGTTAGTTAGGCTGAGTTTGTTTCTGCTTTCTCCAAAAGTTTTTTTTTTTTCCAGTCACTGTAGCTGTTGAATATTGTCGGTATATGTTAGAAGGTAAAGTTTAGATATGCTAAATTTCATGTAAGACAGAGTTAAGGTTACTGTAGAGACAATTGGTTTCTTACACAATTCTTTCCTTTTCTCTCCCCCTAAATTATATTAATCTGTAGAGTCAAGTAGCTTGTGCTTTTCATTGATAGGTAAACAGCAAAATATGTAGAAATGTTCACACATATAAAAATATATGTGTGTGTATGTACACATACAAACAAAATCTCTTGCAGGTTAATACAGACAGGTTAGGTACCGATTTTAAGGCGAGCAAAAATTCCTTTCCTGTGACACTAAAGGCTTCAACCAAATGCAGTTTCAAGTGTACTTGTATTATGCTCATGATTCAATAAGACTATCATAGATTTCCTTCATTCAATTTCAAATATACTATGTAAAAAAGATTAGCTGCCAGGCTCTTTAAATATTTACTAATCTTCCAGCTATCTTCCAACTAGAAATGTAATGTGTGTAAGATGAGACTTAAAGGAAGAATTAGTGTGATTGTAGAAATGCAGTATCCCTTTCTGTCCACAAGGATTTATTCCAACAGTGCTACACCTATTCTGACACATTCATCTGAGAAAGAATCATGCCTGTGTTCATCTCTGCTTTACACTGCAAAATGACTAAACCAAAGTTAAATAGGTAAAACTATAGTTTCAAGTGTTAGTGAAGTAACTTGTGTTCAGTAACTTTCTTGAAAACATGTATGTGCAAGTATAAGTATCCCAGAGAGGTTTCTGTTGAGTTCAACTGAAAGAATTAATACAGAACGTTATAAAAACACAGGAAATACTCTGGAGAATGTCCCTTTTTAAATGAAAGGTATGTTGAGTTGATGTGTTTACTGTATTTCATTTTTTTTTTTTATCAGGATATTGCTTTTTAGTTTTTGTGCACTTTTTCATTAGCAGTAAGCTGAAATCTCAAAGTAAATCTGTCAGCACTACTTCTGAAATATTTACAGAATTTTTGGATATTCCTTCCATAATCCGTTTTGCTGTTCTTCATTTGGAATTTATTATACCTGAAAAGAGGGTATGTGACATACTTCTTCCTGCTATGCATACAATGTGCTGTACAAACATTGTTAAGAAAAAAAAATCTTTTTCCAACTATGCAGGAGTAGAACAGATATGATCTGTCTCCATACCTCGAGTCAGAGATTTTATGTGCTGATGTGGGTCAAAAGTAGTATGAGTGCTTATACAAAGGAAGCACAAGAAGAATGTGAAAGTTTCAAATTCACTTGATAATCAATTTAAGCTGATCTAGCTCTGTGATGCTTCAAAGGGGTGATCCCCAATGATTTGTCATGTAGTCACATATCCTTGTACGAGAATACTAGAATTAACATGTACAAATATGGTTGCACCAGTCATGAATGATAACTATGTGGGAAAATGACACTGCTAGGAACTAGCTGTTCAAAACAAAACAAATAAACAAAAAATCCTACCAGCTTACTTCTTTCCACTTCCTACTAAGTATTCTTTCAGTCAGATCAGAGTGATCTGGATGACTGCATGGCTGGAAGAGCCCTAATAGTGTCACATGAATGAGAACAGAAAAGCCAGAGAGAACGACAAGCAATTGAACAGATCTAGATATCTTAGGTCAGTTAAGAAACTGCACAATAAGGTCAGCA
The DNA here is from genome assembly GCA_011075105.1 of Heteronetta atricapilla. Lineage (NCBI taxonomy): Eukaryota > Metazoa > Chordata > Aves > Anseriformes > Anatidae > Heteronetta > Heteronetta atricapilla. Next base: position 107,002,680 of record CM021733.1, on the reverse strand, counting down.
TAGTAGTCAGTAGACTCTTATTTTACTAGTTTACCTTATTACCTTTAATTTTAGGCAACGTGTTGTAAGGTTGAGTTGTTCTGTGCAACAGAAATAAATTTATTTTCTTAGAAGTTATAATTTTTCCAGAACAGAATTCTGCTTCAATTAAATCCTAGATTTTTTTAATTTAATCCCAGAAAGCAAACTGTATTACTATTCTACACTTTGTATGAGTATTTATATTAAAAATAAGTATTTTAATTGATTATATACCACTTTGTCTTAATTCCTTCTTTGCTCTTAACTCAAAAAAAATCTTGTTAGGAAGAGTGAGTACATGACAAATTTTGAGAGTTTATGGTCTTCACAACTAATGAAGGCTTTTGTTGTTAGCCCATAGGGTGAATTATCTTGAAATTGACTTTGTCACTTCAAAAATTGTTTTGTTCTTTAGATCTTCACCTTGTTAATAGTAGTAACAGATAAATGAATTCTGGGTATTTTGAAGCTCTGTCCATAGCAGCTTATATGAGTGCTCTCTTTTTTTTTTTTTTTTTTTTTTTTTTTCAGAAATCTGTTGTCAAATTACTACTGCCCAGTTTTCAGGCAAAGTAAATAAGTACTTCTTGAATTCTTAGAAATAATTTGATGGTTGAGGTAACAACAATTTGTTTTGAACCTAAAAGACTACAGCTTTATAACTTGCTTTGTAAAGCTTGTAAGTTTTTGGCAGGAAATGTCTTTAGTGTCACCTTCAGTCCCATCCTCTCCCCACATATAAATATCTTTTATAAGACCAAACTCTTTGAATTCAGAACCTTAAAAGAACCTGAACCCTTTTTCCTAAATGTTAGCTAGGTGGACTTGTTATCTGATCCCTCCCCAGGGAATCAAGGACACTTATTTTCCAGTGTTCCTCCTCCACCATCCTCAAAAAGATCCCTGAAGTACTTGAGTTATAATTATTCATATATGATTAAAAGTGTCTATTAATAGAACATGTCTGGCAGGAGAGCAACTGCCCATTTTTTGCACAATAGGGTATTAATTAATTCCCTTGCTCTGCAGTCAGGAAGGCTGGAGATGTAATCTGTATCCAGCCTGAGGGAGATTACATTTGTCTCCTGCCCTAAGCAAGAAGTTGTGGTTTAGTCTCAGAGGTCGCACTGCCTCTTCTCCTCAGGCTGTCCACTCTGCATCTGTCACAGAGCTGGAAGGGAGCAGCAAATGAGGAAGCCTCAGACTGAGTTGCTTGGCACAGCATCATGCCCACAGCAGATACTACCAATTTAGAGAGCTTTGTCTTGTTCTGGCTAATTTAGAAAGGATGAAATTCAAAAATCCAGTGTACACTGGCATTTTGCTTTGTATGATTGGTAGAATGCTGTTTCTGCATGGTACCGTACTTTTGAATGTATGGGATATAGCAGGTTTTCATATCCTCTGAAATACATTATTCACTGTAGTTGAAAGTAATGCTTTTTGTCTTTTTCAAGGACATAAGCTAGCTTTTTGTGTAATCATGTGCCAGACTGGAAGAGGAAAAATCATTGGCATGATGACAGACCTGTAAGAGGACTTCAGAAGGATGCAGTAATATATATATGCTGCACTCTGACTTGCTGGTAGCTGCTGGAATTAATGGTTGCATTCAGCCATGGGTAGGACAAGAAAACGGGGAAGTAGAGCCTGTAAAACACCTTGCTTTACTCACTATTATTTTGCTAGGTTGTCAGAGCCAGCTGACCAGGGTATTTTGTGACAAATATGATTGCGCACTTAATGAAATGCAAGCACTATCCAACCTCACAGGGAATCCCCTTAGCTTGAAATTAATTTGAGGGTGGAATAAATTTCTGCGCTTTTCATCTGCATTTTGGGTACAGAAATGGTGTATGGATTGGAAGTACTCCTTTTAGTACTGACTTGTTATCTCTTCATAAAAATCAATTGTTGAGATATTGTTACACTTGACTTTGTCTTGGTAAATGCTTCATATCCATTTTTCTATATTTAATCTTGTCCTGTGAGAACTAGTGTCTTAAATATGTAGCAGTTTCTATGCTTTTTCTAATGCATAAATGGTGAAGGATGAGGTTGTTCATTGTTAGGAATTTTTTGAAACAAATGACATATATTTTAAGAAAAAATATTGATTCTACACTGCAACCCTAGCAAGTACCTGAAATACATAATGCATACACAAATGGACTGAAGTTGGTCCAGATTCCATCTTTTTCCCCTTTCTTTCTTTTTTTAAAATCAGAAGTCCCATCAAAAATATTGAATAGACTGTATATAATTATAAAAGTGTTCATTTGTTTATGGAGTGGATGAGTGTTGTGGTTTAACCCGGCTGGCAGCTAAACACCACACAGCCATTCGCTCACCCTGCCCCCTCCCTCTCTGGGATGGGGGAGAGAAACAGGAAAGCGAAGCCTGAGATAGAGACAGTTTATTAAGAGAGAAAATAATATGTACAAACAAGTGATGCACAATGCAATTGCTCACCACCCGCTGACCAATGCCCAGCCCAACCCCGAGCAGCCAGCCCCCCACCCCGGCTAGCCACCCCTATATATTGTTCAGCATGACGTCAGATGGTATGGAATACCCCTTTGGCCAGTTTGGGTCAGCTGTCTTGGGTCTGTCCCCTCCCAGCTCTTGCTGCACCCCCAGCCTACCCGCTGGCAGGACAGAGCGAGGAGCTGAAAAGTCCTTGGCTTAGTGTAAGCATTGCTCTGCAGCAATTAAAACATCAGCATGTTATCAGCACTCTTCTCATCCTAATCCAAAACATAGCACCCTACCAGCTACTGAGAGTAAAAAATAACTCTGTCCTAACTGAAACCAGGACAATGAGTTATAGTTTTGGTTAATCCTGATGGAGCCAATGGAATAACTTTTCTCTCCAGAACTACATTTTTTCTTTCTGTATGAAAATTTGCTGGTAGAATCTGTATATAGAAACGTACAGATTTCATCGAATCATAGAATGGTTTGGGTTGGAATGGACCTTAAAGGTTCCAACCTCCCACCAGACCAGGTTGTTCAAAGCCCCATGCAACCTGGCCTTGAACACTTCCAGGGATGAGGCATGCACAGCTTCTCTGGGCAACCTGTTCCAGTGCCTCACCATCCTCTAGGTGAAGAATTTCCTCCTAATGTCTAATATAAACCTACCCTCTTTCAGTTTAAAGCCATTGCTCCTTGTCCTATCACAACAGCCCCAACAAAGAGTCCCTCCCCAGCTTTCCTGTAGCCCCTTTTAGGTACTAGAAGGCCACTGCAGGGTGTCCCCAGAGCCTTCTCTTTTTCAGGCTGAATAACCCCAGTTCTCTCAGCCCATCCTCATGGGAGCTCTCTGATCATCCTCATGGCCCTCCTCTAGACTTTTTCTATAAGGTCCATGGCCTTCTTGTGCCTGGGGCCCCAGAGCTGAATGCAGCACTCCAGGTGAGCTGAGTAGCGTGGGGAGAATCACCTCCCTCAACCTGCTGGCCACGCTGCATTTTTTCACTCAGTACAGGGAAATGAGCTTTGGCATTCTTAGAATAAAAAAACAATTTTAAAAGCCAAACTCTCAACCATGAAAAATTCTTTATTCCTTTTAATTATTGTTGTTATTGTTGTTTGAAGCAAGCTCTATCTTTTTCAGTGATTGATCACAGGTATTTTAGCTGACCATGTTTGGCAAAATGTTTAAGTAAAATCTCTTTAGAAACACAACCATAATTTTATCAGAGCATCCGTTTGCATAACATACAGTTCATAAATAAGATGCATGTTTAAAAAAAAAGTCTGATTCATCCTCCCTGCCTTTGCTTTTAAGCTAAACACTTTCAGCATAAATACAAACTGCTTCTGCAACTGCAAGCTAAGCCTATTGCTCTGTAGCTTTTGCAGCCCTCTCCCTCTCCCTTCCCTGTTCCATCCACCTGCCTTTCTGCTAGTCCTACTTCCCCAGGTGCTGGGATACAAAATAGCTCAGTTGGTTTCAAATGTTCACCCTTAACCCAGCTTCTGAAAGATGAATTAGGAAAATTTGATAAAGTTTAACTACAAAGGATGTTACTAAAGACCATTTCTAAGTTCCAAAATGCCGAGCAGTCTACAGCATTTAAATCTTTATTAGGGGGTAAAACTTTTTAATGCAAATAGGCTGTAAAAGTAACATAGAAGTACTTTGCTAACACATGCTTCTGGTGACCTGTATATGCAAATTTTACACTTGTGATTTGTACTAATAGTTGACTTATTCTCTTTTATGCTTGAAATGATACTCTTATTAACTTTTATTTAACAATTAAAATACAAAAACTGATTTATAGGTGACTCCTTCCTTCCCCCTAAGTTACTGTTCTATGGTATGGTACTCTTAGCAAGAGTACCACCCTCCTTGTTAAACTCAGAAATGTTTACTGTTTTACTGTTCCCCTCTTTTTCACAAGGTCAGAGAACCATTACAGTGTATACATGAGATTTCTTGCAGCTTGGGGAAAGAATCAGTATCACTGTAAGCTTAATATCACTAAGAGTTCAGTTCAACAGCACTGTCACAGCTGTGATTTTTGTCTTTGGGGTACTTTTCCCTTTGATTCTCCCTTCCCTCTGAGATGTTTACAGGAGGTGATATCCCTGGAGGCCTCAGGGAGTGAGCTGAGTTGATGAAGGTACTTGTTTAATATTTAAACAAATTACCCTAACCCAAAAAGCCAAAGAGAAAGTCTTCAAAAGTTTCCATACATTCTCCAAGTTCAACTGGTTCATTTGCCTCTAATGGGGGTTGAGTAAACAAATCCCATACTTATTTATAGCCAGAGAACTGTGCCTCATTTCTTAAGGAGAGTGAGAAGACTAAATACAAAAAGTGTATTTAATACTTCTTGCCTGTTAACCTAGAGTTGTTAACAGTTGCCCTTCATAATCATTGAATTTTGATCTGAAGGTATCTCCTTGCTTTGAGTTCAAACAAGTAGCCCTTAACAGTTGACATAAGATTCACCTTCACAGTATTTTTCTTCTTCCATTAAGATCAAAATACTGTCTTTAGGGGGGGAAAAAAAAGTCTCATTGTAGAAATCTGCTGCGATACTGATTGTTTCTACAACTGCTGACTGCAATTGTAAATGTAGGTCATCCAGTCGAATCAGTGTCATTAACTTTATGTTTCATAGCAAAAGATGGGAGAAGATTTCTACCTTGTCTTGCAAAGTGATGTTAAAGGTCTGACATCAACACTTGATACCATACTGCTTTAAAAATCCTATCACGTTGGATTGTGTGGGAAAAATTATCTTAGAATTGTAGAATGGTTTGGTTTGGATCTTTATAAGGATCATCTAGTTCCAACCTCCAGTGCCATGGGCAAGCACATCTCTCACTAGATTAGGCAGTCCAAACCCCATCCAACCGGGACTTGAACACTTCCAAAGAGGGAGCATCCTCAACTTCTCTGGGCAGCCTGCTCCAGTGCCTCACCACCAAAGTGAATAATTTCTTATCTAATCTAAATTTCTTTCAGTTTAAAATCATTTCCCCTCGTCCTATCACTACGTGCCTTGCTTGCACTTGGCCTTGTTGAATTTCGTGATGTTCATGCAGGCATTTTAATCTCCTTCGAACTGTCACTTCTCTGAATGTAAAGGCCTACAGGTCATTCCCACCCTGAAAACAAACTTATCATTCACAGAACTGTTTTTATTTTAGTAGCAGGAATGGTCTTTGACATACAAAGGAAAAATGTTTAATAGTATTGTACCTGTGTTTTTACAAAAGGAGAAAAATTACCCGAGTTAGGGAAGCCTGGAGGAAGTTTAATATTCTACTGCACCATTCACTGAAAGGCTTGATTTTATCCCCAAGCTGCAAGAAACATAAACAATCCTTTGCTTGAGTATTCAAGCTGTAGAGCTCATGAGTGAGAGGCATTTTTACTAAAAGACTGAGGCATTATCCTGTTTTCTAATACTACTGCTTTATGATACTGCTTCACTTCAAAATGCTGCTTTTTGAGAAGAGACTGTACTGGTTTTCCTTCCTTGGTGTATAGACAGGAAAAGCTTTGATGTTAGCAGAGTGGCAGTGCAATATAATTGTGTGTTTAAAAAAAATGCATTTAACACATAGTCAAGTTGAATATAATTAAGTAAAACAGTAATCTTGCCATTTGTACTGCAGCTACTTTTTGACTTTGTGCCTTTTGCTTTTACATTTCTTAGATGCGCAGCCCACAGATGGAGAAAGGGAAGTATGGAATCAGATCAGTGCAGTTTTACAGGACTCTGAAAGTATGCTTGCAGATCTTCAGGCTTACAAAGGAGCTGGACAAGAAATTAGAGATGTATGTTCGTTAATGCTAATAACAGTTCTCTGGAAGCAAAATCAAGCAAAACTCAATGTGTTCCTTGCTTCTGTTCTGTTCTGCATGTTCTGTGGAACTATATGAAAATCTTCATTAAAATTGTTTTTTGAAAACATGTTACTGATTATCGGTAACATAATAAGCCCTAACGTCATATCATCAAATGATGAAATGAGTGTTGGAATTTCTTTGGGGTTTACTATTAGAAATTAGTAATTATTTTTCACTTTGATACACAGTTTCAAATGCCTCGTTTCATATATCTTATGGTAGAAGTCACAGCTGAGAATGTGGAAGAAATAATGCTCAAATATCAGAAATACGTAGAAAAAAAAGTTGAAATAATGGAGAGAAGAGAGATGGAGAAAATGGAGAAAAAAGAGAAATAATGAAACACAGTAAATTATAACTTTATATCAACTTTGCAGGTGTCTTTTCTGTGAAGCTGGTCCTGAAGTAAAATTCTGAACTGTAACTTAAAATTTGTCTCAACTTACAGAATCTTTTTCTGCATCAGCCTTATGTTTCCTTTTATTATGAGCTATTGGTTACTTAAGAACCCAAATATATTGAAAATTTCATAAGCATCACAACTTGAAAAAAAAAGTTTCTGCAACCAGGACTCCTACAAATGTCTTCTCTTATGCTTTCACAATATTTTTTTTAATCATCAAGTTAAAAGGGAGAAGGAAGTTGGAAAAGCATGGTATTTTATTTTTTCATTTAATAATTTTCTGTTCCTATACAGTGTAATTTCTTGTAATTGTTCTGTGTTTTATAGTACTTACTTCCTAAAACTCTGTACTAAAAAACCTCCAAACCACCTTTTGGCAGTTACTCAAGGATCACCATTCTTTACCCTGATATTTTCATTTCAGGCAATACAAAACCCCAATGATATCCAGTTGCAAGAAAAAGCGTGGAATTCAGTATGTCCTCTGGTTGTAAGGCTGAAGCGTTTTTATGAGTTTTCACTCAGATTAGGTGAGCCTTGTGTTATTTTATCAGTTTTACCAGCTTACTTTAAGGAAATACAAGGTTTCTTTTCCCACAAACTTTTAAAAGGTTATTATTCTTTCTTTTTGATACCAACAGAAATTTGCTTTCAATTACATTTTTCAGGGCATACCTTTTAATTTATTTGATTTCAAAATGATCACAGTTTATTAACTTGTCATTCAAGTCTGTATTATCTAAAGGACAAGCAGAGTGTGTGATCATAATGATATGAAGCTTGATGTCTCCCACTGTTCAGCACATCGTTGATTTTTATTGTAGTAATGCAATTTACTTTTCGTAATTGGGATTCTTGAAGAGAATGGTTTTAAAATGAATTAAGACCATATATATATTGAAATATATATAATTATAGTAAAATACATAGTAATACATGTGTTTTTTTAAGGAGGGAGATTAGAGAAAGGACTGTGTCAATAAAGTCTCTTGCGGGGTGAAAATCCAAGGCTGGGAATATTTTAAACTGATTTTGCCATCCCTGCTCTTCTCAAAAAATTATGCAATTAATCTTTGAATTAGGATTCTAGATAAGAACCTGTATGCAAAAATGTATTTATAAAGTGGGAGAGCTACCAATACAAGAGAATTCTCCTACAACATCCTAAGTGTATCTCTTTTTGTGTAATGCTAGTAATTATAGTCACAGGAGCTGAACTACATTGCTATCAGTGCCTCAGAGTACACTTCTAATAACTGAGGTGCCAGAATAATCTGTGTACTGTGTTGATGGCTAATTGAGTAAGATGAAAGAGAGAGAGGGCAGGATATCTGAATACAAGAAAAATGCTTTCTCCATACAATTTTTGATAGGGATTCCAGATAAAGGGTGTTAGAAAGGAAAAGGAGAAGTAAGGGAAAGGAGCTCACTGATGCAAAATGCAGAGAAAATGGCAGCTTAAAGAGGCAAGTGTCTTTGACTAATGTTTCTCAGAATAGAAAGGAAGAGCTTGCCTGTTTGGACTTTGCATATTCAAAGGGTTCCTTCCTTTTAAAAAAATAATATTTAGATAACCTATGTAAAAATTGTCATAATATGGACTAAATAAAAGCTGTGCTTCTATTTTTTTTTTTTATTTATTTAGAAAAAGCCCTGCAAAGCTTATTGGAATCCTTGACTTGCCCACCTTATACTCCAACTCAACACCTGGAAAGAGAACAGGCTCTGGCTAAAGAGTTTGCAGAAATCTTACATTTTACTCTTCGTTTTGATGAACTTAAGGTAAATAAAATCTTACAGTACGTAGTAATGTTTTTCTGTATATTTTGAACTGAAACTGATTATCTCCTATTTGTCCTTCCTTAAGATGAGAAACCCAGCAATTCAGAATGACTTCAGTTATTATAGGCGGACAATAAGTCGTAACAGAATAAACAACATGCATGTAAGTAAATAAAATCTAATCTGCTCTTCATGCAGATGTATTTGTCATTTTGTGTGCATTTACACCATTTGTAGTAGTATTTTTTATTCTGATTAAGCTAGCTGTCATGTTCTGTCCTTCACACTGAGAGTTAATCAGCAGTGATTAGGATGGAACTATTAATGTAACAATCTGCTTGCTGATATGAGCATCTTGCTGCTGCCAACATTTTTAAGAGTTTTACTAACTATTTTTTTCTCGTGTTTTCATCAGCTAGACATTGAGAATGAAGTAAACAATGAAATGGCCAATAGGATGTCCCTGTTTTATGCTGAAGCCACACCAATGCTGAAAACACTCAGTAATGCAACTACACACTTTGTATCAGAAGTAGGTAATGGGGGAGAAAAGAGAGAAATGCGTAGACATTCTTAATTTTAATTTTACAAGAAAATTTACTGAACAATGTCTGTTTTTAACCCTTCCAGAACAAAACGTTGCCAATTGAAAATACAACGGACTGCCTAAGTACTATGGCTAGTGTATGTAAAGTCATGTTGGAAACACCGTAAGTTTTACCTTAAATCTTGCTTTTCTTGTATGAGTGAATTTGTACCATATTTATTTGTTTATTTGCACCTGTAATAAACACTTCTTCTAGATGAATTCCTGTTTACCTTAAGTTGTTATCATATTGGTATACAAAACATTATCTCTTTTAGAAAGCCTTGCCTCCTATTTTAACCATTTTAGGATATTTTTCATCAATCAGCATTGAAATTTGGTTGGGATTACACAGTCAGCCTGTATTACAACAAAGTTTAACATACAAGTATAATTTTAAGTGCATAGGTTTCAATATCCGTGTCTTGTCTAACCAGAGTCATAGGCCAAATGCTATCTCTTGATTGCCAATTCTGCTAAATTATTAGCAGGCCAGATTTTGGCTCTTCCAAGTGGCATTTCTGCAGATGATGCACAGGGACTACTCTGAAGATAATTTGAATAGGTCTTTCTTGGATGCAGGCATTTTGTTCTGGGTATGAGAAAGTTCAGTTGTATGGAAACGGTATAGTCACTTACTTACTTGAGTAATTATTGCCAATGGAGTTACTATTGTTTAGCTCTGCTTTTGGCCAAGTATTTTTTAGGTTAGAGGTCTCCTCTGAGTGAAAAACAAATAGAAGGTAGATTCACGGTAATCTTGTCTTTAAATTGTTTGCTCATAATGCTATATAAAGGGTAGAATGCCTGAGGTTGTTGTGATTGTTTATGAAGAGTGTGAAGAAGTGTATATAGGAGGTGGGGCTCATCTCACAATACTTGGACATATTGTAAACTAACCTTACGTTAGCTCATTTTTTTGCAAAATTAGAGTAACGGTAAGTAAAGTGTTGTCTACCAAAACATAAAATTTACTTTATTATCCAGTTCTTGGTTCTAATTGTGGGATAATCAAACATCTTCACATGTAAATGTCTGTAGCCTTTAAATCGGGCCATGTTATGATGCTGTGTTGTAAATTGAAGAATAAAATCTGAAGTCACTGTAAACTGAGAGATAATACAGTAAATCTTCTGGTGTTTTTAATGTTTAAGTATATTTTTATATTGAAAGCCAATAAATGACAGTAGATGTCTATGTATTATCTATTCCAAATAATACTTGTTAGAAAAATAGCAGTGATTATTGTTTTTCAGACTTTCAAGTTAATTCTTCATTTATTTATAATGATTTCAGGTATTGGAGCTGTTAGGGTCTGACTTAACTGTGCCATCCATACTCCTATTTTGCAATTCAAAAGTCACAGAAAATCTCTTTGGAATTAGTTCAGTCAAATCCCATATAGTGTGCCTCTGCATTTTAGATGTTTACTGAACCTGGGTTGTTGAAGTTGTACTTAGAAGAGAGCTATGATTCACCTAGGTGAAGCTTACTAGCTGCTAAAATTAGATCCCAACTAAACTTTAGTCATTTCAAAGTAATCAAAAAGAGTAGCCTTCCTTTGAGGTCCCAATATATTGTATTTCTAAGATTAAACAGAAGCTCAATTTTTCTCCATCATACTTCATTAACTATAGAAGTCTTCTGCAAAATTGATGGTTCTAAGTCGATGGCTTCACAGTAGTGAGGATCTGAGCTGTGAAGAGTCAATAGGACAGATTTACATATCTCTTTGTGTTCTGAACTTCTTTCTCAATTGACATGGATTTATGCAATTTAAAGATCTTTGAAATTTTTCTAAAATTCTTCTTCTTATACTATCTTTAAGTACAATGTTAAGATTTCACACATTCATAGTCCAGTTTGGAAAGCTATCAAGCTAAAAACATTCAAGACTTTTTGTTTCTTTTGTTCTGTTTTTCAGTGAATACAGGAGTAGATTCACCAGTGAAGAGACTCTTATGTTCTGCATGCGTGTAATGGTGGGAGTTATTATTCTGTATGATCATGTTCATCCCGTGGGAGCTTTCTCAAAGACATCAAAGATTGATGTAAGAATTACTTTGATTTGATCAAAGATTGATGTAAGAATTACTGATATAAGAATTACTTATATTCTATAGGTTTGAAAACTAGTTTGCAGATTTTTTTCAGCACAAGCTTACAACTTTGTATAAATCATTTTAATTACTTTTGAATGGCAAAACTTAAAATTTATGCTACCTGCATACTTTCATATATCAACTTGTTTGGAATTAAAGTAAGGATCGGTATTTTCTCTCGGACACAGATACTCATTTGTCTTTGTTAGCTCTGCTTTTCTGCAAACTGCACAGTTACACTAAAATAATTTTGTATTATAGCTAACTTTGAATAAGTTCTGTGGTCATAATTTTTTATTAATCATGTAATCTCTTCATACTGAAATGCTTATCTTTGGCTGTAGTCCTGTTGTAAATAAGCAGATATTCTACATTGTCTCTGCTTTGTCTGTGATCTAAAGTAACAGAACTGGAATGCTACTGTTGTAATGTTGATAATGAGCCTTCAGTTCTAGTTTTGGCATGAACAGTCACAGCAAAATCAACCTTATTTTTTTTATCTGAGATATTGCAAGCACATACAAAAAAGTGCTCTATTGGTGCTACATGTTTTTACAAGCCTAAATCTCATGAACTACATCTTTCAGAAGAAATAATCTGTAATTCATGAAAAAAGCTAAATGTTTCCCTTTACAAGACAGTCTACTTCAAAAGAAAAAAGATACATACATACATTATATATATATATATATATATATATATATATATATATATATATAGTGTTGTTGTGCTCCATGACACTGAGTCTTTGTTAGCATTTTTTATCTGCGGATACCAATATTTTACTGGATCTCTTTGACTCTGCTTAACAGAGGGAAAGGGATTTCACAAAGAGGTGAATTGATTTGCTCAAGGTCATGCAGCAGATAAAGTCTGGGAATTAAATTCAGACTTCCTGACTTCTAATTTGGTCTCTTGCCTTCAAAGAATACACAAGTAGAAATTTTCACAGGACCAAACATACAGTGTACGTACTTTGTTGATCACATTTATCCTAAAGCCCTGTAATCTTACAGGATAGTCAGAGAAAATGGGAGGCAGGAAATGTACAACTCAGTTTTTAAAAATTAGTATATGATCTCAAATATCAATTTGCTTAATTAGTTTAGAGATTCTTCTTTAGAAAAAAATCCTGTTGTATTTCAGGTGATGCATTTATTTTACTAAAAAAAAAAAAGCAATTCTATTCTCCAAGCTAGTCGTTTCTTGGAAGCCATTTCAAGAGTTTAGGGACAGTGGAACCTTTCCTTTCTTAACCTTTCCTTAACTTTTCCGTTACTCTTTCAAGGCTGGATACCACAGAGTTGTATTTCAAGCTGTTAATGATAGGCACCTAGCTTCGACACCCTAAGAGCTTCTATTTTTTTTGACTGTTTTAAGGATTCTGATACTGACAAAAATGGAAATGAATGCTTTGAATTTTTATCCCTTTTGAGTTTGTCTGATCTGATGGGACATCTGAATGTGTACTGCATACTATATAGAAACACTGAGTTTCTCTCATTCAGGAGAACTTTGTCACTTAACTATACATGTGCTGCTCCCCTGAGAATTTCATCTGATTTGGTATTTGCATAGCTAGGTTTGTCTTACAGGTAGAAATGAGCCAGCTGAACAGTGATCAGTAATTGTTAGACTGGTCTTTGTACAGAAGGCTGAGCCACATTTTCCAAATAATTTTTATTGGCAAATACATGGACCCTGACTTCAGTTAATCATTCATTTCCATAATAAGGCAGAGTAGCTCTATAGCTACAAAGAAAATACTGGCTTGTAGATTTAGCACTGTAATGTTACTTGGTATATTAAAAGGGTCACATCTTGGCTGTTCCGTGTCTTTACCTGTTAATTTAAATAAGATCGAATTTATCTAGACTGACTTCTGGATAACTGTAGCTATAGATGTATACATAGCAATGGGAAGAAATACGTATTTCCAGAGCACAATTCACTACATCTGAAGTTATATTTCGAATAGGTTGGAGGAATTTACTGTTTCTCTCTGTGGACTATATAAGGAGTCTGTATTTTCGGTCAGATGAGTTCTGTGTCTTTTTTCTCTGCTTTATTATCTTTCGTAAATTTGGACAATATTTTAACCTGATTATTACAGTCTCCAAGGCAGATGTTCTTTCACTATCACGTTTAAAGTCAACATCTTTAGTTGAAACATCTCTTTTGATAGTTCCTAACAGCAGTGATATGGAACTCTCTCTCAGGGTTTGATTTTTTTTAGCTTATGTCAGCTATTCTTGAATTCTTTTTAAGTTGGAATTGGAAAAATCATGTGTGAGTTAAAATAAACACTTTTGATTTATAATTTAGTATATCAACAGATACTTACTAAAGTAGGTGTTTAATTTAAAGTAAGACACACTTTTTATTGTGTCCTACAAAGCAGTGTTAACACTCAGTAGGAAAAAAAGCCTGCCTGTCTTTGGTGAAATTTTTTCTTGCTTTCAGCTAGTGCAATTCATATATTATTGTTCAATAGTGGCATGCTTCTGTTCCCAGATGAAGGGATGCATAAAAGTTTTAAAGGAACAACCACCTGACACTGTGGAAGGACTTCTGAATGCTCTCAGGTATGTATCGATTAATTTTTGATTCAGCCTTAACAAATTCCTTTTTTTTTTTTTTTCTTCATGGTTAAGACTTTTCACCCTAGAAGTTTGTTTTATTAAGAAAACTGTCCTTTCAGATAAGCATTCATCGCCTGGGATTTTCTTAAGTGATATTAATTTCTCTCAATTCCATTTCACTTTGATAAGCAATGATATTTAATACTGGAAGTCATAATGTTCTACATCAGTGATACTTAAGCAAAAGTTCATTTAATTGCCTGAAAATTAGCTATCTAAAAAGTAAACAATATAGCTAAGTATGTTTTCTATGCTCAGTTAATATTCAGTGGAAAAAAATGGGCATTTCTGTCTACTTCTCTGATGCTTACAAGCATCGTCAGAATACTCAAATTAGATAATTGGCTTTTATATAAGTAAAGTTAGGTGACATGAATGTTAATTGTTCACTCTACCACAATCTTCTTGAGACATCTCCAATTGTCTAGAACTATATTAAAAACTGGAATGGTACAGTGCTTCAACAAGCACTTTCTAGAGTCGACTTCAGAGTTGAAGTGACTGCTAGAAATGCAGAGCTAGGTTCCTTAAAGCTGTCTGCAGATAACTAGTAGCCTGTGCAGACCCAGTAAAGGAGAACAGCAGGAAATCTGAGGAAAGGACAGGAAAGAGACTGCAAATTTCAGGAACGTTGCAATTTAGAGCACTGATCTACTACATCTACTCTTGCATTGGACTGTCAGTTTGAGTATATAGTTTGAGCTTTATTTTAAGGCACAGCTAGAGGAAGATTTCTTATGCAAAATATCTCAGTAGTTAGAAACAAATACTAGAACATAGAATAGAATTGAGTAGAACAGAATTCCTATTTCTCTGGCCATTGTTACTTCCCTTTTCTTTCCTTGTGATCTAGTAAATCATTTTATTTTAACATTGCTAAATGGTACAACTTAAAGACATCTAACCTAAATCCCAATACTGTACCTGAGCATTTGAGGCGCTGTCCCAGGAAGCAAGACACAATCATCTGACTTCTCTGAAACTGAGAAAGGCATCATAGTAACAAATCTTTTACATCTGTGTTGATTTTTTTAGCTGTAGAGGACTAGGATAGAGAGAAAACTATAGCCATAACCACATCCATTTTTGCTTATGTCTTCTGAATTGAAATTGATATGGATTTAAATCCTACAGGTGTCAGTTGTCTTTTGAGCTCAGCTGGTAATTGATTTCCCAACAAACATACATAGTGGCGAATATGTTTGGGCTTAAATGGAAGAAACACACTAAAGCTCTTTCTCCTAGGATATTCATAATAGTGTAACTCATACCAAACAAACTGCTGGTTTAAAAATAAAGAAAGAAAGAAAGAAGATTCTCTGAGTGATGCTACATCATGAAATGCTAGTGTAGAGGACCTTTAAAAAAGCTTCTTAAGCCTTTAAGTTCTGCAAAATTCAATCTAGATTCCTAAATCCTGTTTAGGATTCCTCTAGATTCCTATTTGTTATCCTATTTCTTATTTCTTTCCATGTGTTACATTTCTTTTGAGGCTTTTAACTGGATAAAAAAGTGAAGATAAGTCTGCCAAAAAAAAATAAGATAATGTCATAGACAGTATCAAGAACTGTTCTTGAAATATGAGGATTTGACTTCAGTTTCCTGCCAGATCACAGGCACTGTATTTGTTTGCAGACCCATCTTTTAAATTTAAACACTGAAGTTTAAAGCTACACTGAAGTTACTATGATTGTTGGCTTGAGGCTTGATTTATTCACAATTCTCCACCTTTTAACAAAGAATAATTTATTGCAAAGGATAATTAAAAGGTAAAGAGCACCAGACTAATAGTAATTAAATACCAGTGATCAATGAGTAAAGAGTCTTTGTGTAATTGACCTGTATTGATTAAAAAAAAAATGAAGTTTTCAGACTTCTATTTTCTGTGTTTGTTTTATTATATTTACTGTTTTATTTACTGTTTTAACTTGTAATCTCTAGGTTCACTACAAAACACCTGAATGATGAATCTACTTCAAAACAAATCCGAGCTATGCTGCAGTAGTATCCTGAGACAAGTAGATGTTTGTATTGACCACAGAAGATGTGTATGTTTACATAATTTAATACAGTTGGTGTTAATACTTGTGTGTATAACCATTTTCTTCGCACTGCTAAAATATATGAATCTGTAGTCATAACCTGACTGACTTTATATAGTGCAGCCTAAGTTTTTATGCTAGCCTTTATCTTTTGACTTTTAAAATACCTTTTTTACTTAGATACTTTAGCTACAACAGTTTATCTGTGTATTTGAATCCTTAAATGCCTTCTCTTCCAGAAAAGTAGGTAGTAATGAAGATAAAATGGAAATCAGATAAACTGGAATATCAGAGATGCCATAGAAAAAGGAACTTTAAAGGAGAAATTTAATAAAAATTTAAATTGTATGAATAGAATACCTGAACGTTCATTATCCTCATTAAATATGTTGTCTTTCCTGTAATGAGTGGCCATCCGATTTTAAGGATTATTTGCTGGCTGACATCCAAAAATTCATTGCAAAAGAGGTCATCTTAAATATAGCCTATACTGTTCCACTATTGAGGAAATTAATACCTGTTTTCAGATTCAATATAAACATGAAGTTTGTTTCAAGACTATTGCTACATTTTGAAAATTCTGTATAATTTTATTAGATTTAGAAAAATAAGGGAAAATGCTTATGCCTTGACTTGAGAAGAAAGAGCTTGTCAGTGTAAATATATCAAGTTGAACATTCCTGGTAAATAATTTTTTTTGCTGATACAAAACTATATAAAGCAGAACACTTTTCTGTAGCAGTAAAATTCCCTAGTGTCAAATTGCCCGCATAAGACTAGGGATGAAATAAAGGAGTTTCAAGACCTGAGCTGTTTGTTCTTAGGCACTCCATCAATTTCCTGGATAGTAATATTCATCAGCTGATTTAGAATCCACATGGAGGTATGTTTCAGCTGACTGCTCTTCATGGTTTTTCTAGATGTGATTGATGCTTCAAGGACTGGAGTTCCTTGCTGAGTTGTTTGTTCTTTCTTTCTAGTAATTTTTCCAGTAAATGGAATAGAAATATTTTGCCAAAAGCAGCAAAATGTTCATGCTCTGTTAAGTGTCTTTTCTGAGTGATCTGCAGTCGCTGTACATATTCTTGCAGAGATCACGTGAAAATGTGTTCAATTGTGTACTTTGCTTGCATGTGTGTATGAAAACTCCAGTGCTTGTGCACAGATTCAGATTTGTATTTGTTTATTCTTGTGTACATCAATCAGGGTTTGTGTGCTGTCACTGGAATTTTCATGCATTTCACTTCTGAAACATTACCCATAAGACTCTGAAGATGCATTTGGTCTGCTAAAACTCAGCTGCACTGTTACAAATTTAGTCATTGAACTTGGTCCTTAAACAGTATTAGTATCATAAGTTCTTTGGAATAGGAATTGCCTTAGAGTTTATTTCTGAGCGGAACTGCCACTATGAGGTTTCTCAAATCTTATGAGAACCCACAGAAGGTAGTGTTACACATGTGATGTTACAAGATACCACTGCAACTGTAGAGTTCATTTCAGAGATCTGCAGTTGTAGCAGATCACTATGTTGTTGTCAGGAACAGAATTAGAAATTGCTAGTTTTCTTTTTCTGGAAGCAGTGATCACACTGCTATTTTATAGTAGTATATCCATTGTTTGCAAACTCCATTTTTAATGGGGGGACATTTACAAATGTATATTAGGGAAAATCCTGTTTTGTTCATAGCCATTTTCAGTTAGATAAATTTAGGTGGATTAAAGGTCATTCTGTTGAGTTTTGGTAACTAAAGTTAATAGATACTTACCTGCAATTATTTGTCAAACAATTAAGTCTTTAAGTAGCCCGGAGGAAAGCTATTTGTCACTTGTATAATAAAAATGTAAACTTTAAAGCATTCTGTGAGTTGTCATGTGCTGTTTGCTGAAGCCACTGAATTTCTTTGCCTGCTGTGATGTTTTTGTACAGAAGTTTGTTTGAAATAATAAAAAGTTTGGTACAGTAAGCATTGGTGCTGTCTGTATTTAGAGACAACATTTAAAAGTTGAAAAGGATTTTATTTAAGTTTTGAATCTGAGATATAGTAGGCTCACCTTTATTTATCTAGTTTATAGTTTCTTTAAAAAGCATTTAAAATGTTTCACTTGCATACCAGAACAATGCAACCTCAAGTCAGTTAAATAATTCCTGGATTTTTTTGATAGATAATATCATTTGTCATCATGTCCAGGGGAAATTGTTGATACTGCTTTGCCAAGAAGAGGAGATGAATCCCTTCCATGAAATTTATAACTGCACATTAGTTACCCCAGGCTGTGGTGGCTGTCCCAGGCTGCCTTTAAAGTCAATAATCACCAGAGGATGATTCATTTAATCTTAAGATAAGTGCAAATGATTTGCTTTCAGAAGAGAAGCTAATAGTCAAAATTACTGATCCCCAATTTCTCAGTGCTTCTTGTTATTTTGGTTCATCATTACATAAGAATACATATTTTGTAGTATGGTAAATATTTAAGCCTCATAACGAGAGCATTGTAAAATGTGCATAAATATGTGTGACTACTTTGGGACAGAATAGCCTTTTTAAAAAAAGGGGGTGGGAGGGGTTGTTTTTTGGGTATAAGACCAGAATTTGCTGCTGCAAAAGAATGAATGGGTGTAATCTCAGCTCAGAAATATAATTTATGACTTCTAAGCTTTCTACTACTACTAAGTGGCTGTCACAAAGCATAGTTGCTAAGATTATATTTGCTGGTATGTGATAGGCCACAAATAAGCTATCTAATGTTTTCCATGTATACAGACTTTTACAAAGCTACACAAAGTCATCTCTGTGTTGCTTTCTCTGTTGTATTTCAGCCAAACATAAACTGGAAATGCAATGTAAGTAGTATGTAAGATGACTTGTGGTTCTTGCATTTACTCTGAATTGAACAAAGTCGCCATATGAAATGATCTCTTTCCTCCTCTCCTGTATCTTTCTTGGGAAGTCTAATGGAATCAATGTAGAGCACCAGTAGATGTATGCAAACATTTGGAAAATACTGCATCTTTCTTTCATCCCACACCTTTTTCTAGCTATATAGAGCTCTGCATTCACGTTTAAATATCTCTACAACCCTTACAGGAAACTATTTGGATGTAGGAGGCAAGTCTCTCTTTCTCTCTCTCCCCCCCCCCCTTTTTTTCCTTCAGTTTCCAAATTTGCAAAACAGGTCTTCAAAGACCAAGAATAAATACAAAAGAACAAAACTGTTTAAATAACAATATGATTCAAGGGCTTCATGGAATCAGAGTAGCTGAGGTTGAAGGTATCTCTGAAGATTTAGTCCAACTCCCCTACTCAAAGCAGGTTCAGCTAGAGCAGGTTTTTCGGGGCCATGTGCATGTGGGTTTTGAATATTTTCAGGGATGGAAGCTCCACAACTTCTGTGGGAAATCTGTTTGAATGTTTGACTACCCTTACAGAAAATAAAATTTAAAAAAAAAGGACAAAGATTTTTCATATATTTAGGCACAATTTCAAGAATTTTGATTTGTGTTCATTGCCTCCTGCTCATCACTGAGCACCACTGGGAAAACTGTGTCTCTGCCTTATCTGCTGTCACCCATCTGATGTTTGTACACTTTGTTAAGAGTCCCTTGAACTTTCTCTTTTCCAGGCTGAACAGTCCCTGCCTTCTCAGCCTATACTCCTATGACAGATTCTCCAGTCTCCCAGTCATCCTCATGACCCTTTACTGGACTCACTCCAGTAAATGCTGGGCTCCCCAGTAGAAGAAAGACATGAACTTTCTTCTGGGGAACCTGGTACTAGCAGCCCAGATGTGTGTCACCAGTGCTGAGTATGAGAGAAAGGATCACCTTCCTCACCTTGCTAATGGTATTCCTCATGCAGCCCAGGATGCTGTTGGCCTTTTTTGCTGTAAGGACACATTGTTGATCCATGGTCAACTTCCTGCCCACCAGGTGCCTCAGTTTTATTTAGTTTTCTGGCAAGCTGCTTTGCAGCTACTTGGCCCCCAACCTGTACTGGTGGAAGGGGTTATCGCTCCCCAGGTGCAGGACTTGCCAATTCACATTGTTAAACTTCATGATATTGTTGGCAACACAAACATCTGGTGTATTAACCACTCCTCCCAGTTTTGTATCTTCTGCAAAATTCCTGTGGGTGTATGCTGTCCCATCCTCCAAATTATTAATGAAGATGTTAAACAGTAGTGGTCCCAGTATCAGCCACTGGGGTATACCACTAGTGACTGGCACCCAGGGGGATTTTGTGCTACTAATCAGAACTCCTTTGAGCCTGGCTGTTCAGCTATTTCTCAGTATAACTCTTTGATTTTTATCCATATTTCATCAGTTTGTCTATGAAGATGTTATGGTAGGTAGTGTCAACAGCCCTGCTGAAGTGAAGATAAATAGCATCCACTGATATTCCCTCATTCACCAGGCCAGTCATCTTGTCATACAAGGATATCAAGTTTATCTGACATGGTATAAGAAGTTCTTTACTCTGAAGGTGGTGAGGCACTGGAACTGGTTGCCCAGAGAAACTGTGGATGCCCCATCCCTGGAAGTGTTCAAGACCACATGGAATGGGGCTTTGAGCAACCTGGTCTAGTGGAGGGTGTTCTGAACCTTGTGTCATTAGATAATCTGGAAGGCCCCTTCCAACCCAAACCATTCTATGATTCAATGATTTCCTTATCATCAGTCAATGCTAATTACTCCAAAGCAACTTCTTTTTTATGTTTGGAAATAGTTTCTAGGACTTGTTCCATCAGATTCACATGGATTTTGGTGAAGCTGACCAGCCTGTAATTAACTAAAGTCTCTTTGTTGTGCTTGAATTAAGGAGTTACACCAGGTTTCATCCAGTCTTCAGTGACATTAGCCAGCTCTCAGCACTCTTTGTGCTTCCCAGCACGTCACATGGGCATGTGTATGTCCAATTTGTTTAAATGCTCCCCAACCTGAACCTTCTCTAGCAAGAGTAAGTCTTTTCTCCAAACATTCTGTCTGGTCTCAGGGGCCTGGGATTCTTGAAGACAAATTCTACTACTAAAAAGCAAGGTAAAGAAAACATTGATTTCCTTGACTGCATTCTTTGTCACTAGGTTCCCTTACCCTATTTAGCAATGGGCACACATTTTCTGTAGCCTTCCTGTTGCTGCTGATACACTGGTAGGAGGGAGCCCTTTTTGTTGCTATTCATGTCCTTCACCAGATGTAACTCCAGAGAGGATTTGGTCTTCCTAACCCTGCATGCTCAGCCAGTGTCTATATTCTCCCTAGGTCACTTCACAGAATCACAGAATTTCTAGGTTGGAAGAGACCTCAAGATCATCAAGTCCAACCTCTGACCTAACACTAACAGTCCTCCACTAAACCATATCCCTAAGCTCTACATCTAAACGTCTTTTAAAGACCTCCAGGGATGGTGACTCCACCACTTCCCTGGGCAGCCCGTTCCAATGTCTAACAACCCTTTCGGTAAAGAAGTTCTTCCTAACATCCAACCTAAAACTCCCCTGGCGCAACTTAAGCCCATTCCCCCTCGTCCTGTCACCAGGCACGTGGGAGAATAGACCAACCCCCACCTCGCTACAGCCTCCTTTGAGGTACCTGTAGAGAGCGATAAGGTCACCCCTGAGCCTCCTTTTCTCCAGGCTGAACAAGCCCAGCTCCCTCAGCCGCTCCTCACAGGACTTGTTCTCCAGGCCCCTCACCAGCTTCATAGCCCTTCTCTGAACTTGCTCAAGCACCTCCATGTCCTTCTTGTAGTGAGGGGCCCAAAACTGAACACAGTACTCGAGGTGCGGCCTCACCAGAACCAAGTAAAGGGGGACAATGACTTCCCTAGCCCTGCTGGCCACACTGCTTCTTATACAGGCCAGGATGCCATTGGCCTTCTTGGCCACCTGAGCACACTGCTGGCTCATATTCAGCCAACTATCAACCATCACTCCCAGGTCCTTCTCTGCCGGGCAGCTTTCCAACCATTCCTCTCCCAGCCTGTAGCTCTGCTTGGGGTTGTTGCACCCCAGGTCGAGGACCCGGCACTTAGCTTTGTTGAACTTCATGCAGTTGACCGCAGCCCATCGGTGTAGCCTATCCAAATCCTCCTGCAGAGCCTTCCTACCCTCAAGCAGATCGACACACGCACCTAACTTGGTGTCATCTGCAAACTTACTGAGGGTGCACTCAATTCCCTCATCCAGATCATCGATGAAGATATTAAAGAGGACCAGCCCCAGCACCGAGCCCTGGGGAACGCCACTAGTGACTGGCCTCCAACTGGATTTGACTCCATTTACCATGACTCTTTGGGCCTGGCTATCCAGCCAGTTTCTGACCCAACGAAGCATATGCCAGTCCAAGCCAAGAGCAGCCAGTTTCTTGAGGAGAATGCTGTGGGAAACAGTGTCAAAAGCCTTGCTGAAGTCAAGGTAGACCACATCCATAGCCTTTCCCTCATCCACCCAGCACATCACTTTGTCATAGAAGGAGATCAGGTTCATCAAGCAGGACCTGCCCTTCATAAACCCATGCTGACTGGGCCTGATCGCCTGCTTGCCCTGCAAGTGCTGCGTGATGATTCTCAAGATAATCTGCTCCATGAGCTTCCCTGGCACTGAGGTCAATCTAACAGGCCTATAGTTCCCAGGGTCTGCCCTCCGGCCCTTCTTGTAGATGGGCATCATGTTTACTAGCCGCCAGTCAACTGGGACCTCCCCCAATAGCCAGGACAGCTGATGAATGATGGAAAGCGGCTTGGCCAGCTCCTCCGCCAGTTCACTCAGTACCCTCGGTTGGATCCCATCCGGCCCCATCAACTTGCGCACATCCAAGTGCCGTAGCAGGTCGCCAACCATTTCTTCGTGGATAGTGAGGGCCACATTCTGCTCCCCATCCCCTTCCGCCAGCTCAGGATACTGGGTATCCAGAGAACAACCGGTATTGCCGCTAAAGACTGAGGCAAAGAAGGCATTAAGCACCTCAGCCTTTTCCTCATCTTTGGTAACAAGGTTTCCCCCCGCATCCAGTAAAGGATGGAGATTTTCCTTAATCCTCCGTTTTGCATTGATGTATTTGTAAAAAGATTTTTTGTTGTCTTTAACAGCAGTAGCCAGACTGAGCTCCAGATTAGCTTTGGCCTTTCTAACTTTGTCCCTGCACAGCCTCGTAACATCCTTATAGTCCTCCTCAGTGGCCCGCCCTTTTTTCTAAAGATTATAAACCCTCTTTTTTCTCCGAAGCTCAAGCTGCAACTCTCTGTTGAGCCAGGCCGGTCTCCATCCACGTTGGCTCGTCTTTGGGCACGTGGGGATAGACCACTCCTGCGCCGTTAAGATTTCCTTCTTGAAGAGCGCCCAGCCTTCCTGGACTCCTTTGCCCTTCAGAACCGCCTCCCTAGGGACTCTACCAACCAGAGTCCTGAGCAGCTCAAAGTCAGCCCTCTGGAAGTCCAATACAGCGGTTTTGCTAGTCCCCTTCCTGGCCTTGCCAAGAATAGAGAACTCCACCATTTCGTGGTCACTCTGCCCAAGACAGCTTCTGACCACCACATCTCCCACCAGTCCTTCTCTGTTTGTGAAGAGAAGTCTAGTGGGGCGCCATCCCTGGTAGGCTCACTAACCAGCTGAGTCAGGAAACTATCTTCCACGCTCTCCAGAAACCTCCTAGACTGCTTTCTCTGGGCTGTGTTGTGCTTCCAGGATATGTCAGGGAAGTTGAAGTCCCCCACGAGAACAAGCACCGACGATTTTGCAACTTCTGTCAGCTGCCTGTAGAACTCCTCATCCGTCTCCTCATCCTGGTTTGGTGGTCTATAGCAGACCCCGCCCAGGACACTAGCATTGTTGGCCTTCCCACCAATCCTAACCCAAAGGGACTCGACCTTGTCATTCCCAGCTTCGAGTTCTACAACATCGAAAGATTCTCTAATATAGAGAGCCACACCATCACCCCTTCTATGCTGCCTGTCCCTTCTGAAGAGCTTATAGCCAGTCATTGCAGCACTCCAGTCATGAGAGTGGTCCCACCATGTCTCCATGATGGCAACCAAGTCATAGCCTGCCTGCTGCACGATGGCTTCCAGCTCCTCCCGTTTGTTACCGATGCTGCGTGCATTAGTGTAAATGCACTTCAGCTAGGCCATTGCCTTATCCCCCAGCCTTGCCATTGATCCCCCTGGCACAGCTCCAACAAGCCTTGTTTCAGCCCCATCTCCCATCATACCTAGTTTAAAGCCCTCTCAATGAGCCCCGCCAGCTCCTGGCCCAGAATCCTTTTTCCCCTTAGAGACAGGGACCCGTCTGCAGCCATCAGGCTGGGTGCCAAGTAAAGCACCCCATGGTCAAAAAAAAACCAAGATTTCTGTGCTGGCACCAGCCCCTGAGCCACGTGTTTATCAGGTGGGCTTTTCATGTCCTGTCAGTACCTCTCCCTGCCACTGTAGGGATAGACGAAAACACCACCTGTACTCCCGCTCCCTCCACTAATCGCCCCAGCCCCCTAACATCCCATTTGATAGCCTTGAGGCTTCTGTCTTCAATGTCATCACAGCCCGCCTGGACTATCAAAAGAGGATAATAGTCAGAGGGGCGAACCAGGTTGGGAAGCTTCCTGGCAACGTCCCTGACCCTGGCCCCAGGGAGGCAGCAGACTTCCCTACTGGTAGGGTCAGGCCAACAAATAGGGCCCTCTGTTCCCCTGAGGAGAGAGTCTCCCACAACAAGAAACCTTTCTTTCTTTCTTGGTGGAGGCAGTCCTGAGGCATGGAGTTGACTTCCTCGCCCTAGGCATCCTCCTGGGTATGCTCTCTACCTTTTCCTCAGCCACCAGTCTCTCAATCTCCAGGGCCTCAAACCTGTTGTGTAAGGGCACCTGGGAAGGTGGGGCCGATGGGGGAGGGCATCCCCTACAATGTCGAGCAGGGACCTGTCCCCATTCCTCCTCAACTCCCAGGTCCCCTCTCTCTGCCCGATGGCGACAGGGCAGGCGGTCCACCCCCGTTTGGGGTGTCTCACCCCGGTACCTCTCCTTGAGGCCCTGCAGGGAGTTGCTCCAACAGTCTATCTATCCCTCAGCCTCTCCACCTCCTCCTTGAGCTCCGCCACCATGCAGACCAGGTCATCCACCTGCTCACACCTCACACACGTAGTTTTTATGCCTCCCGTCGATGGCAGCAACAGGCTCAGACACTCCCTGCGTCTGGTGACCTGAACTGCTCCATTTTTGAGCAGGTAGTCGGTCTGGGTGTGTACCGTCTTTCTGGTGAGCGCAGCGAGCCTGTTGGAGACCATTGCAGCCTATCTAACGGCTGCTGTTGAGGAGGTGTTACATATGGGCGGGGGAGAGCGCTCGGCCCTTCCAGCTCGCCCTGCCTGCGCTAACTGCCGCGCCTCTCCCTTCTGACACGCCACGCCCTGCTTGCCCGCCCTGTTCACCGCGGTTTTGAACGGCCGGGGAGGTGGCGCTGCTGGCTCCGCCTACGCCTGGTCAGCCTCCCTCACGAGGGCTGCCGGGTCCTGGCGGCTCCCTCGAGTAGGCTCGATGCCGGAAAGTTAGCCCTGCCTGGCCCGATCCCCCGCTCCGCTGCAGAACGCGTCTGCCGCGGAGCCGATCACCTCGGTAAGTGAGGCGAACTTGTCCCTGTTCCCATTTCTTGTATGCTACCTCTTTATATTTGAGTTTAGTCAGGAATGCCATGTTCATCCATGTAAGCATCCTGCCACCTTTGCTTGGTTTCTGCTCGTCAGGATGGTCCATTCTTCAGCTTGGATGAGGTGATCCTTGAAAATCAACAAGCTTTTCCTACAGTCCTCTTCAGGACTGTATCCCATACAATTCTTCCAATCAGATCCCTTTAAAAAATTGCAGTTCCCAGATTTAATGTTTTCTGGAAGCCATTTTGTGGTTGTATAGTTGGCAATATACTTTAAAATTTACACATATTCTAGAACCATTAGAAGTGCATGATTCAGTGAACACAAAAAGTCAAGAAATATAAAATGTTGCTTATCCGAAAAGTTTATTGATAGTTTCAAATATTTTGGAGGGTTTTTTTTTTGTTTGTTTTTGTTTTTGACTAAAAAACCACATCTAATAGAATTAGTATTTTAACCTAGTAGTTTGTAGTGCTTCCTGCTGTAGACTAATAAAGGTGAATTCCTGACTGCCAAATAATCCAAATTCTGCAAACCCGATTCTTCTTTACATCAGTTTAACATAAATGTAGCTCTGTTGATTGCAAAAGATCTGTTTCTGATTGACATGGGTGTAAATGATATTCTTTGTGTTTTTTTCAGTTGTGGCCTTTGACCCAACTTGCTTATTACTGAGTAAATTGAGTCTTCTGCTAGTGCAGATCAATGATGTGACCTGATAATCTTGCAGAGATCTGGCTCTTGACTTCTTTGAAATTAAAACTAAAAGAACAATGCAGTAGGTGTTATAGAAAATCAACAAGTATACAGTTAAAAAATAGACCAACCAAGCACTAATCCCTACTTTAACAGGAAGATACATCATGAATTTTCAGCTGATCTCAGTTTGGAATCCAGCTGGAATTACCAAACTCTTGTCTTGCTTATTTGGACTGTGACAAATGTACAGACTTGTGTATTAAGAAATTATTGTCATTACTCTTACAACTCTAAAATTGCTAAAAGAATTTAAAGTTTAGAAAAATTTTATGTGACTTGGATAAAAAAAGTTGGAGGATAGCAGTAGATGATCAACCTCAACACGGTTAGGTTGTCCATAATGAAAAAGAGGACAAAATGTGAGACCAGGCATGTATGCAGGCACTGTGCAGTTCAGAAATTACCTTCTCATGTGGTTGTTTGATGCTGCAATGTCCCAAGTCAGAACATGTTATCTGGAGAGGGCTTGGCAAGGAAAGTATTCTACCCCAAATGTAGAACTTCATCTCTTTACAGACATAATTTCAGGATGCCAAGGTTTAAGAAGCTTAAGGGCTTAACTAACCTTACCTCCCTTTCTGTGACAGCAGCACAGCACTGTGTTTCCACTCAGTTTCCACTCCATATGCTGCCTGAGGGCCCACTTCAGGCTACAACCTCTGCTACTTGATGCTTAGCCTGTGGTAGTGTAACCTGTACACAAAGTAGTGTAGCCTGTAGCCTTAGTGTGTAAAGCTGCCTGTGAGGGAATGCGATGTGGCTCGCCTTAGCTCACCTATAAACAGCCTCCATCTGCCCTCTGTTGTTGTAAATTCAAAGCTGTGGGAACTAAACAGTTTGTTAATTTTTATGAGAAGTTTATTGAAAAAAGTGACCTTGTACAATTTTTACAGCAGAGATTAATGTTTGATAATTTCAGATGATATATTTCTAAATCAAATGCTATGTCTATATGTTTTTGTTTGTTTGCTTTCTGTCACAATTTTCTATGCATTTCTTAGTTGTGTCTTTGGTTTAAGGTATCTGGGAACAAAATTGTTATAATCCTTTTCATGTCTTTTGTTTTATTTTTACACACAAGGCTGTGGTTAATTATAAGCATTTTAACTATGAAACTCAGGCTTAAATAGCATGTGGCATCATAGCTCAAAGGCTTTTTAATAGAAATGTTCCCAAACATGATTCCTTAGAGTGGACTTGAATTGGGATTCTTAGATGAACTTCACTGAGCAGGTATACATGAGATATTGAATGTACCAATATAAGACCAAACCATAAAGTACATCTCTATAAAAAGAAATTCATTTAGATTAAGAAAACTTCTGTTATCTAGCCAACCTTATTAAAGGATTTTGTGGAGATTTGTGTTATGTATATCAGATGAAACATACATATTTGTTCTTATGATTAATTTTAGATCACACATCCTCAGGCATACATTCATAATACTATCTATAATATTTATACAGCAAAAGATTATTTCTAACTAGTGACTTAAGCAATTCTAACTACTGACTTATGCAATTCTTTGCAGCTGTGTTTTAAAACTTCAAGGTGAATGCCACATTTGTTTTATATAGTCTGTCAAAGTGGCATTTGCTTTATTAAATTTGAAAGCTGAAAAACCTAATGAAGATTTCTTTTGTTCACTAGTTTCACACTGACATTGAGACCCACTATTCTGATTATATCTTGTATAACTGTAGTTACTTTAATTGAGACCAAATAAGACAAATATTTTTGCTCTTTATTTTTTTTTTTTTTTTTGCCTTTCATGATATAATTGGCCAGGTCTTTAAATAATACAATCCAGCACAGGTTAAATGAAGTCAATAAAAACAGTCAAATGTATGCTATCTGGAAAATAGTTTAAATTAATTTGTTGGAAAATAATACTCCTGAAACAAGATTATTTTTCAAACACGCACCAGTAGTCCTTCATATTGTAAGTATTTTCCAAATGGAAAATGGAGTTTTACTATACAGGAATTATAAAATATGCAAATAAATTGAATCCGGAGGTATGGTGTAACAGAACTGAGAAAACACAGAACAATTTTGGTAGAGTTTTACATAGCCCAAGCTACTGATAATTGTTCATGTTGGAAAGTTTGATATTCCTCACTTCTTTCATACTTATGAAATAGAATTAAACAAACAAACAAACAAATCTGTCCTCTCTTTAACTCTGACCCCAAGAACAATTTGAAATGTCATACTTAATAAAAATCAACCCACAAAAGACTAACAAGCAAACATTTTGGGGTTTTAGCTCTGAAGGGTACAGTCTTCAATTTAATTCAGATTATTTTATGCCAGGGTGTAACTGGGCCATTTCTGTGTAAAATTCAAGGGCCATGAAATAGGAGGGTTTTTTGGAAAGTCAATCTGTTGGTTCTTGTTTGTGTCTGTTTGGAAAGTTCATTTTTCCTGAGGTGTTTGTTCAATTGTATCACAATTGTATTAGAAACTTCTGCTGGAATAATTCCTCTGAGACATCTTTTATTGACCTCATGGGTCAAGAAGCATAAAAATGAAAGATAGCATTTTAGACTCTGCAGTGACGGGTCATTTACCTTCCTGATCTTGAAAGCAGGATGAAAATAATTCATGGTAGAGTTGCTAAAAAAATACCATCTCACCTTCTTTTTAATGGGATTATTTTTTATTGTTATTATTATTTATTTATTTATCATCCATTTTAAAAATTAGAAAACACTTTTTTTTTTTTTTTTTTTTCACATGTTTGAAGCAGATGAATTCTTCCTAAACTTTGCTCAGCTTGGCCTGCCTGGTTTAAAGCATAGATTTTTGAGTCCAGCCTGCCACAGACATCTTGAAAAAATAGAGGTGGCAGGTGTTAGAACCTTCATTTTCATTTGGTCTTTCAAGGGGTATCACTTAGAGCAGTCCTGGGCTTTGTCTGAGATAGCAAACTGTGACCTCCTCTATGCAGTCCTCCAAAGACTGGGGAGAGACAGACTGCTGAAGAGCCTCATCCTTTCTTGAGCTCCTATGCATTGAATCAGCCCTTTAGAAATGTCTTTCAGTCTCGTCTCTCCACTATGGACCATGGGTTGGACTGAAAGTCCAAGATCCTGGCTTGGATGAAATGCCAACTTTTACACTGGTCAGAAGGAGAGGCAACTGCACATCTAAATGTTCCCAATATGCAGAATTTTTTGCTTAGAGCAATGCCTAGTGCAGTGTCTGGCTGTCCTGTGCTGGGATTTCTGCAACAATGAAAGACAGGAAACAAAAGCAACAATATAAAATAAATTATTTTGTTTTCATACAGGTTTAGTTGATTTTTGAGGGTCTGATTCAAAGTCTGTTCAAGTCATTAGCCTTTGAATCGACAAGCTGAATACAAAGAAAAAACCCTCTTTATTCCTACAAGCAGTAAATGTTTCTTCATGTGCTCTAATAAATCATCTTTTTTTTCTAGTAGCACTCAGCTACCTGACAGCATAACCAGCAATGCTAATTTCCACCACAGGGTTCAGCAGTTCAACCTTACTGGGTTACTAGGAACTCCTTTTGACTTACTCTCTGGTCTCTTCCATCTGTATCCACTTTGAACAAATGTCCTTTGAATACCATGTTTTAAGACACGTTAACTTATGTTTGCTAAAACATGTTTTTTGTGCTTTGCCACAGTAGTGGGGAGTTATCCAAAATTTCCTTCATAACATCTGGGTGTGAATCTGCAGTCATTGTATACTGTAATTACAAGAATCTTCAAAATAAGTCTTCCCTTTTTATTACCACAAATAACTGTTCAACTGAAAATATTCAATAGCTATTCAAATAAAGCATTTGCATCAGCAATGACTGGTAAAATCACAGAGCAGTTTTATTACATAGATTCTAAAAAAAAAAAAATCTACTTTCAAAACTGCAGCATGTATTAAAAAATATGTTTATATTATTATATGCTGGGATTGTACTTGCATTTTAAAATAAATGTCTCCACTATTTTATGCTCTGTATTCTGTTTTCTTTCTTTGATATGTGTAGAGTGTTTGCTGATATATGTGTATTATAGAACATATGTAGTAAAGATCTGCTTCTGAATCCAGTCCAGGTTTTGCTCATTCGAGCATAGAAAAATGAATACTCACCTCAGCTGGAGATCTGAACATCAGAACAAAGCATGCTTTCAAAGACATGTTGATATTTTACATTTGGATCCATTGAATAAAGTCACAAATTACTGATGGGCTACTCAGTAGCAGAAAGGGACCTGGGAGTATTGGTCGATTGCTGGCTGAATATGAGCCAGTAGTGTGCTCGGGTGGTCAAGGCCAACAGCATCCTGGCTTGTATTGTGGAATTACTCCATGATCCTTGTGGGTCCTTTCCAAGTCAGGATATTCTATGATTCTATGAATATAGTGACCAGCAGGACCAGGGAGGTCATTGTCCCTCTGTACTCAGCCCTGGTGAGGCTGTACCTTAAATACCATGTTCAGTTTTGGGTCCCTCACTACAAGAAGGATATTGAGGCACTGGATTGTGTCCAGAGAAGGGCAACAAAGTTGGCGAAGGCTCTAAAAAGCAAGACTTAAGAGGAGTTGTTGGAGGAACTGGGGTTGTTTAGCCTGGAGAAAAGGAGGCTCATTGGAGACCTTACCACATTCTACAATTACCTTAGAGTCTATAGCAAAGCAGGGGTCAGTCTCTTCTCCAAGTGATAAGACAAGAGAAAGTGTCCATTAGTTGCACCAGGGGAGGGAGGTTTAGGTTAGATATTAGGAAAAATTTCTTCATTGAAAGGGTTGTGAAGTACTGGAACAGGGGAGTGGTTGAGTTCTCACTGTTCATGGAGGTCTTCAAAACACATGTAGATGTAATGCTTAGAGACATGGTTTA
Organism: Heteronetta atricapilla; assembly: GCA_011075105.1. NCBI lineage: Eukaryota > Metazoa > Chordata > Aves > Anseriformes > Anatidae > Heteronetta > Heteronetta atricapilla. Next base: position 106,971,456 of record CM021733.1, on the reverse strand, counting down.
ATTGTGGATTTGGTAGTGCTAGGTTAAAAGTTGGACAAGATAATCTTAGAGGTCTTCTCCAACCTAAATGACCTGCATTCAGTAGAAAGGTTACATGCATCTTGGCTGACTTTGGATCAGGTTTAAACTGACATTAACGGTTACTTTTATTTTGATGACAGATCAATAGCAAGTAAAAGTAATGGCTATTCACTCTTAGACAAAAGTTCTAGTTTAAAATTTGTTGTAATGGTATCAGTGAGAATTTGTCTGAGTAAAACCGAGTGATTGGGTCATTTACCAGAGTTGAATTTGCTTTAATTTTGAATTTTGTGCATTATTTCCTTAATTAGATTTGGCAACTGTGCACTGTTTAAATCTGCAAACATTCTGAAAAGCATAGGCAAACATGTCTTGGGTGGCATAGCCCTATTAATACAGATGTACTAGTCTTATAAAATTTATATATATATAATGAGTATGATATGCTTGCATGAGTAAGCAGTCTGTAATGTGCTATTTGTACATCAGGAAATGCAAGACAGTATAGGGAAGGACAGAATTTGGCCTTTAGTTTCATCTTATTAGGCATTTCAGTTTTTTCTTGGTTTTCATTGTGAAACAGATTTCTTCTTTATTACCTGTGCTATTCCATCAACTTTTTTTTTTTTTTCCTGTACTTATACTTTATAATTTTTATTTTACTTTATTTTATTTTTTTCTTCTAGTCAGATCTGCTTTTGGCTTATAGAGAAAGAAATAAAAAGGCTGGTCTGTTATCTCACATTTCAGTTAAGACTAACATATATTTGCTTAGGGTTTGCAAAAGGTTGAAGAAAAAAGGGAAATGTCAAAAATGAATAATAAATGGTATATAAACAGAAGCAGATTTTCTGTGATATGTTACCCCTGATAAACTTGATAATGTTTCCCAAATGTGTTGCCTTGGTTCAGATCCAAATCTACTGGTCAGGTTTTATGTGCTATTTTTAATTTTACTGCTTAAAAAACTTTACATCATCTTGTAGGAATTCCCTCCTACTGCATAGCTGTATCTAGTTATTTGTAAGTTAAAATTCATCTTAATATAGATTCATATAAAACATGTGTTACCATAGAGGCAGCAAAAAGACAGATCTGGGTGGGTAAAACAAGCTGGATTTGCAAGGAAACTCTTTTTTCTTTTTAATGAAATATGTTTTCCTTTGAGGTCACTCTGCTGTTTGATATTGTAGACTCCAAGGTCTTTCCATTCAGTAAACTTTCCTTGCCCTTTAAACAGTGAAATCAGAACGTGAAAGGCGAATACAAACAACTAGGGACAGGGGGACCTGGAAACGTTTAGGGCTTCACAAAAAGCCTATAGATCTAGGCAATAAAATCAAGAGGTACTGCAAAACAATTTAGCCCTTTGGAATACCTAAAAAGCCTCTTTCTGTCCTACAGGTATTGCTGCGCTTACTTCAGTGAATCTACTCTGGATTGATATTAGTGGAGATATTTTTAGACAAAGAGTCTTTCTCAACATAAAATATTAAAGACATGGATGCATTAAAACAGCTTGAGGAGAGAGAGGAATGATGTTTCCAATGATGCATAGTGCTGACAATACCAATCGGAAAAAACACAGCCCTAGTAACCAAAAAGCATTGCAGTGTCTATCAGCTAGTATTTTTTCATGATTATCTCGTAGCAAGTAGTAAATGCACTGGAAGTAATATCCTTAAATACCAGGTTCATGCTTCAATGCCTCAATCTTAGCTAAATTCAATACTTGTGGTAGGCTGGGCCTGATGAACTTCACCATAGAGTATTTAATGAACTGTCTTAGCACTGACTCTAGTTACATGTGATTACTTCTAAAGCAATGGTAAGGCAAGTTTCTGTCCTTAAAAATCAGGACAGGGTGTGAAAATAAGAGCCCAGTTAGATAATGGGCCGTGTCAGACCATGTCAAAGAAGTGTAGTTTCCTTAACAGAGAGGAAGAAGTAGCATAGCAGAAGCAGCAATGTAAGTAATTTGCCTTTGTAAGGCTTTTGATGGTACCTCACATTGATTTCCTGTAAGTGGTTGAAGAAATGTTGTCTAGATAAATCTGCTACAGCTGTCCTTGCCTGAAGAGGCTCCAGCTGTACAGCTGCACAGGGTCAGAGCACTGAGCCTCAGTCCTGGTGTGCATCAGTCTGACCCCATCACCCTGTCCCCAGGGAGGTCCACCTGCAGCTCGGGGTTTTCTCCATTTGGGGGTGGTCCCGGGTATGACTATAATGTTTTGGGGGCAGAGAAAGAAGGAACATAAAGTTGTAGCCAAACCATGTCAGTCAGCCCACCAGCCAGAGACCAGACCTGCTTGATTTATTAGCAGGGATGTACAGAATCACAGAATCTGTAGAACCACAGACCTGCTCAATTTATTAGCAGAGATGTACAGAATCACAGAATCACAGAACCGTCTAGGTTGGAAGAGACCTCCAAGATCACCAAGTCCAACCTCTGACTAAAAAGTCCTCCACTAAACCATATCCCTAAGCTCTACAACTAAACGTCTTTTAAAGACCTCCAGGGATGGTGACTCCACCACTTCCCTGGACAGCCTATTCCAGTGCCTAACAACCCTTTCAGTAAAGAAGTTCTTCCTAATATCCAACCTAAACCTCCCCTGATGCAACTTTAGCCCATTCCCACTTGTCCTGTCACCAGGCACGTGGGAGAATAGACCAACCCCCACCTCTCTACAGCCTCCTTTAAGGTACCTGTGGAGCGCGTTAAGGTCACCCCTGAGCCTCCTTTTCTCCAGGCTGAACAAGCCCAGCTCCCTCAGCCGCTCCTCATAAGACTTGTTCTCCAGACCCTTCACCAGCTTCGTAGCCCTTCTCTGAACTTGCTCAAGCACCTCCATGTCCTTCTTGTACTGATGGGCCCAAAACTGAACACAGTACTCAAGGTGTGGCCTCACCAGAGCTGAGTACAGGGGGACAATCACTTCCCTGGACCTGCTGGCCACACTGTTTCTTATACAAGCCAGGATGCCGTTGGCCTTCTTGGCCACCTGAGCACACTGCTGGCTCATATTCAACCATCAACCAAAACTCCCAGGTCCTTCTCTGCCAGGCAGCTTTCCAACCACTAATCTCCCAGGTTGTAGCTTTGTTTGGGGTTGTTGTGCCCCAGGTGCATGACCTGGTACTAGGCCTTGCTGAACTTCAAGCAGTTGGCCTCAGCCCACCGACTTCACCAGCCTGTGGTCACTGTGTGTGTTAGGATCTCTCCAGGGATGCTCAGTGCTCTGGCCAGTGTTGCAGGCTGCTGTAAGAGGGAGACACCACTCATCTGCGGATAGGTTGGAGTCCGAGCTCCGCTATATCCTGCAAAGAGGCCAAAGAAAGAATCAGGACACAGCAGCAGTAAGATGAAAGGAGACAAAATGGGCTGCATACAAGATTAGGGGAAATAAAAAAGCAGTGAAAACACAAAAAGCTCTCTGAGTGAGTAGGAACAGGGAACAATACATCTTTATACAAACCATACTGCACAGAGAATGATCTGTGTAAAGCTCAGAGAAGGGGTTTCCTCACTCAAATGCCAATGTAAACATGGCTTAGGAGCCCGAGCCTCTTCTTGTACATATCATTTCTATCCTAGTGCAATTCCATTATTTTTAATAATATCAGAAGTTAATTCTTACATAAATACTCCATTTCCTTTCCTTTCCTTTCCTTTCCTTTCCTTTCCTTTCCTTTCCTT
>CM021733.1:106912302-106959138 GCA_011075105.1 Heteronetta atricapilla | reverse complement strand
AAAAAAAAAAAAAAAGAAAAAAAAAGACTGAAAGGAAAAAAAAATAATAAAAAAGAAGAAAAAGAAAACCAGAAGAAAAAAAAAAAAAAGAAAAACAGAAGGAAAAAAAGAAAGAAAAAAAAAAGAAAAAATAAAAAATGAAGGAAAAAAAAGAAAAACAGAAGGAAAAAAAAAAAGAAATAAAAAAGGAAAAAAAATGGAAGAAAAAATAAAAACAGGAGAAAGAGAAAACAAGAAGGAAAAAGAAGAGAAACAGAAGGATAAAGAAAAACAGAAGGAAATAAAGGAAAACTGAAGGGGGAAAAAAGGAAAGAAAAGAAAAACACAAATAAAAAAGCAAGGAAGAAAGATAAACAGAAGGAAGAAAAAAAGGAAAGAAAAGCAGTAGGAAAGAAAAAAAAAAAAAAAGAAAAAAAAAAACGGAGAGAAAGGCGGAGGCCCCGGACCGTGCCCCAGACGATGATGCCGCTGGGCCCGGCCGCAGCGCACCCGGCTCTAGGTGGTGCTGGTGCTCCGCAGCCCCCCGCACCTCTCCACCCCGGGGTGGGGGCTTTGAGAGGGGGCGGGGAGGGGAATTGGGGAGGGCGAGAGGAGGGCCGGGGAGAGGCGAGGGGCGGTACAATGGGCGCAGTGTGCTGGGCCATAAACCGCGCAGTGTTGGGGAGGACGCGGGGAAGCCGTGTCGGTTTCTGCGCATCCATCACCTGTCAGGGCGCTGCTCCGGCAGCCCCGAGATGAAAGAGTGCGGCTTTGTCTATTGTCTCTCCCTCCGGTCACTCTGGAACCGCTCCTGCGCCGCAGCCTTGATGTTAATCCCAATGAACCGGGGGGCTGTCAGGCCAACACGCCGGCGACTTTGTTAAAAAAAAAAAAAAAAAGAAAAAAAAAAAAAAAAAAAAAAAAAAAAAAAAGGGGATAAAAAAGTCATTTTGGGGTAGACACTCCGCTGAGTTATCTTCCCTATCATGTTGCTCTTTGCCAGCCATACTAATCTTTTTACCATCAGCAACAGGGCTCCCCTGCAGCCCTCCAACCCCCTGTGGGATCATGGAAATTATGGGCTGTGAAAAGCTGCACAGAACTTCCTGTGAGGTTAGAAGGGGGCACCTTTTAACTGAACCGGCAGCAAATGGCTCCTTTCTGAGCAGGCAGAGCTGAGAAACGAATGTAATGTCCTTGCTGTGTGACCCATGCAGTTTCCCTTTTTGCGTTTATTATTTTCCTCTTCACGTGTATTACTTTTGCTGAACACGTTTATCATTAATAAATGAGGAACCCACTCTGCCTCACAGCATCTATTTTTGCTAGGGCTTGCAATTTCCTTTACTTTAACACTAAAAGCTTGGCAACTTTGTCTTTATCTCATGCATCTTAATTAAAAAGTAGAAATCGCCTCTCCACCTTGGTGAATCAAAGCTCGGTGTTACGGGGAAGGTGTAGTTGTGTAAAAGCTACCCCCTGTCTTGGTAACTCGTTTAGGGCTTTTTCTTGTCTCTCCTTAGCAGATGAAGAGGTTTGCCCTAGCTATGTTATGGATAAATACCAATGCAACAGTTTTTTTGTTGTCTGTGAAGCAGACAGTAAACTTCAAAATAATCTGTTAGGAAAGTGTCAGGAGATGCATCTGGACACTGGAACTTGATCGTCTCTATCGTTAGGACTGAGTCTGTCAGAGGCTTCCAGACAAAGATAAAGAACAGTCTGTCTGAGCTGCGGCTTGAGTGCAGGCAACCTGCTTTGGGAGTACCAGCAGCTTGGTGCTCTGGACACAGTCTGCTCGTGCCGGTTGGCCTGGGAGCCCAGGGAATGGGCTTCAGTGTGGTTCAATTTCTAAGTACCAACAACCTCTGTTGCCAATAATAACAAAGACATAAGATTTTTGACTAATGATTGTTTGGGTTATTTATTAATTTATCTCCTCTGAAAATCTAGTTTTGCCATAACTCTACTCTTGCTGGGGTTTTTCCAGCACCTTTCTATGTGCAGAATTCAGTTAATGAAATTGAGATTTTAATGGGAAACAAGTAAGGTTGACAGAATGCTAGCAGTGCATACATAACAAGAGAAGATGTGGGTTTTGTGGTTTTGTTGTTGTTGTTTGTTCATTGAATTATATTTTACAGGACCTAGGGAAGAATGGACTTGCAGAGATTTCCACACTGCATATGGTGTCAGCATAAACTAATCCTATCACAGGAAATTTTGGAGATCAGTGCAGAGACAATCCAGGTGCACAAACATCACATATTTAAAGGAAGAAACTTTGAAAGCAGTAACCCAAAGGATCTTAGACTGCAACACCTGGTGGCCCATACGAACTTCCATCCTAGCATTTATGTTCATTGGTTTTACATGACCACTGTAGCCTAATGTATTTACTTGATTACCTTAGCAGTATCATTTTTAAAGTGTTCAGTGACTTCTGCCTCCTGAGACCATGCAAATATCAATTGCCCACTAATATTTTTTGTTTTTCTCTGCAGCTGGTATTATTTAAAAGCAAAACACTTCTTGTAGGTAGATCCCATGTGACTTTTTTTTTTTCAGTAACACAAAGAAGCAAACAAAAATACAAATGAAAAAGATCAAAAAGTCCACTGTTCTCAATAATCTGAAAGGCTTGATTGATCTGTCTACATAAACTTGAGAATATATTTTTTAAAGTTCAACTATGCAGCACACTCAGTAAGATCAATAGGAGAAGACCAGAGGCAACCTACTCAAATGGTTCTGCACTGGTACACAAGCATCCTCTTGTCATGAATATGGTGGCCATTCAAAGGAGTTCTGGTGAGAAACAAGCTCTTTTGGGGTGAAGTAAAAACTCTTGGGGTGGACAGGGAGCTTAGGAACAGAGCCACTGTACAGGCAAAATGTAAGCCATGCTCAACTTATCACTGCATTGGTATCCTGACAGCTGAAGGATGTCTTTTTTCAAGTCAGGAGATATTTGCTAATGCTTTTTCTACCATATTGACATTTGACATGACATTTCAGGAGTGCATGAGAACCTTTGATGAACCTGACTACTCATTTCCCTATATCCCCTGTGATCATAGTTTTTTGAGTTACCACATGTCAGCTGAGTGGCAGTAACTGACTCTGTGAATGCTTTTAGCTTGTAACAAATGTAGATAAAATGAGTCACACCAGACCTCAGTGGAAATGGTAATTCTTTAATGTTATCCATGGCAATAGCAATGGGCTAAGATTAAGTATGCAGTGAGCTTCTGTGGTTCAGCTGATACATGGTAACTCATTAATATTCAATAACCTGATCATGTGTCAGAGCTCTCAGTTTTCTTCAGTTCCTTTGAAAAGTCTTAGGCAGGGATTGTGCTGTGGAAAGCACCTTCCACCTCAGACAGCTGGGGGATGTTCTGTCCTTGAGACTCTGTTGTGAATCCCATCCAAGAAAAAAATAAAAATAAAAATAAAAATTCAAATCCTACCTTGGTCTCTGGCTGGTATAGTAAATCTGTAATAATCACTTGTGCTGAGAGGTATGCATCCACATATATCTAGGCAGAATGTAAATAATATAATCCTAAGAAAACTGCCAGGGTTGCACGGGAGAGGAACTGTAGCATACACAGAATACATAAGAGGGACAAGTGTAGAGGCAGACTTTTTCTCCTATACGTGACTTGTGAGAGTTAATATTCATTTTGTGAGGAGCTTTAATGGTATGTTCTTCCCCTTCAGACTGGTAAAATCCAGGGGGAGAGACACAAGACTGGAGTGAAGATTGTTCCTCACAGCATCAAAGAACAACAGAGCTGGGTGGCCCAAGCAAAAATAAGTTTTATGAAGCATAGTTTTAAAAGTGGGGATTTAAAACCAGGGTATTGTGTTGTAACCTTTCTGTCAGCTAAAGTGGCTTTTTATGGATATCAGCTCAGAAGGCTTGACTGAAGATATGCCAGGAATGCTGGATAGGTCAGCTGTATGCTGAACTGACATGTCCTAAAGGAGTGAGACATGATCCAAGAGCAATGACAGCATTAGGGTGTGTCAGGACAGAAAATGACCAGTACTTGGTACTTTTAATAGTCCTCAGTTCTGCAAAGCAGCAGTGAGCACTCCATGAGACATTTTATTGATGACACCATAGGCTTTGAGACAAACTCCATAGATAAAGATTTTCAGATTTACTTTATGGTCTTTTCAATAAAATGCAATCTTTATTATTATTATTATTATTATTATTATTATTATTATTATTATTATTATTTATTTATTGCCCTTCAGTAAGATAAGAATTATTGGCAATACTTCAGATTATAACAAATGACTGAAATATACCTTAGGTAATTTAGCTCTAATAGGAAACTAATTATAAAGCCAATACAAACCTATTGATTGCTACAGTTGATTTCATCATCTACCTACTATTATGTGCACCCAGTCTGCTAAATCTTTCAAATATGTTGAAGTCTTAGAGGTGCACCTGTATCTTGTTAAGGTTAAAGGCATTGTTGCTTCTAGCAATATGTTTGCTGTTGTTTAGAATCTCCTTTTTTTTTCTTGGCTATTATTTTTTAGACCAAGCATCTGCTCTGTATGGAATTCTGTGTATGCACATAGAAAATTTTGTCCAAAATTCTTCATTTGTTTCAAATGTTTAATACATCATTTTTGAGAAAAGTATATTATTTTGTCCATGTGACAGAGGTGATTACCTTAAGTAATCCGATTACCCACATGCCAGGAGACTTTAAATTTGGCTGGGGGGATTGTACTTTTTGCAGTATCTCAGTCCTTGTCTTCCCATAGAGGCACTATTTCTCGCCCTGTAAATTCATTCCCTTTTCTCATTTCAGTGCTTGCACTGTTACAGACCAACCAGCCTCTTTTGTGTCTGAGCAGGCGTTTTGGCCAGAGACCTCCCAGAGTCCCCACACAGCCAGCTGGTTCCATCTCTGATTCTCCATCCAGCCTCAGTTCTTTCACATCCTGCTTGCATTTTCCTCCCTGTCTCCTGCAACATGATATTTTATTCTTTTTTTTTTTTTTTTTTTTTTTTTCCCACAGAAACTCAGTGTCAAGTTCAGTCTATCATTTCATATTTCTCAAGCTTTGCCATTCCTGAACTTCACTGTGAACTCCTTTTCCATAACTTTAGAAAAAAAGAAAAAAAAGAGAGATTTTTTTTTTTTTTTTTCATTTTCTGAAGCACATTGAACCCTGCCTGAATGTCTCTAAATTCCAGTAAAAAATACAGCCTCTTCCCTACAGGAGGACCAAAAAGATTACAGGGGCTGGAGAAGCTCCATGTAACTTCACCCACACACCTGTGTAGGGGTGTGGCTCCACTTGCTTCCTTCAGGCTCACTCCTCATGACCTCATTCAAAATCCTGACTCAGATAAGACTCCCCTTGAAATCAATGACTATGTAGTTCTTAATCAGCATTAAGAACTTCTGGACTGGAACCAAACATCTTGGAAGTCTAATTAGGGACGATTATAAGTTGATTGTCTACAGTAAATAGGCTTTCTTGATTTGCTTTTCTGCTCTTCTTGGAAAGTTGAGAGGGACTGTAGGAAAAAAGTTCATGTTGATGTGTTTTGTGCACGGCTGTAAGAAGGTGGCAGCTCAGATTGAATGTTAAACCCTGTACAAATCTTGATACTACTACTACTACTACTACTACTACTACTACTACTACTAAAAATCTAAACATTCCATATGCTAAAAATCACAAATTCCCATTCAGTGAATGTGTCTGTGCTCATTTCTCAAGAGGTAGAAAATCCATTGCTTTATCCAGCTGTAACTTAAGAGTTCTTTTGAAGAGAATGGTAGCAAAATTATTACCCAAGTCCTGCATGAGATTGTAACTCTCATGCTTCATTTCTTTTGATCAAGCATCACTGCAGTATCACTGAAAAACTCACAGGGAATTTCAATGAGGATTAAAACATTTTGTGGATATTTTGCTTTTTATTAGGTTCTGAGAAATAAGATTTTATCATGAATTCATAAATAACAACATAGACAGATGTATGTGAGGATTAAATGTGTGCAGTATGGTAAGTTCCTGTAAATAAAAGAATTCCATAGCTAGACCTGGGATAATTATTTAAGAAAATGGTTGTCCTTCAGCACTGACAAATGAAAGTAGTTTGTGCTGAGGCTGGTGTTGTAGAGTCCTGACTGATGATCAGGTCAATCATGCTAGCTTGACTATACACTACAATATGAAATATACAGATTGTGTGGCAAATTGTCCAAAGAACAGTCAAACAAAAGAAAATTATCAATTATAATTTTTTTTCTTTTCTCCTTTCATGACTTGTAGAATTTCATTCATGCTTTAACATTCATGGACAGTAATTTTCCAAAAATAAGCACTGTAGGATTTTTGTTCATTATTTTTTCTTTGACTTAATTTCAGTCTTTGACCAGGTGGGGGTGTTATTGGCATAACATTCCTCAAGAAAAAAAATCAACGAATATATGGTAATTCTCTGCTGACATCTGGGAAGAGTTGGTTTTACTCTGTGTTCCAGCTCTGACTGCAAGCAGATGGGATCACCATTCTGACTCAGTCATAGAAACGGTCTTATTCTGAGAGTCCTATTACACCAATATCCACAACAATGAATCTGGGCTGATGGTTCTAGAGCAAGACAGTGTAATAATATTTTAATTAATATAAGCATTGGGCATAGTCTGGAATAATCACCTAATCACCCTTACAAAAATATTCTACTTATTGTTTAAGTGTTTAGCTGGGGGAATATATTTTGGGGGAAAAAAAAAACAAACAAACACACAAAGAAACTTGCTTTTTTGCTTTTGCTAAAATTCCAGAAGTAACTTTTTCTGTAGTAAAAAGTTAGCTTTTTTTTTTTTTTTTTTTTTTTTTTTTAAATTCAGCTGTTTATCCTATCTTTGTGAGGTATGAAGTAGATCCAGAACTGCATTAATATTCTTAATATTTATATGTGTATATATAGGCTTCTCTCTATATATATACTTTAGTACATTTACACCTAAAAAGAGGAAGAAGTAGTAGTTTACAAAGGCCATATTAGACAGTGAAAAATTTTACAAGGTGAAAGATTATACAAGATTTCAGCTCACACAGAAAAACTGCAGCCAAGTCAGGGAATGAAGCCAACACAGTGCTAAATATAAGACCAGCTTTCCTATTTTATTGTGACTCTTTACTAAAAATAGGAGTTCAGTAAGTAGCTCAGAGAACTGGTCCACTTGTTCCAGTGCCAATAAGAACTAAGTGTCAAGAAAATCCATTCAAATTATCTAAGATTTTGCAACCTTTGCATTAGAGCTTTGGACTTTCTCTTGAAGGTGACTTCTGTTCCCCAAAAAAAGAAAGTTCAGTCACCTGAAATAGCTGATACCTGGCCACACAAGTAAGGATACTAACAATTAATCATCATTACCATCACCATCATAAAAATTGAACATTGCTTTGCTTAAGAGGTATTAGTCAATGAAAATGTGTTATCAAATTAATGAAGAAGATACCATTGTAGATGGAAGGGTTCACTAGTCTTCTCTTACAAGCAGGAAAACTTATAGCTGAAGTTGCTTTCCCAGAATTACCCCATCAAGTTAGATTCTGCATTTCCTTTGCCCCTTGCAGTGACCTACTCACTAGCCTGTACTGACTCTTGCTAAGACAAGAGACGTGCATCTTCAAAACCACTTCGGTACTCCCTGTTACCTTAGTAAACAATGTCACCTTGGTAGAAGGCATGTTTCAGCTTTTATTATTAATTCACAAGCCATTGTTACCCAGGAGACAGTTTCATAAATCCATATACATATGTTGACATCATATGACAATCACAGTAAAATGAACATTATGAGATTGCAGTGCATTTGTGCATGCACAGAAATATGCATATAGGTCTGTTCATCATTTCCATTTACATCCCAATAACTCCTGAATCGCTTAACTAGTTTCAACCCAGCATGTCGGCAGAATTTTAAAGGAATTAAATATCTAATTTTGTAGAAATAAGTGAGCAGAAAAGAGAGAGGTCATTAGTGGTCTGATCAAGTTATACCTTCTCTGATCACAGGGTTCAGCAAGCTCTCCACCCACTGGAGAATTCACACAGGAGACAGCTATTATGGCTGCTCCAACCACAGGAAAAGTTTTAATTGGTACTCACACCAGAGAATGTAACCACAAGACACAAATCCATAAAAAAATATTTTAAAAGCCAGCCTTCATTAGTTCTGCTGTAGATGGAGTTGCTTGTCTCTCCGGGAACTTCTCTTTACCATATCTGTGGCAGTTCACCAGAGTTTTCATCTTCCATTTCTTCTAAGCTAATCTCTCTCGATCGCAGCTGGCCTGCTGAGCTCTGAGAAACAGATGTGTGAGGTCCCTGACTGCTGCTTGGTGAACTCATCTTGTGCCATTTAAGTGCTAGTGCTGTGCTGCTTGATTTCTCCACATCCACTCCCTTTCCAATCTCTTCTCACTTTGAGCTATCACTCCCTCCACAGCCCAATCACAATGCAGCCGTGGATAAGTGAAGGTGTCACAAGGTGTTCTCTGATGTGTGTGAGAGGGGAAAAATGTTTGCATTTTCCTTCTTAGTCATCTTTTTCCAAAAAGACCACCTCCAGCTTTCCAGTGTTGGCTAATGGGCTCGGTGAGTTGGTCTAGGAGTAATCACTTTTCATCTCCAAACTAACTTCAGTCATCTGAATGAGCTTGGCATATCCCTTTTATCAGTTAAGTGTTTCTTCTGTCTCTGTAAAGCCCAGGCTAGGATTCATGTCCCTTGACTTTTCCTGTCTTTGTGAATTGCCTAGAGGATCAGCCTCCACAGAGAAAGGCAGGCAACTCTGAAGAAAGTCATTCATGCCAACTACTTCTTAGGACAGAATGAATCACTCTTTGGAAGTGACTACACTGATATGGGGGTGGGGGGCAAGGGAGATGTCTGGATAAGTAAATTAGATTAGATTTCTAAACTGGAACATGGCTGAAAATGTCAGAGAGAAACCTTATTGAAAATATATAGACCATAATCTATCACGAAAATAACAAAGAAGAATATAATATTCAAATAAAAAAAAAAAAAAAAAAAAAAAAACAGATTGGGAAGGTAAGTGATTTGTTGATGACAGCCCAATCCTCATTTGGAATAAACTGGCATCAGCAGCCATCAGAATCAATAAGATCATGTTACAAAACACCAGTTAAGGATGTGGACTTAAAATAACATGATTTTATTTTCACTAAATACAAAATGATAGAGAGGCAGCTGTGCTCTTAAGAAGAGCCAAGCAACTTGCCATACTTCTTCTATGCCCACCTCCTCTCCCAGCAGGGGAAGAAATGCTGACACACAAATGTTTTGTAAAATTTAACATACTAGAGAAAAAAAAAAAATCTAAACAGACATGCTGTTTTCTCAAGTAAGGTCTTTTATAACAGCAATCCAAACAATAAATATCCCAGTGGAGTCAGCCCATTTCTGCCCCACTGGGGAGCTCCACGTTCACTCTGCCAAGAGTGAACATTGAGATATAGTCCTGCTTGATGACCACAGGCTCACAAATATGTCAGCTGCCCTTCACCTTTACTCTGCAGTGCTATCTACATGTGGAATAAGGGAAACCTTTAAACTGTTGTCCTTCTGGAGTATAATCACTCTTAGGTTCAAATCAGATGTGCTGGTTTAATCAGTTCTTAAAAGTCTCCAAATGCTCAGGCATTTTACATAAGTTGCAAGGAAATGGAAACACAATAGTTAATTTGTTTTGAAAGTTATATCTTACCTTTATGGGATCATGGGATAAAAATCTAATGAATCCCTTAAATCTCCAGTTATCCAATAGGATAAATCCTATTTTATATTAACATATAAGGCTTTTTGCTTCAAATTACTTTTTTTTTTTTTTTTTTTTTTTTGAATAGTCATTATAAAAATGACCTCTTTATCCATCTTTAACATAAAATTCTGCAGCATTTTATGAGTGAATGGCATTATTACTAGACTGTGAGGTAGACTATAGGAGGAAAACTATAACATACCAAGTTTGATGACAAATTTCAGAAGAAATTCTGCTCTTCTTTCATAAAATCAGCTAAATGGAAAGATGGAACAAAAGCTACCACAGTACCGCACCAGGAATCTTTCATGAGATATCCATGCATACACCTATTCTCTTTTAGTTTTCTGAAAACCTCAGAATACCTCATAATGTCAAAGGATTTCTCTTTTGACATCTTCATGTGAATGTCAAGAAGTAAAGGACAACTGCTGGCAGACAAATGCTAATATTTTTCTACCTCCAGTGGCTACTTTTGTACCTCCCAAAAACATGCACACGATCTTGGCAAAAGTCCAAATGTTTCTGTTCTGTTCTGCTGAAGCATTGGCAAAAAGCCAAGAAATCAGCAGTTTGAGTTTCCAAGAGTGGGGGAAAAGGGGGGAATCTTCCCAGAGATTTTGGATGTGATAGGATTTTAATATAATCCAGGACGTTCCTTAGGTATACCTGCTCAGTGAGTCTATTCTAGGTGGCAAAAGGAAGCATTACAAAGTGGATGGTACTGCTCTGTACAGAGGAAGCCCTAAAAACCTGGCATCCAGAACATTTTTCAAAGTAATTCTACCCCTACTCTTGGCGTGGTGCCCCTCACTGCATGCAGTGAAGCTGTACTGAATTAACTATATCCATAGCTGAGGACTTCATAGAGTTGTGACAAATGCAGCTTTTTCTCAGGCTTTGCTTCCTCTTGTTTTCAAGTGCAGACCAGCTGCTAGAAAACAGTATATCAATTGTTGCTGCAAGCCACAGCTCTTAATAGCAAGGTGCTCCTGCAGCCTTTTCTGAGAAGACCATTTTCCCCATGCTGAAGCCACTAACACTGTACTGGGGCATTTGATTTATTTTCCTTGTGTATTTTGAGCAGTATCTGTTAACATCCAAATTATTCTCAGCTTCCTGCAATGCTCCCTAAGATACAAATAGTTCAAGAATGTATGTTCGTTTGTGGTAATTAAACCATCATAAAAGTTGCAATGTCAGGAAATATATGGTTTTCCACTCTTTTTTCTTTTCTTTCTTTCTCACTTTTTTTTTTTTTTTCCCAGCTACTTGTCTATTTATAGAAATATGCCTCACCATTTACTTAAGAGGCAGTGACATGGAGAAGCAGACATTTAGTGGAAGTCCATTTGCTTGACAAAAAAATCCATTACCTTTATCACCAGTGGAGATCAAAAAAGAATTACAATACTTCACCTGGGAATGAATAATGGAATTGTGAAATACACTGACACTCTGAAGTCACTGAAGTAAGCTAAATACTGATGTAAAAGGCAGAAAGTGTTTTTGATATGTTGCTGATTCACTTGATTTGAAACTGGAATGCACTTTCAGTTTGTGTTGATGACGTGAGCTTGTCTAATTTCTACCAACTCTTATTAATCAAGGGTCAGGGAATTAGCTCAGAGGAGAGAGTTGCAGAGGACTTGCACCTGCTTAGTTTAACTACACAATTAGCACAGTGCTAAATACACTGCATCCTGTCCTACAGTCAAAGATCAGCTGACAACTCCTTATACATCTAAGAAGTACTTAGATTAGTTATTTGACTGGCTTTAATGGTGCATCTATCATAGGTGCTCTATGACTCTCCTCTGGGTGTGTTAGCACCTTCAAGTCCTGCATGCAGTGGCAGAGAACATAAGCTAGTGTATGGCCAGATGACATCACTGGAGGTGTGCTCTGTGTCTTCATTCTGTGGCTCTTTGACTATACCATATATATCTGTACATTGAGTAGCTCCACTAAACATCCCTGTGGACCGAAACTTCATCACCTGTTGGTTGAAAGATCCTTGGCATGTCAACCTCCATATCCCAGATGTACCTCAGAATTGGTTCAGAAGCTAGCATGGGATGAATACGCTCCATTTGGGCATTCACACAGTGCAATTTTCTCAGTGCAGGATTTTCTGTGCAGTTTGATCTCAGCGATGGATAACAATATGGAACATACTTAATTTACTCATGTAGATGTTGCTTCTGTATCGTAACAGATAACTGTTTGACATATAACACAACCCATGAAGTCTAACCCAAGAAATTTTACCTTACTTATTATCTTATTTAGCAAAAGCACACGGTTTGTTATTAAAGGAGATTTGCATTACTCATGGGATCCTCTTTTTCTCATTTTCCCTGAGGTCAAGGAAGGAGGGGGTGACTTTCCTGCCTTGACGGAATCCACCCTACATTTCACTTCCAAGTCAAAAAGGGCTTTCTGAAAAGCTTCTGACAAGGAAAATTCTTTGGCCTTTGCAATGTCCTGATCCAGGCACTTTATGAGCAAAGAGAATTGCTGAGTGTGCTACAGTGTCATTTCAGTGTCATTGAAATAAATGCCATGGTCCCCTTGATCCACTGAAGTTAGGATTTCAGTCCATAATATCTAAGAAATGTCTTTTGATATCTGACAGCTTTTAATTCTGTAAACAACAGTAGTTCATCAACATACTTCAGAGGTAAGATATTCAAAGCTCTTTTATACACAAACAGAATACAAACACGTTCTAGAGGTACACAATCAAAAATAGCTTACTAATTGATTTTTTTCCTATATATCTTATCTATATGTACTTGTTTACAAAATGAAATAAACTGTTCAATTTTCTGGATTCTCTCTCTCAAATTAACTCAGTCTCATTTGTGTGAACAATTCATGATTCATCACAATGTCAGGAAGGTATGTCCCTGCTAGAACTAGTCAGGTTATTCACTATAGCAGAAGTATTTCATGAAAGAAATGTGTGTTTATGACCTGTGATCTGAAGAAAAGAAACGTGTTGAGTAGCAAGTAAGACGTGGTTTCTACTAGGCTCAAGGTAGAGATGGAGGGAAAATAAGGAAGAGGAGGAGGTGTAAAAAGGGCAATTTGCTGCATATTTTTATGGCATGTTTACTTTGCTAGATGCTTTGATCCTGGATATCCCATGAGAAATTGTGTTTTAGGTAGGCTATCAGTGTGGAATAACTGAAATAAGAACCTTCCATGTTTCAGGTAGGATCACAGTGTATTTTTACATAAAAAACATTGAATAGCAGGAGCATGCCCATCTGGAGGGCACAGAATCAATCGTAGAATCATATAATCATTTAGGTTGGAAAAGACCTTCAAGTTCACCAAGTCCAACTGTTAACCTGACGTACAGAATTCCATCACTAAACATGTCCTTTAGTGTCACTTACACACATCTCTTAAACACCTCCAGGGATGGGGATTCCACCATTTCCATGGGCAACCCCTTCCAATGCTTGATCACCCTCTTCATGAAGAAGTTCTTCCTAATATCCAATCTAAACCTCACCTGGTACAACTTGAAGCCATTTCTTCATGTTGTATCACTTGTCACCTGAGAAAAGATTCTGACACCCTCCTCACTGCAACCTCCTTTCAGAGAGTCTTAGAGATCAGTAAGATCTCTCATCAGCCTCCTCTTCTCCAAACTAAACAGCCCCAGTTCCCTCAGCTGCTCCTCATAAGTCTTGTTTTTCAGTTCCTTCACCAGCTTTGTTGCTCTTTCCTGCACATGCTCAAGCAACTCAATATTTTTCTTATAGTGAAAATGCACTACACCTGGCATTTTCTCATATGCCAGGTGTATTCTGACCATAGCCATGGACAAAGGGACAATTACTTCCCTAGTCCTACTGGACACGCTATTTCTGATACAAGCCAGGATGCCATTGGCATTCTTAGCCATCTGGGCACACAGGTGGTTGATGTTCAGCCGGCTATCGATCACCCCAACATGACTGAAGGTCTTTTTCTGCCAAGAAACATTCCAGTAGCTCTTCCCCAAGCTTGCATGGATTCTGTATCAGTTTAAGATATGCTTTCTATATCACTTTAAGGTAAAGCTTTTATCTGAAGAATGACTTCCTATTCAAACTGATTGCTTAAAACTTAATTTAAGTAAGATTTGAATTAAGCATATTATGAGTTCATGTCAGATAATTTATTTTCAGTTTTTATTTCTGCTTGTATGTGAGATGTAATATGTTCATTAACATAATGGCAAAGCTTAATAGGACAAAATGGACCTTCAGAAAAATAACAAATACAGACGTTAAATATAGATTGCAGGTCATTTGTGCACAAAAACATGGGATACATACAATTCTGTATTAAAAAAAAAAAAAAGAAAAAAAACAGATTTTCACATATGGTTTAGATGTTTAAATACATATGTCTTAAAGCTCTTGAAATTCACCAAGTTTAGAAAACTTTGATGCCATCCTAAAAATCTTTTTTTTTTTTTTCAAATAAATTCTTAAAGTGTGTACAAGAAGTGCATGCTTTTTTTCATTTATGTCACACAAAAATTATGTGCAATCTCATTACATTTTCAAGAGTTTACATCACATATTTTCAGTACACCTGTTATGCAAATAAAAATTGCACTTCCTACTGGAATTTAACTGACCATGACCACATTCCGTAGCAAAAGTTGTCATATTACTGAAAAGTCAAACACCAGAGTTTAAGGATTGGACCACAGAAATGTTAACATGGATTCTTACTTTTCCCACTTTTTCAATTACGTTGAAGATGAGCTTCATAAATGAACTTCATTGTGTACAAAAAGTCAGTCATGAATATAGACACACTGTGGGAAAAGGAGTTTGGCTAATGAACTGAAATGAGATGGCAAGGAATGAAAAAAAAAAAAATCCTGCAAACTCCTTTGGCAGCATCTAGTTATAAGTTTATCACAAGACAAGAATGATGTTTGCCACAGGAAAGTCTGTTTCTGTTCTCTTCCTGACAATCCTTATTCCAGCATCAATTTGCAACACTTCCATTTCCTGAAAGTAATCTTCCATTACCTTCAGTAATCTCATCTGGGAATTATATCCATGTCAGTATGAACATATTTTATATTGTCCATAAGGGATGGCAAATGTACCATGTGCAGAGACCCCAACAACTGCTTAGAGCCTTGACAACTGCAAAACAAAGATGTTCTGTGCTGGCCTAAGCTTGTGAGAATGAGAGAAGTGCTGGAGCCAACCTCATGCTTTGGGAGCTTTCCAACTCTGGCAGGAAAACTTTTTTTTTTTTTTTTTTTTTTTTTTTTGTAACAAATGGCACTAATGAGAACAATGGATTTCAGTAATTAGGTTAAGAGGCTTAAACAAACAATCAAACTAGAACAATGAAAGATGGAGATGGGAATGTAGATTATTGTAAGCTTATTGTCATTATAGACTGATAAAGGTTTAGAGGACTATCTGGAATTATTATAAATTATTTCATCATGAGTTTCATTCCAGAGCTGTCCATTTCGCTATCTGCTGTTCAGATTTAGAAACAGATAAGCTATGTAATAGAACTGGAAGAAAGTAGATCTGAGAACTGCTGAGGGTGAACTGACTGCACAGGAAGCAAATTCCTTGTTCATCCAAACAACAGCTGTAGTTTTTACAGAAAGGGAGATCAGTACATGAGTTAATGTCTCTAAGCTTTTGGAAAACAGCAGTAAAATCCCTGCTCTGATGCACATTTCACATAAGATCTTGAACACTTCATTTGAACCTCATTTTCCATTAATGAAAAAGTACAGTAAAAGGCAGAGAATTTTTTTGTTGTTGCTGAGTTGCAAAGCTTATGACATGCTCAATAGAAAGCTTGTCCTTGCATTGAGGTTGGTGTTTTTGATGAGGAATCAGGTTCTTTTGTTACACTCTTTGATGGTTCTTTAGATGTGAAGTTACTTTACCTTTTCCAAATTGCCCTGTTCTTTGGGATATACGTGGTCATGATGAACATTTTTGCAAAGAGATTTCATTTTTACAAGTTAGTAGAGAAACCAAGAAGGACATCATTTGTCTGAAGTGAAGATATATGGAACAACTTTACCTTATTCTTCAAGACAGAGTCTGCTATGATCATAAAAGTCAGTTTTACTCATAACTTCTTTTAGGAACAAGTGGAGCTTCTTTTCACGTTTTCAAGCTTCTAAAGCACTGTAAAAGATTGGGTTACGTGACATAACAGTAAGAGTGGTGTTGGACTGGAAATTTGTTTCTTAAAGACTATTGATTGCAGTTTGTCTACATTTAAGGTGAGAAAAGATAAGTTATATCTCAAGTATTAATTTTGTATTTATTCAAAATTTACTTCACAACCAATATGTGTATATATATATATATATACATATATATATGTATATAAACAACTTAGAGACTAAGTTGTGAAGTATATATACTATATATATAATATATAATATATAAATATATATTATATATAAATGTACATATATTATATACTATATATCATATATATAAATATATATATATGATATATGATATATATGATATATCATATAAAATATAAATATAATATATAAATATAAGAATATTTATATTTATATAAAGCCTAGTTTCAGGAAGAAAAGAAAACACAATTTCTACCATATGTAGAAATACCTATGTATATAACTTCGAGGTTAAAAGATACCCAGAAGAGGATGTGAGAAGCTAAAATTAATGAGGGAAGATGTTGGCATGACATGATGTATTTTTTAATGAATACTAGAAGAAAAGTATGACCTATTTGTATAATATAAAAGTATGACCTAATTGTATAATCTTGGATATAAACAATCTAATTCTTATTAGAAGAATTAGAAAAATTCTTATTAAAAGGCATTAAATAGTTAAAATTCTTAAAAATCTGAATTTATAGAAAGAAAATACCTTTGATATACTTCTACCATATAGGAACAGTTAACTTTCTAGCTTCTTATGATCTGGGGAATGCAAAACAACTTTCATTATAAATGAAGACTTTTAATTCAGTGAAGACAGATGGTTTAAACACAAATTGCTCTAGGAAATTTTTAATCCTCATTTTTAAACAAATTCTAGAATACTAAGGAAACTTCAGATAACTGAAAATAAACTGCTAGTGTGTTAATATTCCAAAAAGTCTGACAAGATGACTGGAGTAAGTGTAGGTCAATTAGTCTGACATCTGTTCCAGAAAATATAACAGAAAAACTGGGAAAAGAAATAATTACAGGATAAAATTAATTCCTGACAACAAAGTTTTATGAAAAGCTCATGTCAAAAAATCTCACTTTATTGTTTGATGAAATTGCAACATTGTTTGAATAATCAGATTTCTGTAAAACATTTGAATTTAACAACACAGGATGTTCTGATTTAAACATTGGCATCATATACTATTAATAAAGTAAATGTTTTATGAATTAAGAACTGGTTAAGTGATAGATCTTAAAAAGAGATTGTCTCCAGGAAATTATCAGCAGCTGAATGTAGTTATAATGGAGTTTCATGGGGTTCAGTAGCAGTCCTGACACCATTCAGTGACTTCACTGATTATTTTTGAAAGTAAACAATAAATCACTTATGATGACATTTGTAATTAAAAGATTAAAAAAAAAAAAAACCTTCATAACATAGTAAATAAGGATATAGCATTGAAGCGGGATGATCTGGATCTTTTCATAAACATGACTTTGAAAAGGACCTAGGGATCAAAGTGAAGGAGCAACCTAATGTGAGGTCTCAACATGCTAAGAGTACCGATAATTAACTCTAATTGTAGCCTGCCTGCAGATGCAACTATGCTGTTCTCTGGATCTGGGCTCTTTAATGTGCAATCAGCTCTGGTGGCTCAGTACTACACTGCTCTACTCTTCCTCTTCTGCTGGCTAGGATAAACTGAGACAGCTCAGATGCCTCAGATGTCTCTGCCACCATGATGTAGGTTTACCCTTGGTCACAATCACAGTACTTTCAAAGGGGAATGCAACGGATACTAAATAACCCTTCAATCTAGGAGGAAGGAAATAACAAGAAGTGACGACCAGAAGTTTAAGTCATGTACTTTTAAGCTAAAGTGTATTATCATTAATATATGTACCTCACTGGAAGAAATCATCATGGGAACTTCTGCCTTTAGTCAGCACTGTACCTTTGGATGCACATCATGTTATGTGAGGGGCTGTCAATCATTTCCTATGAGACATAGCTAAAAAGTGTTGTGCAACTCTCTTATTACTGTTTTTAAGAATAGTGACCTGGTAGCAATTTTTGTTTACTGCTCAAAATGATCAGCTGATAACACTCATTTTAGACTGGAAGAAGCTGAAACACCATACTCACAGGCAGAAGAATATAATAAGTATAGAAGAATTTGTAAAGCAAAAGAAAGTTCAAAATAGAAAGTGCTAACAAGTCAAATCTAAAACTGTGCTTCCAGGCAGCATGCTTGACAGTTGAAAAAAAGGCCTAGAGTGGCCCATGGTTAATGTTTTTCAGATGACAGAAAGGGTATGACCTTGAGAGGTCATCCCCTATCTTAAGTCAAGATCAATTCCACTGAAATCTGATTAAGAGAAAAATGAAATGCTACTTATGTTAAGCACACATGTATAAAAAATGTCCCTGCTTCAACAATTTAAATGGCTTCTAATCCAACTGAATTCCCCCCCCAACCCTGGCATTTCAGAAGAAATAGTAAGAGTTTCTCATACAACCTGTGAATGTATGACCCTTCCAGAAGAATCCATAAAATCCTCCAAATGTGCTGTGTTCTCAGAGGCTTCAGGCTAGAAGCCCAGAAAGCACTGCAGCTAAATCTGTGTGCTGGTAAACTAGATTAGGTCAAGGATTAAAGAGTGTCCCAACCCTGATTCAGCCTGGCTAGTGTGGAAGTGCAGAACAGGTTGTATTTTGAGAGCAGTAGAACAATGAGATCAATTACAAGTGACTGAACTTCTCAGGAGAGAAAAGGCTCTTTATTCAGGAATATGTTCTTTTAAATTCAGATTTATACAGGGATTCTATAATCAGTACTTTAACCTGTCTATAACCCTCCTGCCCACTGCTGAAACAAACAATAAACCTTCAGGACTCTATTTCTTGTAAAATCACCTTTTCTTTTTTTTTTTTTTTTAATATTTAATAACAGTATAAAGGATCTTTAATTTAAAGGCCTTTTTTTTTTTTTGGGGGGGGGGGGGGTGGGAAATGAATTTAAAGAGTGGTATTGAAATAATTTCCTGGTAAAAATGACCCTAAAATCCTATTTCAGCACTTTTTTAGTTAGTGTATGTTTGTGCTGTATACATCACTGTTACAATTTATTTCAGGGACTATTACTGTAAATTGGGTTAAATAGAGGAACCTGCTGCAGGCAGTGTTCTGTGTGTTTCTCTGGAATTATTTTGGGAAGCAGGCTAGTACTCTTCCATTAAGGATCTTCAAAATTGAATACAGTAAATATTGGAAGAAATATCTTCCCTGTTTCTAGATAAAATGGTATAAGAATTGAAAGACTTCTGATAAAATTTATTTGGAAAATATCTGAAGAGTTACCTGCATAAGAAAATCAGTTTCAGAATCTACTAGAATTACATCTTACAAACCCCAGCCACGGGTCCTGAAGTTGCACAGGCTAAAGAAATGTAGAATTTACTCAAGGATACATACATTAGATCAATTTAAATAGGCAAGACTTGACCTGAAAATAGTTAATGCAATAGGCTCATTCTGTTCCCACATGCTATCAGCCATACTGGTGTCAGTCCACAATAATGTATTTGGTTCCATGGGTTTCAGTTTGCAAAAACTAAGGCATTGAAATGACTTTTCTGCATTTGATATTTATTGTAAGTGAGAACAATGTTTGAAACAAGGAATGAAGATCATATTGCAACAGCACTTGCAAGTAGCACAAGAGATTAGGTGGGAACAAGAAATCAGGGTAGGGAGGGAGCAGGATCAGCCTTCAAGCACAAATAGAGTTTAGCTCACATTGAGTATGAAACCTCACCTGAAGTCCCTCTTGTCAGGACAGTTTACACTACAACCCAAACTCCATCATGGCCTGTCTCTTGTCCCAAGCAAGTGGAGTAGGTCCATTGGCAGGGGCCCTGGTTTCCATATGAACTCTGGCCATGTGTCTGATATAGGCACCGTTGTCTTGACCTTTAACAGCTCAAAGAAGTGCAGCAGACTTCACAGTGCTTCAAGAATCATGCTCCTTGGGCTGTGTGTGACGCAAAAACACAATGAAAAGATTGTGCCTGATAATTTTAAGGATCTTAAAGTAAAAGATAGGAGGTGGCAAAAACAAACAGATGCAGCATAAACAGTGAAATGAAATGCATGGGAATAGCCATAGGAATACCAGATAACCTCTCCTTCCACAGCTATTTTATGCAGAAGGTGCGAATTTGGCTTTAAAAGTGCAAAATGCAGTATGCATTTTCATACTCAGCTTACATAGATGGCATTGTTCTTTCCCAAGTGCAAGGGCAGTACGGCAGCAACATGTGTCTAAATAGTGTTTTCTCTGATAGACTTTAAAAGTGTTTTCCCTTTGGGATGATATCCACATCTCCTACTGCTTGCTTTGCAGTGCCAACTACACTAATGCTACTCAATGAACAACACTGGAGTGGCGGGCTGTAAACCATTTATAATGATCTATGGGCACTGCTTGATGAGAAATGTTAAGTAATGTTAAGGTCATGCATTTACTATCCTAATTCCACATCTGGGTGATCAGGAGGATGGACAGCAGCTAAAATAGCCACTCCCCAGCACCTGTGGTATATTACTTCTGCTGTTTTGTGAGCTCAGTGAGTTGTCTTTCCCAGGGTAAAGGCCGGGGAGATTAAATTGATAAAGATGGAGGAGAAGAATTTTAATAGTCTCTCTGAAGTCTCTCTGAGAGATACATTGGTTTTGCTCAAACAAAGCAAATCCTAGAGCCTAATGTATCAAGGTGGAGCAATATGCAAAAGACCTCACGTAGAAGATAGAAGATTTCTATAGACTTTTATTTCAGCAACTCCTCTCCTTATATGTAGATGTTATATTAACCCCTTCCCTTGTAACACTGTGTTACTTTGGTGGAGAATAAATTACCCCTTGCTTTAGGAAAAAAAATGTTGGATCATTAATGACAGGCTCTGAAAGGAAGCCTTTAAGCTGACTCAGGACATTTTCAGTAAGCATATTTCCCAGGCCTCTGCAGTGGGACTGGGAAAATTTACCACTCTCCTCTACACAGAGGTCACCCAAGATATATTCCTTAATATTTCTGTTAGTAAGCTATTCATGATACACCATAAGCACAAGTTTATATTGCCATTTATATTGCTATAACTTCTTGAGGAGTTTATTCCAGCAAAAACTCACCTATGTTACATGAGATCACATTATTGGTGTATTCTTGTACCTACACTAGCTAAACACCTCTGCCACTGGTATGTCTTCATTTTAAATTTTAGTTAATGTAATTGTTTTAAATTGTAGCACTTCATTGCTTTAAATTGTAGACATACTATGCTGAATGCAACACTGTATGCTAGTAGGCTGCTGTCTTGCCCAAAGCAAGAATTAACCTTGATTTTTTGAATTAAACCATTTAAATCAAAAGGTGTTGGAATTACAGAATCACAGAATCACAGAATTTCTAGGTTGGAAGAGACCTCAAGATCATCGAGTCCAACCTCTGACCTAACACTAACAGTCCCCACTAAACCATATCACTAAGCTCTACATCTAAACGTCTTTTAAAGACCTCCAGGGATGGTGACTTCACCACTTCCCTGGGCAGCCCGTTCCAATGTCTAACAACCCTTTCGGTAAAGAAGTTCTTCCTAACATCCAACCTAAAACTCCCCTGGCGCAACTTAAGCCCATTCCCCCTCATCCTGTCACCAGGCATGTGGGAGAACAGACCAACCCCCACCTCGCTACAGCCTTCTTTGAGGTACCTGTAGAGAGCGATAAGGTCACCCCTGAGCCTCCTTTTCTCCAGGCTGAATAAGCCCAGATCCCTCAGCTGCTCCTCACAGGACTTGTTCTCCAGGCCCTTCACCAGCTTCATAGCCCTTCTCTGGACTCGCTCAAGCACCTCGATGTCCTTCGTGTAGCGAGGGGCCCAAAACTGAACACAGTATTCGAGGTTCGGCCTCATTAGAGCCGAGTACAGGGGGACGATCACCTCCCTAGCCCTGCTGGCCACACTGCTTCTTATACAAGCCAGGATGCTGTTTGCCTTCTTGGCCACCTGAGCACACTACTGGCTCATATTCATCCGACTATCAACCATCACTCCTAGGTCCTTCTCTGCCAGGCAGCTTTCCAACCACTCATCTCCCAGCCTGTAGCTCTGCTTGGGGTTATTACGCCCCAGGTGCAGGACCCGGCACTTGGCCTTGTTGAACTTCATGCAGTTGACCTCAGCACATTGGTGCAGCCTATTCAAATCCTCCTGCAGAGCCTTCCTACCCTCAAGCAGATCGACACACGCACCTAACTTGGTGTCATCTGCAAACTTACTGAGGGTGCACTCAATTCCCTCATCCAGATCATCGATGAAGATATTAAAGAGGACCGGCCCCAGCACCGAGCCCTGGGGAATGCCACTAGTGACTGGCCTCCAACTGGATTTGACTCCATTCACCACGAATCTTTGGGCCTGGCTATCCAGCCAGTTTCATTGCAGAATTATGTATTTTCATTTATTCCTCCAACCATCTGCATCACAGTTAGCTTTAGAGGAGTCTATGAAATTATGGTGTAATGCTTTCCTTTCAATGTAATGCTCAAGTAAAAAAAAAGAGGCTTCAGCTCTGAGTTTTCTTAAATTTGCAGACTTAATCAGTCCTGAATGTTTAAATGTTACTAAAAGTTACGTTGTTTATTTACTTTATATTTATATATTTATGAAAGATAAAGGTAGATTCTGTAGTAAGATCTTGTCACAGAACATTTGTATTTTCAGTGTAGCCTTAGACCTTTGGTACTCAGACAGAATCAAAAAGCAATTGCCAACTTAGAAAATGAAGGAGTGGACATCAAGTTAAAGGCCACTGGCCAGCAGAACATGAGAAAAGAATTAACACATTTTGAGAGGAGAGCTTCTGGCCCCTGGGGGATGATATGCATTTCAGTGTTTCTGTCACTGCTCCAACTGGCTGACCTACAGATTGGCTCCAGACCTGGGAACAGCTTTCCCAGTTATCAGCACAAATGAATACTTCAGCAACTGAGCTTGTGAAATAGAGAATGAAGAAAGAAATGTGCTAATGAGGTTTTATGTAGAATTTTGTGAGTGGAATATAGAAATAATGAAATAATTCTTCAAAAGTGGTGGGTGGAACCCAGGAGAAAAAAAAAAAAAAAAAAAAAAAAAAGATTTTTTTTTGGCTGGGCTTGGAAAGTGCTAAAGTTAAGAATTTAGAATGCAGCAGTTATTAAATAAATAAATAACAAGAACAACATAGATTTGTGGTCCAAGATATGAAAAATGGATACACTTTCCAGACTTACATTATCCAAGACACTAGCATAAGTGTTAGTAATTATTAAATATACCTGCTGATTAATTGGTGGCCTGTTTGGACCTGAGTCTTTGGGAAATTTAGAATTTCATTCAAAATCAGAATAAGGTGGCAAAGGACCAAGGAGAAATTTAGAGTGTAGACTCATGAATGAATAATCTGGAAAGGCAAAATATGCCAGGAATTTATGAAAGGTTGGATATGTCAGTTCTGTTGGCGTAGGAAGGAATAAGCACCAGTTTCCTCAGTTAGTGGTGGTTGTTGCAGTAGATGTCTCTTGAATGTAGGTTAGACACTGCTGCATCTTCAGGGCTTCATTTTTAAATTCCATTCACTAGGAACCTGCAGCACTGATGCACTCAGTAAATAGATCCTGGATGATGTTTGCTTCTGTCTTTTGGGGGCTGCATTAGTGTCTTCAGGTCTTCACTTATGTCACCCTGGATTTGGCTGAAGTTATGACAGTATTTGCTGCCCCAAGCGCTATAGTCACCTCTGCCATAGCCCATACTGGTGCCCTGTGAGTCCTGCTTAGAGGACTGAGCATAAATCTGCTTTAAGCAGTCTTTTCTCTCTGTGACTCTGCAATAGCACAACAGAAGTGGACAGGAATAAGGAGAAGGAAATATGAAAATTCTGGGCACATCCAGAAATAAAGCAATTCTTGCAGGATGTATAAAATATGAATGTGCAAGCAAAACAACAGTACTCAAACACCTGCAATGAGAAAGGCTCTTTTGCAAATATACTTTTCAGTATTTAAATAGCTGTTTCTTGTAGCCTTTGGGGTAACAATACAGCTTGATTGCTGGTCATTTCCTACAATAGAAAGTTAAGGGACACCCACTATAATTTTACTGTAGTAAATAGCATCTGAAAAATTAAATGTGACTCTGCAAAAGCAGGCTATTTTCCTGAACTGCTTTGCCCTCTGAAATATTTTGATGGCACAACATGCAATGTTTATTGTTTTAGATGTCTTCCTAGCCTTCAGTCTCTCTCTCTGTCAACACATTACTCTTCAGCTTCATTGTGCTCTTCTTTCTTCTCTGGTGCCGTGGGAACATAAAGCAAATGTTTCTACTGTTCTCAGTTAGAAATTGTTTTTCATTATAATTTCAAGAGGGGCTTTGAAGTATCTACTTAAGCTCTCACAGCTAATAAGAGACAAGGCAGTTGCTATGCTACTTGTTGATTAAATGAAAAACAGATCTGATAACATGTGAAATCTTCTTAAGGGAGGTGTTTTCTCTTATGGAGATGAGTACAAAGCTGTTAAAACCTGAACTGCAAGCTTATATATCTAAGGTTAAATGCTTAAATGGTCACTTAAAGTTCCCAAAGTGATCAGTTGGCTATCTGTAGCAGGAGTGTCAGCTGGTGTAAATCATCATTGACACTAGCTAAGAATTTGAGCACTAGGAGCTCTGGGGCCAAAATGTCTATTTTGTATTGCTGGTAGTTAAAAAATCCAATTTTTCAATGAAGAAATAATCAAAAGAAATTTGATTTTTCTGAGGTCTAAAGAAAATTCTAGTGCACAGAAAATTCTAGTGGCACTCGAGAGAAGATTCTCAGCTCTGCCAAAACCAAGATAGTACATTTAAGGCCATAAATAACATGTAGTTTCATACCTCTTAGTCACAGTTTGAGAATGAGTTTCTAAGGAAAGCTCCAAAATAGAACTTATGTTTCTAAAATAGAATATAGACCTCTAAATTAAGGACAGCAGTCTAATTTAAAGCTCTGAATCTGTTTACACATTGGAAGTCTCTTAAATAAGCTGTCTCTTAAATAAACTCCTTAACAATATCCAAGATAATTGAGTTCAGTATAAAATATAAAAGTCAAAATTGCTTTCACTGTGAAACAGCATTTCATGTGAAGCATGACAAAAGGAGATTACAGAACAGTTGATTCATTAAATATTTTGCACAGGTAATAGGGTATGTATAATTTTAAATTACATACAGAAAAATGTAACTCCCATTTTTCCTATTACTCTTGAAAATAGACATCTCTGCAGCAAAGGAAGTAACAACCATGATGTTGTAGAAAGAACAGGTTAAAAACAACAACAACAACAACATAACAACAAAAACATATTTTTTTAGTCCAGTGACTTAAACACTGGTGGAAGAGAGCAGATTTTTTTCTGCTCCCTGCACTGTTTCATTTTGTGCATTTGTCTTTTTAAATTGAAATGCAGAAACAATCCACAGCAACAGAACAGAAAACGCTGATATACTTTGTCTTAATTTCCATAGTTTTGGTCCCACAGTTGTGGTTACTGTGTTAACTATCTGAGGAGTGGTGAATGACTCAATCTAGTGTACCTATAAGCTATCTTTTCACAGTAGATGAGGCCTGAGTTTAGCTCCCTTAAACTAAGAAGGGTTTTCTTCTGTTCCAGTTATTGGCAGCAAACCACCTGATTTTGTACCAGCTCAGAAATGAACAGATAGCAGGGGTCTGCATTCTGGTTTAACTGAGGAACTAACATCAACTATGCATATACAGTGGATATCAAAGCTTAAGACAGAAAAAGATACATAGTTTCAGATACTTTTCTGTCTTTATTTTTTGTTTTCTCCTGGCTGAAAAAACAAAATAGTTTCCATTGATTCTCTTCTGCTTGAGCGCTTTCATATTCCAAGGAATCTAGATTTTAGGTGCCTCCTTATGTGTTGCAATAAATGTCATTCTATGAAATGGGTCCTACACAGATGTGATCAAGATCTATTTTCCACCATCATCATTTCAGGCATATGGCATAATAACATTTCATTTATTGCCTTAATAATATATCCTAGTTGAAGAAGTAAATCTTACAGATCAACACTTTTTTTTTTTTTTTTTTTTTTTTTTCATGGTAATGATAGACTTTTCCTGGATATATCAGTTTCTGAAAACAAAGATACTTAAGATGTTAGAATAATTGGGAAAATATTTTTCTCTGTGTGTGTGTTTTCTGGAGAGGAGCTCAAATTAGGGAGATTCTTCTAGGGCAGAAGTGTCCATTTGGATACTTTGTGTAACAGTGTCCAAATGGATACTTTCCATTTTTAGTCATAGAATCACAGAATGGTTTGGGTTGGATGGGACTCTAAAAGATCATTTTGTTCCAATTCCCCATGCTGTGGGCATGGACACCTTCCACTAGATCACGTTCCTCAAGGTTCCATCCAACCTGGCCTAAACACTTCCAGAGAAGTGTTCCTATGCCTCACCACCCTCACAGAGAACAATTTCTTCATTATATCTAATCTGAATCTACCTCTTTCATTTTAAAGACATTAATCCTTTGTGGTGGTTTTACCATGCTAGGCAGCTGAACACCACAGCCTCTCTCACACTCCCCCTCCTCAGATGAGGAGGGGAAGAAATAAAGGAAAGAACAACTTGCAGGTTGAGATAAGGATAATTTAATTAAAGAGAAAAAAATATTAAGGAAATATTATTATTAATTAAACAATTCAACTAAAGGGAAAAAAAGGGAAAGGGGAAGAGGGAGAGGGAAAAACAAAACAAAACAAGTAAAGGCTATGTGGAAGTGCAGAGGAAAGAAATTACTCTCTACTTCCCACAAATGAGCGAAGCTTGACCACATCCTTGAAGCAGGGCCTCAACGCACATAGCCAGTATTCGGGAGGAGGACAGACGTTTTCGCAACGAGAGCCCACCCCTCCCCTCTTCTTCCTTTCTCCACCTTTTATTGCTGAGTGTGTCATCACATGGTATGAAATATCCCTTTGGTTGGTTTAGGTCAGCTGCCCTGGTGATGTTTCTTTCTCACTTTTTTGCCCACCCCCTAGGAGGGTTAGAGAAAGTCCTGATGCTGACACAACACCAGTGTGATACCACTGCTGTTCTAGCTCCAAGTGCAGAGCGCAGCACTGTATGGGCTGCTGCAGGGAAAGTTAACATCCCAGCCAGACCCAGTACATCCTTGTCCCATCACTACACTCTCTGACAAAAAGTTCCTCTCCAGCTTTTCTGTAGGCCACCTTCAGGTACTGGAAAGCCACTATAAAGCCTCCCTGGAGCCTTCTCTTCTCCAGGCTGAACAACCCCAACTTGTCTTCACAGGAGAGGTGCTCCAGTCCTTTGATTATCTTCATGGCCCTCCTTTTGACACGCTCCAACAGGCCCCACCTCTCAAGCCTGTTGATGTCCCTCTTGATGGCATCCCTTCCCTCCAGTGTGCAACTACTCCACTCAGCTTGGTGTCATCTGTAAACTTGCTGAGGGTGCACTTAATCCCACTGTGACACCATTGAAAATATTAAATAGTAAAAGTCCCAAAAGAGATCTTGGAGGAACACCACTCACCAGTGGTCTCTACCTGGACATCGAGCCACTACTCTTTGGATGCACCATCTAGCTAACTCCTTTTGTACCAAAAACTCCATCCATCACATACATCTCTGCAATTTAGAGACAAGTAGGTTTTGTACCTTTATTTTTAATAAAGTTTTGCACCTTTATTTTAACTTTCTTTTCATTTTCTATTTTTTTACTATTATGTGGGGTCAGGTTGTTGTTATTGTTATATTTTTGTTTCATTATTTTATTTATTTGTGTGTATGTGTGAAAAAAAAAGAAAGCATGCACATCCTTTAGCAGTTACAGACACAGTGATTTCAAGCACATAAAAGGAAATTATGTGGAAGGATAATTTTTTGTTTCAGATTTTCATTATTGCATTTGGCAATTTCATCTGATCTATGCTCTAAAAAAAGAAATCTTGTATTTCCAAAACAAACAAAAAATCCAGTTGCATGGTAACCAGCCCACATACTAAGCCCTAGAAATATCAGATCCAGAGTGCTCAGCACTTTGCCAAATAATTGAGGTGCCTTCAACAGATTACTTTATATGATAAAAACTGCAATGGGGATTTTAATGGCTACAGTATAAAAAATGATCTCGTAGTCAAATTATTTGCTGTCATTGAAGTCAAAAGGCTTACACCATTGGAGAAGAGGACTCTAGCACTTTACAAACAGCTTATATTTGTGCAGCCTGCAGAGGAAAGTTTTCCTCCATGAGAAAAGGGAATTTCTACCAGGCAACGTGTTCTGTCTGTCAAAAGGAAACTTCACTTTAAAGACATCGTGGACTTTAGATCCACAAAGAATCCATAAGAATAAAGGGGATGGGAGGATGTGGGGAGAGGGACAGGAAGGCCCCTCACTATTTGCCATCTTTCTAATGTTACAGCAGAAAAAGACAGGCACAAAATCACAAGTTTTTCCTCTGTTTTGCATTAACCTGGTAATTTCAAAGGTTGTAGCTACTGTGACATGCATGATGATGTGGGACTACTGGAGATATATTCAAGATTGAATAGCTGGAAGGAAGTCTGAAGCTGGTGTAAATGCCTTGCTAAGGGTCATGATGTAGATAACTATGATCAAAAATATCTTCCCTGTTCCCTTGATCAATGAGAAAAGATCCCAAATTTAAAAAAAAAAAAAAAAATGTCCTCCCCACAGTTCAGTTCTTCACTTTCACAAAGAACAAGTTAAAAGATTCTTATTCATAATGTGATTTCTCCAAAATCATGGACTTAAGCAAAAGTGAGCTGATGTCAAAGCACTAATTTAGATATTCTTGTTTTTCTGTCTAACACTGAATGGGCTTCAGAGTGGGCTTTTCTCCTCAATGTTACTTCCAATTAAAGTTTTTGATTCAATTAAATCCTTAATCTTTCATCCTTGAACAATGGTAGGTAGGATGTTGGGGTAAAAAGAGTTGTGTCTATGTAGATATTGAATGTTGAAATCTACACTGTTTGCTCAACAGACATAGCTAGAAATACCTGCCATAACACAAAATTGTATATAAGATCAACATTTTTGCTGAATTCACATTTGACTGGGAACACCAGACTTTCACTGTTAAAATTTGGAGGCAGTTTTGATTCCAAAGTTGCTTCATTTTGAACAATGGAATCAAAGCACCACTTTTCAGCTGTTTTCTCAGCCTAAATACACCCACAGTAATGATAGGGTACATCTCTTCACAAATGTATGGACTCCAGGAGAGAACTGATAATTTTTGGCAGCACTGGCAATTCAGAAGACTGATAGTGGTGAATCTTTGCAGAAATCAACCATGTTTCATTCATGTTGGTTTGCTCTTTACATCCTCCTGAGCAGTACTCAGTCTTCAGATTTCACAAAGTTCAGTCTGATCCAGCTGCTTGTTGCAATCCAGCCTATGTGTGTTTCTCACTGCCTCTTCTTTTCTCATTCTTGTACTGAATACTTTAGTCACAGGATTTTTAGGTCTGTGGATGTAACAGAATGATTGCCCCATCAACATCTCTTTTTATATGTTCAGACCTCCAAATCTATCTTTTGATTTAAATCTGGATGGCACAAGGGTAATCCTCTTCTATTCCATGTTCACCAGTGAAGTAAATAACTTACCTTGCAGGACAGACTAACAGGCTTCTAATGGTCCGGTTTCAACTGGTAGGATTTCTTGATCTGAAAAAATAATGGATAAATCACTGAATTCTTGATCTAGGTATTGTATTGTTGGAGCAGATCTACCGTTGGAATGAGACAGAATTCAGGAGAAGCAGTTGGAGTCTGGTATGCAAGATTTTCTGGACTGAAGCCAGAGAGCTTAGTAAAAACTTGTCAAGACAGACTGCTCCATCTTCTAATTGGCTGACAACTTCCGGCCCTTTGTGCCCAGTTATTCATACTGGCACCAGTAAAACTGGAAGAGATCTGTATCTGCTACAACATACATAAGTGATAAATTCTGTCAAAAGTGGATGAATTAATATAACTTTATGCAGACAAAACACTATTTTCAGTGGCTTGTGGGTTGCAGAACCTCTGGATCAAACCATTCATCTATCTCACTGAGTAGCTTGGCCTTTATAAACAACCTCTGTGAAGTTCTGTGTTGCTTTCTCAAGACGGTCTCAGACCTGAGGTCCAGAAGGTCTTCTGCACTGTCTCTGTTGTAAGAAAAAGGCATATGTAATATGGCATATGTAATATTACACAAGAATATGCTGTTCTGCAAAAATTTCTACACTTAGCAGTTGCAAATGACCAACACATTGTAAAGGATAACTGCACCTGACTATAAGTTTTTTTTTTGTTTGTTTTGTTTTATTTTTAGGTCCATACCTTTGATTATTTCATTTCAGAATGATCTCTGAGTTGAACTTCGCTTAAAACCAGCAGCCTATAATATCTATTAGATCTATTGCAGTTAAACACTGCAACCAGATGTCCAGATCTGTAGAAAACCTCCTGCAAGGCACAAACATCAAAACTAATGTCCATGTGATGTTCCTGTTGACAAAGGATTTGGAAGAATGCTGCATTAGGAGAGAAGCATGTGTGCACAGAGCAGTGAAGTGGGAAAAACAACACTGAGGAAAGAAACACTAGTGACTCTCCAAACAAGTGCTGAGACCACGACCCTCAAGACAAACAAACAAACAGAGCTCATCAGGAATGACCTTTTTTGGGGGGGGTAAAGTGCTAGCTGAAAGAGGCACAAAACTGTTCTAAGAGGAAGCAGGGTCTTGTTTGCTTCCTCCTATGTTCAGTTGAATAGGGCTTTGTACAGCCTTTGTAAGTTAATAATAATAATAAAGGGTTGATTAAACACCTGATTTTAGCACTCATATCTCCTCCAAACTGAAACAATCTTAATGGCTTATTTGTTTTGCTAGCCAGGAAGGCCAATGGAGGCACAGTAGAAAGTCCTTTATGAAACTGAATTGAGGAGGGACAGAAAAATCCTTGAGCAGACCATGGACCTCAAAACAGAGAAGGATATATCTGATTATCCCTTTGAGACATTCTGGCACTGAGGAACAGAGCAATGAACAAGAAACAAGAAAGCCACTGAGGCAGTGGGAGGCAGTGGCAGAAAATGCCTGCAGCTGTATATCAAATTATTGGGAAATTATGCCCAATATATAATATGTCCAGGTATCAGGAGTGGTGAGAGAGATTAATTTTATAAGTACTGTAGAGAAAGAAGCAGCAGGATATTAGGGTGGGAAAAGGAGTGACAGAAATGAAAGGTGGCATGTAGGTGGTGAGCCTGAAAAGAAAATATTTCAATCTCCAAACTTCCAACCCTGATTATGCAGCTGTCAGTCCTGCCCCTTTAATTAATTGATTAATTAAAATAAAGCACTTAATCTCTCAATTTACATATTATGCCTCCCACTAACCAGCGCTGACTGCGGGGCCCTCATCAGAAAGCTCCTTCCTATTTGAATTCGTGTTGGTTCCCAAATATATTACTTTGTAAATAGGAAATGACAACATTGGCTCAGTGCCCCAGTATCATCGCAACATTGCCATATGTCAGTATCATGCTAAACATAGTAAGCAGAAGACCCAACAATATAATTATTGAAGACATCTGTCAGCAGCACAAGCTACATCTGGGAGTAGTAGCTGTAATACTGGAAAAACCTATAAGAAGCAGAGAGGAAAGTCCTTTTATGCTGGCTTGGATTTTCAAGAATAGGAGCCAGATCCTCAGATGGTGTAAATTTAAGCCATTCAAAGAAGCTAATGAATCCAGCATCAGCTGATACTAGCTAAGAATCTGATACTAAAATTAAGGCCAACATCATTAAGTACAAGATTTAATATTTTCTATATAAATCTGAGTTTACAACACAGAAAATCATTTATTAGTGAAGTCAGCAGGTATATGCTGTCTTTTATCTCAGATCTGAAGGACTGGACAACTTTGGAAAGCTTCTGAAGATCAATAAAAATTCTCTTTAATATTCTTTGTATTTCGAGCAAATAACACTCTATTGTTACATTTCAAATAAATTCTTATAGGTTAATATATTTATATATTATTTTTTGAGTATATTTAACACTTGTTAAAGATTTTTCATCCAGAGCAGAGTAGTCAGTGCACAGACTGAATGTCCAGTGATGCATGCAGATCATACCTATTCATTAATCTGAGGGTAAGCTCCTGTTGAGAAGCCAAGTAGCTGTATTAGTGAAATGTTGCATTTGAGCTAATGTCCCTTGCACAAATCTTATAGCCATGTTTATGCCATGCTGTGCTCATGTTAACATACCATAGCTCTCAGCAAGACTATTCCAAACACCAGGTTGTTCTAACACTGGTTATATGGCATCTGAGATGGAGGTTACCCCCATTTAAATACATGGCAGAAAGGCTTCATATTGTATGTCTATAAACAAATCTTAAGGGCTTCCAGTCAGTTCACAGCTCTGCAATTTAAGTTCCAAGTCTAAAATGAGGTTTTGCATCAGTGTCTTCCACAGAGCAGCCAAAGGGATTGCACCTAAGAAACAATGACAAGAAGATTTTGAGCAATAATGAGAAAAGTTATTTTCCAAAGAAAGAGCCTTGTGATGTTGTTGATGAGAAATAAAGGAGAAGAAAGGATAATCTCCCCTGAAGAAAGCTTTTTCTACATGTTACAAAGAGCTTTTCGCTCATTTATGCTGCAGATTAATGAACAAGGGCATCTTTGCCCCTCAGTAACATTTGTAGTCAAGAGAAAATGAGCTTGCATATTCATATCTCTCCTTACTGTTTTATTACTTTTTTTTTGGTTTGAAAGATTTCTTTGAGCCCTAAATCAGCAACCTATATTTAATGAAGGATTACAATAAATAATCTAGACTGCATAATTGACAGAATGTAGTGTTGGATTTAGTTTGTTTTGTTTTTCTCTAAAACTGAGAAAATGTTCTTCCTAACGTCAACAAACAGAAAATTTCAGTGCATCTGAGAGAGGTATGCCTCTTAATGTGCTTCATTCAGCAAGAGATTCACTGAGACACTTGGGCATATGGTTCTTTTTGCGTGTGCCTATCCATGAACTAAGTGTCTAAACTCTTCTTGTGGTCAGTGAAGATACAGTCCATAAAGTCTGTGGGTCAAGAGAGGGATTCAGCTGACTGAAGGGTCTACTTTAACCTTGATGCCTTGAATTGCCTTCCAGGGGTGTTTATTGTTCTCACCTGACTGTAGTAGAAACACATCAAGTATAACATCCTAACTGAAGGTCACTATACATTCCTGCTTCTACTCTCCGACTTTCCCTCTGCAGGCTGGCAAGCAAGTTAGGCAATTACCTGAAGTTATTATTATTATTATTTTTTGTAATTATTATGAGAAATGTAAGAATGAATTCAAAAGAAAAATGATCTGATGCATACCTTCAACTGTACCCAAACAATCAAAATATTTCCATGTAATAAAATGTAAGAGCATTTTCTTTCCAGGATTTAGTTGTACCTTTTCCAGATGGGACAGAAGGGGAAAGAGGCATGAACACTGAAATGAAGAGAGTCAGGAGAACTGAATGCACACTTCCTGTGTTTTTCTATCATCAGTGTTCTTCAGTGAGCTGAACACTGCTTGAACCTTGAGTCAGGGTGATAGATGAGAGCACATTTATTCACCAACTGCATGTAGTTGTCTGTCAAAGGTTTTCTCTGAATGAATCTTAGGACTTTTTCCTCTGTTAACTGAAGATTGTTGTTATTATTATTATTACTACTATTATTTGTATTAAAATGCAGGACAATATGAATGGCTCAAGCCACTAGGGATTGATCCTGAACACAAATTTATCTGCATTAGCAAAACTCTCAGCTTCATTGACATTGCTTACATTTGGAAAATCTCTGTCTTGAATAATAGTTTGTAGGAACTTTTTCCAAGTGGGACTGAAGTGAAACTCAGATACACACCCCTAGCTTGGGGGTAGATTTTACTATTAGTGTTAAGGGAAAACACCCAGTTCAAACATTCTCTTTATTTCTAAAAATAAAAGACAGTTTAAGAAGCACAGACATACAGAATGAATAGTTTATTCTTGGCTGGTTGCAGCTCTGTAGTACATTTTCATGGTAGAGTTGAAAAGAGTGCATGGATTAAAAGGAGTCAATAATGGAAACCATGCAGGAGCTTTAGCACTACCAGCAGTGCCAGTAAGTGCTCTCTGCCCAGAGAGCTCATAAGAACAACAGTCATGGGGAGAACTATGCACCTATTGGACTTGTTCACCAGAAAGATTACATGTAAAATATAGCCTCAATTTTGTCAGTTTAACTGTGTTTGAATGATCTGTGAATTTTAGGGATAATGTGTATTTACCATGCATCACTATAGGACCCTTACAGCTTGTTTTTATTTGCAACATTATAGACATTTTAAGCATTCACTTAGGTGTAGCATATTTAATTTTTAATGGGCTACTGCTTGTTCTTTCAGGAGAGTTTCTCTATATACAAAGCAATTACTTTACTAACAGTGCTTGTTTAGCTCACCTAACCAGAGCAGTCACGTAATCTTAAGTCTTTTCATATCTTGCCAGCATTTTTATTAATGGAATAGGGTTGCTCCTGTCTTAAATATCTTTTGCAAATGTTTCCAGGCAGAATAAGAATATGAATAACCTAGTGTTCAGCAATGACTTTTGAATAGATACTTATTCTCCTGTCTGATTTTTGATAAGGGAAATACAGTAACCACCACATAGACCATGTTTATGTCAGTACACTTGATTTTTGTCT
The DNA here is from genome assembly GCA_011075105.1 of Heteronetta atricapilla. NCBI lineage: Eukaryota > Metazoa > Chordata > Aves > Anseriformes > Anatidae > Heteronetta > Heteronetta atricapilla. The sequence continues at coordinate 106,924,180 of CM021733.1, read as the reverse complement.
AAGGTAAGATAATATTTCTGTTCTTGCAGGGAGGATTTGAAGAAGTAGTAGATAGAGTCAGGAGTTCTCTTTGTTCACATTTCCAAAGCACTCCCCAAAGCTTATATTATTATTTATTATTATTATTGTTATTATTATTATTAATTATTATTATTATTATTGTTTTATTTAGGATCATGCTGCAAAGCCTGGCTGAAATTTTGAATTCCGTCTTATTTTCTTAATGTCCTTCTGTGATGTGTTTGGATTTCTTTAACACTTCCCCTTCATGAGGGTACATGAAGACACTCACACAACTGTATCAAACAACAGAGTACTTTGACTCAAATCTCTGTTAAACTCCAAACTGCACATCCTAATTCATTACTAGAGTCTTACATGCAATATCTGCTTTTCAGCTACTAGTTTCACAAAGGCATTTCATGAATCCTCATGGCAACTCATTCTTTACTGAATTAAGTCAGTTTCACACAACCCTCAGGATAATGAAATTTACTAAAAATAAATGAATAAATAGCATAATTATTTTATTTCTGTATTTGCAAAAACTGGGGAAGACTCTCATTTTGGTCAAGCCCAAAACCATAACAATTCTCCTATAATGTCAAAAGAAATGTCTTTATGTCAAACTGCTGTAAGCTGATAAAGAATTTGGCCAGGCCATTTTATACTGCATGGGAAATATATTATTTGTGATTAAGCTTCACAACATCTTTTCTACCATACACTCAGTAATCACTCACCCCGCCTCATCTAAGTCCCTGCCAGGATGCAGTAGAACATGACTAACGTACATTATATATTTGTTTGTTCCTTTCCTCCCTTGGCAATAATCATGTGCAGTGACCAGTGGAGTATTTAGAATATACCTTATATACTTACAATGGTCAAGGTAAGGTCAAAGATCTGCAGATTGCTTTTGCAGCAGGAGGTGGTGAGGTTTTTGTAAGTCTTTGTTCCCGTGGGAATTTATTTGCCACTCTGGGTCAGCTCTGAGGGAACTCTGTCTCTTGCACTGACACACTTGCAGATGTTTTACCAAAGCAGCTGCTCCAGCTAGGAATATTTTAATGTGACCATTTTATATGCTTTCCTCTCAGGATAATACCAGTGGGCTTGTGTTGCCTTTACCTTTCCCCCATTCACAGAAAACAAAGTCTTACTTATTTTTGCTCTTTCCACCTTTAAACTGAACCTAAATCCTTCAAGCTGTATCAGTGGAAAAGTTTTTATTTAACATTGCACTGTATTAAAAGCAGCTCCTATAAAGTACTACTGTTTTCTATCTCTTTAATAGAGAAGATGTTCTCAGAAGGCACTACTTGGAGTTTAACAATTGCTGTAAAGTAACCATCTAAAGGCATTAAAAGATGAGGAACATAAAAATATTTCACAGTGGGAAATCAGGAAAAATGGAAGCAAACAATGTAGAAAAAATGAAGTATACAAGGAAAATCCAGCATAATGGAAGAAACACATTAAAAAAAAAATAAGGTTACTTGAAAATAGAAGAACATTCCACATTTGAAAAGTAAAGCAATTGTGATAAAATCTCTTTTTTTTTTAAAAAAAAAAAAAAGTAAAATATAAATACAAGATACAGAATTTGAACAACAACAACAAAAAAAAGATAGCTTAACTTGCTGACTTTACTAACTATAAGTATTGTTATTTCAGAGTAGAATTGAACAGTGCTGCAGTCTAGCTTCAATGGAAGATTATAAAGGGTTTGATCACTACCTGCCACATAGAAGAACATTATTTTCCAGCAGACTAGGCCCAGGGTCTCATTTTAACAAGAGCACTTGCATAACTTTGAACATGCTTAATTCAACACATTCCCTTTAAATTAGATTAATTATCACAGTGTTTTACCTTAAAAAGCTGTGATGAGATTGTGTAATTAAAAAATAAATAAAAAATAAAAATAATTATAAGAAAAAAAAAGATTATGTTGCTTTTAGTATAGCATATTTCTTTCATTTTCTTCCACATTTAAACATTTCAGAACAATGAACTCTGAAAACAACTTTTACTATTGACTCCTCTGCATTCTGCCTTCATTTGTAGAGGGTCACAGGCAGCCATAATAACAGCCTCAAATAAATCTTTCAAAACACACTGCTTTGAAGTATAAAAGAGATACGTCTCCATTTCTCTCTTGTGTGTATTTTCTCAAACCTTTTATTTTTCACAAAGGAATGCAGAGGTGACCTGACACAAACAATTTTTCTTGACAGAGTAATCAAAATTTTCCTGCCTGAGTAAAGCTGAGAACTCTTTTCCTGAGTGCTACCTGGGAACATAAAGGCATATATCTTGTTTGTGTCTTTTGGAAAAATATGGACTACAGTGTAAAAGAGGATAGATAATTGTATTTACAGCTAGAGTCTTATCAGTCTTCTGATCTTTAAGAGAGAGAGATCTTCCGTCTCACATGGAGACCCATTGACTTCATTGAATGTAACCATAAGGGTTTTGAGGATTACAATCGTAATGGGCACAGAGATGATAATCTGTTATACCCAAGACACCTCAACACCTATCTTCTACCTCAAAAAGTAGCAAACTCCCCAGGTTTTGACACCCTCCATGTGTAGCTCCTGCTTGAAGGGCCAAGGCTTGTAAGTGTGCTATGAACTCATTTCCCAGAGTATCACCAGAATGAAGTAGTTGCTTCTTATGCTTATTCACTCAGAATGAAGAACCTCTGTGATGTAGAGGATTTGCTGTCATCTATTTTATTACATTTTTATTACCAAGTAAAGACATAAATACTCTGAACTGCCAGACTGAAGACAGTTTCTACCAGACTGCAGACAAAGAAAGTGGAACTTCGCACAAGAGGGGCAGATAGGCACTTCTGAGGGAATGTGACTACTACAAATGTTTATACTAAAGAAAAAAAGAAAAAAAAAGAAAAAAGAATGAAAATTCCCTTTACAAAGAAAAACCTCTCACATTTCTTGGCAGATTCTTGTCAGAATTCTTTTTGCACCGTCATCTCCCTCCCCCAATCCCTACCGCCCATCCAACCTACCCCTACACTTTATCCTCAGGTCATCCAAACCTGTCTGGAGCTGTATACCTGTGTTTTCCTGTACGGAAACCAAGGATGGGAGGGAAGAGCAATCAGGTCTTAGCAAGGGCAAGGCATGCACTTGAGATGGGGATCAGACAAAGTCTAGACAGATTCCATAGCTTTTTTTTTTTTTTTTTTTTTTTTTTCCCCAGATCCTTTAATACTAACCATTTGGTCTTTATAAAACATCCAAAACATGTATGTATTCATATTCTTGTGTGAAACATAAAAACAAACAAACAAACAAACAAAAATTGCTGCAGTCTGCTATTCTGTTCGGAGTTTGTTATTGTAGTATATGCAACGTCTTCTCCTATTTCTTATATTATTTAAATATGTACATTAAAAACATTCAAAAAGACTAATTGGAAAAATACATGTCTGTAAAAATGGTTTTAACTCATTTGAGAGAAGACTGTGAGTTATTCAATGTGTACTTATTTATAAGAAATCAGTACACGAAGGACTTTCAGATGGTGACTCTCTCTTTTTGTTGCCTTCTATAAACTGTCTTGTACTTTGCAAGGAACAGAAGTTCCTACAGCTGCACTCATGCAGTGTGACAGGAGTCTCTGTGCCATGCACAACCACTACTGGCCACCTTCCCTGCACAAATCAGACAACAGCTCCATGGTAATGTGAAAGGTAGTAAAGTTGATCAGCAGAACTTTGATCAGCTGTTCTAACAATGCTGCCTTTAAATGTTATACTGTTAAACCTGTTATATATTAAAAAAAAAAAAAAAAAAAAAAGAAATAATAAAAAAAAAAAAACTCCACGAGGACAAGCCTGGAAGATAATGGATAATGGCTTGAATAATGGGTAGTTCCAGAGATTTTGACAGACATGAGTGTAAGTCCAGAATTTATCTACTTTCCTGGTATTTTCTCATCTCATTGGCACAGTAAAGCTTCTTAAATAATATGGAGTGGGAGAAAACAGCCACACCAGATGATTCTGCCTCCACTCAGCTCCTATTTTAAACAACATCTCATTGAAGTTTATAATCAAATACTTATACATTCTCCTTTATGGTATTGGTAAGCAATGGTCCCTTTGTCTACAGTCTGTCTCATAAATATAAAGTCAACTGTTATTTCAAGTTGTATTAGATCTAGGTATAGAAGACCTTTGTTAACCTAAATAGTTTAAAATTCTCCTAGTTATAACTAATTTTCTTAGAACTCTGCAGTTAAATTTACATTGGCAAGTTCAAAGATTGCTCTTTGCCAAGAGAAATTTCATATGGAAAAAGACATTTCATATCCACAGAGCTGATGAGTATGTCTGATAAAAAAATTGAGTAATATGCTATCCATAATGTATATATATTATTACTCTGTGAGTGGTAGTAAAGTTTAGGTAGCTTTTGCAGCAAATCTCCTTGGGAAACTGGAGGTGCAGAATTATTATTATTATTATTATTATTTTCTATTGTCATTTGTTCTTTAATCTTGTTCTCTCTCTGAACAACACAGACACCAAAAGGTAGCTGTTTTAGATTTAGTTCTCTTTTGAATTTTCCATCTTAAAAAGTATCACACTTATCAAAATCACTGATTGGAATTTGAGAAAGCTGACTTTCCCAACCTTTTTATATTTTGTTAGAGTCATACAGAACTGTGTTATTGCAGAAATTGTTTAATTGTAGAAATTCAAAAGGATACACAAGATTCCCCCTCTCCCCCAAATATATAGAAAATAGGAAAATGAAGGGTTATCAATTAAATCTCTGCCAAGCCCAACATGAGAGCTAAGAAAGGTTCTACCATCCTTCTCTATGTGGAATTTTTTTTTTTTTTTGGACAAAAATAAAAGTATCAATGCACCATCCTTAGCCTGAAAGTTTCACACAGCCTTGCAGCATCTAAAAGACAGTTAGAAAGATGTTGATCTATCTTCTGAATTTCTAGTTTTTACAACGTTTATTTAAATCGGAAGTGTCGATTGGAAACAAAACTGATTCAAAAATGGGATTTGAAAATAGTTGCAAGTTTGTATAACACTGTGGGAATACAATCTCAGGCAGATTGTACACAGGATGTCTGGCATAGATGTGAGGAGCCAACCTGGTTGGTAACTTGCAACATTTATCATACATTTGGATGGTTTTGGTGAACTCACCAAAATGCAGCACGCTGACCTGTGGTGCTCAGGATGACTACACTGTGTGTTTTTGATAGATCTGGCAATAACCACCAGAACATCTGCAGTGCCCTGTGTGATTTCTGAATGTCAAACAGTCTCATTAGAATCATTATTATGAATGCTGTGTCAAGTCTTTAAATATTTCAAACATATTTCGTCTAACAGGACTGGTAAAGGGCTAGCATACCATTAGTGTCATCAGTCCGTAGACTGACATGTCTCAGTCTTGAGTTGGAGATAGCTCTGACTTTATAGAGCTTTAACTGTCTTTCTCAGACTTCTTCCAGGTAGGGCAGTTACTAGATAATCAGGAAATTCATCAAGTACATCCCATTATGAAAGAGTTTTTTCTTAATAATGCCCTCTTGAACTGCTCCAGTTTTATCTTTATGTAGACAGAAAAATAGCCCATCAATGCTCTGATGTTTATATTATCCAGCTATTTGTGAACTATAGAAATGACTACCACTGTTCAAATATATATAATTTAATTAGCATTTCATGAAATAGGCTTATTATTTCCATAGAACACACATTACTTTTATAGTCAAATAAAGTGCTAGTAGTATTTGTTCAAATATCAGTGACTAATTTAATTATCAGTTCAGATTTTGGCTAAATGTGAATTTGGTTATTATAAAGTTTATTAATATATATTAATTTTTCAGTCAGTTCTTGTGGATCATAAAAGACATTTTTACATTATTTATTTATTTATTTATTTATTTTGGTTGCCACAGAGATAGGAATTCTTTTTGTTTATTTATCTATCTATTTATCTATTTATTTATTTGTTAAGTGGATCCCTCTGGTACATTTGAGATATTGAAGAACTCTAGTAGAGTTCAATAATTGTTAACTGTGCTATTATGCTTGAATAACTGAATGGTACTCTTAATTTTATTAAAACATTCACATTTTTAACTGAAATACAGTTTGCATAATAGATGCAGTTCACTTATCTACCTCATTCAAGTGTTTTCATTGTACTTTTGTGATTTCTCATTATCTAGCATATCTGCCTTCTGCCACTTACTTTCCTCCCATCTGTTACAAACCCATTTTAATTATCAGTCACTATTATGAACACAACAACAAATATTTTATCCTTTGGGGGTCTGCCCTTTCCCCATTGTCAGAATTATTGTGAGGTAATGTTTTCAAGTATAGCTTTCATAACAGATTAGTTTAAAAGATCTGTTTCTATATGCATCAGCTTTAAAATATTAGGTTCTAGATCCAGTAAGATTATTTAGCAATTCAAATTAAATCATATTTTTCAGAAAGATTTATCTGCTTAATATTTTAATGTGGATATTTTCAAAATAAAACATTTGTTCAGAGTATTTCTACAATTTTAAGTCAGAGATAATTGCATTTATTCAAGATATTACATTTGTTACATTTTAAGTTATGAGAACCAACTGAACTAGAAAATCAAAAAGAAATGAGAGATCTATTAAAAATGGTAATTGTTACAAAATTAACAGGAAATTAACTAAAACTTAACAGTAAATATATAAGGGAAAAATAAAGTATATGAAGAAATAAATAATCAATATATTTAGTGGGAAAACAATCTCAAACTGAATTCGAATCTCAGTTAATTGAGTATCAAATGAGTATCTGAGCTGCATAGAAAGAATCTCTACATTATATTTTTAGCACAGTAAATTTATATTATAATGCTGTTAAAATTATTATTTTAAAATATACTAGCAACAATTTACAAAACATTTTAAACCTATATTATTTGGTTTTTAAGGTTTTTAAGGCTCATTTCTTTTTCCACAGAATATTAGTTAGGAATGTGAGATGTAAATTGTGTTGCCTTTGTATTGTAATTATTTTTGTCATGTTACAATGTGCAAAATGGGAGTGTGGCATGGATTTCAGCTTGCATTTTTTAACCTGTTTTTCCACTAAAAAATGGAAGAATTAACATTCTCCTCTAGAGAATAATTTATTTTTGTAACAAAAATATTGAATTAAATGTTTCATAAAAACTCACCCTTTCAGATTGTTCAGGACTCACCTATTTTATAGAGATTAAGTTCCCAAATGTCCTGAATTTTCTGAATGTTTTCTTTTAGTCAATGTATAAAACAATCAAAAGACCTGTAAGACCTGATTTTTTTTTCCTGTGAGAAAACAGGCCTTCAACACTTTTAAAGAGTAATTGAAAAAAAAAAAAAAAAAAACCTGTTAGTTTATTAAAAATAAAAACAAACAAACAAAAGTAAAAAAGATTGGAAAGTTGTCACAAAAGATCTATTGGATAACTTGTTTATGAATGGAATTAGGAACTAGCAGAAAGTGCAATTTTAAAAAATCACATAAAATTCAGGGGAAAAAGATAAAAATTGTTACACTCTTTACATGAATATCTTTATGATTGCTTGTTGCCCAGATTAATTTAGTTGTTTTTTTTTTGTTTTTTTTTTTTCCACACATCAACCTCTATTAGATCTAAATATTATTTTCTCAAAATAATTTCCAGAATTTATTTGAGTATTGTGCTTATTTTCACAGAATGCATCCTTGTTTCTGATTGCTATTATTAACAAGTGTCCTTTAATCTTACTTCCTCAAACAGTTCTCAATATACAGGAGGACTTTCAGTTATATACATGATTCATAAAAATGCCTGACAATGTCTTTTAGACCCTGTATTGTTGTTTATCACTTGACCAAACTTTATTTGTTATGAGATGTGCTTTCTTAGTTCTATAGAATAGAACAGAACAGAACAGAACGGAATAGTTCAGTTTGAAGTGACCTTCAAAGATCATCTCGTGCAATTGCATGACTATTTCAGGGATAACCAACAGTTAAAACATATTAATGAGGGCATTGTCTAACTGCCTCTTGAACACTGTGAAAAAGTTTTCTTTCTGGATCCTTGTCCAGGTAAATGTGTTGTCTTGGCCTCATTCAAAATTCTGGTAGACCTTCCTCTGTGATGTTCATAATCCTGCACTAAACTGGTTCGGATGTCAACACTAGAAGAGATTGTAAAGTATCATGTTGATATGGTGAACAAAAAGTGGAAGGAGGAATGTGAACTCAATATAAAGAAGGAGATTGGAGAATATGGTTGGATGCCAGAGGTTGAGGGAAGAGAGAAGTAGACCAGATAGGGATCCAGGTGTTAGGACAGCAAGAGGCACAAGCAGCTAGACAGGACTGGGAACAATGACTGTGTTGGAGGATTCTGCTAATGGCAAAGCAAGAGGCGTGGGGCTGAAGGTTGTTGTGGGAGGAAAGTAGACATTGGTTATTAGCACTGACAACCAGTATAGCATTTTATCAAAAGTGCATGAAAACTCCCGATGGTCCCTGTTAATGTGTTCTGGTAATGGTTGAATTCCTTTCAGATGAAACTGAGATGCACTACAGATTCTCAGTCACTATGCTCCCTTCTGTGCACTACTAAGACTTTTGGCTGAGTAGGCTATCTGTGGCCTTTAAGACTAAGGAGCAAGGTGGCTTGTATTCACATTCTTAGACTCAAGACTCTGTGTATTCACTATGCTGAATGTTTGGCTTGGGTATTCTCTGGACTTCAAGTGACTTTGAGTCACTTGATAGCTTTTGTAACTTGAATAGCTTTTGTGTGATAACAAGAAATAATGTAAGAGTTGGGGTATGGCCTGCCATAATTACGGTTTTGTAGATCCACATGAAAATGTGGATGCAATGCAAAATATGATGCAATACAATAGGAAGTGTATCTGAGGACAAGGTCTGCAGAGATATGTGGATTGTCCTGGGCAGGGATAGGCAACCTGGAAACATGCTCTATGCTGCACTGCTCTATCACTTCTGCCTGGGTTTTCTCTGGGATAAAGATAGTTGGAACATCTTTGACAGCAAAGAGAAGGAGCTGTTACAGGTCCAATATAAATAAATGGGGGACCAGATCTGGAAGCAGCTATCAGATCTGGAAGAGAGAAAAGATGCAAAGTTTTTTATTGTTGTTGTTGTTGTTGTTTTATGATTTTTTTCCACATTTATGTTTCGGTGTTCACCTCTCCATTCATGTATTGACCACCTTGTCTTTCAATATTTGAGATTGCTCTTACTGGCAAGTTCAAGAGAGGAACAAAAAGACCCGCTGTCCACTGAGAATGAACTGCATTCCTATCTCTAATTCAGAAAAGGGAAAAAATACTAGTGGTGTGATTGATGTTACGAAAAGCCTATTCCACGTAGGACATTCCTAGATACCTCTATCAGAATATTAAATTTCAAACTTCACAACTGATATGAATATTAACTGATTTTTATTGAAATATTCAACTGACATAAATATTTCTGTGATCAACATTTTAGCAAATAATACCCTTTAACCTACATTTGATTGATGGTGAGATTTGCAAACTTATCCTTCATCATCATTTAACATATTTGTAAATGTCAAAGAAATGTACAAATTGTTCAAGTGGAGTGTTTTGACAATACTCCCAAAAACATTATCAGATTTTTTTTTTTTTTGGGGGGGGGGGGGGGGGGCAGAGGGGGGTATTCCTTTGGGGACCCAGGATTTGGACTCAATGATCCCTGTGCGTCCCTTCCAACTCAGATATTAAGTGATTCTATGATTCTACAATTATAAATAGGTGGGATATTAAAAAGTAGTGTGAGGCAGAGAGGTGATCAGACTTCAATTGCCAATATTCAAGGTTTTTCTGGGGCACTTTAAAATCCAGTGCAAGTCCTACATGCTCTGGACAAACTACTCTGGAAAGTAGAGTTGGAAAGGATACCTCTTCCTTTAGACAGAAAATGCTTTTCTTTTGTATATGAATTTCACACCTTGTCTGATCTGATTTCTATATTTGACAATAGTTTGGTTTGGGCTCTGAGGGAGATGCATTTCAAAAGGAGAAAAAAACTCTGTTTGCAGCTGTTTCAAACCACATGAACAGATTTCAGCCACCTTAGCGATTCCCCTGGCAAATCTACATTTCATTCATAGAACTTCCACTGAGAATATTGATTGCAATTTCTAATACAGGCCTTGAAATGTCTATGTGTTACACCTTCTGGCCTTTATTTGCAGCTTTGCATAACAAAATAATTTTGAAGACCACAAAGTACAACTATAATTACTAATTTATATATTTTTAATTTTAAACTTTAGTACATTTTTGGTTTTGGCTTAAATAGTTCTTTGGCAAAATTACAGTATTTTTGTAAGTGATGACGTTGCCTGTTGCAAACTGGCTGTGTAGTGCTGACACCAGCAAGTCCAAATGCCAGCCGATATTATAAACAGCAGTAGCCCTGGGATAAGAATAGTAAATGAGCATACCTCTAATTAAAGTTCTCTGATAGGATTAATCAGTTGACATTTTGCCACATAAATCAATAGCTGGATTTCTCCACCACCAAAAACCTTCCTTTTTGCTGAGGAAGCTATTCACCCTTAGCTAGAAAGTCAATGTTTGAGGCAGATGATTGATTTGCCCTACATTTTATGCATTCAAATTCAAAATACAAACAACAGATGGCTTTCTCAACAGTCCTAAACCTAGATTTGACTGGTATAATCCACTCAACACTGCTGGAATTCAAACCCTGTAAACTTATAATGAACTATGGATTTCTTTTCTATTCTATCTCAAACATAACCTGTCCAATTTAGCAGGTACAATATCAAATGATTTAGACTTCCAAAATGAGTACTGTAATATAAGCACTCTTATGTCACTGTTCATAGCTGCCATGGCATTGAAGCAATGGGCAAAATAACCTCTCACTGGTCAGCACCTCATTAGGAGTGACCAGAAGAAACCAGGCTGCTCCCCACATTATAGCCTTCACCAGTTGGACCCTCCAATTAGTTCATGTTACTCAGAGCTGTTACTTGTTTGAATAGAAACTCTTGGGCTGGGCCAGCGAGGATTTGTTTTTTAATTAGGTAATTATAAATCCCTAATTATGGGTTCATAATCTTTCTAATATCTCTTCTTAACTTTGGCACCAACTAGACCAGATGACTTGGACTTAGCCTCATCCTTGAGGAAAACGAGATTTTTCTTCCAGAGATAAGACTTGTTTTCTGTAGATCATGTGTGACTGGGTGTAAAGATTACTAGTGTTTCTTAAGTTGCTTAGACAAGGCATTAAGGTGCTTTATATATGTATATATATATGTATGTATGTATATATAGTAAATAGTGAATAAATTCAAAGATGCCTTCTTATAGCTGGATCTGCATCTACAGAAGAGCAATAACAAAACATGTAAGAATATTAGCATACATACATTATAACTGTTATAGTTACATGTTCTTTTTTTTTTTTTTCCCATGGTAGAATGTAGAATTACACAAAGTTCAATAAAATTGATTGTAAACAAGAGGAAAACTGGACACATTTTATCAACATTCAAATAGCTTTCTGTTTCCTTAGTGAGAGAGCTGGCACTAGTAAAAGATGTTACGAGACTGTTACACTTCCTCAGTGAAACTTTTTTTAATCACAAGATTGGTTTATCTTCAAGAGTTACTTAAATCCAGAAGTACACCAGAGGAAATAAAATAAATAAATATATAAATGACGTTAAGAAATTAAGAAATTAAGAAAAAGAAAGAAAGAAAGAAAGAAAGAAAGAAAGAAAGAAAGAAAGAAAGAAAGAAA
>CM021733.1:106861254-106912292 GCA_011075105.1 Heteronetta atricapilla | reverse complement strand
AAAGAAAGAAAGAAAGAAAGAAAGAAAGAAAGAAAGAAAGAAAGAAAACCAAATTCACCTCAAAACTCAAAATGGAATTTAAGGAATACCAAAAATATTTGAAAATGAGAGTCAAGTTCCAAGAATAATCAAGGAAACAGAAAGGTAAGAGAGATTTTAAAAAATATATATATATTGAGTCTTACTCCGTAGAAAAAGTAACCTAAATTTAAAAGAAAACATGGTAAACAATTAGGCTAAGTAATCCCACATTAAATTAATCATATTGTTGGTTAACAAGAACTGTATGAATTTGATATGTGTTTGTTTATTTTTCTGCTTAAATTTTTTCTTCAATCAATAACTGAAAACCCCAGAATTTGGTTCCACGAATACTTTCTGGTGCAACTTCTTCTGTAGCATACAGTAACTTTAGACTACAAATTTATAGTTATAGATCTGATATATCAAGGTTTTTGTGTCAATCTCTATGGTTAATCTGAGGCTTTTACTGTGTACAGCATTAATATACATCAGAAGATTATGCTTTTTAATTGTTCTCTCAAAAACACTGAAGAAGTGCTTTCAAATGCTGAGGACAAATAGGCAAAACAGATTTTGGAGTCATCTCCAAAAGAAAGCTGGAGCATTGGATGTGAACTGCACATACAAGACATGGAGAAAAGAAAAAGATATATTCAAGAGAGAAGGTGGTATGATTTAGCACACATTTTCCTCCACACAGATCTCCAATAAATTCTTTTCTTGGGAAATAATTTTTTCAGTCTTCCATTCTTTTTGTGTTGGGTTCTGGTTATTGTGTGGGTTGAATAGCAAATATTTGGTAGTTCTGGGCCTAGTGAAACTATTTGAGAATATATTGGTTGAGTAGGAATCAGATGTCATGAATTGTGTGGAATCTATTTATTCTAAATCAGCTGTGCACTTTGAAATTGGTAAATCCAGTTCTTGACAAATATTACACTTTTACAGTTATTTTTGAACTATGAGATGGAAATGCAGAGTTAAGGTCAGCAAACAAAATCAAAATACTGCAGAATTAATTGCATACGCCTCATCTAAATCACCGGGAAAGAAAAATGGAAAGACATGGAAATATTCCAAATGAGGGGTCAAGTTTGTCTTTGCATCTCCCTTGGATTCAACTGATTGCACAGAAATAAATTTGAAAGCAAATTCTACTTATAAAACCTCCATTGTATTGATGCATGCACCAGTTATTCTTATGAATAAGGATAGTATGCTATAGCTGTTTCACAGACAACCTAAGAAAATTTATAGCCCCCAAATGAATCAATTTTGGGAATAAGAATTTTCAAATGGTTAAGACTCATTTTAATTAGGCTTGAGACAGAATTTTGGGTTCCTTAATTCATGAAAACTCACTATCATTGCACATATCTGGCTTTTTGAAAAAGTCTGTAAAGAAATATTATGAACAGAATGGTAAACAGAAGATACCTTTTTTTTTTTTTTTTTTTTACCCAGGAAAAATTTGTATTTAAAGATACACTATGGGAAACTGCTTACAAAAATCCATATTGCACTTGTCTTTTATATATATATATATGTGTGTGTGTATATATATATATATATATATGTACCTCTTAATGTTTTAATGTTTAAGATGAGCATTTTATTCTTCACCATTCTTAGAGGAACTCTAACACTACAATGTGTAAGGGGCAGTCCAGAGGCCTCATTTTGTAATTATGTCCATTTTGATATGAGTAATATGACATGAAGAATTATTTTAGACCCTTCTCTATAACACTTTTTCCTTTTTCTGTAATTTGAAAACAGAAATGTTTTATAAATATGTGGTTTAAATAAGTGGGCCAGATCACTCAGTGACAAAATTCATCTGCAGCCTTCAGTGGGAGGGGGGCAGTGGTCTGCCTTCTCCCCTCTCCTTCTCTTTTTCTTGGCGCCCCCCCCCCCCCCCCTCCCTTTTTCTTAATCAGTTTTGGACACACTTTCCTCTCTGGTTAACCTAGCTCTGACTAGGATGAAAAAGGCATTGTCCTCTGCTGGAAGAATTATGTGATGAGGAAACCACATTTGCAGCTTGTGGTCAATTTTCTCCCTGTGTACAGAGCAAAGAAAAAGCTTTTTGTAAAGAAGAATTTAAAATGGGGTTTTCATGAATCATTGTTTACTGGACATGCCAGGGAAGTCTAAATTAAGGAAGACATCTTTTCACTTATTTAGGGAAAGCCACAGTTCATAATTCTTTCAAAAACACACAATGGCAAACCTTGTATTATTTAGATACTGAAAGCCAAGACAGATTAGATTAAAAGCTGGCTAGCTGTATTTTATAAATCTCTAGGAAGTGTGTTTTATGAGAATTGGAAGGGAAAAAATTTAACTGCAGTAGAACTGATCAGGAATTTCTGACTACAGGAATACTCACTTGAAAAGGTCAATATACAAAAATTAACTTTTTATAGGAAAGAGAAAGTTTGGAAGGAAAACTCCTTGAAATACTTCATAGTATCAGAAGTTTTAGGTTTCATTTGAATTAGACAAAAACTTAAGAGATCAAGAGCCTGGCTGACGTCCCATAGTCTTGAGGCATAAGAAAACAGACTTCCAGTACAAAACATGTATGACAAGAAACATGAACAGAGATCTGTTATATTACTGGTGAATGTCCTAGTGAGAAGGTTATATATTCTTGCCAAAACAATGCTATTTTTACAAGCTTTATCAGCTCCCGACAGGAGAAAAATACAGGTGCTACTTAACAGGCTGGTGATGGGGCACACCTGAATTATGTGAGTCTGAGAAGTAATTTCCTGCACCAAGTGGGGAAGAACAGTAACTTGCTCTCTATTTTTTTTTTTTTCATAAAAAGACAGGGAGGTAACCTCATAAGTCAAATCATCATCAACATTAATTATTATTAATTAATATGGAATTATTAACTATTTCTATCTTCAAACTATAATAGCATGTTAGTTTAAATCTTCCTACAATAAACTGGTCTATGACCATTTATGCCATTTTGTTTATCTGGGAAATAGTTTATTACTTTGGTTATGCTGTAAAATTTGTAATACAAGGAAGGTGAACATAGGTGTGTGAGGGAAATATGTTTACTAAAATTAACCCAGACTAAAACCAAGCTCCAAAGGACCTTATGTTTCATTTATGTCAAGAACTGGAAAGAAAAAATCCAGAGGGTCTTGGAGGAATGGATTATGTTACCAGATGAATTAAAAATTCTCAAATTAGGGATGTTTAAAATCTGAATCAACATTTTAGCAATGCAATCATAAACCTTAGAAGTTTTTGAAACTGTGAAATAAAGCTAACCTTTTTAGTAGAAGTAGTATTAATAGTCTTCAACTTTATTGTTGTTTACTTACATTGTACATCACAGTCATCATCTGGATGAGAGACAAGTATTCTGAAAGGACTGGAAGCACACACACACCATCATTATTAAATTTTTATGTTTCATTATAATTTTGATGAGTGTATCCCTTATATTCAACCTTTAGTATTGTTCTTTGAATTGGTATAAAATTCAAGAAAAAAATGTTGCTAGCCTTTTACTTGAAGTCAGACAAAAATCTGTAGCTTGAGCCAAATTTTATTTTCTGTTCTGTTCATTCATGACTATAAATCAAAATTTGAAAAGATGTACATCCATGTGGATGAGAGACCAAGAATTCATACTTGCAGCCTCAACTGAAAATATTGTAATCTTTTATTTTTCCCTGAATGTTTTTGTTTGGCAGAATACATCATATCTAGACAGTTCACTGACTGGGTCAAGTGTAAAAATTATACTGTATCCATGGTGCTGTTATGTTGTAAAAAAAAAAAAAAAAAAAAAAAAAGTAAAGATTTGCAGAGAAAGTCAATCAAACAGTGCTATAGAAGGGGAAAAAAGGGGCTTTGAGCAATATCCTTTTTAGGGTTCAAATAGAAACAATTCAAATACTTGCTGAGATTAACTATCTTAAACTGAACTGTGGTAATTATTTAGCTAGTTGGAGAGAAAAGGGCAGTGATTATCAGAGAGGAGTATTAACAAAAAGAAGGTGATAAACATCAGTTCTGTGATCTACTGGAACAAATGAATGTTTATATACATTGTGGAAATAATAACTCTCTTCAGTCAATTTTCAAAGATGTTTTGAACTTCAATGCCGTAAATCATCTATTGTGGATATTTTAAGCATTAAGGAAATGAAGAAAAAATAATTATTTTGAAATGATTTTACTCCATATTCCTTCACTGACTGGCTTTGTGAGCTCGTTTGGATGCATAACTTTAGTTTCATAGGTGATTTTTGATTTGTTAGCTGAAGGATGCTGCATTCAGGAATTCATGCATAAAGTCTGTTGGATTTAAATAGTTAATTTTGTGTTGGGAGTAGTTTTTGGTGTCTCTAGAGAGGTAATGGCTAGATATAGAAACTGGCTAATGGCTAATATAGAAACTAAGAAATTATCCTGAAAGATCATAAAATAAGGCTTTCATCATGTGGATTGAGCTCTTTACTACGAAATCATGATTTTCCACATTATTTGAGGAATTATGGTAAGTGTTGGATTTTTCTGTGGAAATACTCAACAGCCAAACCAAAAAAGATCACTTTAAATTCCACCAAAGTCAGTTCCCAGCATGAAATCATGTTTCAAGTTGAACCTAGATATAATCAGCATAATTAAAAGTTGAATTTATTGAATTTATAAGCGAAGAACATACTTTCATAACAAGTAAAGGCCAGAGAAAGCAAGATGAAGTAAGAGAGAACTATTTTCTCAATGTAACAGTCTTGTTTCTACAGCTCTTTTCCTACTAGTTTATATCATCCAGCTCCTGGGAAATCAGGTGCTTCCTGCCAATTGAAGATCATTAACACTCTAAAAACAAACACATGGTTTTCTGTAGATCCTTGTTAGCATAATATTAAGACTCTTGCTTTATAGGAAGACATTTTGATCTAACCTTAGACAGGCAGACAATTCATTGTGTTTGATTGTTGTTTTTTTTAGATTAAATTAAACAAGTGTTTAGTTTATATCAGGTTGTAAAAAAATCAGGATAACACTGAAAACAAGAAGAGGGGAAAAAATAAAGCTAATCTTTAAGTAACTTTGGACATCTGTAGTGGGAGAAGCTATTTAAGATAATAACACCCAAGAACATAAATGCTTATAGTGTAAGTGCTTACATTTATTAAAGTGAATGCCATTCTGAATTATTTGAAGAAGTAACCTTTAAGTTATGATGTCATCATCTTAAGTCTGAGTTGATTTCAGTGGCTTCAAATTAGCAACATACTTAATGGCCTAATTTTAAGCTTATGAATAGTCCTATTGAAGTCAGTGAGATATTCACATGTTAAAGATATGTTTCAGCGCTTTGCTGAATCAAGGCCTATGTGAGCAATATGCTACACGTGTTTTTTCTTCTAATAACTCTGTTACTACCTTTAGGTAGTAATTTCTCTGTACACTGGAATTAATGTTTTCAGAAAGCTCTCTTAAATTTTTAAGATGTTGGCATTTTTAGAGCATATGCTGCTAAATTAGTAAGGCTTTTATTCTTTCCAGTGCTTCATAATAGCAGTAAAATCCAATAAAATATAATTCAATGTTTTGGCTACTTCATTAATTGAATAGTACAGCTGTTTCCATCTTGCAGTAAGGACTGAAAATACAATTAGAGACATGCTAACTTTTTTTTCAATGCCTCATATTAAAAAAAAAAAAAAAGAGAGAGAGTGATGAGCCTGAATAATAATATGAGTTATCAAAGTATTAAAGATCTTTTGAGCTGTTTAATAGTTAAATGGCTAAACACATCTATCACTCACCTCTCAAATCCTTAGAAGTGTAGGTGGCTGTAAAAAGTTAAGAAAGTATCTGCATTTTCAAATGATTTTGTCCTTCATCTGCAATTATATGATGTTATTGATGAAAGCATAAAAAGACAGTATATTATATCATAAACTGCAGGTTTTACATGTGCATCAGTCTCCCAGATCAACTAAAAGAAGAAAGCTGGGTTGTAGTACACTGGAACCTGAAGAGGGGAACTGTGAAGAAGGAAAACTTGCCTCAGAAGTGTTTGACATTCTGTTTTGATCTCAGTTAACATCTGAGCAGAACACACTATTCTGGTCTTGACAGCGTATCTGGCTCCTTGAATCAGGTTGGAGGAGTACTGCCAAGAACAGGTCATCCCAGCCTCAGTGCACTTCTCCAGCAGCTATGCAGGAGGTGCAAACTTGTCAGCTGGATGCAAATTAAATGCAGAACTTAGGTTTTTGACAACTTCCAACAGGATCTGCAGTAGGGTCAAAGCTTGTTTTTTTGAACAGGTAAGGTATGCTATTTTCCTTGTAACTAACTTCCTTATCAGTCAGATGCTCAGTATATTAAGATCTTCCCAAACAAGCCTTACTGTAAACTATTTATATATCAAGATATCCTACAGCAGTCTTTATAAAAATAAATGAACTAGTGACATTAAGCTGAAAGGTAAGCAAAGGTGCTGAGTGTTAAACATATTAAGAGGGAGGGAAAATCTGTTAATCGTTTTATTAATGTTTTCTTTTCTGCAGAAATCCTTGAAAATGCTCATAATTCTTTACAGCTGACAGGCTGTTGATTTTGCAGAAAGAAGAGGTTTTTGAATCCCTTAACTCTAAGTCACAGTTGTTCCTTGTTTTGCCTATTGGAGAATTTGTTCAATAACCTCCCAAATAGTGAGTGCCTATGCTCTTACAATATAAGAAGGTCTGCATCTGAGAAGAATTATAGTCGAACAAATACTACATTGAAACACAAGTTTAATGAGTTACACTGGAGCTGTGTAAGAGACTGTCAAAGTCATTTTGTTCCCATATGGATTTTTACAATGCTGTTACTTCACAGATTTAGTCCTTATTTGGATGTAGGAATAGAAGGTATTTAGAGCAAGTTTGATGATGACACCAAACTTGGAGGAGTTGTGGACTCGAATGAGGGTGGAAAGGCCTTGCAGAGGGATCTGGATAGGTTGGAGAGCTGGGCGATCACCAATCGCATGAAGTTCAATAAGAGCAAGTGCCAGGTCCTACACCTGGGATGGGGAAACTCTGGCTGCACGTACAGACTGGGCAATGAGACGCTGGAGAGCAGCCTAGAAGAGAGGGATCTGGGGGTCGTGGTAGACAGCAAGTTGAGCCAGCAGTGTGCCCTGGCAGCCAGGAGGGCCAACTGTGTCCTGGGGTGCATCAAGCATGGCATCGCTAGTAGGTCAAGGGAGGTGATTGTCCCGCTCTACTCTGCGCTGGTGCGACCTCACCTCGAGTACTGTGTGCAGTTCTGGGCACCACAGTATAAAAAGGACATGAAATTGTTGGAGAGTGTCCAGAGGAGGACTACGAAGATGGTGAAAGGCCTGGAGGGGAAGACGTACGAAGAACGGCTGAGGGCACTGGGCCTGTTCAGCCTGGAGAAGAGGAGGCTGAGAGGAGACCTCATCACAGTCTACAACTTCCTGGTAAGGGGGTGTCGAGAGGCAGGAGACCTTTTCTCCATTAACACCAGTGACAGGACCCGCGGGAACGGGGTTAAGCTGAGGCAGGGGAAATTTAGGCTTGACATCAGGAGGGGGTTCTTCACAGAGAGAGTGGTTGCACACTGGAACAGGCTCCCCAGGGAAGTGGTCACTGCACCGAGCCTGACTGAGTTTAAGAAGAGATTGGACTGTGCACTTAGTCACATGGTCTGAACTTTTGGGTAGACTTGTGCGGTGTCAAGAGTTGGACTTGATGATCCTTAAGGGTCCCTTCCAACTCAGGATATTCTATGATTCTATGATTCCATGATTATTTGAGGGATTTCCCTCTTTCCTACACACTAAATAGCTCTCAAACATTCTCAGGCAGGAAGGGGCAGGCAGGGTTGAAGCTTTGGGTCTGTGATATTCTCTAACTGGTGGTTACAGTGCCCACAGTAAAGTCCATGAGGCTCATTTGTTGTTTAGCGCTAATACTGTCTTGAGGGCTGTCATTAAAGCACCTTCCTAAAACCTCCAGTGAGAAACTACTCACTTTTATGCACATCTGATGTCTGTCTCCAAGCAGAGTGGATAGTCTCCAATTTGAATAGGCACATATCTGCTACAAGTCCTGGTGCCCAAATCCACCAACACATTTTACAGCATCACAGAACACAGAAACACAGAATCATGGAGGTCCTTGGAAATTACTTCTGGAGAGTCCAACCCCTCTGCCAAGCAGGGTCACCTACAACACATTGTACAAGATCACATCCAGGAGGGTTTTGAATATCTACTCAGAAGGAGACAGTTCCTGCAAGGCAGATGAGGCTTTCTTTAGCTAAGACAGGCTATTCCCATGCCCTCATTCACTGTGTGCCTTTTCAAAACTCTTCAGAACATATGGGGCACTAGGTTGTCCCTGTCAATTGCATTGTCCATACAATACTATATTTGCCAGGTGGGAGTCAAGTGTTTTGTAGGAAAGAGATATGTTTCAGACCACAGGTGGAGACAGAAGCATATTTCTTCTACAATAAAGAACAAAGTTTTCCAGGAATTCCAACTAAATTTTGAGGCTTTTTATCTTTCCTAACGAGTGTCTCCTGCTTTAGTTGACCAACAAGATGGAGCCTCACTAGCAGCTGGCATCACATGACATCCAAGTAACAAGAGCTATTCACCATTTTGTGTGGTTCTGCTGTCCACCACTGAGTTTTCTCCCATTTCTCTTCTGCTTTTATCCCTTTCCTTTTTTCAACTTTTCAAGAGTAGGAGAATTCATCTATTCCTTTCTCCAAGAGCCATTGCTTGACTGAAAAAGAGATGGTATCTAATATCCTCACAATAGGAAAAAAAAATGATAAATTGATATTGTCAAATATTTGGGGTATTTTTAGATATATTTTTAAATTATACATATATCGGTAAGTATATCTCCAAATTTTTGGCGTAAATGTTTTTGCTGAAATGCTAGACATGCTGAGGTTCCTATGTAAAAATATTTTTTCACAGACTAATATTTTATGCTGACAGAAGCATTCTGGAAGCTTTTATTTATTTATTTATTTATTTATTTATTTATTTATTTTCCTGAACAACAAAAACAACAAACAAACATACAAATTAAAATGAAAAGGCTGGTATCAAATTGTATATATTGTTCAGCGTGAGCATGCTCTTCATGTTTACCTGAGGACAATGTTAAACTTCAATAGTGAATTGAGTTAATAAACCTTTTTATTATCAAGATATCACTATAAGGGCAAGCAGTAGTTAGAAAAATAAGATTTAAATATTCAGTATCATATATATATATACGCATATATATACATTATGTATATATGCATATATATACACATTATACCAAAAAAAAAAAAAAAAGAATGAAAGAATGTTTTCCAAAAAGTCTTTTTTTTGCTCCTTGAAGTATTGTCACCTGGTGAATCTTAAATCTTATATTGACCGTGATCTCCTTTGCACTCCTAAATTTCAGATAAATTACTGGGTTAATTCAGGTGACTGCCTTTATAAATAAAATCTCAGAATAGCAGGAACAAATAATAAAGTACAAAGCAGACAATTACATCAACATATAGGAATTATGGAGGGTTTGCCAGAAATACCAATCTCATGTGGAGACAGGAAGAATTACCGTGGGGTAATTCTGGCATGGGGAAGTATCCTGGCATGGGGAAGAATAAAAGAAGGAGTTCTTATTTCCAGCAAATAAAAGTGGAAGACTGAGTGTATGTATATATAAAATAATAATAATAAAATCTAATGTTAATCCAGGAGGGGTTCAAAATAATGATCAAAGCTGCCAGCAGTTCTCAGGCTAGTTTTCAGGTTGCTCATATGGTGTATGTTTTGTGATCCTTCTAGAACTTAAACAGTATGCAATGATGGCTGGAAATGACTGGTTTTGACTCTATTGAACTGATTTACCTTGTTTTTATAGCAGGGTAGTCAAAACCGGACTCCAGCTGATATCTCATGTTTGCAGGACAAAGAGAAATTACCTCCTCTGTGTTACTTGTCACAACCTGTTAATTGTCAATAGCATCACATTTTTCACCTGGATTTAGTTTGTGATCCACTCTAACTTCCTTTCATCAGTCCTTTTTTTTGCTAGTATGCTGCTTGTCATGTTGTTCTTAATTTTCTGTTTGCATGTTCAATCTCTCAGATTTGTTGTTGTTGTTGCTGTGCTGCTTTTGGACCACATCTCCAATTTGTAGGGATCAGTTTGAATGGCAGTCATGGTCTCCAGCGAGCTTCCCATTTTCTATGTAACTTATAAACAGGGTGGGTAGTCTCTGTGCTGTCATTCATATATTTAATGAAAGGATAGAATAGAGGAGGGTGCCACAGAAATATGTTGCTAATTTGTGAAAAAAAAATATGACAACTTCTGTTTGGGTATGTTTGTTTGTTTGTTTGTTTGTGCATTTGTCATTGTGTGATTTGTTCAATATATTATTTCCTTCTCTGGCTTAAGAGACTGTCATGCAAAGCAATGTCAAAAAAAAGAAAAAATACTAAAACCAAATGGAATATGTAACTGTTTTCATTTTATCTAAGACATTTCCAAAAGGAATAGAAACCTGAAAACTATGTGTATTTATTTGTTTATATTCCCTCTCAGTCCCATTGCCATTCCCTCTCAGTCCCATTGCCATTCTTCCTCCTTCTCAGCTTCATAATTCCATAATTTATTTGGAATTTATTTATTTAATTTATTTATTTATTCCTGGCTCAGGCTCAAACAGACATAATGCTAAACACAGTGAAGGAGAAAATGTGCACCATATCACAATATAACACTTTCATAATGGACAAGAGGAGATGTATTCATCTGGTTCATTCAAAAGTAACATTTAATTTAGAGTTAAATTCTGCTACCTTTATTCATAGCACTACATACCTCAAGTACTACTATTGAGTTCAGAGAGGTGGGTGTCTTGCATGTTTTACAGGAGCCTTGAGCAAACTATAATGCAAAGAATCCTGAGTAAGTAACTTCTGTGTTTGTCCAGAGGAGTGTGGCTCTAGGTGAGTTTAAAGAGAAGGGAGACAAAGAAAAAATATATTTGGTGTAAGATCAGTGTTTCTTGATATTTAATAATACTTGATTTTGATTTTTTGTTTCATTGTATGGCATATTTGTATTATATACAACATGTCATGTTCAATATGGATTTACCTGTCTCAAAATTTATCTCATTCCTGTCCCATTCTCCCTGTTTAACAGCAAAAGGCAAGAGGACATCTATGTGATAAAGAGTGTCAAATATCCAACTGAAACAGAAAAAAAAAAAAAAAAAAGGCTTCTGCAGAATGTAAGATGATTCTGTGGAAATAACTGTCATAGAAGATCACAGTGACTGAGGCATTTGAAAGTGATTTGACACACAAATAATGAGACAAACTTATAGTGAATTATGATCCTACTTTGAAATAACTATTTAATGTAATGTTTAATATTTGGAAAAAAGGAGTAGTTTGAGAAGTAATGAAAAGTAAAGTAAAAAAAATAGTAATAATGAATAATGTAATGAAAAGTAATGAAAAGTAAGGTTAAAAAAAAAAAGTAATGACTAATGAAAATCTGAACTGGTATGACAATTCTGCTTCAAACTCCTCACATTAATTTTTTTAAAAAATAATAAGTAAAATTAGCATTTTCCCTCCAATATACAAAAATAGTAGCATAGATCCAAACTGGTTTACGGTTTTACTGGTTTAGGGTAAACCAACCGTCTGAGCCTCAGGCTCTAGATCCTCGTTATTTCCTTGTAAATTGTAATGGTAACTACTGGTTCTGTGCTGGACTGCTTAACAAGAATGTTTTCTACCCTAGAAGTTCTGACCAGCTGAATAAGACAGCAGATGCACAGGAGATTGTAAGAGCATACAATTCCTGAATAGGAAGTCTGTTCCATTTTCTTGGAAAGAAATATTCAAGCAGTTCAAAACTAACCGGCAGGTCACCAGCTGAACTAGAGATAAAATTGGGATGATTAGCTACCCCCATCCTTAGAAATATTAAAGAAGAAGAAAAAAAAAAAAAAAAAAAAAGAAAAAGAAAACAGTTAAATGAATCAAGACAATTGTCTTTACTGAGTTTTTCAGTGGTGTAACTAATATTGGACTATGTCTTGTTCTTTATTGATTAAAGAATATTTTTAAATTATCAAGGTTATCAATGTTTCAGATGTTGTAGAAAGGGAAACATCAACTAAAATGCAGAAATATTGTCCCACTTTTGACTAGATGTGTTTTAAAACAGTTTCTAAAAAAAAGGCTTTGGTGTATTTTAGCTCTTTGAATGAACTTTATTTTCTAGCATGGCAACAACACAAACAAACTCAAAACTCAAGGGAAATTACTCATGTATCAGGAAGGTAATGTGCCCTGACTTTCAAAGCTTTGGCATCAATGTAAATTATTGCTTACAGGGTTAAATAACTTCTTTGATGCCTTTTTTTTTTTTTTTTTTTTTTTATTGGCTGACTCCCATTTCTGAGGAAGATAAAGTTACTGTAATGGAGCAGTTAATTAAAAAGAACTAAGGATTTTTAGGCAGCAAAGAAATGGGTGTGGTTGTGTGATTTTGTTGAATGCACTTGGGCTAAGACTGAAAATATTTTGCAAGGAATTCTTTCTTTACTTTTCATTTCTATATTGCTATTTGTATCATGTGCTTCATGTGCTTGAATGTTCATTAGTTTGAATAAAGACTGTTTTTTTGTTTTGAGGGGTGTTTTTTTGTTTTGTTTTGGTTTTTTTTGGCCGTGTAATTAACACTAATGGTGATATTTAGAAATCACGTAGGGACTTGAGTGTGGTGTAAAGCTCTTCATCCAACGTAGTGCTTCAGACTTACTGATTTGAATCGTATCCTAGATATTTTTCTTCCTACAAGTTCAATTGAAATGAAACTTCAGTGAAATGTAATACATCTGGAGAAATTCCAGATGGATTCCTGCTGTTGTATTCTCAAACTAATCATCAAAAAGGCCAAATTTAAATAATTTCCCTTTCCTCAAAGTCCAAAATTTGTTAAGGCATTTCAAAGGGCAAAGGGCAAAAGGCAAAAGCTAATTCTGTCATTTTAAGATACCAGTAATTTCCAGTTGACTTAACTGTTTTCCTTTGTAGTGAAATAAATGTAGATAAGGAAATCACTTCTATGAATTTCATACCTGCAAAGGCTATTTGCAACAATGTCTGTGGTTCTTTGCAAAAAACTTTCTGATGGATAACTATAACAAATGCATGTTTTTCTTTCCATCTCTAAAACAATATACTTCTTTCAAAAATAAATAAATAAATAAATAAACTTAGAAAGACCAGCCGCTGATTTGCACTGCAATAAAGCACCCAGACACATAGTTTTATCAACTGCTAGTATGCCTTTAACAAATCACAATTAAATATTAACAGCCCATGGAGCAGCATGGAGGGCTCTGCAATCCTTTGAAGGCATATTTGCCAATTAAACAAAATCTGACATTAGAGTAAAGGTGGCAAGGATCCAAACCAGAGAAATGAAAGTCAACCACTTCAGTGGCATTCATTAGCTCAACAGACATTCTTTGTGTGGCCTGTTTCTTTACTACTGCCAAATCCACACCCTGTTCAGGAACTTACCCAGGCTCAGATAAGCTTATTATGGAAATAACACTTTGTCACCCTTTACAACTTGCTTCTTGTTAAATTATCTTTTATCTTTTTTTTTTTTTTTTTTTTGGTAGTATTTGTCACCTCTCCTTGGGTGTCCCTTGTGTGGTCAAATGGTATTGTGTTATATTTGGAATAATCAGGTTCCAAAGGTTAATTGAAGTTAATAGGATAATATTTTAAAGATTCCCTCATCGTCATCATACAAGAGTGAAATCTGAAGAGATATTTGTGCATATAAAACATGTTCCTTTGCATGGAAATGTGTCAATGTCTATGTGCTTATTTGGGTCATCCAGTACCAGTAATACATGCTGGTGGGTGTTTGAAGGAAATCATGTATGGAAACTCTCTAGCCTTTCCAAAGTTTTGCAGCAACTGCAAACCTTTTACTGAAACAGCAGAGATGCTTAATACTGATTTTGCCTACTGAGAACATAAGAAGGAAAGAAGGAACCTTTCCGGCACTCCTTTTTCCGCTATCTGAAAGCAAAACCAGAGAAGCCTGGTGTAGGATGCTGAGCACCCTGGGTTAAGAAGCTGTGCCAGCCTGGACTTTTTATCATCCATGAAACCTGCAAACTGCACACAAACTTACGTCCCCTTCCTTCATTCTACAGTAAGAGTTAACTCACTCTGGGGCTCTTCTTCAGACTTCTAGTTCCTATGTGTGCCTGAAAGAATACCCACACAAAGTGATTTCTGCTTTTGTGGCTTGAAGAAACAAAAATGTAACAAGAATTGAGTCTCCTCAGAAACAGTTGAAAGCAATAAACTCAAAATTGAATATTACCATTCCTACTGGGTCAAGCCAGGGCTTGGGCTGTCATGGCAGGGAGTAGGAAAAGGGATGGTATTAGGATGTGAAGGATGGACGGACGGACAAACAGACTGGGCTTGTTGCTCCTATTAGAAGGTACAGAAGAGGAATGTAGTAGTCAACAGCAAACTTTGCACAAATCATGTCCCCAGCTTTAGCAGAGACACCAAGAGATCTAGTCTGTGTCCGTGGCTGGCAAACAAACACCAGAGCTGTTGTTTTTCTGTGTCCTTATGCATCTTTTGCATATGCATAATCCTGCTGGTTGTTGGTATCTACATTTTAGTACAGAGTTGTCCAACCCAGCTGTGCTACACACATCTTTGATGATGTTCACAGCATGGCAGTTAAAAACATTTTTTTTTTATCTTTTTTTTTTTTTTTTTTTTTTCTGGGCTGAAACAGTGCATTTTATTTCACTCATTCTCCTACACAGACACATGGAAACAAGATATTCATCAGTAAGTAACTATGAAAGACTGGAAAGTCAAGTGAAGAGAGAAAAGTAATTTCTTGGGAAGATACTTACTTAAATAACCATCACATTTTGAATGGTTCTTTGTATTTGCAATATTTAAGCTGATGCCTTAGTCTGTATCTGATGGTTCCCAGGATTTATAATGACATATAAAACTTCTACTGGCACAGAAAAAAAAATTAGATTTTTTTTTTTTTTGCTATATTCTATATTCATTTGTGTATATACATCATATATATTCACTGTTGTGACAAAAGATGCATTTTCCATAAACACATACAAATGCAGCTTTCACTGAAGCAAGAAAAAACAAGTTTATTTCAGAGATGTATTGGTCTGCATCTTCATAGATGATGCAACTTCATAGGCAGCACTGAAATATGTCTCCTTTAGCAGTACTACTGCTCATATCTGTGACCTCAGTTTCTCTTTGACTGCTTTTTAAAAATGCCCTATTTAACACTCCACACACTAGAACATTCCTCAGCTGAAGTCATAGGAGTATTCTCCACCTAAGTATGATAGGAAAAAAAGGGAAATAAAAATAAATAAATAGTTTTATTTATGAGCATCAGGAAGAAAACAAGCATTTTTTGCCTTGCTCTAGTAATGTATGCTTCCTATGAAGTAGGAGAACCAGTGCCTCAGCAGGTGTCTGTCAGCTGACTCTGTGCCAATTTGCAATAATAGTCTTGCTTTTGATGTCCTGATTTTGACATCATCTTTGCTGTTGATTTAATGAGCCCTGTGTCATAAATAGGATTACAGATCCCAGTGGTCTAATTCTCATCTCCTGAATACACTGAAGAGTAACAGTAACTATGGTAAATAATTACTTAAAATCAAATCAAAATTACAGCTTAAAAAATTGAATATTGAAAATGTTTGTTCTGTGATCTGTATAGAGGGAGTCCTTATCTAGATCCCAGCGGAACATGATGGCACCCAATAAACAAATGTCAACATCACAAATGACCCCTTTGCTTACACAGTGTAGGAGGTGATGCTGAAATCAGCCAAAACCATCTGAAATCAATGGTTGTTTATTGGAAACATGTTTTTCTGTTCCCTCAACAGCATTTTTTTGTCTTTTCACCTTGGGTAAAATCAGGATCTGATTCTCAAAGCACAGATGCATTATTCAGTTCTGTCCTGGTTTCAGTTGGGACAGAGTTGTTTTTCCTCCTAATGGCTGGTGAGGTACTGTGTTTTGGATTGGGATGAGAAGAGTGCTGATAACATGCTGGTGTTTTAATTGCTGCAGAGCAGTGCTTACACTAAGCCAAGGACTTTTCAGCTCCTCGCTCTGTCCTGCCAGCGGGCAGGCTGGGGGGGCAGCAAGAGCTGGGAGGGGACAGACCCAAGACAGCTGACCCAAACTGGCCAAAGGGGTATTCCATACCATCTGACGTCATGCTGAACAATATATAGGGGTGGCTAGCCAGGGTGGGGGGGCCGGCTGCTCGGGGTTGGTCTGGGCATCGGTCAGCGGGTGGTGAGCAATTGCATTGTGCATCACTTGTTTGTACATATTATTATTATTATTATTATCATTATTATTTTCTCTCTTAAATAAACTGTCTTTATCTGAACCCACAGGCTTCACTTTCCCGTTTCTCTCCCCCATCCCAGAGAGGGAGGGGGGAGGGTGAGCGAATGGCTGTGTGGTGTTTAGCTGCCGGCTGGGTTAAACCACAACAAGTTCTCACAGGGTGATGGGAATTAATAAATGTTTGATGAGGATAATCATTATCATGAAAAATGCTTGCTTTAGGACTCTAATTTTTAGATACTGTCTGATTAGCAGGATGTCCACATAGGTCCACATTTGGTCACCTGGATAATTATAATAAATACTCTGCTTTGAAGTCATTATTCACATACAGATATGGTTTGTAAGGGAAGATATTTTATAGAAGTGAAGAGCCAGTGAAATTTTTTGCTAATAACACATGGAGGTCGCAGAAGACCAAAGGGTGGGGCTCAGGCCTTCTCTCTCTAATCTGCTATCTTAAATCACATTGTCTCTTAGTCACCAGATAATTTTCAGCTGCTGTAACTTGGCCAAAAGTTAGTGAATGTGATCCACTTTAGGATATGGACATGCAAACTGTTCAGGGTGTTTCCTAGCATTCATCAACAGTGCTAAGTAAATGACATTTCTAGATGTGATTATCCATGGGTATCAGCAGATAATAATGTGCATATGTGAAATAGGTGCAGCTATATATTTTAGCACATACAAACATGTAGTCATGAGCATATAAACATACTTCCTCTCTCACACAGATAAGCATAGTTATATATCAATTATGGCAGATATAAATAAACATGTCATAGGGAAGCTTTTTAAATGAGCATATATTGTGCCTGCTTTATCAACTTAATAGATTTGATTATAATTTGTGAAGTACTACACAACTATTTCCTAAATTAGATTTTATACCATAAAGGTTCTTATATAGATTCTGTGCAAGACCTGTTTCCTATGCATTAAAAACAGGAGAGTTAAACCAAAGAAGGCAGGAAGTAGTCAGGCAAAAGAAGGAAAAAAAAAAAAAAAAAAAAAAAAAAAGCACAGTTAAGCAAAAGACTTGAAAAATTAGGCAGCAAGAGAAAGAGCAAAATGAAAGCTGCTTGGATTTACTGTAGCTGTAATGTGTGTTCTGCTTATTTACATAAGGTCTATGTAATTATCTTCTCTGCTGTTCTGTAAGAATAGTCCTTACTGTAGTATCTGCTACAACACATGGCGCTTTTGTTATCTCAGATATGCAGCCCTCTTATTAAAGAAACACACTAACCAATATGTAAAGTGAACTTTTGACCGTTCACAATGTTTGGAGATGAGGAATTTATTTCACCACTAATGGATTCAAAGGGCCAGGTTTTTATTCCCAAATGTGCAGATTGCTCTGTGTTTATTTTAGGCTTTGCAATATTTTTTGTTGTTTCTTTTTTTTTTTTTTTTTTTTTTTGTATCAGTCTGTTTGTTTGTTTGTTTGTTTGAAAATGCATGTTCTTAATTCTGGACTTCATTTAAATGCAGTGTTGAGACCAAAAGGTTTTTCATTAAAATGCTGAATTCTCTTCTGGGCCTTAATTCCACTCAAAGGTTCTTTACTCACCCTGCATGTCTCAATCTCCATGTCACATACTCTCATTTACTAAAGAAGAAACCTTACACTTTACCCTCTTTCTGTCGTGTTGGTAGATAGGATGTATATCTGCTTGCTTATCTATGAGGATATGTGAATGCCTTAGAAATCCTATTTGTCTTATCTACCTGGTACTTCACTCACTGTATTCTAACCAATAATCCCAAGAGTTATAACTCCTTACTAACTTCCCTCCCTTCTCCTCCCCCCCCTACAGGACAGGGTATCTACAGTAGTGGTCTGACGGGTCTGACACTGGGTCAGTTATGGGCCAAATAAAAAATCATTTGTAGTTTTACTGAGCTCTTATTCTCTTATTTTTGGTATCTGTGTTACATCAGGGCTGTTAAGTTCTTGCTGGTCTTTTACTGAAGCATGTTAGGAAGAACTTCTTTACTGAAAGGGTTGTTAGGCACTGGAACAGGCTGCCCAGGGAGGTGGTGGAGTCACCATCCCTGGAAGTCTTTAAAAGACGTTTAGATGTAGAGCTTAGGGATATGGTTTAGTGGGGACTGTTAGGGTTAGGTTAGAGGTTGGACTCGATGATCTTGAGGTCTCTTCCAATCTAGAAATTCTGTGATTCTGTGATTCTGTGATTCTGTGATCAATCTGACTTCAGGTAAATAGTTTCACTCGGAAGTAAAGGATAATATTTTCCAGATAACATGTTCTTCCCCATTCATTCTTTCTAATGTTTACCATAAGTAGGATTATGTAGTATGACATTAATCATTTAAGCATTTATAATTAAAACATGGATTTTTGTCTGGTAAGGTGACTGAAAGTCTAGAACTGAGCTCATTTCTGAGCTTTTACTAACAGCCAGAGTAACCTGGAAAACAACTTTTACACAGTTCAACGAACAATATTATGTTCTGTTTGGCAAGACAGCTTCTGAGAACAAAGAGGTAGGGTCATAACTTTACTGTTTCTCTCACTTTTTAATTATCTTTCACATCAGTGAACTTTAAATGGCTATTTTTTAACATTTTAAAATCTTGGTGTGTCTACATCTTTAGGAAGAAATCCATGAAATGTTTCTCTAGCAATTGAACTAAATAAATTCCAAATACAAACTTAAAAGAAGAAGATGTGAGCAATTACTCCAGAGTTAAAATATTTTAAGTTAAACTGATTCTGCAGTCACTAAAGTAAAGACAGAGGCAAATGATATTGTCTGAAGATCAGGATCTAATGGAAAGCAATAGTGAAATGTTTTCATAGTTAAGATTTTAGTGACTTTTTCTTTTTTTGCTTTTAAATATTCAAAAGTTTTTTGAAATGATTCCATTAAAACAATCAAATATAATTAGCAGATATAAATCAAATATAATTAGCAGATATTTTCCCCAAATAGTCTCTCTTTAAAATGTGACCTAAAACTGTTCAGATGCTTATTATTTTTTTTCGCTCAGTTAACCTCTGATTAAACTGGTTATTGTGACTATGCACTAGCTCCTAAAACACTGCCTATCCATCCACTCCTTATCATAAAAACTAACCTTCATCTGAATTTTCCTTATGTAATGGTATCTACATGTACAATTTTGCTTTGAAAAGTGCCACTATAAGGTGTAGTATAAAGTCTATATTTATTCAGTTAGCACCAACTATTGCCCATAGGATGAATGACTGTATGCACTTTGACATGTTTAAAATAACACACACAATTCTTGCTGAGAATAGTAGGCATTATATGCTTCTAGGTAGGTACTCAGTTATAGATTAATGTAGAGAAAGTATTACTCTATCTTTCAAACCACTTATCTTTTGTTTACTCATGAAAGGGCTTTGCTGTTTATATATATATATATATTAAGTTTTGCATATCTACCACCACTTAAATATATGGGAATAGTGCCTCAGACCCCAGAAGGTAGTAAATAAAAGATGCCAGCACAGTCTACAGTGGCTGAAGAGTGTAAAGCTGTTTTAATGTTCTCTTTCTGTCAAAAAAAAATCTCATGGATATTTTAAAACAAGATAATGCTGATCTAAAACGTCTTATGACGTCTTATGAAAATGAAGAACTCATAATATTAGACTAAATATTTACTATTTAACCAGTGTGTACTAGTGCTGGTCTTCAGTCAACATGTCTACCACGTATGTAATACGTGGTGACTGCTACATCATACAAAGGAATTTTGAATTCACCAGCAATAGAATACAGAAAATGATTCATAGGTTTTCTATCCTTCTATCATGAGAGTTCTTTGTACCATTTCTCAGACTGTTCTATGTGGGAGAACAACATCTCATAATTTCAAAATTTCTTCTTATTTCCTTTTCTTCTTGGGGTGATAAGACCAGGCTGGAATAATGCTACTGAGGTAAGAGAAATAGTTCTGCCCATTGTTTGAACATGAGGTTGGAAAAAATAGACCATGATGTCATTTGGTAGTTAGGTGCAGGAAATACTTTTATCAGCTGTTCAAGGGAAAAAGAACGATTTTAGCAAGAAAGATTAACAGGGTAATTTTTATGACGTATATAAAAAAGAAATGGTGGAATAACCCTGGGAGATAAGAACCATTGCAAAACTGCACAAGTGTAAGTGCTGAAAAGCTGCATTTGAGAGCTCTCAGCATAGAAGTTATGAGGTTATTAGTATATGAAAATGAAGAACTCATAATATTAGACTAAATATTTACTATTTAACCAGTGTGTACTAGTGCTGGTCTTCAGTCAACATGTCTACCACGTATGTAATAGTTAAATGTCTTTTCCTCCTTGTGGTCAAATGCTTGGCAAATGCTTTTGCTTTAGTTCATTTTGCACTGGTTCAACAATTTCAGTTCAAGTGGCACAATATGAATGCCCCCAGTCATTGCTCATAATCATAGCTCTGATTTAAAAAAAAAAAAAAAAAAAAAAAAAAAAAAGAGCTTGAGACCTATTCCATCCCTATTCCATCGTTTCTGGCTGGAGTACAGTGTTAGATGGCCAGCTTAACACACTGCATTATTTTTTTTTTTTCAGAAAATTGTATCAAACTTCTCAATGAGTACACTCTAAAAGGTTGGACTTTTATAGAATTATTGTTATAGTAGTAGTATTTTCAGTGGAAGTTGTTCCAGCAGAAAGAACAATCTGGGACATAATGTTTTCTTGCTGTTTCTCTGCCTAACCTTGCGCTAAACAGCAGGAGCAAGGGGGACTCTGGATTGGCAATGAGAAGACTTTATTTCTCTTCAAGGCTTTCTTTCTAGCCAACTGTAAAAATTATCTTGTTCTGCTCCTTCTCTGCCTCAGTTTACTTCAACTATAAAATGGAAGTGATAATTTCTATTGTAAAATACTTACATCTGTGGATGGAAAGCATTACAGAAGAACTAATTACTGTTATGCTTAAACATTCCAGCGTTGCTATTAAGTGATTTTTATGCCTTGATAATTATGTTTCACTAGGGAAGAGTGGGCAAGCATCCATCAAACTTCCTGGTTGCAACTGAAATTCTAAGCTGACAGAAATTTTGTGGTACAGTCATTGATATCCACGGTTATGAATAGCTCTTAAACAAAGCTGTGAAAGAATTCACAGCCCCTTTAGATTGACATTATTTATAGTACACACCAGGATGATGTAAATTTCAGTCACGTACAGCTTGTTTAAAAGCAGAGTAAATTTTTATCAGTCTCCTGAATGCTAACAGATGAAAGATTGTGTTCAGATCTTTAGGCCTTATACAGTAGATAGCATAGCAAGAGCTAATTGGTGCTGCTGGCATTTGATTTAAATAAAGCTGTTTTGCAAAATTTTTATTTATAGTTTTGCACAGATGGATTTGATTTGTAGTTTCTAAATTCCACAAAGCGTCTGTAGTACCCAGAGGAAAGAGGAGCAGAATAAACAGAGAGAGTAATAGGTACAGATCACAGTTTTAAGAATATATCAATTTCAGACAGCTTCACTTTACAGGTTTTGAAGTCCTTATTTAGCACAGCTTCTTACTGAATAAATGGTGAGCAAGGGCCACATGATTTTACTGATAACTAGGTAAGAGCAGTTTTTTCCAGGCTGATATGGAACAGAGCCTAACTTTACAACCTCTCCCATTCATGCCATTGGGATTTTTGAAGAGTGAAGGCTTCTGCAAATCAGGAGATTCAAAGCACTGGCCATCTGGCTACAATATGGTTAAAATAGATACTATCTTGGCACCCCAGCTTCCCTCCATGTCCCCATTTATGGGGCAACATGTATGCTGTTGTCCCTTACTGGGGCAAGATAATATCATAGCTCACATCTCACCCAGAAAGACCCTTTTTGGCCTTGGGTGTCTTGTGGTAAGATAACACCGCTCTGAGTCTCTTCAGAAAGTAGACTATGCTTTGGTTCCCTGAAGGAGAGGTGCAAAAATCAAATTAGACACCTAAGAGATCTGTTTGGTACTGCACATGAGTGCAAAGGAGACCAGTATAAAGACACAACACTGTTCTTGCAAACCAGTGCCACTGCAACGTTGAACAATGTTGATTTTTGTATGACTTAAATTCTTAGTGGAGTGCTAGTATTTATTGCATAACCTTTTTCAGATATACAGAATTCTGGCTTTCTGAGCATACATAATCACAGACTCACAGAATGGGAGGGCTTGGAAGGGACCTCTGAATATCATGTAGTCTAACCTCACGACAAACAGGATCACCTAGAGCAGGTTGCACAGGATGACATCTAGGCAGGTTTTGAATATCTCCAGAGAAGAAGACTGCACAACCTTTCTGGGCAAACTGTTCCAGTGCTCTCTCACCCTCACAGTGAAGTGCCCCCTCATATTGAGCCAGAATCTCCTGTGCTTCAGTTTGTGCCCACTGTCTCTCATCCTGTTGTGGGGCACAACTGAAAAGAGATTGGCTCCATCCTCTCAACAAATTCCCCTCAGATATTATATGCATTGATGAGGTCTCTTCTCAGTCTCCACTTTTCCAGGCTAAACAGGCCCAGCTCTTTGTCTTTCCTCATACGAAAGGTGCTCCAGTCCTCTAAACGTCTTAGTGGCCATCCTCTATTGATTAATGCTTCAGGCCTGGACTTAGCCATTGTGATACACAGCACTGCGATGTTGAAAACCTGGCAAACTCTACTCCAATGGCACTGAAATGACTGTATGAAACGTCTTAGTCCCCCATATATTGAAGAGGGAGACCTGAGTGCCTGAAAAATAGGATTTACTGTACCTAGCACGCAGAGGAGAGTTGTGTCTCAGCTAGCAAGTAGAAAATGCCTTAGAGCAAAGAGGTATGTTTATTTACTTTCTCTCCCCACCTTGCCCACTGGCATCTCTATGGTAGGTGCCTATGTGAAACAAGGATTCAGAGCCAAATGCGGTTTCTCAGTTCCAGGCACTGGTTTAATGCATTTCCTTAGAAATGTCTGGTTCACTATTTTTCAAAATAGGTAGTAAGTTTATGCTACTCTTTCCAAACTAATCTAATGGTTAAAACATTTACCTCAGTCTGAAACAGTCAGAGCTGCAGCTCCGACTGCTTCCCTACCCAGCAGGTGATGGGTAAGCACTGAGGTGAGGGGGACCTGTATCTGACACTTCTCTTCCTGCATCTGGTCCAATTTGTGTAGTGGGACAGAAGACCCTGTGGTGGGAGCCACTTTTATAACTCTGTGATTAGAGGACAAGATCTGAGGAGAATTGAAAGCCCATCCCTTCTTTATTGGGAATGCCCTATTCACAACCTTTAGCCTCATTTGTGTATTGAGGCCTTATCTGCCTCAGGTGGGCTATTAATACGGACTGCATGTAACTCTTTAGCATTAACTTAGGTGAACTAATATATTTTATTGCTATCCTTTATGTATGAGCATTTATCATTTTATACCTCTGACTAACTTTAACAAGAGTTGAGGAATTCACACTGGGAGGAGAATTAAACTTTTTTTTTTTTTTTTTTTTTTTTTTTTTTTTCCAATGAATGACATCAATGCAGCTCCTGGCACATTTTCACAGATCACTTTTCTATGCTACATAGTAGTACAATAAGGAGAAATAAAGGCAAGCTTTACTCCTAGAGTTCAGCTGGCTGCCCTCAAAAGTACTTGGAAATGAGCTGAATAATCCATTTCAGTACATGAAATAATAAATTGTATAGGCAGTGAAATTATTAAAGTTATTTATTTCTCTCATAATGAACTTAGTTGATTAAAAAAAAAAAAGGAAGAAGAAGAAGAAAAACACAACAAAAGGCTTACATTATGCATTACTATAATTTCATTTAACATTTAGGCATCCATATGCATTTAATGCTTTGCTGGGAGGGATTAAATACCCTGAGCTAATTATAGGACAATATTTCCCAACTTACAAGGGTTAAATTGAAAGCACTGCTAATGAGATACTATTCCTGGCTATTAAACTGGAAGAAGAAGGGTCTATTTAATTAGAAAATATGTAGAAAAATGTAATCATCTTGTAATGTAAAAACTCTCATCTGGATGAGAGTGCACTTTTGTGCACAGTTATAAACATTGCCTGGCACATTACAGAATTGTTTAACATTTATGTGAATGTAGTTATTTTATAGAATACCAATATTGGCACCATAGATAAGTCCTTTTATTTCACTAAGAATATTTCACATGTAGTAGATATATTTTGTCCTTTTTCAGAAGTAGAAAGTAACAAAATAGAGAGGAGTTGGGACAGACTGGAGGAACCGTTAGTACTGTCTGTCAATAGTTTAATTTGTTCTCATGTGTCCATTTAAAATACTGACTCATTTCACTTTAAAGAGCTATGAAGTGTACTGCAACTAGCAATTCTCAGCAACCTGTGAAATGAACTAAAAAGCAAATTATGTTTCTTTTTCCTCATTCTAAGGCAGTTACAAAGTCATTTATAGTTCAGGTTGCTCTTCCAGAATGACTTGTTCACTAAAACTCTAAAAAACTAAGGCATGAACAAGCCTGAGAACTAATTAGTGAAAATATGCCAAGAGCTTCTTGTATGTCACTTCCTGGAAGACTTTAAGTTCTCTTTTTCACAGCAGACATGCAACTTTTATTAAATCTTTTCCTTCCTTCAGCTGGCAAGAGCTGCTGGAAGTTATCAGGTGGCAGCTCTCCCTGCAAGGCCACCAAACATGGAAAGATTGGCTGTTGTTGAGATACGAGCTATGAGCATTGGAAGAGAAGAAGGTGGGGTAAGGTGATATCCATGGCTTGGCTGCTGTGCAGGTAGGGTGTGGTTAAAGGGGAGGCAAAAGTCACTTAAAAGTTTCAGAGCACATCAGTGAGCCACAGTCTCTGGCAGATTGCTGGGAACTTATTGCTGTGGCAGCTGTCAGCAGGTAAGTTGGAGTTGTTTAAGCCTGTGGGATTAAGGACTAGTTCATGAAGTTAATTACAGGCGTAATAGAGGCCTTTCTTGAACTTCTTGAACACACAGAGCTTCTGTTAAGTAAGCAAAGATTTTGACTGGAGGGAAGCTGTACACATTTTGCAGAAGATCAAAGACAGTAAAATATACATATATTATGTCTGTACTGGGGTAGTATATATCACTTCAAGAGGGTGAAGTATCTTAACTCTTTTTCTCCTGGATTTAGAAACTGAGGCTCTACTAAACCATCTCTTAAATTTACAGGTCACAGAATCAGAGTATTACAGGATGGGTGAGGTTGGAAGGGACCTCTGGAGATCATCTAGTCCAACCCCACTGCTCAAGCAGAGAAACCTAGAGCAGCTTGACAAGGACCACATCCAGGTAGCTTTTGAAGATCTTCAGGGGATGAGACTCCACAATGTCTCTGGGCAACCTGTGCCAGTGCTCAGGTCCATATCTTTCTGCCACTTTTTTTCCAACATACTTGTATTGATTTCTTCCCTTACTAAGCCACTACCTACCATTTTAAAAGCTACTAGCATACAACTTGCATCTTGATGTTGTCCACATCTGTTATTTGCAGCAGTTAACAACTGGTTACCCAAAGGTGGAATAACTCTTCAATCATCTATTCTGAACTTGTGTGTTAACAAAGGAAAAACTCTCCATTAGGAGCTTGCTCTATGAGCAGGAACATGAAGAACTGTTTTTTTACAAGCCTAGATGTTCATGTGGGGAGACTGGAAGGGCCAGCTCTCACTAGATTCAGTCCACGCTTTCCAAACCCCACTTTATATGAAGAAGAAAGAGGACAGCCAGGGTTTCCTGGTATCTACCACACTTGAAAGTATTTGATGGTGGTGGTGGTGTGTTTTTTGTTTTTATTGTTGTTGTTTTTTTGTTTATTTGTTTGTTTTCATAGAAGAACAACAAAAGGAACAATTTACTACATCGTTCTTGCATCCTTTTAATTACATGGGAAAGGAGAATACACTGTTAATATTTACACCCACAGTTCTTCTACCTATTCTATTTCCTAGCTATGTCATTTGTTTTACTGCTCCTTACCTTGTTTTATTTATTTTTATTTTATTTTATGTTATTTTACTTTATTTTTTTATTTTATTTATTTATTTATTTATTTCAGACCTTCCTTCCCTGATATCTGAACTGTCTCCCATCTTGTTACATCTTCTCCCTCTAACCTAGCCCATAGTATTGAATCTTTTTATTTTTCCCTTTTTGAAGGCATTTATATGTGGATTGTAATTTCTTTTTGAACATAACTTAGGCTGTTTTATGCTATACAGTCATTATATTTCCCCAGGGGGAAAAAGTAAAAGTGAGTTTTGCTAGAGGTATAAATAAATGTGTATCTGTGGAGCAAAACAGAGGATACCTCATGCCCACTTTAAATGTATTTCAGGGCCTTTAATTTGGGCTAGATCTAGCCTGACTGTGCAGTTTAAATAATCATTTGCTATTGAAATGCATTAGGTGGGCTTTGGCAGTGCATCTTCCAGTTTAGTTTCATCCAAAAGAAGTACAGTTTGTCCACTTTGAGACTGTGCTGTGATGCAAGCTATTACAATGAGGATGAAGAGGCTCACTTCAAAAGCATGTTCCTGATCCAAGGTAAAGCACTAATAGAGCTGAAGCTATATTGAGATAGCCTGCTCATTCTCCCCTCCCTCCTCTCCCTCAAACTCTGCTTTAGGCTCATCTGTTTGTGTCAGGCTCATCTGTTTAGATGAGCCTGACACAACCTGCTCCAATTCAGTGAATACTGCATGCTCTGGTGGAATGCCCAGCTCTTAGGGAAAAGGATATTTCTTTTGGCAATATGTGTATGTTCAGTGTAACGTGCTTTGCTTTGCCTAGGCTTGTTCCTGTATGGAAATATGATTTTGTTGTTGTTGTTAATACCATTTTTAGTTTGTCTCATGTTTCAGTAGCACAGAGAAAAGATATGGTCTTCTTAAATCACTTCTCTCGAAATCAAGGAACCATGGTTTTTTTTTTTTTTTTTTTTTTTTTTTCTTTCCTTATGTGCTTCTTACAGTAAGTAGCTCAATTAATTTGTGTCAAAACGTTAAAACTGTTTATATACTTAGATTTTATTTCAATACAACTAAGGTACATTGAAGTCATAATTGCTTGGGAAGAATAAAGCTAGTCAGAAAAGATTAGTGATGTTTTGCAAAACATGTGTTTTTACATTTGTTATAATTGCACAGTCCCTAGAATTCTGCATTCCCCTTGGATTTATGAGAGTTCACTTTAGGTCTGACTTTGTTCCTGTGGATTTATGAGTGGTATCACTGGCTTCAAATAAATCATCCCAATGAGACAGGTATATTTCTGTGAAGGCACATGAGAATTTTAAGATTAGGAAAAATAAATAAATAAATAAAAATTAAAAAGTTCTTTACAAGATCAGAATCACTGAAATACACAAAGGGAATTTAGGAACCACTGAGCTTATTCCTATGCTGCTGCAGGCAAGCATCACAGAAATAACCTTTTTCCTAAATTCAGTATCATTTTATGTGCAGTTCAGCTTTTTATTCCCATTCTTGCCATTAGAAAAATGCTCTAAAATGTCACTTATTTCTGAGTGAATTAATTTTTAATCACTTATACCTAGTTGTTCTCATGCCACACTGTTCTTCCCAAACTAATATTAAATTGCTTGATGTATTAACAAAATTTTTATATTCTCATAGCCTTTCAGCCATTAGTTTGACAGAATTATACAGAAACATCTCCAGATGAGAGAGAATTTACTGCATCATTTTTACAAAATATCACATGCTTACTTAGCTGATTTCACTTAGGATCTCTCTCGTTTGTTTGGGTTTTGTTTGTTTGTTTGTTTTTTCACAAGAACTCCTTGTTGATAATGTAATCCTTTTATTAATGAACATTTATCTGAGTCTTTTTCCTCATTTTCAGTTGATGAGTATCTCATCTATAACAGATTTTTTATTATTATTTTTATTAGTCCCTTAGATCAGTTGCAGCCTGGACTATTGAATTTAGTCTATTACTCTGGTCCTTGACACCATTCTGCTATTCATCTTCCCTAGTACTCATCATTAACTCACCTCCTTTTCAAGCACTGAACTCCTTGATGCTTCTCCTTTCAACATCATACATTGTTATCTCTCTCTTAAACAATTCATGCCCTCTTTTATAATCCCTCTTCATC
This sequence comes from Heteronetta atricapilla, assembly GCA_011075105.1. Classification (NCBI taxonomy): domain Eukaryota; kingdom Metazoa; phylum Chordata; class Aves; order Anseriformes; family Anatidae; genus Heteronetta; species Heteronetta atricapilla. Next base: position 106,883,586 of record CM021733.1, on the reverse strand, counting down.
TGCTTCTCTGCTTTAATCTCCTATGTGATACTTTAAAAATTGCTTTCAGAAGTCTCAGCAGAGTAGAAAAAAATTAATCCATTTTTTCATCTTGGAAAGCTATCTAAATAGTATGGCTTAGGCAAATCAATATTACACTTGATATGATTTTTCCATTTATCTTTACCTTCAAGCCTATCCAAACCTTGCTCAGGTTGATATTCTTATTGTATATACAACTTTCCTCTACTTAAATATTAAGTGTTAACTTGCTGTTCTCCAGCCATCCAGTATTGCTCTCAAAGACTTAACAAAATTATTAAATATACTTACTACCGGATCAACAATTTCAGAATTCTGTAAGCTTTCCACACATTGCATTAAGTGCTTTGGTTTCTGATTTTAAGTCAATAGAGTAATTTCTGTTCCCAAGGAATTTTTTATAAATTTATTCACATTAAGCCATTAGAACTCTGCTTCCATTTTCAGCAGAACTGTATGTGTAAAAAATTAAGAGGAAACATTGATTTAGTATTTCAGCCACACTTGGAAGTATTTCTAACCTTTAACCCATACTCAGTGCATAACAAATCCATGTTTCTATTGTGTTCTCTTATTTCTAATCCTTTATTTTTAACATCAGGTTTTCACTAGATTTGGTTCCTAACAGTTATCATTATTCTTTTCACAGAATCACAGAATAACACAGAATCATCTAGGTTGGAAGAGACCTCCAAGATCACTGAGTCCAACCTCTGACCAACACTAACAAGTTCTCCACTGAACCATATCACTAAGCTCTACATCTAAATGTCTTTTAAAGACCTCCAGGGATGGTGACTCCACCACTTCCCTGGACAGCCTATTCCATTGCCTAACAACCCTTTCAGTAAATAAGTTTTTCCTAATATCTGACCTAAACCTCCTCTAGCGCAACTTTAGGCCATTCCCCCTTGTCCTGTCACCAAGCACGTGGGAGAAAAGAACAACCCCTACCTCGCTACAGCCTCCTTTAAGGTACCTGTGGAGCGCGACAAGGTCACCCCTGAACCTCCTTTTCTTCAGGCTGAACAATCCCAGCTCCCTCAGCTGCTCCTCATAAGACTTGTTCTCCAGACATTTCACCAGCTTCGTAGCCCTTCTCTGGCCTCGCTCAAGCACCCACATGTCCATGTCCATTTTAGTGAGGGGCCCAGACCTGAACACAGTACTCAAGGTGCGGCCTCACCAAAGCTGAGTACACGGGGAAAATCACTTACCTGGACCTGCTGGCCACACTGCTTCTTATGCAAGCCAGGATGCTGTTGGCCTCCTTGGCCACCTGAGCACACTGCTGGCTCATATTCAACGATCAACCAAAACTCCCAGGTCCTTCTCTGACAGGCAGCTTTCCAACCACTCATCTGTAGCCTGTAGCTCTGCCTGGGGTTGTTGTGTCCCAAGTGCAGGACCTGGTACTTGGCCTTGTTGAACTCACTTGGCCTCAGCCCATTCGTCCAGCTGATCCAGATCTTCCTGCAAAGCCTTCCTACCCTCGAGCAGATTGACACACGCACCTAACTTGGTGTAGTCTGCAAACTTACTGAGGGTGCACTCGATCCCGTTTTCATTTCTTGTAGAACCTCTATTTTTTCTTAAATATCTTACAGGCTGAGAGAGTTGGGGTTGTTTAGCCTGGAAAATAGAATGCTCCAAGGAAACCTCATAACAACCTTCCAGTACATAACCTACGTTCCAGTACCTTTCCTATAGGGAAGATGGGGAGGGACTCATTATCAGGGAGTATCGCAGTAGGACAAGTGGTAATGATTTTAAACTAGTTTAAGATCAGACATTAGGAAGAAATAGTTTACTCGGAGGGTGGTGAGGCACTGGAACAGATTGCCCAGAGACGCTGTGGATGCCCAGTGCCTGGTAATGTTCAAGGCCAGGATGGATGGGGCTTTGAGCAACCTGGTCCAGTGGGATGGGGTTGGGACTAGATGGTCTTTAAGATCCTTTCAACACAAATTCTCCATGATTATATGTTCTATGATTCTATGTGTTTTTTTAAGCTTAAAAAGATTAGAAGTATCTTCCATACTTGGGATAAGATCTTTCTGTAGATTTTGTACCTTTAATAGAGAGATTTCCCAAGCTTATACTACTGTGCAGTCAATAAGTACTTCAGACCAACTGACTTTGTTAATTAGCTAACTTAATTTGTTCTTTTGAAATTGAGAACCTTAATTATAGCCATACCCATGAATATCTTTACGTCTAGTTTATCTGAATCTAATAATTATCTGATAATGTTTCTGAAGATCATGACATTCAAAAAGTAAGGCTAAAATAATCTTATAATTCTTTTTGTACATATTTGTTGGTGGGTTTTTGTTTGCTTGGTTGTTTGCTTGTTTTTCCTGTGAAGGTAAGGACTCAGGAAAAGTTCAATTCTACCATCATTTCTCTTTTTTACTTGGGGAAAAAAAAATATTAAAAAAAAAGAAAAAAAAGAAAAAGAAGAAGAAAAAAAAAGTTATTCATCATTAAGTCTAGAGGCCCAGCGCCTGAGCTATACAATTCTCTCCAGGAATGATATTGACACAGTCAGGCTTGATTGTCGTCTCAGTGCACATAGTCATATTCATGTTTTATTAAGCTATTTAAAGTCAATGTAAGAAAGTGAATATGTTGATCTACCAAATCTTGCTTTAGTTATAGCTTTCCTGAGCAACATTTGACCTTAAATACCTCTGTATCAATCATGCTTCCTATTTAACAAAGTCTTTCTAGCCCTATAATAATTTCTGACAGTTCTTAGTATTGCTAGTTTCTCCACTGGATTCTACAAGCATTTCTATTATTACCCCCTGTTCATACTAGTTTCTCAGGAAGATATCAGCTCTTTTCATAATGAGTACTTTTAGTACTTTTCCAGCATTATTAATAGTGTTATATATGTAGTGTTGTAATATATAATATATATATGCACACACATATATAATAATTGCACTGACCAGCTTCACTGGAGAAATTAATGGAAAACTCACTAGTCATTAGTCTGAAAAACATGCAGACAGAATGTATGACAGGGAGACTATAGAAAGTTACAGTTCTTAATTTAAAGTCTGACAAGCCTGGGACAACACCTAAAGCTGCTCAGATATAGGTAGCTATGTAAGAGCCTTGAGATATATTGAATGCAGTATTTTCCTCCCATTTTTAAAGTCTTGGTGGAACTTCTTGAATAAGGATTTGCTGCAAGGAGGAAAACAATGTTCTCCATGCCAGATGACCATCCTGAACTTATCCATTAGCTGTCTCATTGGCATGAACATGCTATTTCTTGCTGTGCTATTCTTCCTTCACAGTGCTTGGCAAGTTTAGTAGATCAGAGAAACTAGACATATAAGATATGTGATCTAAATGGTTTCTTGCTGCATACTGTACTTCAGCAGACATGCTCTGAGATGCTGCACACAGAGCAATGTTAGAGAAGAAAAATTACAACAAATGCTGGAGGCATAATCTGCCACTACAAGTCCAGTGCCCAGGGAATGGGTAGATATACTACTTCCTCTGCTTCAGTACATTGTAAAATACAAGTAGCTACTATGGCAACATCACATGGTACATTTGTTATATCTGAATGAGAATGTGTTGAAGGAAGTAGCAGATCAGTATGCTATGTGTGCTTTCATATTCTGGAATGTTTTCAAGGGAAAACATCTGTTCAGATATTTTTCCTGGGATTATGGCTTTAGTTAAAAAAATGTGAAGAGGAAGGGATGTAATTCTCTCTCTCCATGCACTCTTTCTTTTTTTCTTCTCCTATAAAATTACAGTGTTTTCTCAGAAAGTAGAGTTCTTGTATCTTATGTCATGGTGTTTCACCTGAATAAACTCTACTACAAAAATTTGGATTTTTAGCAGTTTCTCTAAATGAGTAAAAATATAAATATGCCTTTGAACTCTAAGGTGGGGATATTGTAGATAGGTGGGAATAGAAGATATAGCTGGGAGGATAGCTAGAATCTTTCTGTATAATCTGGAAATGTTATTTTAAGATGTAAAGAATTTTTGCATACCAATGCATAACACTTCATAGAGAAGGTGGTCTGTAGTTATGTTATTGACCTAATACCTATTCCATTCTTGTCATGACTACTGAGATGTCATCTCTGACACTAGGCATGTTGTTTAATATTTATACAGAACCCACCTTCCCACCTTCCCTATGTGATATCCACAATCTTTTTTTTTTTTTTTTTTTTTTTTTTAAAGTAAATTCTCTGGATTCCTTTCACTTCATTTCAGACATCTGCAACATAAATTTTGCATATGAAAAAGCTGTCTAGACTACCTTTATAGTCAACAGAAAATAAATAAATAAATAAACACTTTTAGGATACCATTCATCTAGACAGTTTTAGATGTTTAAATTAGACTAAGATAAATTGCATTCTAAAAGAGCCTTCTTCTTTCCACTGGTTATAAAGGGGATCAGTTGACAAGTTGATATTCAGATTGTATATATGTAAATTTGGACACATAAATCCTACTTTTGAGAAGAAGACTATCTCTTTATGTGTGTTAGTAAAGTATCTTCACCGATGTGCCTCTTTCTCAAGTCTGTGGTTTCTGTGGGATACTAGAACACAAACTACAATCAAAAAGGTAACTGTAGGAGGCCCCAGTGTTCTTTCTTTCTTAGAAACCGAGGCAAATTTCAATCAGGCACACAGGTGAGAAAACTGATTAAGATAAAGAAAAAAAAAATGGCCAGAATCCCAAGCACTAGCTTTATAAAATACTGTTGTTTGTTTGTTTGTTTGTTTGTTTATCATTGCAGAATGTTTTAGAAACTGTTGTTTGAAATAATAACTGTAGCACTGGTGAAACATTTAAAACAAACAAACAAACCATGTTTTCTTTATTAGAAGATGCCTCTTCCTGTTGTTAGAATCAGAAAATTTTTCTGCTGTGAAAGGTTTTCAGTTCCATGCCAGGATATCTAGTTGAAATGAGATTGACAACACCTCATTGATTGATCGGGGAGAAATATTCAATTAATTTCTCCATTCTTTGGTACGTACTGATATCTGAGATGCCACAGTGTATGAGATGCCCTGATGGTGCATCCCATACGGGACTTATGAGAATTTGTGTCCAACTGGGAGAGTAACTGGAAACCAGATGAAACACACTAGACATCTAAAATGAGACTAAGATAGCTATGTATGTACAACTGAGTTGGGCACACAGAGAAGGGAGTTTCTGCATTACACATTGTTATTTAGGTGCTTAAGCAAGGAAATTAATCTCTTTAAAAGTCATACACATTCTGTCTGAATATTAGTCAGAAGAGAAACCTAAGCTGAAAGTACTGAATTGTTTCCTCAAAGTGATATCTCTTCCAAGTGACTAGAAAGTTTAAAGGGCAAGATGTGGAAGTCCTGCACTTTGAAACACCAAAATCAATGTATGAGTCATTTCACATTTCCCCTAACATCAATGGGGAGAGGCTGTTTCTGACACGAAATGCAAGGCTTATATAGGCAGAGGGAGATATCTTACCATGGAATTTCTTTTTTTTGTTTGTGTGTGTGTTCAGTACCTAAGGTTAAGGTGGCATAATTCCATGCCTGCATTCCCAATTTATGTAGCAAGGAACCTAAGATAATTAACAAGAACTCCATTAAAAAAAAAAAAAATCAAATAAATCAGTGAACTGAACCTGGATTGAATATGAGACAACCTCAGAGCAAAATGATCCATTTCAAGTTTTTAATCAAAAACTAAAATGCCATCCAGATGCAAAACTGGAAAAATTTTGAAATCTCAATAATTATGAGATATGCTAAACATTTGCTTGCACAATTCTGCCACAAATAACTAGTAATAACAGCCAATTTTGTGAAGATTTGTTGCTAATTTTCATGCGAAGAAGCTTCAAGTCTTACTGGAGATTTGCTTCTTGGGTTAATCACATCCATGTCACCACAGCAAAAAGTCTGATATTTTTTAACAGAAGGCACTGAAATAGAATTAGTGAACAAATCCAAACATATTATTTAAATTCCAAGTATTTAACTTTGGGTACAATGGTCTAGAGAGTGCATCTTCATGGTAGCTACTTCAAAAATATTCATAGAATCATAGAATGGCTTGGGTTGGAAAGGACCTTAAAGATCAACAAAGTTCCAACAGCCCTGCCATTGGCAGAGATGCTACTCACTAGATCAGGCTGCCCAGGGCCTTGTCCAACCTGGTTTTGAACACCTCCAGGGATGGAGCATCCACAGCCTTTCTGGGCAACCTGTTCCAGTGCCTCACCACCCTTTGTATGAAGAATTTCCTCCTAACCTCTAATCTGAATCTCCGCTCTCATAGTTTAATACCATTCCCACTTGTCCTGTTACTGTCCGCCTGAGAAAAATAATAATAATAATAATAAAATAAAAAATGCTCTCTGTCTTTTTTATAAATCCCCTATAAGTATTGAAAAGCTACAATAAGGTCACCCCAGAGCCTTCTCTTCTTTAGGCTGAACAGCCCCCAACTCTCCCAGCCTTTCTTCATAGGAGAGGTTCTCCAGCCCTCTGATCAACTTTGTAGCCCTCCTCTGGACCTGTTCTAACAAATCAGCATCCTTCTTGTGCTGGGGGTCTCAAACCTGGACACAGTGTTCCAAGTGGGACCTCACAGGGGCAGAGCCTATCTCGTCCTGCTGGCCACACCTCTGTTGACGCAGCCCAGGATGCAGTTGACCTTCTGGGCTGCACGTGCGTACTGCTGGGACATGTCAAGCCTTTCACCAGAACCCCCCAGATCTTTCTCTTCAGGGCTGCTCTCAATGAGTTTTCCTCCTTGTCTGTACTCATGTCTGGGATTACCCCAGCCCAGGTGCAGCACCTTGAACTTAGATTTGTTGAACCTTGGGAGGTTCATGTGGGCCCACTTCTCAAGCTTGTTTTGGTCCCTTTGGATGGTTTCTCTTCTGTTGTATCAATTGCACCACTCATCTTGGTGTCATCTGCAAAAGTGCTGAGTGTTCACTTGATCCCACTACGTCATTGATAAAGATACTAAATGGTACTGGTCCTGAGGGATACCACTCGTAACTGGCCTCCACCTGGAAATAGAACCATTGACCACCACTATTTGAATGCAATCTTCAAGCCTATTCCTTATCCACTGGATAGTTCACCCTTCAAGTCCATCTCTCCCCAATTTGGAGATCAGGATATCATATGTCACCATGTCAAAGGCCTTACAGAAATCCAGGTAGATTGTATCAGTCATTCTTCCCTTATCAATTGATGCAGTCACTCCATCACAGGAGGCCGCCAGATTGGTCAGGCATGATGAGCCTTTGGTGAAGCCATGTTGGCTGTCTCAAACCACCTCCTTGTCCTGCATGTGCCTTGACATTGCTTCCAGGAGGATCTTGTCCTTGATCTTGCCAGGCACAGAGACGAAACTTAGCAGTCTGTAGTTCCCCAGGTCCTCCTTTCTACACTTTTTTAAGAATGGGAGTGCTGTTTTCCTTTTTCCAGTCACCAGGGACTTCACCTGACTGCCCTGACTTTCTAAATATGATGGAGAGAGGCTTGGCAACTCCATCAGCCAATTCCTTCAGGACCCTGGGATGCATGTTATCAGGCCCCATAGACTTCTTTTTCAGTTTCATCAGGTGGTCTTGAATCTGCTTTCTGCTTACAGTGAGAGGGACTTTGTTCCCCCAGTCCTCACCTTCAGGTTCAGGGAAACAAGAGACATGGGAAGACTGACTGGCAGTGAAGACGGAGGCCAAGAAGTTGCTGAGTACATCAGCCTTCTCTTCCTCCCCTTCTCTATATTGTAGCATATATTATCTATGAATAAGCCACAGTAGTCATCTTTTAAAATATTTAGGGTCAGTAGTCAGGACAGGTGATGGTGAAATAAACCTGAATTCAACCTGAAATAATGAGCAACAGAAACACAAATAAAACCAGTTCTGTGGAGAAAATCTAAACCTGAATAGCAAGAAAAAGTAGAATTGCTCTGCCCCTGGGTATATTCTCAGAGCATTTAAGATATCCTGGGACAAGAAGACTCCAGTCTTTTCTTTATTATATGAGCTGAAGGAGACTGGAAATATGAGTTTTCTGTCTTTAAAGGATGGGAGATGTAGAGGTGGTGAATATGTTACTAAGAAGAATCACGGCCCTTGTGGAAATAAATATTGCTCTGACTTCTCCCTTTGGGACAGTAGTGGCTAAGTTTTGATTTTCAGGTTCTGGTACCAGAAAAGCTCAAAACGGGACTATGGGTGTCTTGCCACTATCAGCAACCTACTTCTTTAAAGCACTTGCCAGTTTTACCCCTATACAGAGCCAGCCCTTATGAGAGAGTGTAGTTTACCCTGAGTACAGAAAATACATTAAAAGTCTCTTTTCAGTCATCTGCTCTTGATAACAATCTCAGAATTCCTACCTTTCCTGAGGACTATCGCATACTGCTATATATTATGTGCTGAGCTTTCTGTCAGTCTGTGAATAACTGCAGGATCAGATCTTTCTCTGATAAATATTAAAAGAGGAGTTCTCTCCTAAATCATTTTATATTTTTGCATACTATGCATCAAAAAAATGTGGGTAAAATTTGCTGAAGGCAACCAGGCTTGGGTTGAAAGACGATGTGTTGTCTTCTGCAAGACTTTTAGACTAGGATGATGTACTCAGTGCAGCCTGATGTTTCATGTCAGATGGAAATATTGTGAGTCAGTTGAAAACTGGGATGAAGCCTAGACATAATAAGGATGAACTGTCTGAAAATGGAAAGCTTCTCTCTAACTCATCCATACTCTGTTCTATAGATGGATTACATAACTTATAATAGGCTTCTTTTATGGGATCATGTGAAAATATCCCTGACAACAGATGGACTCTGAGTCAATGAAATCTAATTACATTTGACAATTCTACAGACATGTAAATTTGTTAAAGTAAGGGAAGAATTAGGGAATCATGTCCAGAGTTTTTATTGAGTCTATATTCTGAATTACAACCTAACAAATTATCAAGCTTATATGAAAATTAATATTATGATTATTTTCTTGCCTGAGAAATTCACCTGCTTTCTAACCTGATGTTGGTTCAACACATGCCTGTAATTGCCATTTATGCACTGTTCAGCTGTTCTTGGAAATGAAGGAGTATCACATTACAAGTCTTAAAATCAGTGTCCATTTCTGGGGAGGTAATTTTTTTTACATTGTTCAACATATGCTTGCAGCCCAGAAAGACAACCATATCCTTGGCTGCATCAAAAGAAGCATGGCCGACAGGTTGAGGGAGCTGAGTCTTCCCCTCTACTCTTGTGAGACCCCACCTGGAGTACTGCATTCAGCTCTCCCCCAGCACAAGAAGGACATGGCATATTAGAGTTAGTCTAGAGGAGGGCCATGAGGATGGTCAAGGGACAGGAGCACCTCTCCTATGAAGACAGTCTGAAGGAGTTGGGATGTTCAACCTGCAGAGAAGGCTCTAGCAAAACCTTCCAATACCTAGGTAATATACAAAAGGTATATAGCAGCCTTCCAATACCTAAAGGGGACCTACAGGAAAGCTGGGGAGGGACGCTGTCAGGAAGTGTAGTGAAAAGACAAGGGGGAATTATTTTATACTAAAAAAGGGTAGATTTAGATTAGATATAACAAAGACATTGTTCATTATGAGCTATATGAGGCACTGAAAGAGGTTACCCATAGAAGCTGTGTTGCCCCAGGTGTGCAAGTGTTTAAGGCAAGGCTGGATGGGGCTTCGAGCAACCCGCTCTGGTGGAAGGTGTCCCTGACTTGTCTCTGTAGGGGGACTGGAATTAGATGACCTTTAAGGTCTCTTCCAACCCAAAATGTTCTACAGTTCTATGATATGGCTTATTTAGTCTCCCTTAGTTTAATTACAATGTGTCCAACATTGCAGAAGAAGTCAGAATAATAAATAAAAAAATACATTATTGGTTCAGACAAGTAGTCCTCTTAACTCAGTATTCTGATTCTGACAGTGGCAATAAGAAATGCTGTTCTGGGAGAGCACATAAGCCTGGTCACACTCTACATTTCATTTACCATCAAAATGATTTTATTAGAGATGGAGAAAGCACATCTTGCTTGGACTTGTTAGTATTGCTTTATGAATCTGTTGTCCATGAATTTATATAATCTCCTTTGAACCTGCTAAAACTGTCCTCCCCCAGAACATCGTATGACCATAAGTTTCAGAAGTTTAATTAGCTATTGCTTAAAGAAATATTTTCTGAACAACAGTTCTATATACCACCAGGGTTTTGCAGAATTTTATATTCCTTCCAGCCTTGTCATCTTGAAACAAAAGAGTTCCAGTGTTTGTGATGTTTTCTTGTAAGACAGCTCTTCCATACCAGCTGACTCTTATCTGTACTCTTTCTATTTCCATTATGTCCTTCTTGAGATGACAAACTCACACACAGTAGTCAGAAGGTAGGTGCACCAAAGGTTTTGTATAGAGACAAAATGATGGCATCTGTACAGTATCCTTCCAATGATACCTGACATCTCGTTGACTTTCTATTTTTTCTGCATCCATGCAAATTTGTAAGAGCTTCCTGGTGTTCCTTGTCATTGCTAAGATATTTAACTATAAGAAAGGTCTTATTATCAAATCCAGACTTGGACATTTCACTGTTTTCTCCCATTTTCAGGCCATTAATGAAGATGTTGAATAAAATAGGTTCTAGAACTGATCTCGGAAATATCATACTTTTGACTCTTCTCCATCCTGAAAAGTATTTTTAAACATTATTTACGGAATCACAGAATCACAGAATTTCTAGGTTGGAAGAGACCTCAAGATCATCGAGTCCAACCTCTGACCTAACACTAACAGTCCCCACTAAACCATATCACTAAGCTCTACATCTAAACGTCTTTTAAAGACCTCCAGGGATGGTGACTCCACCACTTCCCTGGGCAGCCTGTTCCAATGTCTAACAACCCTTTCGGTAAAGAAGTTCTTTCTAAGATCCAACCTAAAACTCCCCTGGTGCAACTTGAGCCCATTCCCCCTCGTCCTGTCACCAGGCACATGGGAGAACAGACCAACCCCCACCTCGCTACAGCCTTCTTTGAGGTACCTGTAGAGAGCGATGAGGTCACCCCTGAGCCTCCTCTTCTCCAGGCTGAACAATCCCAGCTCCCTCAGCCACTCCTTGTAGGACTTGATCTCCAGGCCCTTCACCAGCTTCGTTGCCCTTCTCTGGACTCACTCAAGCACCTCGATGTCCTTCTTGTAGCGAGGGGAACAAAACGGAACACAGTACTCGAGGTGCGGCCTCACCAGAGCTGAGTACAGGGGGACGATCACCTCCCTAGCCCTGCTGGCCACACTGTTTCTCATGCAAGCCAGGATGCTGTTGGCCTTCTTGGCCACCTGAGCACACTGCTGGCTCATATTCATCCGACTATCAACCATCACTCCTAGGTCCTTCTCTGCCTGGCAGCTCTCCAACCACTCATCTCCCAGCCTGTAGCTCTGCTTGGGGTTATTGCACCCCAGGTGGAGGACCCGGCACTTGGCCTTGTTGAACTTCATGCAGTTGACCTCAGCCCATTGGTGCAGCCTATCCAGGTCCTCCTGCAGAGCCTTCCTATCCTCAAGCAGATTGACACACGCACCTAACTTGGTGTCATCTGCAAACTTACTGAGGGTGCACTCAATGCCCTCGTCCAAATCATTGATAAAGATGTCAAAGAGGACTGGCCCTGGTACCAAGCCCTGGGGGACTCCACTAATGACCGGCCTCCAACTGGATTTGACTCCATTTACCACGACTCTTTGGGCCCGGCTATCCAGCCAGTTTCTAACCCAACGAAGCGTGCACCAGTCCAAGCCAAGAGCAGCCAATTTCTTGAGGAGAATGCTGTGGGAAACGGTGTCAAAAGCCTTGCTGAAGTCAAGGTAGACCACATCCACAGACTTTCCCTCATCCACCCAGCATGTCACTTTGTCACAGAAGGAGATCAGGTTCGTCAAGCAGGACCTGCCTTTCATAAACCCATGCTGACTGGACCTGATCACCTGCTTACCCTGCAAATGCTGCATGATGACTCTCAAGATAATCTGCTCCATGAGCTTCCCTGGCACTGAGGTCAAACTGACAGGCCTGTAGTTTCCCAGGTCAGTCCTCCGGCCCTTCTTGTAAATAGGTATCATGTTTGCTAGCCACCAGTCAACTGGAATCTCCCCCGATAGCCAGGACTGTTGATAAATGATGGTAAGCAGCTTGGCCAGCTCCTCTGCCAGTTCACTCAGTACCCTTGGGTGGATCCCATCCGACCCCATCGACTTGCACACATCCAAGTGCCGTACCAGGTCGCCAACCATTTCTTCATGGATAGTGAGGGCCACATCTCTCTCCCCATCCCCTTCCACCAGTTCAGGGTACTGGGTATCCAGAGAAAAACCATTATTGCCGCTAAAGATTGAGGCGAAGAAGGCATTAAGCACCTCACCTTTTCCTCATCTCTTGTAACTAAGTTTCCCCCCGCATCCAGTAAAGGATGGAGATTCTCCTTAGTCCTCCTTTTTGTGTTGATGTATTTATAAAAACAGTTTTTGTTATCTTTAATGGCAGTAGCCAGATTGAGCTCCAGATGAGCTTTGGCTTTTCTAATTTTGTCCCTGCACAGCCTCGCAACATCCTTGTAGTCCTCCCTAGTGGCCTGCCCACTTTTCCAAAGATTATAAACCCTCTTTTTTCTCCTAAGCTCAAGCCACAATTCTCTGCTCAGCCAGGCTGGTCTTCTTCCCCACCAGCTCGTCTTTGGGCACGTGGGGACAGACCGTTCCTGCGCCATTAGGATTTCCCTCTTGAAGAGCGCCCAGCCTTCCTGGACTCCTCTGCCCTTCAGAACCGCCTCCCTAGGGACTCTACCAACCAGTGTCCTCAGCAGCACAAAGTCAGCCCTCCGGAAGTCCAATACAGCGGTTTTACTGGTCCCCTTCCTGGCCTCGCCAAAAACAGAGAACTCCACCATTTCGTGGTCACTCTGCCCAAGACAGCTCCCGACAATCACATCCTCCACCAGTCCTTCTCTGTTTGTGAAGAGAAGGTCAAGCGGGGCGCCACCCCTGGTAGGCTCACTAACCAGCTGCATCAGGAAGCTACCTTCCACGCTCTCCAGAAACCTCCTAGACTGCTTTCTCTGGGCTGTGTTGTGCTTCCAGGAGTTTCTTTCCTGTCCATTAATTCAGTTTCAATGCTGAAAAGAACTCTACCTTCACAGCAGATTAAGTTTTCAATCCACTTTGAATTTCTCTAGCAGTTTTTGTCAAAGTCTTTTTGAAACTTCAAATATATATTGTCCATTGCACTACCTTTATAGATTGATGCCCTAAGAGACATGTTCATTCCTGGATGAATGCCCTGAAAATCTTTCAGACTAAAGAAAAGCATAAATGTATATGTTACCTCAAGAACCTGAAATAAACTCTTTAAAAATTTTCTACTTACTCATTTATGACTCAGTCAGGCCCATTTCATTATAGTAAGTTCTTCAAAGAAGAGCCAGGCTTTGTGCTTTCTATTCCTACAGAGCCAAAGGCTCAGAGCTGGGACTCCTCGGAACAGTAGTAGTATGACAATATATAAACTTCATGTTAAGCTTTTCATCAGCTGATCCCAAGGCATTCATAATTTCCCTTCCCAGGGAATCAAAACCAAAGAGGGCAAGGCACTCAAATGGAAGAAGCAGGAGTTGAACCCAGGTCACCAACTGTACTACACTAAACTTTCTCCTAAGCCCAGGCTTCCTAAATGTAAATACACTATCATTTTGACCACATTTCTTGTTTTATTTTTGTATTAGCATTGAACTAATCAGATTCATGTATCTAAAGAATGAAAATGTTCAAATTCAGTGAAAATTCAGTTTTATATGCATTTCAAAAATTTTTCATTTTAAGGTCATCCTGTGTCTTAGAGATTTTTATTGTATTATTTTATTTTAGCTTATTTTAGTTTAGTTTAGTTTAGTTTAGTTTTGTTTTGTTTATTTAACAAGTTTCCAATCTTTACATTTTTTCCATCCTCAAGCTTCGTGTTTACTTGGCAAACCCTCTGTCCTCTACCACTGAATCTGCTTTTGACTGCTTCACACCTAATCAACATTCCTTTATTAAAAAGCTATTAATTAGATTCTCATTGGCCAAATCTATTGACTATTGTGTTAGTTGCAAGACTTTTAGAGCTTTTCCCCCTACAATGTTGACAGACCATTGGACTTAGAAACAGCACCACAAGGAATGTGGGCTCATCTTTGTTTCAACATACTTAAGGTGCTTTTATCTGTAGCTTTGCCTTGAACAAAATCCTGTTCAAATTGTATTAAAACCCCAGATAAACCTCTCTTTCAGATTATGGTTTCCAACTGAACTCCTGTGCAATGAAGAAAGGGCACGGAATTCCTGCTTGTTTCAGGAAAACTTCTTTGAGTAATCCCTTGAGCTTGCCTACAGGGCTTGGATTTCCTAATGGATGCTTTGATGACAGGAGATAAGAGCCAAAGGTACCTTCATTCTCTTAGAAATTGCTCCAAACAAACAACCTCAGTGATTAAAGCTAATAGAAACACCTGAAAGATTGATAGCTTGCAAAGCAGTGCTGAGTGAATGAATAACTTCCCCTTTAGTTCTAAAAGCTAATATTTGTCCACATTTACTGCTTTTAAAAAAAAAAGTTGAAAAAGTCCTTTTTTTTTTTTTTTAAATGCAGAATGTTGATCAGGAACAAACAGACACCATTCCACTATTATTTGAATTTTAAACAAAGCCTTCCTACTCTAGCTATTGAGACACATTCTGCATGGGCCCATTTATAATAATTCAAACATGGCACAGGGAGGGTCACTAGAGTGAAGTACATATAAGTGTGAACATGATACTCTTGTAAATGTCTTTAATGATGTGAATGGGCGCTGTACTACAGTATTCTATATGGGGGTTTTAAATTGCACAAAGGCCCTGTAAAATTCTATATCTGTTCCCAAGCAATACACCTATCAGAGAGTTGAACAAATGGAAACCAAACTCTGCAGCAAATAAAAGTCTTAAATTTACATTGCTGGATTATAAAGCAGTGTCTTTCAACAGCAGCTCTGATTTATTTCATGTTCTGATGAAATCATTGCTTGTGAATGCCAAGAAATTCAGCTGTAAACTTTTGGCAATAAGTAGACTCTCCTTAGAACTGCTGGTTTTGAAAGCATCTGTAAGAAAGGAATCCACTGCAGAACCAATAAAAGAGGTTGAAGAGACCAAAACTTTCACTAACACCTCATAACACAGGCAGTGCTCTGAGTGCCACCAAACCCTGCTCCCTGCTATGTAGGTTATGTACATACTAGAGTTCATTTCCAAAATAGGGGTTTTATGATTCCCAGTGTCACAGAGCATGCAGTCAGGGAGTGAATCACATAAAGCAGTCTAATGATGGAGCTGCAAACAGCTGAACATTTGGTTTTGAAGTGATGCAGTCCAGGGGTGGGGTGTTCTGATATTGAAAATTCTTCAGCTTTCCTTTACACAACAAAAGCAAAACATTAAAAGAATATGTTCTGAGTAGTTTAAGGAATTTCCCTTTTTATAACCACATTGAGAAAGGATCCAAATTTTCCTTAGTTTTCCTTAAAATAGAATGGTATATGTAATTAAGAGTCACAAGAGAAACCAGGCATTTAAAGGTCAAGGGTATGGGTATGTTTTGACATTTGAAGAGAAAATTGTGATCCACTGTTGACTCTCAGAGCTTCCTTCCCTTAGTCATGCTCATCATCTGGCCTTCAGAGTTTAACTAAATGGACCTACTGAAACGGAAACAGAAGTGTGAAGTAAGATTTAAAATTATGTTTGATCCTCTGGCTGAGGTATGGATATTCAACAGCCTTTAACTTCTCTGCACTAGAACTGGGAGTCCTGGGAAAGAATTCTGATGCACAGAAGGTAATGATTTAATTTAACTCTTCCTCTTCCAATTTACTTGTATACACACACGCGCACACACACACACACACACACACACACACACACTGCACTACTTGGACACCACCTGTGGTCCTTGCAAAGGACAAAGGTTTTCTGGACAAGCCAGGAGGAGAGCTTGAGATCCAGGACTCTGAGAAGAGCTGCTCCAATAACATTTGAAACCTAGTGCATAGATTCTTTCCACTTGCAGGGAGGGAAAACCTGCCTGTCCTTTCTTCTCTCTCCCAGTTACCAGATCCCTGCCAAGTCCCCTGCAATTGGAAAGAATGTGTCTTGTCTACCAATGCTGAGACAGCAGTGAGAGGGAAATGATGGCTCCTTCTTCCCCCTACACCAGTGCTTGGCAGAGAACAACATGAAATCAATTTTCTTCGTTACCATTGTCACTATTTAATAACATATAATGAAAACAAATTAAAGGCCTTAATGAAAGGAGTCAAAACATCCCAATCAACTTCAAGGGCAAATGAAAAATGAAGACATTATGAAGATTTGAAACACTTTTACTCTGCAGTTTTAAAATGCTGGAGGGGTTCACCCACACTGCTGCTTACCTGTCTGTGCAAACGAAGGGTTCTCTTCCAGGCCCTGGGCCAAGAGCTTAGTGCTCTTCCAAGCCTAGGAAGATCCATTCAAAGTTTCACACTTAAGAGTTTAAATCTGAAGCAAAGTTAGGGCAGTAAGTTTATCTTCACATTGCTTTTGTTTGGTTTGGTTTGGTTTGGTTTATTTTCATTTTCTAGATTTTGTAAAGAATGATGGGAAATCACCATTTTGGTAATTATCTGTAACTTGGTTTCACTGATTCAATGCAGATGAAATATTTTTCTCTCCAGTCCTTCACTATACTTCAATTACAATATCCTCCCTGTAGGTATCATTTCCTGCTACAGCTTTCAAAAACATAGAGATAACAACAACAAAAAAATGTGTAGTTCCTTTTAAAATATTTGTTTTTCAGGTGATTTTTAATGACTAGAGTCATAAGGCTGCTGTGTGAGAACTTGATTTTGTTTTCTGAAACATCTTTGATTTCAAGCTGAAGGACAAAACTGCAATTTTAAAGACTTCTTTTTCACATTGAAAATCTTGGCATTCTTTCTTTTACAGCTTCCAGGAGTTCAGGTTTAGATGATCCCTCTCCTCCACTAGGATGCACTCCACAGAAAAGGGATTATAGTTTGTAACAAAGACTGTAGACTTAATAACATCTCAGGCTACTATAAGAGACTTGCTGTATGATATCCTAGATGATGAAAAAGATCATTCTTCCTTTCACAATCCCTAAGAAGACTGGGTAACAGAATTCCCATCTATCTTCATAGCTTTTGGAAACACAGTCCATAAAGTCAGGCTGGAGACAGGGAAGCTGAGTGAGGAATGGGAATATGGCTTCCAAGTAGCTTTCAGAGAGTTCTAGCCAAAGCTAACCTCAGGCTGGTTGCAGAAGTGCTCTCCTTTGTGCTATCCTAAAAAATGCAAAAAATCTTGCCCTTGGAGGAAGCTCAACATGGCAAGGAAGGCAAATCTTACTCCAGTGAACCTATGTCCCTTTGGAGGTCTGTGCTGGAGTCTTTTGAAGTAAAATCTCTGGTGGTCTTTTCAAACA
The DNA here is from genome assembly GCA_011075105.1 of Heteronetta atricapilla. Taxonomy (NCBI): domain Eukaryota; kingdom Metazoa; phylum Chordata; class Aves; order Anseriformes; family Anatidae; genus Heteronetta; species Heteronetta atricapilla. The sequence goes on along the minus strand of CM021733.1, from coordinate 106,865,949 downwards.
GGCACTAGGTAATCCCAGGTTAATCTGATCACCAATAATGGGAGATCCCACTTGACTGGCGGCTAGCAAACGTGATGCCCATCTACAAGAAGGGTCAGAGGGTAGACCCAGGGAACTCTAGGCCTGTCAGTTTGACCTCAGTGCCAGGGAAGCTCATGGAGCAGATTATCTTGAGCGTCATCATGCAGCATTTGCAGGGTAAGCAGGCGATCAGGCCCAGTCAGCATGGGTTTATGAAGGGCAGGTCCTGCTTGACGAACCTGATCTCCATCTATGACAAGGTGACACGCTTAGTGAATGAGGGAAAGGCTGTGGATGTGGTCTACCTTGACTTCAGTAAGGCTTTTGACACCGTTCCCCACAGCATTCTCCTCAAGAAACTGGCTGCTCTTGGCTTGGACTGGCATACGCTTCTCTGGGTTAAGAGCTGGCTGGATGGCCAAGCCCAGAGAGTTGTGGTGAATGGAGTCAAATCCAGTTGGAGGCCGGTCACTAGTGGAGTCCCCCAGGGCTTGGTACCGGGGCCAGTCCTCTTTGACATCTTTATCAATGATTTGGATGAGGGGATCGAATGCACCCTCAGTAAGTTTGCAGATGACACCAAGTTAGGTGCGTGTGTCAATCTGCTTGAGGATAGGAAGGTTCTGCAGGAGGATCTGGATAGGCTGCACCGATGGGCTGAGGCCAACTGTATGAAGTTCAACAAGGCCAAGTGCCGGGTCCTCCACCTGGGGCACAGCAACCCCAATCAGAGCTACAGGCTGGGAGATGAGTGGTTGGAGAGCTGCCAGGCAGAGAAGGACCTGGGTGTTTTGGTTGGTAGTCAGCTGAATATGAGCCAGCAGTGTGCTCAGGTGGTCAAGAAGGCCAACAGCATTCTGGCTTATATAAGAAGCAGTGTGGCCAGCAGGTCCAGGGAAGTGATTGTCCCCCTGTATTCAGCTCTGGTGAGGCCGCACCTCGAGTACTGTGTTCAGTTTTGGGCCCCTCACTACCAAAATGACATTGAGGTGCTTGAGTGAGTCCAGAGAAGGGCTACGAAGCTGGTGAAATGTCTGGAGAACAAGTCTTATGAGGAGCAGCTGAGGGAGCTGGGATTGTTCAGCCTGGAGAAGAGGAGGCTCAGGGGCGACCTTATAATGCTCCACATGTACCTTAAAGGAGGCTGTAGCCAGGTGGCGGTTGGTCTATTCTCCCACGTGCCTGGTGACAGGATGAGGGGGAATGGATTAAAGTTGTGCCAGAGGAGGTTTAGGTTGGATATTAACAAAAACTTCTTTACTGAAAGGGTTGTTAGGCACTGGAATAGGCTGTCCAGGGAAGTGCTTGAGTCAGCATCCCTGGAAGTCTTTGAAAGACATCTAGATGTAGAGACGTCTAGGATATGGTTGAGTGGAGGGCTAGTTAGCATTAGGCCAGAGGTTGGACTCGGTGATCTTGGAGGTCTCTTCCAACCTAGACTATTCTGTGATTCTGTGACTGTCTTTCCCAGCAGGAAAAAAATAAAAAGTCTATCATGTTACTCAGCATTCAGTAACTCAACATTTCAGAAATAATCCTATATGTATCATACACTTTTAAGTGACAATAGGAGAAGTAATAAAATATTACCTAACTGACAAGATTTTATTCTGATATGTTTAATTTTATTCTGATTTTTTTTTCCAGTCTTCTATTTTCTTTCAGTTATGCAGTGAACTAGGAGCACTCACACAGACCTGCTGCCAATATTTCTTGTTTCTTCCGAAACTGAGTAACTTCTCCAAGTCTGATCCTGGGAAACTACATAGTCAGTGAGTATGAAAAGGAGTAGATTATTATTTTAGAACTGTTAAGTTATTAGCAAAATGAAATACAAATAAATATGGTTTCTCACCCCAAATGTTATGAATGGTGCTGTGCAAATGCGTTTTTAAAACCCATACCTCTAAAAACATTAACATTGATTGAAAGAAAAAGTAATTTATACAGGAGCTAGTGGAAAAAAAAATGGATTTGATGGATTTGTTGTTGACATACTCCATTATGTAAATAAATAGATGGATTTGTTGTTGACATACTCCATTATGTAAATAAATAGAGAAATAGAGAAATAAGGATATGATTTCACTTGTCATAGAAATTAACAAGTGCTAGTCAGAAAGCAATTATTTAATTACATTTTATGATACATTTTCAGATTTCAGCATCCATTTTTTGTTTCACTTTATGAAGAAATAAAAGTGTTTGTGATCCCTCAGAAACTTGGCACAGAAATCTTTCTGCATACCAACAAACATACTAAAAACTGTGAGAAAGAATATTCTGAAATAATCGATAGCTTCCGAGTTTGGTTACTGTTATAAAACTGTTGGCTCAAATCCTTGACCTGCCCAATTCAGACCGAAGTATGTGATGACTTCCTGTATCACAGTACTGCTTGAAACCACTGCCTTGCTGTTTCTTCTAGGCGAAGAGAAACAGAAACTTTTTTTGAAGCAGGGTTATAAAAAATAATGTTTTCAACAAAAGTGGAATAGCTCTGAATCTACTGCTGAGCTTGGGGAAGTGTTGGAAGAAGCCTATGGCACTTGAGATTCCTAAGTGTCAGAACAAAGGTCTTCAACCCTTGGAAGACCCTGACTCTCATTTGTGATGATGGCAGTGACATCCATTACCCTCTCAGCCTAGGCATGCAAATCCACTTTCCTCCATGGACAGAAAAAAAGATAAAATGTGAAAGTTAATGCTCCCTGATTTCACAAATACTTTTCCAGTGATGCTTGTTCAGACTTAGATGCTTGTTCTTACAAAGAAGTATTCTTGCGTCCCTCTGAACAGTCATGTTACTAGACAACTGTCCCAAACACTTTGGACTTACAGCACATTTCTTTTCTAGCTTTGCATCCATGCTTTGTGAAGTGTTGCTTCTATGCAGTGGTCTCTAGCATGAAGTGGATGACCAGAGATCACTGACTTCCTTGTTAAAGGCCACCTGTGTGTGCTGCACACCAGATAATGCTTTACTGCTTGAAGAAGCAGATTAAGAAGATGGTTGCTGAGAAGCAAAGGTCTGTGATGCTTAGTTGGTTTCCCACATCTATAAGCCACTAGGGTAAAGGAGACAGGGTAGAATCATTATCATATATCAATATGTACGATACTAATATCAATAAATCTGTGGTATCCCATGCTGGGAATTTTTGCTGAAACTCAAGTCTATCACAAATACAAGGCATGAAAGATGACTGAAAGAAACAGGTATCCTAGTTTATTTTCATCATCTCAGCTGATGAGTGAGGATATACTAAGTCTTCAGTTTTTGATATTATTCATGTCAGCTCCTGGGAGTAGAGGTAGGCCAATGCTGAGGGCACTTAAAAAATCCCACCCTACAAGTCAAAAAAACTATATTAGTCTAGTGACCTTCATTTGAACCCACTTGCCTTTTAAAAATAAACCCCTGTACAAATCCCCAAAGCAGCATATGGTTAGTTCACATCATGGACTAATAATAGCTTACATCATTTTATTTTTAAAGTCAATCCTTTTTTGAATTATACCGAAAGTAGCATTGAAAAATTCCAGAGCCTACCAATCCTGTACCTTAGAAGTGGGCAATCCTTTTTTTTTTTTTTTTTAACCTCTCCAAAAATAATAATAATAATAAAAAAATATCCCAGCCTCTAAAACTACAACCTTTGTCTGCCAAGTTTCAGCCTGGAACACATTTTTACAGTACTTATAATCCCTTGAAAAAACTTCACTTATAATGGAAGTGGTGACAGACCTTTAGCTATTCTAGCTATCTTAATAGCTCAACTGTATTTATTTTTCATTATATTTAAATATAATTGGTTGAGGTTTAACTCCAGTTCAAATTGATGAAAACCTATTGATTTAAATATCAGTTCTGGGAAATGGGTCCTTTCTCAGCCTTTGGGGGTTATTATGAGCATAATTTGGGTGTTGCTTTTAGATTTTTCTTGTTAAACTATTTGTATGATTTTCCTTTAAATTCAAAGAGCAACAGCAAAAATAAGCATGCTCTTGGAGCATATGGTACTCAATTGTGGTTTGAATCCCAATGTGAAGAATTTCGCTAGAAGTTTCACACATTCTGTTTTGGTCTCAATTAAGAAATACTTATTTGAGCTGGCTCAGCAAGTCAGTGGAGAAGCAATGTTCTGATGTGCAAGGGTGCTCACTGCTCTCCTGAACTTCTATTGATATTTCTGAATGGGAGCAAAGGAAAAGAAGAAAGGTGTGAAACAATTGTGGAAACCCAAAAAGTATATGTGTTAGGGGTTGCTGGTACAGTAGCTGAGGGAGAAACTTAAATATGAGATGTTGGTAGTCTTTAGATCAAAAAATTTTTTTTTTTTTTTTTCCTGAATGAAATGAAATCAAGATGAAAGACCTTTGAAATTGAAAAATATGAAGCAAGGAAAAAAAATCTCAGCAGAATAACTTTAAAATATCAAATCTAACAAACTGTTATCCTATAGGGAAAAAAAAAATGTTCTGAGTGAGAAATGTGGGGTTTGAACTTTATTTTTAACTACTGTCATACAGAGCTGGTGATGGCAGTTGATATGGAGTCATAGTTATTAATACTAGTAATTATATTAGTTAGAATGTAGAAGCATAGATCCTCTCCTCTCCTCTCCTCTCCTCTCCTCTCCTCTCCTCTCCTCTCCTCTCCTCTCCTCTCCT
>CM021733.1:106803327-106856254 GCA_011075105.1 Heteronetta atricapilla | reverse complement strand
AAAAAAACAAAAACAAAAACAAAAACAAAAACTCTTTCTTTCTCAAAATATGCATCCCTGTGGCACCAATAACATCCTGTAGAAATAAATGTCAGTTTTGTTTTGCTTTGTTTTGTTTTCCATTTTAAAAGCTTCCCATTGTTGGAGAGTCACACTAACTCACATGACGACAAATACTTCACTCAATAGCACTTCTTGTTCAGAGCTTGTGACTGCAGGGCAACTGCAGCATATGGATTTTCACAGGGATCCCAGGTCTTCCAGGATCATAAACAAATGGCTCTCTCCATTCCAAGGAATTGTTCCCTTCTGTAACACTTTACATCCCCAAAAATATTATTTAAGACATCCAAGAAAACAGCTGGCATGGTTGTCATAGAACAGTGAAATCCAGAGTTTACGTCTATTGCATTTTGAGAGCCCCTGTCAAAGAACAAAATTTCACTTTAGCCAATCACTCATGCCAGCTTTGCTCAGGTTGGGGCTGTCAGAATTGCAGGGTTCCTGCCACCCTTAGCTGTGGAAATCAAGTATCTTGAACAGGAAAAGGCAAAGTATTGGCATTATTCAGTGTCACTGATGCCAGAGAAAAAGATGACACACTTACTAATTCAAACCATTTGGTTATAGTTTACTTTCCTGTCTAACACAATCCTGATGCAATTGCAGAGCTTTCTGGGAAGTAGCCGAGCAGAGTTGCAATATACTGCAATATAGCACTAAAAAGTTATCAAAAATATTTTAGTGTTTTTATGGTTTTAGGCAGAGAAAAACAAACAAACAAACACAATTTTCTTTGTGGCATTCTCATTTGAAAGAAAAGCTAATGCACTGATGAAAGTGCACAAAACTACTACGTCTTATGAAAAATGTATCATTTTAGGTATGGCTGAATTTTTATACATGCATTAGTTACTTTACTGATTTATTGAAAAGTGATCTATTTAGATAATATTACAGTATGCTTTAAATTTTCTGGCAGCCATGTTGTTTTTGTTATCTTCGTATTTTTAATTATGAGAACTTTCAAAGGTGTTCTTTGTTTGTTTGTGTTTTTTTGTTGTTCTTTTTTTTTTGGTTGGTTTTTTTTTTTTTAGATCCCATGTAAGAATTTTTAAAAATAATTTGCTAATTTGCTTTACTTCCATATTGATGCTACTGGAAATCCCTTCTGTAAAAAGTATATTGCTGTTACCTTTTTGGACCTATATGAAATAATTTTCTCATTTAAACTAGAAAATTGAAAGTCTTTGCATAAAGATTTTGACTTGTTTCCAAAATGTTGCTATTAGCAATTTGAACAAGTAAATGTATTGTTACATTTAGTTCTGTTACATCATTTGCTGAGCCAATATGTTATCCAAGTAGATCTAGATATATGCAGTTATATCCCATCCTTAGCTTGTAGTAAATACATAGAATAAAATAATCTGTAAATAATAATAGTAATAACAAAAATAACAACAATAATTTAAAAAATGTATGTGTTATCTGCATTCTCTAAGCACAACGTCATGGGTATTTGTTTCAGTCTAGCTTTTCCCTATTTTAATGGCACTTCAAATAAAACTTATTTAAAAAAATGCATTTTTTATGCTAGTATATAAAGAGTTAGTTTGGGGAAATTAAGTTGAATTCAGCAGAGCTAGGTCAAAATGCAAACATTCACAAGTCCTGATGGGGACTGAATCACAATATATTTTCAATTCACAGTTCTTTGTCTCACTCTAGCTGTATTCTTCAGTCTTCAATCCCTTTTTTTTTTTTTTTTTTTGTGTAGGATTTGAGGGAATTTCCATCAACATTTTAGAGAGGAATTTTCTATGTTAACACCCTTAGACATTTTCTCCTTGTCCCAAGCTCACAAGCAGTGTATTTCAGCTTCAGCTCATGCTTTAAAGCTCCATTAAAATTCTCTAGCAGACTAACAGCTTCAGACTTCTAAACTATGAATTTGGGTGAAAATTTTCAAAGATTATCATTTATGTCTCCACCTTGAGAGTGCTGGTCTTTACAGGAGATAGTTCAGTCCAGTTTCCCAGAGTCCTACATGCAACACACACTCAACTTTTAATATCTCTTTTTAGGAAAAAAAAAAAAAAAAAAAAAAAAAAAACTCGAATGAAATTAATTGCAGAATTGCATTAATGAAATTTTCTACATTGTCCTTTCTTACATGTTGTTTACATATTTTCTAGATGCTGAAACAGAATCTGAAGATAATGTCACATTTTAGTTGTGAATTCTTAAATAGGAATCTGACTCCTGGATGTTTATTTCAGGTACATCCTTTTTGTAGTTACTTTTTCATACATTTCTAGGTTAAAAACAAAGAGCATTTTGTTGTTGCTGTTGTTTTTTGTTTGTTTGTTTGTTTGTTGTTCAAGTGTTTTGTTTTTGGTTTTGGATTGTTTTGTGGTTTTTTGATTAGGTTTTCATTAAAAGAAAGTTTTATTACACACTCATTTCTTCAGTGAGATCTGGAGTTAGTCATCAAGCTTAATGCTTGGTGATATCTTCAAAAATTGATATAATGAAGCAAACATCCTTCATTCTTAAGAAAAAAATAATGAAATAAAGTCTATCCATTCCAAAAATAAATAAATAAGACACATTCATTTTTCTTTTAATAGTATTTGATTACACAGAAATCTGTTGCAGAAAAGAGAAAAACTCTTTCTTTTTTTTTTCTCTTTTTTTTTTTTTTTTTTTTTAATGTATAAATAGCTAAAGCCAGAAGTAATGAACTTATATTTCCATCAAGGAAATTTATCTGGATATAAGGAAAAATATATTTTTTTAAAAAATAAGACTAATTAAATACTATGTGGTATAGGGAACCCACAGCACATTGACTATTAGAAGTTTAGAGAACATATTGGGCAAAGTGAAATATAGATACCATTACTCCTGTTTTAAGCAAAGAGTTTTCTGTTACCTGATCTTTTAGAATTCCTTTATATTCAATTTTATGTCATCCTATTATGTATATATATATTGTTCATATTTTACATAGTATTTTCCAGTTTTCGAATGGACAGTGTTTCAGTGTTTTGAATTTATTCACATCTTGCCCAGCCTGAAGTGTCTTTGTGGCTTACCTTTCAAGGATGAACCAATTTTAATCTGAATAACCAATTTGTATTTAAAATGTATTACACTCCTGTATAACACCTAACTTCAAGTATGATATTACAGACTGAAGTTCAGAATCAGATATTTTGGCAGTGTAAAATTAGATATTTGCCCTTAATCTTCCATTCTGTAAGATAATTTGCACAGAACTCCTTCATCCTTTTGAGAAATTTGCAAGGTGAGGATTTTGTTTTGAAATCTGAAATGCAGGTGAAAAAAAAAATAATAATGTTATGTGGCAGTGGTCAGTAAACTGTTCTGCCACATATCTACATATCTTCCCTTCTTTTTTTTTTTTTTTTTTAAGTTCCTTTATTTTTTGGACTGCAAGCTTGCTGGGGCAAGATCAGCTTTAGTTTGTTTACATTATGCTTAAGACAAAGCAACCCCATTCTGGGATTCTGTTGCCCAGTTTTGTAATTCACTTTTCCACTAAGGAAATAAATGCCTAATGATATTGTATCAAGCAACCTGTGATAAAATATAAAAAAAGTGCAGCATGTAGCCAATATATCACATTCTCAGAATAGTGGTAAAGAATTACATCTCCTTCTCTCCTTTTCCTAGATCTTAACACATGCAATAACTGTATGGAACAGCTGTACAAGTCTTTGAGTATTACTTTGAAAACTGCCAGGAAAGCCCCCTGCATGGTTCACAAAGAGCAATGAACAAGCACTGCTCTACTGACCTATATGCTTTGTGCAGTGCCATACACACAAGCCACACAAGCTTACAGACATAGTTTTATAACACTGATGTAAGCAAAAACCTCTGTGACAAATGAAGTCCTCCACAGACCAACGCCAACACAAAAGCAAGTTTCCAGTAACATTTTCATTGCCATCTTTTAAATAACTCATGAAAGCAGAACAGCAACACCATTGTTATTACTTGTTGCATCATGGAGATAACATCAGCACTGTAAATGAAAAGAAAAGGCAATCTAGAAAAGAGAGGATACAGATATAATACACTGGGAAAACTTGAGAGTTCCTGAGAGTCCCTGATCCAAGTATCAGAAAAGTCTGTTGGACTCTTTCCACTGACTTTTTTCACAGTCTTTTGAACATGTATATTTTAAGTTACATTTTGCTTTCCTAGCCTAGACAAACATACAATGCTGTTGGACTCCATAGGAAAAATGATTAATCTTCCTCTCGCTTTTTTTTCTCGCCTTTTTTTTAAGGTGCCAACTATTAAAGGATATCTTGATTATGTCATTATGTATCTAATTTATGACCATTTTCTCCTACAGGATAAATTGTTTCTACACAAAATCTAAAATAGTGATGATTATGCCATTGTTTTAAAAGCAACATAATTAATTACTGTAACTCATTAATTACTGCAACTCATTAAGAATAGTTAGCATATTGTGGCACAAATTCTGATCCATATTACCATGTCAGGGATGGATTAATTTGAGTTAATTCATTCCTTGGTGTAACTGACTGAGATAAAAATCTAGACCACCAAGAGATTTTCTGAGTATTAATTTTTTGTTGTTGTTGTTGTTGTTACAGTTCTTTGAATTTGTGCATTATCATCTGTCTAGTTGAGTGGTCATTTTCTTAACTACCTCCTTACTCAACTGCTGCTTCATGTGAAGGAACTTGCTAGACGTCCACTCTTCTCTCATATGTATTTCAAATATTTTTTAAAAATCCTACTAACTGACTACACAAACATTTATTTCTGTTACTCTTTTACTTTTAAATTTCAGTCACATGAAGTCTTCAAATTCAGGTTACTTTGTAAAAAAAGAAAAAATCTTGTTCAAGTGTTGAAAAAATTTAATATTATATGCTCGACTAGTGCACCATTTCTCTGTAAATTGAGAGATCTTGTTCTTGTATAGCAGAAATATCAGCAAATGCATAGTAGCAAACAAGGCCACAAGGGCCTTTACAGGATTTTCTTTTTCTTTATATTAGCTGTCCATTTGTAGTCACTAAGACTGCAAATGGACAGTAGTAAGGATGTAAGGATGAAGCTTATGGTACTTTCATCAAGAAGTAAGCTTCTTTGGATTTTTTTTCTTTTTTTTTTTTTCTTTTTTTCCTTCCTTTTCTTTTTTTTAGGAAAAAAAAAATCTTCAGAAAGAGTGTTTAGGCATTGGAACAGGTTGCCTAGGGAGGCGGTGGGGTCACTGTCCCTGGAGGTGTTTAAGGAAAGGTTGGATAGGGTATTTAAGGACAAGGTTTAGTGGGTGATATCAGTGGTAGGTGGACAGCTGGACCAGGTGATCTTGGAGTTTTCCAGGCTTAATGATAGTACAATTCTTTGCATTGATTGTAGGAAAACACTTTGCAGGAAGTGATTTATCACAGAATAACAAATGATTTGCAAGGTTATAAGGCACTTTACCTTACCATAGCTTATCTGCAAGATAATCATATCTTAAACTAAAAGTAAAGTCTCTAAACACTATTCACCAGACATTAAAGTTGAAAGCTGGAGTTAAGTTAAACCTTTACAAAAATATTTTACCACCACTTTGTTAACTGAAAAGGCTGAAAACATGCAAAGGTAAATATCAATGATGCAAAAGTTATTGCTAATGTGATAATATATTGTGTTCTTCTGAATGTCTCTTTACTTTTTTGCTACAATATTATTATCTACAGAACTGTTCCAATATAATTAAATCTCATTATCTTTCAGCCAAATGTAATTCACAGCCTGTTTTACCTACATCAATCCTGGCCAGCAGTACAAAAGGTATGTAGTAGAACATCTTTTCATGAGATAGGTGGAAGATCTCAGCCTTTTACATTCAATTATCTGTAATTGTGATGATTTTAAGGAGACAGAGAAAGAAGTAGAAATAGAGATCACTGTGTTATTGGAAGTGTTTGGATACACTGTTAATCAGTCAAGGACAATTATGCTCAGTAAAGTTTACCATGGGTGAAAAATAGAGGCCAGAGATGAGGTAATGTCAGAAGGAGTATAAAGGAGGTAATGTCAGAAGGAGAATAAAGATTTGAAACATGATTACCACTTAATCTTTGCTGTGGTTATCGTTTAGATCCTAGATATATGCATATTACTGCTCCTTAAGGATGTATACATGAGATTTTATTACTGATGCTTCAGAGAGAGACAAAGATAAAAGGGCACATATTTAGAGAAACTGAATGAACAGCCTTCACATCACAATATGCCAGTATCAACTAACATATTTTTCCTGTCTATGCAAAACTGAAACCAAGAGGTGTAATCTTTCTGCTATTTGATACTGGCAGCAGCAAACACACAGTTTTGTTTCACAATCCTGGCTCAAGAATACTCATACCCCATTATGAGAAATCAACAAAATAAAACCTCTTTTATTTTTTCCTAAGTGGTCCTTCATTTTATTGAAGCACACTTGAGTATATTGCAAAGAGCTAGACTGAAAAGAAAGAGCAGAAACTAACTAACTAACTAACAAAAAAATTAAAAAAAAAAATGGGAAGATCAAGTCTACTTATATAGTTAAGAAATCTCAAAAGTGTTCACAAGGAGATTTTCTGATGCCCATCCAGCACCCCCTTAAAGCCCTAGTGTACAGTGTACAGAATGGGCAGCCCTGGGTATTCAAGAACAATTTGCCACGCACATGCCTGGCCTGTATTCTTAAATATGCCTTCAGAGTTTTGTCTTCAGAGTCTTTAGAACTCTAGCTCTATAAATCGTTTTCTTAAATAAACACACTATACTTTTTACCTGCTGAAAAAAAGTTTAATCGCATTTTATAAAAGAGAACGAGAGAGACATTAAGCTTAACCAATTCTTTCTCCCCCCCCCCGTCAATAAAATATGAGGTAAAAAATAAGTTTTCTTCCTTGCTCATTGTAACTGGGCTCAAGATGGAGATCAGTCATGCCCATACTAGGTTTCTGTGCACTAGAACACAGTAAAGATAATTTCATATGGGTTTCAGCCTAGCTGAAATTCTTCCTTCAGATGCCCTTATAATTTCAGGATACTGCACAGGGATTATATTGCATGTCAAAAGGAAGCTCAAACACTAAACTGTGAAACTGGTTTTGAAAACCCGACATTCCAAGTAATTTCTCTGCAAGGGTAGTCTGTGAGCTGCTGTACATTTTAAAGAGCTTTTTATTTAAGTGACTACCATTACACTTAGAATATTTTAAAAATATACTTTGAGATGAAGCAGGAACTGAATTATTTTTATAGAATCACAGAATTATAGAATGGTTTGGGTTGGAAGAGACTTTAAAGATCATCTAATTCCACTCCCCTTGCCATGCACGAGGACACCTCCCACCAGACCAGGTTGCTCAAAGCCCCATTCAACTTGAACTCTTGAACAAACTTGAACTCTTCCAGGGATGGGGCAGCCACAGCTTCTCTCGGCAACCTGTGCCATTGTCTCACTACCTTCATTTTCCAATCATCTTCAGTTATGTAAGAACTTTCAGTGATTTGGACCTTACAGCTTGGACCAAGACTGATGGGAGGGAAGAAGTGCAGAAGGATGGAAGGAAGCTAAACCTTCTCATTCCACTATTACTTCACATCAACAACAACTAAATCATAGTCAGAAAGGAGTATATCCTTCAAGCATGTAAAAGGCAACCAGAAAAAGCCACCTTTCTGTATGGTCTCTGCACTAAGACAAGAAAGGATTATCATGAACCTTAAAATATTTATTTATAATTTATTTATTTCCAGAAAACCTTAAAACCAGTAAGATTTCCTAAAATGGTTGGTGGAGGGGAATAAGGTGGAGTAGAGTATCAAGCCATCAAAATGATGTGTGGACAAGGAGGACTTAGCTTACCAGTGCAGTTAGTTCTGTAGGCAAAGGGAGAAAGACTGAGATAAAAGATCTTTTTCCTTGCTGGCCTGAGGCCCTGGAAGTATGCTAGGAATGTTGCTCTCCTTCCAGAGGAGATGATTCAGTTTCACTTGTGGCAGTTTAGTTCCCACTGTCATCGCTCTCACAGTGACAGTTGCTATAGTGAGTGAAAAAGTGCCTTGCCTGGTTTTTTGTGTTAACACAAAAGGTTGCCTGTCTCCTCGGCAATTTTGGCAGGAAACCCTTAGTTCAGGATGATGTGTAGCTGTGCTCTTACTTGCTGCAGACCTTGCTGGAGCTTAGTAGCACATTCCTGGGGAGAGCAAGCTAGTACAAGTAGTGCTGACTGGCAATTTTCCTTAGAGGAAACCTACCATAACATATGCACTTGACCCATGTGTTTTACCAGCTGTTCCTCCAGTGCTTTAGAAACTTCACAACTGTTTTGTTTTGTTTTGTTTTATTTAAAAAAAAAAAAAAAAAAAAGAGAGAGAAAATATTCATTCATTTGAACCAAACAGAAAATGACTCAGCTGGCCACCACAGGTCTGAAACAGGCATGAAACCTAACCTGTGTTTAAGAAGTTAGCAGAAAAAAATGTCTTTGGGATGCAGTTCAGTATAAGACAGCTGTTCTACTTTTGGGGTGTCAGCTACCAAAATGCATTTAGGAAGGCATTTACCTGTAACACTGTTGCCAAGGATTCCTGGAATGAAAATCTTATACTTCTTTTGCCAGTGGAAATGACAGAGTTGGCTATTGCTGTTTTTTCTAGTTGAGCCAACATACTATTCTGTATGCTCTGAGAATGTCTCTGTATTTCAGAGAACTTAAGCCTAACAATATTTTATTTCTAGCCTCTGAAAAGACACAGGAGTAAGCCCTGAGTCAGATACTTAAATCTGATGTGATTGAAGCATTCCTAAGTATATATGAAGTGTAATTTCAAGGAAGTCAGATTTTTGTAGTTTGGAAATTAGCATTTATCATCCTATGGGTTTGGGCAACAGCTAAACAAAGGGGTTATTATTCTTCATGTGGAGATGCTGGTTGAAAAGAGCTTTAACAATTTTATTTATTTATTTATTTATTTATTTATTTCACAAATCAAGTCTTTCAAAGTCTGATGCATTTTGGAACACCTAACAGGTGTTTCTGAAACTATTCTGCTTTTTTTGGCTTTGTGTATATTATTACAAAGAAATATATATATATATATATATGCTTTAATTTCTTCATTTTACAAATACGTGACCCAAAGTGTAACAGAAGAATGACCTCATTCTTAAGGCATTGAACTGCTATTTAGGAATGACCTGAAGCAAGTCATTTAATCCTCCTATACTTTTTTTTTTTTTTCTTTTTTTTCCATAGCAAAAGGTCTCTTTTTCTTCCCCAGCCATTTAAACAGTAATCTCTTCATGACACTGTTTTACTTTGTACTGTTGAATTTCTATTACAGCAGAGAATTTCTTTCTACAACATATAAAGATATAAAAATAGAATTTAAACATAAATATGAATAAAACTTTATAATTTTGATTATCAGTTTTAGGGAAAATGGTTTAGATTCTGGAAAAACTTGTTTTCCTCTGAATATATATTTTGGACATTCTTCTTTAGATATATAAATTGAATATTGCAGAGCATAGCTTAATTTCCACACATCTCATTTTCCTCTAGTTTTAAATGAACAATGAATAATCTGGAAGGATGATCTAATATCATCCTCATTTGGTGACAGTTTATCATGGGCCGTATTCCCTGAACACATCATTATTGGAGATGCTATTATTACCGTGTTAGAAATTAAATTATCTCCAAGAAGTAACTATACATATAAAATGAAATCAAAGGCCCCTTATCTTCAGCAGTATTTATGTTATAAATTATCTCAGGGACCCAAATTAGAATGTCAAAAGAATTTGGCACTAGAAAACAAAGAAAGTGAATGAACCTCCCTTAGGATAAATCTGATAGCTCGTACTTGCATATCAAATAGGCACTGCTCTTACCATGTAACTATCAAGCACCAGATCCTCATTTGGTGTAAGTTATCTTTTCCCTACCAGTGGCAGGTTACACCAATTGAGGATATGGCTCACTTTTAATTTATGGCAAGGTGCCATGCCTTAGAATATTCAGCACAAAGTAGTCATGCTGGGATTCTCACAGCAGTCATGATAGCTTTTATTAAAATGCAGCCGTTAGGTTTTTTGTGTTTTAAAACAAAATTCTGTTCTTTAGCTGAGGTCAACAATATGTGAATAGACACTTTAGAAGAATCATATTTTAGCATAAAATATGAAAACAAAGTAAGTGAACAAGTGGGCAAGAAGGACATGAAATATTTTCTTCTTTTGATGATTATTATTTCTGACTGTGCTGAAACAAATTCCAATGTATATCAGGCCTGCTGTCAGCATATCATCTAAGAAGATCTCATTGAATATTTTATTAATAAAATGAAAACTCGAATCAAGGTTTTGTTATATAAATAACATTAAAACTGACAATTTTACTATTTCCACATTGTTTCATATTGAGTCAGCTGGAAATTACATAGAAAGTATGGTATTTGTGAGAGCAAACAGAGAATGAGGGAGGCAGCCTGACATACATTTGCTGTATATCTACTATTATCAATAAGAACACAACATTCTGCAGAATAGGCAGGTTTCGTAAATCTTGTTTGCCACACAAAAATGAGAAAAAAATAAGGAAATGTTTCTGAAAGTCAGTAGCAAGAGGCATTGCATCTTATTCTGAGCATTTATATTCAAACATTTTTTGCACTGGTCATTCAACATAGTGGCTTGTGATAGATTATGATGCCTATGAGGTATGTGCCCAGCTCTGAACTCCAAGGCTAATATAGTCACATTAGATCCATATATATAAGCTAAATGAGTGTAAAGCTCCACACTGGGACTCACAACAGTCTGTGTGTTGGCTGCTAGAACACATCAGCCAGCCAACAGAAATTGCAAAAGAGGGTATATACACCAGGGTATACCTGAATTCCACCTCCTAGAGGTACCCACACCCTTTTCTTGACTCAGAGGATTTTTCTAAAACTAAGATTTGGAACCTGTAACACTCTTAGAACATATTGATCTTAAGAAACAATGGGATGAGGCCTTTTGCAGAATAGTCTAAAGGTCAATGTCTGTGCTACAAACATGGGACAAGCTCGAGAAGTGGGCCATGTGAATCTAAAGATGTTCAAGAAATCCAAATGCAAGGTGCTGCACCTGGATCAGGGCAATCTAGGACTGGAGTACAGACTGGGAGAAGAACTTGTTGAAAGCAGCATTGAGGAGAGACACTTGAGAGTTCTGGTGGATGAAAGGTTTGACATAAGCCACCAGTGTGAGCTTGTAGCCCAGCAGGCCAACTGCATCCTGGGCTACGTTAAAAAGGGAGTGGCCGAGCAGATCAAGATTGTCTCTCTCTACTCTGCTCTTGTGAGTCCCCAGCTGGAGTACTACATCCAGGTCTGGAGCCCCCCACACAGGAAGGATGTTGATCTGTTAGAGTAAGTTCAGAGGAGGGCCACAAAGATGATCAAGGGGCTGGAGTACCTCTGTGGTGAGTAAAATCTGAGAGAGCTGGGGCTGCTCAGCCTACAGAAAAGAAGGTTCCAGGGTGACCTCATTGCAAACATTCAGTACTTGAAGGGGACTTAAAAAAAAGATGGAGAGCAACTTTTTGCTCAATCAGATATTGACAGGATAAGGAAGAATGGTTTTAATCTAAAAGAGAGGAGATTCAGATTAGAGGTTAGGAGGAAATTCTTCACTCAGATGGTGGTGAGGCACTGGAACAGGTCGCCCAGAGAGCTTATGGATGTCCCATCCCTTGAGGTGTTCAAGACTAGGCTGGATGAGGCCCAGGGCAACATGATCTAGTAGTGGGTGGCATCCCTTTCTATGGCAGGGCGGGGTGGAACTAGATGATCTTTGAGGTCGCTTCCAACCCAAGCCATTCTACGATTCTATGACATCCATATCCTCTTAAGCTTGAGTGGGTTTGAACTTCTCACCAGGTGAGTACTGCCACCAGCTGGCTATGCTGTACCTTGAACAAAAGCTTTCTCCTGACTCTAAAATTGAAGTTGGGACTCTCTGTGTACCCTCTGTATTTTGTATACAGTATTGTGTACAGTGTAAGAAAGGTTTATGAAATGAAGTTGTGGAAAAAGATGATGTCTTCGGGTCCCAAAATGAAGCACATTCTTCACCTCTCATTTGGGAATAAGAAGTCCTACTAAGACTTGTGATCCAGTAAGAGGATTTCATGAAACACAGTTCAAGGTAGTAGTATCTACAGCATGGGGAACAGTTCTAGTTCCTCAAGTGCAAAACAGGTATACTTGGAAAAAAAAAAAAAAAAAAAAAAAAAAAAAAAGAGTTACAAGAGTTACAAAGGTAAACCAGGAAAGAGGGATTTCCTGCCAGCACAGGAACAGATGTATATAAACTCTCTAGAAAAGTATATGATGAAAAATGTGTTATTTTTCAGAGGAGTGAGGTCCTGGAATAGCCGTCTAGATACAGCAACTCCCTAAAAGCAAAATAACAACAATGAAATTAGTTTTTAAGGAGACCGTGATCACTTCATAGAAAAATTATCAACTGTAGTTGCCTCAGGTAACAGGGCATGGGTTTCCATTAAGTCCCTCTGTTACTGTGAATTTAGGAGGTGTTACTAAAATTACATCATAAATACCTTAAGGTAATTTGTGTAGTTAAGTAAATAGGTAGATGGTAAATGGGTTCATGTATCCAAAACTGTTCATTAGCATCACAATGGTTATCCCTTATATTTATTTAAAAGGAAATAGGTCTTCAATTTCCAATTGTTAATCTTTCCTCACTGTCTGTATTAATTATTAATATCTATTCTTTATTTATTTTTTCTTAAATGTGTTGGATGTCTGCTTAGTTTGCTCAAGGGACCCTGAAAGCTGGATGAATTAAATCTATTATTTTCAACTAGAAAGGAAGTTTCATAACAGATTGGTATTTTCCATGGATCAAGTACACAGAGCACAACTTGTAATGAAAAAGATATCAGTGATGAACAAGATACATCTAAATTTCTGCATGCTATCCAAAACTGACATATTTCTTTCTGTCAGCAAATTGTATTATTTTAAAGACTATAGAGCTTTTGGCCACAAGTTACTTTTGAGTTTAGAGAAAGCTCAAACTTTCTTCTGCACTTTGTTAGTGCCTCAAGACAGCTTCAGTAACAGCTTTGTGATAGTGAAGTACAGAAGTAAAAGAAAATAATGACCCAAAGCCTGTGGTGGATATACTGGATACAACTACTTAACAACACCTCGTCTCAAAGTCACTGATTACCAGCAGAAACAATGTGGGAAGAACACACAATATGTGTAAATAGATTGTAAGTTGAAGCTCTTGTAACTCTTGCTCATATTTTGTTTCCAGCAGCAAGCTTCTAGCTCATTAGAATCATGTTACCATGTAAAATAGATGCAGTTAACTATACTCATAAGCAGCCAGATCCTAAAACCTCACATTGTCTCGTAAGTTCATAGCAATTAAATGAAATTTAAACTTGTACTAGAAACATCTTTTAAGATTTTTGTGAGCTTCAGAAAGCTCAGCATGCAAGAAAATGCAATTCTATTACTTGCTTAATTTTACTTTAAACTATAGTAAAATGCCCTCCATCTGAAGGAAGATATGGTAATGGATAGTCATCTCCTCTCACTTATGGAAATGTACTGCATTTCAATTACAGAAAGAATGAGTGTGAATGGACTGTGACGAGAAGGAAATTGTCAGATTCATGGGCTTTCTAAAAAATTGGCAGCAATGAGCCACTGGTGAGCCTGATTTTTATTTCTATTTCATACGTTTAGCACCCTTATATAATATGGACACATTCATAAGCTAAATTCATAATCCTAAATTTATGGAAGAAAATACTTTGGGGTGGTGTTCTAACTTCTCTGTATATATTAAAATATTTGTACATTCTCAGAACGATTCACTGGCCAGCAGTGTGTCACCATTCATCCTTCATATCATTAGTAAGACTATTTTCCACCAGGGAAAAGTAAAGCAGAAATCTCATAACAATATTTTTGTCTCATTAGAGAATTTGATATGAACAAATGGCAATAATGAGCAAGTATTCCATACAGTATTTTTGAGTAGTTCCTTAAGTGGTGTTTGAACTTTGATTTTCAACCAAAAGTCAACATATGTTTATCAGAGACCATGAGATGGAGTAGAAGAGCCATATTAAGGGCCTCATCTTGTCCTCAAACCAGATTCCAAAAATAATAAAACCTTACACTAGGTTTAATACAAATAAACAATTTTACAAGGTTGTCTTCATTAATCTTTTTACTGTCTATATTGTGTTCAAGTTTATTAGTGATTTAAAATACTATGGTGTGTAGAAAATATTTTGTATTTCATGGTAAAGATAGGTTACCTCCTGCAACTTTCAGCAGAAATGACTGAAATTTCCTAGGTCACAACAGGTAATTCTGCTCTTTAATCTCTTATAAGAATCAAATTCCATTCTTAAAACTCAGGATTTTTGTCCCTGCTATTCCTAATAGAAGAACCAGTCTGCTTTGATGGTTTTAAAGTATTTCTTGCCTCTTGGCCAGCTCATATTCATTTTTTCTTGTGACAGCATTGCCCTTTAATTTGAATAGTTTCATTTCTTTCCCCACTTTCAGCACTTATCATTCTGTTGAATCAACAGTTATACTACCCTTTCTCTTCCTTCATTTTATTTAATGGTATAAACCAATTTTCTTCAATAACTATGTACCCTTCATGGAATTATTCCTCTAAGATTTTTATAAGACCTACTCATCTATCAGTGAGAGGTGGCATTTGATCATTAACCACAGAATAGAAACAAAAATATCTCTCAGAGAAAGATTTCTGGGTAGATGTTTCAAACATTTTCCAATCATCAAGTTAGTGGCTACATAATGAAGAAAGAAAAAAAAAAATGTCAAATGATATATTATTAAAATCTGAAGACAGATTTGAGGATTGCCTGTGAGTGAAGAATTTATGAATTCTAATGGTTACCCCTAAAAAACAATGATACATGGAGCAAGCTAAATAAGGTGTCTGCTGTGGAAACCCATTTTGTATGTTAACTGAATTTTTAGAACTGTCTCTTTTTTGTTGTTGTTATTGTCTTGTTGTTTTGCTTTGCTTTGGTGTAGACTCTGGTTTCCTTCAGAAGCAAACAATGTGCCTGGAGTTTGTATGGAGGTTTCTATTCCTTGTTACTCACACATCACTTCTAAAAACAGTTTCAATTACTTCAAATATGACCTAACAGACTGAGTCTTAAGTCTGAAAAGAAAACAAAGATGGGCACATTAGTATTATATGTTTATACTTTAACTACGTAACTTCCCATTACTTCATGTTCTATACTTTGAAAGAATTCTACCACTTTAACAATCACTTTATGTTAAAAATTACTTAATGATTTAAGTCTATATCGACTACTAACATAATGGATTATTCAAGAAATTAACAAATCTAAACCTACAAAATAATTTTCTTGTTGTTTTTTTTTGTTTGTTTGTTTGTTTGTTTTCCTCCCAGTCACAACACACTGGAATATTGTTCTGTAAATACAAGCTCCTTAGGTATGGGAACAGGGTGGGAGGATAGACACTCTTTGCATAGAGTATCTCTATGCAAAGGAATCTGTAGACCAGTCCATAGGCCTGTCAAAATCAAAGGAGTTTCCAAAAAGAGGGGCACACTGGGCATCCACAACTAGATGAGTTTCTGCTGCAGACCACCTAGTCATGGGAGACTTTAACTTCTGCAGAACAAGTCCTACGAGGAGTGGATGAGGGAGCTGGGATTGTTCAGCCTGGAGAAAAGGAGGCTCAGGGGTGACCTTAGCGCTCTCTACAGATACCTCAAAGAAGGCTGTAGCGAGGTGGGGGTTGGTCTGTTCTCCCACGTACCTGGTGACAGGACGAGGGGGAATGGGCTCAAGTTGCGCCAGGGGAGTTTTAGGTTGGATCTTAGGAAGAACTTCTTTACCGAAAGGGTTGTTAGACATTGGAACGGGCTGTCCAGGGAAGTGGTGGAGTCATCATCCCTGGAGGTCTTTAAAAGACGTTTAGACGTAGAGCTTAAGGATATGGTTTAGTGGGGACTGTTAGTGTTAGGTCAGAGGTTGGACTCGATGATCTTGAGGTCTCTTCCAACCTAGAAAATTCTGTGATTCTGTGATATGCTGGAATGGCACCTCAAGCTGGGTGGAAGAACTGTCTGGATCATTAGCTTGAAGAACAGTATTTAAGTTCAAAGCCTAACAGATGGCCAACTATGTTCCCTATAAGCTCATACTGAAGTCAATGATTTTCATTATTTTCATCAAAACTTGGATAATGGACTGTCACAGAATTTGTAGATGACATCATACTGAATGTTTGATGTGCTGTTGGGTAGGACTGTCATTCTGAGGGATCTTGGTTAGGAACAGGTTACAGAGACAATATGGATCCCCATTTTAAGGTTTTTAAAATATGACTTACTAGAGCCCTGAGCAACCTCTTGTATCTTTGAAGCTGGCTTAGCTTTAAGAAGGAGGTTGAACTATGTGATCTTCTGAGCACCTCTCCAACTGAAACTATTTCTTCTATGTTCATATTAGTAACTCAGTGGGGCAAGATCAGGAATCTAAAAACTGATTTTATTTTACTTTGGAGTTTGTGAATTTTTTCATATGTTTCTGATGATCCGCCAAAGAACAACTCATTTCTTGTATTTTTTTTCCCACTGGAAAATATTCAGATTTTACAAAACAAGTTGGTAAACTTGGAATAGATAAAAGCTAGGTGAAGTAGAGTAAGCTAACTGAACTCAATTTCACAAACAAACAAACAAAAAAAAATCTCCTAGCCTTGTGAATCAAATTCAGAGTGAAGCCTTATATGAAGTTTTTCTGAATATGGCTAGCTCCTAGCCCTGTTCTTTACCACACCTTTGCAGCAAGGCAAAGAACAACTTTTCACGCTGTTCCAAACCACTTTTGGAGTTAAGCTGCTGATGAAACAAATAAATTGGATAAAATTTGATAATTTTTTTTTACTCTTTTTTTTTTTCTTTTAATAGTCAAAGAATTTTTGTGCAAATAGAAGTATTTGATAAGCACTTTGGCTTTGGGGTTATTTTATGAATTGAATTAAAACTTTGTACAATCCATGGCTTATTATCATTGGTCTGTTTGCACCTTGCTGTGCAGAGGTTTACAAGTAACTCCCTGTGGTTGAAAATACAAATGAACTTAGTTTTAAGAAGAAAGTCAGCATGAAGTTTCACATTATAATTTTCCTAGAAAATAAGGTATTCTGTAGGTAGTTTTGATACTGAAAATATAACCAAGTGATCATAAATTATAGAACTTTCAAAAACTTATTTTATTTACAATTCCTTTTATTTAGAGAGTTATAAAACTGGCATATGTCAGTACACCAAAATCCAAGAAGTCTCTCAGGATTTAAGCATCACAATATATTTAACAAACAGTATTTCATTGTAGGAAAACTACAGACACTCTTTACTAAGTTGCAGAGCAATAGACTGTTGACAATTTCAAAATGCCTTAGAAATGAGCTATAAAAATAGAAAAAAACTATTAGTTCTGAACTAAACCACATATTTTTACATGACCTTTAATTTTAAAGTTCCAGATATCTGTACACAAAGGTTCTTTCTTCTCACCTCAGCCTATAATTTATTTGCAATAGGAAC
This sequence comes from Heteronetta atricapilla, assembly GCA_011075105.1. Classification (NCBI taxonomy): domain Eukaryota; kingdom Metazoa; phylum Chordata; class Aves; order Anseriformes; family Anatidae; genus Heteronetta; species Heteronetta atricapilla. The sequence goes on along the minus strand of CM021733.1, from coordinate 106,838,508 downwards.
ATTGTAATTTATTAGTAATATCATACTCATAACTGATGAGTTTCAATTTTCCTATTAAAAAACTGTAAATAAAAAGCCAGAACATTGTGAACTAAGCCTGGTTAGATAAAACCATGAATTAAGACTTCTTACTTAACTTTAATTAGAGTTAGAAGCTGAGCTGACAGAAACTGTATAGGTTATTTGTAGTTTATTATTATTATTATTTGTTTAATAATTTGATTGAGCTTTACAGATTACATAAATAAAGACGGCCTCAAATTCATATAATTTTCTGGAGTCACATTGAAGTATGCAGCAGCAAATAATTATATGGAGACAAACAATAAAAAACAGACTACTACAAGAAATAGTAAATTGGAGAATGTTTGGACAAGTTAAATGGAAACACAATATCACATAAACCATCAGACTAATAGGTTTAAATATAGCTGAAGCAAATAACTGGTATCCTGAGCTATCACTTGGGTAAGATCCTGTTTTTCTGGTTGGGGCCTGTGTCTGACAAAAAACTATTTTTTGTACTAATTATCTAAGTTTGAGTTACTCTTGCACTACTGCTACACTTATTTTTTTTACAGAGAATACCACTCTAATAACCTTATACATTTTAGCACAGATTATGGGGACAAAAACAAAGGCTCTTAACACTTATTGCAAACTAAGTTACTCCATTCATTATTGCCTTACAAGCTGAAGCAGTCTTTTTGAAATACATGAGGAGAAAAAGCAAACCAGGAAATGTCACTAACTCAGAAGAAATTCAGAAACAATCACAGAAATAGCCACTGAAAAGTTATGTTAGAAAGTCTGCAAAATTCTCACTTAACCTTTCTACAGCCAATTTACATGAGCTATCTAAATATGACTAAAATATGGTCAAGCAAATTAAAAATATGTCTACCCTGAGAGAGAAGTCATCAGGCAAATACACCCACCTTGTGTCACACAGTAGAAACAGAAACCAAACTGCATCAGTTAGTACAATGGCAGATAAACTACTTTTTAGAAAACTTAATTGTTTCAGGCTTAGTCAGCCCAGAAATCTTTGTGTTTTCTCTCCTTTTTGCCCATTCTGCCTGGCATAGAGACGGAACAGAAAAAGCCATGAGTAGCCAGGCAGCAAGGACATGTGAGGAAGCCTTGAGACAACTTGAGATTGAAGGAGCTACAGCTGCTTGTAACAGCATAGGAACAGCTACGGCTTATTTATATCATCCCTTTGAAGCCATTTTGGTAAGATGAAACTGTAAGGAATGATTTGAAGATGCTGATAAGAAAATGTCTGGATTAAATTTCTATAAAACTGTAATGAATTTGTCATATATATTTATACTGGGTTTTGTAGGAATGGTGATACCTAATCTATGTTCAGTTTAGTATTGTGTCTTTTTAACTTGAGTAAGAAAAACAGAATTTCTACCTAACACTGTGAACTTTCCTAAACAATAGTTCTAGATGATACTCCCTGAAAGAATATTTGTGTAATTAGTGTCTGGAGTCAATCTTTCTTGTACAGTCTACTTTCTTGTAGAATTTCTGTGTGACCTTGAGTGAGCTTTTTGTTTGTTTATTTTCCAAATAGCACAGTGCTTGTACTGAGCACAAGTTAATAAAATATCCCTACCTTATAGACAGGCTGTGGTAATCAACAACATTAAATAGCTGAGGTGCTTGATAGTCTGGTGATCAGTACCGTATAAGTAGTTACACAGTCAATCCCCATAGGGTTAGAACGTTGTCAAAATGTATGTCCCATGTATCTGTGTAAGATGTGACTTTTTCCTAGTACAAAATTACCTGGAGACATTACAAGCAGAATTGTGGAAGGATGAAAAACAGCTTAAGTGGCTCACCCAGTCCTGTGTTGCAAGATAAAATGGCATGCAGCTGACACAAAACATCTTCAAGCTCTTGATTTACTTCAGTGTTTTTTTTTTTGTTGTTTGTTTGGTTGGTTGTTGTTGTTGTTGTTTTTAAGTACTTCTGAAGAAGGAATATGTGTGTGCACACAGAGGTTATTATGAGCTAAAAGTCTGCTAATATTCCACCTTAGCACACTGCATGCATCTATTTTAAAATCAGATGCAACACTGAAAAAATATTTGACAGAGGCTGTCTTTTGATCTTCATGAATTCCTGACATACTTCTACTGATCATGACCTTCCTGCTACTTTCAGAGGTGTACAGAAATGAGAACCATCCCTTACTTGCTGCCAGTTTTTATCTTACCAGTGAATAGTGGTTTTTTGTTTGTTTGTTTGTTTGTTTGTTTGTTTCTTTTTTGTGAATTTACAGAGGGTTGCTCATAGGCCTGTGTGAGATTTTTAACTACACCACCTAGAATAAAACAAGATACTATGATAATGATTCTAAGTCTAACTATACCTATCTATCCACAGTAGGTCTTATAAAACGTATTTAAGATGCTCGCTGTCTTGTATATTAATATTGATGTGAATATCAGGTCACTTTCCATAAAGTTAAATGTAACTTTCCTCTCAATCACTAGTGAAATTCTTAAAGCATGTCCTATTTTTAAGAACAGGACCTTTCAGAGAAGGATACAGAATTCTTCAGTGGTTGATCTAAACCAGTTCACACAGTAAATATGGGATTACTGGAGCTGTTCCAGTTTTGTGATGATGACAAATGTGATAAGCAGACAGGAGCCACATTTATGGACAATGATCTTTGTTTCATTATCAAAGATGTCCATTCATCCACTTACTCTTATGCTGCCTTTTCCTGAACAGGGATTCGAACCCCAGAACAAATCATCTGAGAACTTCTGACTGAAGTAGGGGCTCATGCTTAGGAAACTAACCAATATGGCTAATGTATTAATTTACAAGCCTTTATGGGAAAAAAAAAAAAAAAAAAAAAAAAAATGCTGTGATATCTTCCATATAAGTTGTCAGTCCATCAATACTTGACAAAAATCATCTACAAACTTTCCTAGTAAAGACTTCTGTGCTTTCTTTCAGATCACTGACAAAGGTGTTAATACAGGAGCAAATCTGAACCCTGTATGATCCATTAAAATATATTTGCCTTCTGTGCCTACCTGTGTCTAAACTAACCAACTTTAAACCCACACATTTGAAGACAAACTTGTGAATTCGCTATCACTGTAATTTCTTAACTGAAGTACTGAATAGTTAGTTCCCAATTCAATACTTTCTAGAATTCCATTCAGCACGCTTCATTGTAAACAATTAAACATTGAAACTTGGGTTGATTATTTTAGTTCCTCAGATAGGAGCCTTTTTATTATTATGATTATATATCTCTTCAATTTATTCTAATTCTATTAAACAAATAATCAGAAGACACTCTATCCTGCCCCAGTGTTGATATCAGGATAATGGACCCCTTGTTACTTATGCAAGTCTGCTGAAATGACTTTTGTTGTTAACAAAATTTTAGTTTGCTTTCAGATTCCAGTTCTTCAGTATTTCTGAAATCACTGGTACTCACTGACATAAAAATATCTAACATGAATAGCTACTATTTACCATCTTTTGAAATTTCCAGCTGGAATATGTGTGAATATCTAATTAACTTTCTAACTCCTTGTCTTCTATTTCTTCTGCACAACAACACAAAAGAGAAATGTTATGCAAAATAAATGTGCAAACTTTCAGAAAACCTTAATCTCCAAAGGTTTATGGTAAAGAATTCTACTTCTGCCTCTCTTACCAGTCCTAAAATTCTAGGACACAAATATCAAATTAATTACTGTTATTAATCATATCTTCTTTTTTACATTCCATATAAGCACATTTTTCTCATTTGTTCATATACATATCTCCAAGCGAGACATCTCACTCCAAGTGAGGCCCCACTTGGAGCACTGCATCCAGGTCTGGGGACCCCAACACAAGAAGGATATGGCTCTGATAAAGTGAGTCCAAAGGAGGGCTACAAAGATGATCAGAGCACTGGAGCACCTCTCCTGTGAAGAAAGGCTGAGAGATCTGGGGATGTTCAGCATAGAGAAGAGAGGTGTCTGGGGTGACCTCATTGCAGCCTTTCAGTACTTAAAAGGGGCATATGGAAAGTGACCTTCAACATGGGCAGATAGTGATAGAATAAAGGGGAATGGTTTTAACCTAAAAGAGGGAGATTTAGATTAGAGTTTTGGAGGAAATTCTTTACTTAGAGGGTGGTGAGGAAAGAGGTTGCCCAGAGAATTTGTGGATGCCCCATCCCTGGAGGAGTTCAAGACCAGGCTGGATGGGGCTTTGGGCAACTTTATCTAGTGGGAGGTGTCCCTCACCATGGCAGGGGCTTGGAGCTAGATGGTCCCTTCCAACTCAAACCATTCTATGGTTCTGAATATACATGTGGAGCTGTTTTCACTTCTTAGTAAAGATAGTTTTGTGGTTTTAACCACTGTGGCCTTTCACAGATGTGAGTGTGGATTTCTGAATACCTATTAAAGTTTTTTTTGTTGTTGTTTGGTTGGTTTTTTTACAATTTCTGATTATTATTCATATGTTTTAAATTAAATTCTGCCTCTGGCCTGATCTGGTTCATAATTGTTTTCAGCTTTTTGAAACTATCCCGTTGAAACTATCAAGTGTATATAACACTGGTTTGGACTTTCTTCTATTTAATTATTGCAAATTATAATTAAAACAAAATCACCTTTCTCCCAGGTTAATAGCATTCCCTGTGAAGAATAACTGATATGAAATATATTCCATATCATTTATATTTTTCCACTTGCGCTTCTTATCCCTGATTGGCTTATATGACTGCATTTGAAAAGAATTCACATCTTGTAATGCAGCTTGGGTAAAAATCAGTGCAAAGTAGAACTGCATAAGGAACAGAAGAAGCCAAGTTATTTCTGAGGTGAAAACTCAACCTCTTTTTCCTGGAAGACCTGACCTTTTTCTTAGTTTGAGTTAGTGTTATTGGCTGATTGTGACACTGACTGCCTGCAAAAGGTAGAAAGAACTTTGGACCATTTTCCTGCCCTCCAGTTTTGTGGGCCACCAGCATGCAGCTAGAAGTTATTATTTAATTTTTAACCTAATTCATGAGAGCTGGAAACTTGGGTGGGAACACACTCTTCTGTGATATCATACTCATACAATTATTTTGATTCCTTATGCTTTAGTCCAAATACAATCAAGCCCTCACAGTTTTGTCTAATAGTGAAAACTGACAGCTATGTTGTGTTAGGAACAGTCCACAGGAGTACCTGTAGAGCTCTGGAATGGAAAAAGTAGGACTACTTTTCCCTCGGAAATGTCTGTATTTCAGGAACTTACAGTTGTTTCTTGAATTCTTAAATTCCCTACTTCAAAACAAAACCCTCAATTCTGACTTCTTATCCTTTCCACAATAGTAAATTTAATATTTATTCTCACTCATATCTTACACTCTGTGTTAAAACTAGGATAAGTAAAATATTCAGCATCACAATAAACTTTAAGGAAATATAGGACAATGCTTGCAGATGTCAGGAAGCACCCAATTATGGCACTTCTTAATTCTTTTCTCTACCAGTAGCTATGTGTTGTTATTATGAGTTGCCTGAATATCAGTCATTACTCACATTGTTTTGTTCTGTAACTATTTTCCTTATCATGTAGAATTCAAGGCAGAAGTTACTGGTACTGTAGGCCTAAATAACCCAAGAGATATCTGTGTTTGTCAGAGATTTTTCTCAGAATATTTATTTATTTATGTGTTTATTTATTTATTTATTCAGGAGATCTGCTTGGCTGCAAATCACATTATCTTCTAGCAGCCCCCTCAGCAGGTTAAACATGGGCAAATCTCCAGGTCTTACTGACAGTGCAATCTGATCTTCTGTACACCTCACCCAAAAGACCTTGGACCTCACAGGCATGTGATGTCTGTGGCATTTACTGGCAAAGACATAACCAGCTCACTTTCTTAGACATTTGCCTGTGGTCTCATCATTGCTTACTATGACAGACTGTGATGGTTTTACTCGAGTGTGTAGCCGAGCTCCACCATAATCGCTCTTTCACTCTTCCCCTCCTCAAAGAAGAAGGGGGAGAAAAAGACAACACAAAGAGCTTGATGTTTGAGATGAGAATGATTTAATTAAAGGAAAGGGGAATGGGGAGAAAAAGAAGCAAAAAAAAAAAAAAAAAAAAAAAAAAAAAAGAAACAACAAGGCCGCACAGAAGCACAGAGAGAAAGGAAAACAAGTTATTCTCTACTTTCCATCAACGAGCGATGTTCAGCCACATCCTGGGAAGCAGGGCCTCAAAACACATACCGGTTGTTCAGGAGAGCCCCTCCCCCACAAGAGTCCCCTTTTATTGCTGAGTGTGACATCAGGTGTTATGGAATATCCCTTTGGTCGGTTTAGGTCAGCTGCCCTGGTGATGTTCCCTCCCCATCAATTGCCCACCCCCAGCCTGCTGGCTCTTGGGGGCTTGGAGGCAGTCCTGATCCTGTGCCAGCACTATGCAGCAATAGACACAACACTGGAGTGATACCAGTGCTGTTCCAGCTACGAGTGCAGAGCACAGCACTGTGTGGGCTGCTGCAGGGAAAGGTGACTCCATCCCAGACAGACCCAACACACAGACCTCTAAAGTCTTCCACAGAAGACATGGCTAGAGAGCAGCTCTGCAGAAGAGAATCTGTGGGTACTGTTCAACAGTAGGCTCAATGTGAGTCAGCAGTGTGCCCTAGCAGAAAAGAGTGCAAACCACATAGTGAAGTACATTAAACACAGCATAGGCAGCCGGTCAAAATAACTGATTTTTGCATTATATTTAGTGTTGGTGTGGCATCACCTTAAGTATTGTTGATGCCCCATGCCTGTCAAAGATCCAGAGGCATTTGGATAATGCCCTCAATGATATGTTTTTACTTTTGGTAAGCCCTGAACTAGTCAAGCAGATGGACAAGATGATCTTTGAAGGTCACTTCCAACTAAACTATTCTATTTTATTCTATTTTTATGTTGGATTCCAGAAATCTTTCCTTCTTTACAATACAAATGTGACAAAATTAAACCCATAATTACAATCAAATCAATCCATGGCTAAACCCGGATCCCCTTAATTTTTGCTGCTGCCTATCTGACTTCTGAGGCCTTGACCGGATCACCTGGGTTAATGCAGGTGAGGCAGGGCTCTGTTAGGCATCATAGCTCTCAGAGAGTGTCACAGAGGGTGAAAAAGGGCAAAGATGAACTTGGAAATGAACTTCTGTATATTTTGCTATGTAAAAGAAAAAATAAAATAAAATCTGATATCATTTGAATTTTTGCTTCAACTTTCTTGTGACAAAATCAAAGTGTTAAATTTTGTAGAAAAAGGTAAGATTTCCCCATATTAATATCCTCTCTCAGCTGTAAATGAAGATATTTTCCAGTTCCTTCCAGCTTTGCTGAAGTTTTCTGCCTTTCGTCTGTGACCTAACGTTTTGAGAGAAACCTGTGGCTTACTGAGTCACTTACTGGCAGAGGGCCTTGCTTAAATAACTTCCTGAAGTGGTTTGCTTGTCACTTCATATCTCTGAGGATTTCTAAGGGATCATTCTGCTTGAAATTAGGCCAAGCTTCCTCAAAAGAATTTAAGCTTTTTAAATGGTTACTACCATTCCATTTCAGTTTAGATTTATCAGCTCATTTCACCAGTGGATTTATAATATGCTCCTCCTCTCCATCCCCCCTCCCCCCCAAATAAATAAATAAATAAATAAATAAATCAAAGTGTTTCTGCTTATGCCATATTAAATTGTCTTTGCTCTGGTATCACCTAACAATTTTTCCAACTTCATTTCTATACTCGCAGATCTTATATTCCCCTGTGGAAGTGGTGATTGCTACCTCATTTTCAGCCACATTTTCAGCAAGAGTGAAATCCCTCAGGACAGTCACACAGTGGAGCTGACTGAGAGGTCATTCAGTTTCCATCCTTGGAGGTTTTCAAGCCCTGCAGAGCCTGATCTGACCCCACAGCTGTCCTTGAAGCAGAACGTTGAACTAGAGACCTCTGGAGGTTCCTTCCAACCTTCATGATCCCTCATGATCCTCTCCTGATTGGCCAGCAACTGGTATGTTTTCATTTAACTATAATATTAGAATTCATTTTTATGTATCAGCCTTTGTCTAAATTCATAAATATCCATTACATAAATACATACATAAATATCCATTACATAAATATACATACATATATACATAAATAAATTCATCTATGGCCTCAAAAAAAAATGTAGATATACAAATATGCATCACCTCCTTGTCACATTGCACTTTGGGCTTTCTTTATGTAAAGCTAGGTAAATTATCAGAGCTACCTCAACAACTATTGTCATAAACATGCAATATTATTCCCTTCTCTTAGTAGTTCTGAACTGTTTCAGTCACCAGCTTTTCCCACCTAATTAACTGGTAGATTTTCTACCTACATAGTCCTGCTGGAAACAGCAGTAGCATATAACATTATGTTATAAATTACTATTAAGTTGGAACTGTGTTTTACCACAATGAAAATGGTCCAAGACTTTTACAGATTCATTCTTATTTTTGAATCTAATACTTCCTGACACTGTCTGGGTAAGTCCAACTAAATGGGTTTCGATAGATTTTTATGTTCAAAGTGAGTGTCAAATTTTCTAATTGCAAATGCATCTCAAAAACAAAAGTAGTCCCCCACCCCCCATCCCACCTACCCCCCACTATCATAATTTTTACTACGATAATATGTCATTACTCATATAAAACCATAACCAAATTCTGGACTTGGGAAATTTGTAAAATTTTGACCTTTGTCTCAGAAACTAAAATTTTGGTCAGTGTGATTTTCCTAAAGTAATAACCTTTCTAAAGTGATAATATACTAGCTCTTAGCAAATTATTCATTATTTCAAAATATACTGTAAAAGGGGAAAAAAAGCCCTTAGCAAGTTTCTGTGCCTATTTTCTGCATCAGCAGCAAATGTTCTAAAGTGTAAATTATTTAAAAGTGTAGCATGCTATAACATCTCTTTGAATTCAGATTGTTGAATTTGTGATGTTGTCAGCTTTGCAGACAGAAATGTTTGTATATGATTCATGAAAAATATTTCTTCATCAAATTTAATAATATAGCAAATTGTATGGTCTAATGGGACCACATATTAGGCTGAGCTATGCTGTCATATAGTCATGGACTAACAAAGAGAGGACTGAAGGAAGTAACCTAGTTTCTCTCTTTCTCTTATCAACTGTCAGTGGGGGAGTGTGAGTCAGGGGAAACATCTCAATCCTTGATTTTGCCAAAATTACAGAAATGCTTACTATAGTTCTTACTTGTCCTTTAAATAGTAAATGTGAATATTGTGAAGCTTTTTTTTTTTTTTTCCCTTCTATCTCAACATAATTTTCAAATGGGACAAGTATTACTTTTTGTGTAAATAAAATATTTATCTTATTATTTCTTCTTTTTTTATATCTTATTTTATAAAACACATAATAATACTTATGAAAGAAAAATAAATCAAACCAGAGAGAGTAGGAGTGTTGAAGTTCTTCTTTTGATGACAATGGACAATTCATATGATTAAAGTTCAGTATTTCTGTAAGCTGGGCAGAATCAATGGCTTGATTTGCTTCCAGCAAGGCACTGGAGTTGTGGTGGTGACATGTTTCCAGCAGGCAAACCCAGCACCATCTTGAAGGCTTGAGCACATTAGTATCATGTTGCTACACTGAAAAAAAACATTAAAGTAGAGGATCCATCTCTTTTTTTCACCTTAGATATTAATAAAACTTCTCCCATTGGGGTAGCAGCAGTTTAACAAGAATAACAAAAGTTTTTCACAGTGTTGAAAGAGAAAGCCACACCTAGTCAGTAGCTCTGCTCTGGGGCTGTCCCTCATGGCACTTAAATGTCATTTCAAACTTCACTTCATCACCTTGGTGAGCTAATGCGCTCTACAGCCTCACCAGATGTGTTTCTCTCAGCTGCAGTAAACACTTTACATGGCTTTTTTTTTTTTTTTTTTTTTTTTTTTTTTTTTTCTTTTCCCTTGTCCTGGGAAACTATCTTCAGAGGATGTTTATATGATAAATTGCAAGAGAACAATGGATGAGAAATACCAATTCTGCTATAGCCTATGAACCAATCTACATTTCTTTCATCTCAGTGAAATGGGGTCACATAGTTAGAGACACACAGAATAGGAAGGAAAAAACAGTGGATTGCCTTTTGTAAAACTGGAGCCAGATGCCAAGGATATACCTGGCAGAAATAACAGAAAAAGTGGCAGAATTATAAAACGATATAAAAGACATACTCTGTCTCTACAGATACATCTGTAGTCAAATATTATTTCTGTTCTACAAATTATTATCTACTAGCATAAATTCATTGAATTTATTTACATTTACTTGTGCTTTTTTACCAATCCAATGGGTGATACAGGGTCATGTATTGTGCCCAATCATTGCCCCCACATTGTAAAATCAGTTCAAACTTTCTGTCAATTAAAGTAGGTGACTGGGCACCAAGAATTTGACTTCATGGTCTGGCTACTTTCGGAACAGAACTTCATTGAGTTGCATGTGGAACACAGGAATGGGTAGGTGGAGAATTATTGAGCAGCTATTACAATCCAAATCCTGTCAAATTTCCAAAGTGAAGCACCCTCTGGGAACAACTCCAATCAGATCCAACACAAGCACTTTGGTATTTGGCACCATACTTTCCTTGCAGGATCTGTACACAGAAAAAAAATAAAAATAAAAAAATATTGAAAACTTCCTTAATTTTTCAGAAGACTGTATAACAATATAAGTATACATACTCTCCTAATGTATGCTATGTCATCATACCATCAATCTATAAAGAAAATATGTAAAACTTACAGAAATGCAGTTCCTTAAAAATATCAAGTATGAATGAACATTACCATTTTGTTCTTTTCATTATTTTTAAAACTTACTTTTACAACAGCTCTTGAAATGGCCACCAAACATTCCTTTGCTCAGGAAATTTTGAGAAAAAATATGAAAAAAATATATATATATATTTTTAAAAGTCCTCTCTCTTCATTTTGAGATAACTGGACAATAAGCATTGACTTTGCTGAGAGAAATTTTGTCCTGGCAACAATCCTCATGCCTAGAGACAGATTCTTTCATGGATTTGAGTCAGAATTGTTCCTGTACTATCTTCACTCAAACCAGCTAGGGGTCTGGACTGTAACTGAACTTCTGATTTACATATCTAGCTAGCTAGTTACCTAAGGTTTGTCATAACTATGAAGCTATTTGCAATTCTTTATACCATGCTCAGAACTACTGAAAGGAACAGCACAGAAAACAATGCTTATTAGAAAATTTTGTAAGCTAGTTGCATTTCTGACATCTGGAGTATAATGTATAATTAACAAGTAAGTAAATGAAAAACAGAATACAGGAAGATTAAAACTATTATAACATATTACCAAAGCAAGATAAATAGTCTCAAAAATTTGACATGGTGTGTAGCTAAGCTAATTTATTCAAATACTTGAGTAGTTTAGAGTAATGTCCTCAAATGTCAGTGGGGGAAGGCTAGTGAATGAAAGTGAAGTATTTTTTTTTTCTCTTTACTTTCATTGTTCAGTTCGGTTTCTTTTACTTTTTATCAGATCTCTTCTGACAATGTTTATGTCACTATGCTAACAGCTTTCTTTTGCATGTTAACTTTCTCAGCAAAAGTTTACTTGTTGCTTTTCAAGGGAAATCACATCTCTTGCACCTAGCTTAAGGGATTCCATACATTTTCATCTCTATGATCCACACAAATATCTCCACTATCCCATCTCAAATAAATCATGACATGAAACTTATAACTGATTAATAGTCATAGAGGGAGAATTCTCAGAGTATTTTTTTCTCCTTCATGATCTACATGCATGTAACCCACACATTGAGTTTGGCAGATTTAGAGGAGAAGCTGGAATCAAAACCACTGATGAAGAATCTCACTGTCTTTAAAACATCAAGCTGGATAATACTCTCTTTTTACTTTTTAAACTGAGATGAAAGGAAGACATTTTGGCCTTCTCATCCCTTAGATGACTTGAACAAAAGATGTCCTTTTGTCTGTCAGCACTTAGGAAACCATCATTAAAGTCTGTCCTTGAATAGTCATTCCCAATTATTTTATTTCTCAGTGAGGGTACATCATAATTTCATGGAAGCTGGTAAAGTTATATTAATTGATGCTAGCTGAAGAGATAGGTTATATATCTGAGGTTAAAATGTAGCATTGTGTTTATGAAGCACTAAGAAAAATCATGCAAGGCCAAATTCTGAGTTTAGGTGGATATTTGTGCCTTTAACCAACATCTGTTTGAGCAGAATTGTGGAAATCAATGAGAAGCAAAGATGTAGGCAGGCACTTCCTACAACAGGGGTTAAACTGTTACACATCTACAGATTGCCATTTACAGTAGCTCATAATATAGCAAACCTGACACCACTGAATAGGATAAAATATTATCATAAGAAAACTGATTGATTAGTTAAAGTCTGCACAACACTTTTAAATGTGAAACACTGCCAACTTAATGCTAAGAAAGCATTCACATAGGCATGGCCTATGAATCTGAGACTGGAAATCACCCTTCTGATGAAGTAATGTATTTTTTTTTAGAATGTAACATTTAAAATTATTTTGTGTTTGCTCCAATTCTTAATATGTTCAAACATTTCAGGTGATACATTGAATAAATTGTCAATTATTCTGTTGCATAAAATACAGAGAAGCTGATAACACAATTACAATCTATCCAGAGTAAGATTTATTCTTTAACTAAACAAAAAATTATTGCTTGGTAAGCCAGTTATGGCTCTCCTTGAAGAGAGCATGTAAGAAATGACATCTCACAGCATCTTCTTACTTTCAAGTAGATGGATAGTGTGATGGGAAGCTCTTCTAGAAGCTTTCACCCTGGATCCAGACAACTTGATTCTGTTAAATGAAGTGACATCTATTTAACAGGACAACTATCAAGCCACTACATAAACACTCTTTACAATATTTAAATTGCAGTGAAATGGAAGGGACAGTGGATGAAAGTAGAAATAATATGGAAGTTTCTTTGCAAGATGATTTTAGGAAGCTGAACAACCAGTGGAAAAGACTGGTGATCTTCAGGGCAAAGGTTTATAGACTAACATATTAGCAGTTTTTCATATACTATCAAAATCTCAAGATTTTTGCAAATATTAGCCATGTTCCACACTCAGATTTTGCTAGTATGACTGCAGCAAGAGCAACAGCAGGATAAGGCATGGTTAAAGAACAGCAGAATTTGTAAGTAGCATAAAACCTTTTCATTATGGAATTTATTTGTTTGATACACTGAGCAGCTAATCTGATTTAAAGTCTTGCTTTTTTCTTTTTGTTAATAGTAAATTATAGGCAGAATGGATGGCACATCTTTATTTATATTTGTCCCGCTCTTCATGCTACAAGAAGCTATTATCAGACCTTACATACTTTCCAAACTAATCCTTTGTTTAATGCTTCATGCTGAGTTTCCTTCTTGGGCTGGCTATTTTGGGGAAATATCAAACAAAATTGTCTTCTCCTTATCGCTTTCTGGTAACATTTTCTTTAAAAAGCTATGTGGCCCTTTTTTTCTGGAAGGAGGTTTGGCAATGTGACAAGCTGTGTTTACTACTCTCCCACAAAAATAAACATGAATGAAGCCAAGGTAAAAGGCTTTGTACTAGCTTTTTCTTCTCAGGAAGGACATGCTTCTGAGAAGACTCCATCCTCACTGTGTGCTCTCAGGCTTCCCACAACTCTCAGTGCTGACCAGGCTGAATGCCTGCCAGATGCAGCCCCAGAGGTGGGATCACAGCTGGTTTTCATCCTCAGGTCAGTAATGCAGAGGCCAAACCACAGCGATGCAGCCTTGAGCACATTGCCTCCAGCATACAGTCATACTGGGCCTTGTGAGCCTGCAAAACTTGTGTTGAAATCCTGCTGAGTTCAGGCTCTCATAAAGTGAATGTTATCTAAAGAGCTGAGATTAAGCCAGCAAAGGTATGCTAACCATGCACAACCATGCCACAGCACTCATACCTTCCAGTTGCAAGGAGGACATGTCCCCAGTGACAAAGCACCAATTTAATTCTCAGCATACTTATCAACCTTCTCATAGGTGGCTTCATATATGAGGTCTACTTTCACTTCAGAAATCAGAGCTGTTTGTAGCTATTTTTTTCAAGCTATCATAAAAATGATAGCTTGAAAGAAATTCTGTATGTGTCTGTTCTGATTTTTTTCTTTAATGTGGCTAAAGTTAAGATCTGGTCCTATATAAACTCTTGCTTCAGTGTCTTCCAGATGGGCAATAAATCTGAATACAAGGGAGAGGTTCTCAGCTGGTCTAAGTCAACACATACCCAGATGAAGTAGCTTGTGCTAAGGGTTATACACTCCAGGGATTATAAAGCCATAGTTTCTACAAATGATATATGCAGTCATGGAGGTTACTTGGCAGTGTGGCAGGCTGGGAAAAATCAAAGGCAAGGAAGCCCAAGCTGGAGTGCAGTAACAGATCAAGATAGTGCAGAGAAATTATTGTGTATTTTTTTTCCTATTATTTAGACATTAATAGTTACTCATAAGAAGATACATTACAGAATTATAGTGGTGTGCACTAACTAAGATTTTAGCCCAGCAGTCAATTTTGAAAGAGAAAAAAATAAATGGATATAAATGTAAAATAGAGTAAAATTTCACCTTGATTTTCTGCAGCCACATCACTACTATATTTTGTTTTTCTTATAGGAAAAACAAAGTATAAGTACTTTGAAGTAAAAGAAATGTGTAGGTTTGAGATGGCTATAATTTACTAAGGCATTGAGTATTGAAAAAAATGTGATATTTTTTAACTGGACTGGAGAAGATTGTTCATAAGGTACACATCAAATGCAGAAGGGATTAACCAAAAAGTTTGTGAGTAAGGTATGCTGAAAGGGATGCAATTAACAGGTAAAGTTTATTTGTGAAGATCTCTGTAGATCACTCTGAAACCTACTTTAAGTTAATACATTCCATAGTGACTTGTCACTCCAGGGACATTTGCTAATAACACAAACCTGGGAGGTATGTACTGTTATGAGCAGTATTTGAGTACAGAGTATATGCTCTCCATTTCGAAAATACCACACGAAGTGACTTGTAAATGTTTCTTGTTGCTTTCTCAAACAGATGGAATGTTTTAGAAAATGTAGCCTTACAAATAAAATGTTTTTGTTGCTAAACTCCTATACAGTAAATCCAAAAAATGTCAAGAATAAAATGTCAAAAAAAAAGAACAAAATTAATGACAATAAAACAAATTAAACTATGGCTTTCATTCAGAATAATGCACAAAGTGTGCTGTTATGTGTTCTTGAACCCAGACTTGTGGACAACTGGACTGGGTGGAAGATGGTTGTTGAATGGAAATTCCTCATGACCTTAAACAGGCAAATGACCTTCTTGCAGGAAGCACATACATTGGAAGAAGTACAATGGATACCTTTGGAGCTTGGTCATCTAAATAGTGAGCAAGTTCACTAAACTACTAAACAGAAATAAAATGATGGACTGAATTGCTTAATTTATCAAATTAAAAAGAAAAAAAAAATAGAAGCAGGGTCAAAAAACTAATTATGAATTTGGAAAACCTCCTATACTTAATGATAGAAAACTGAATGTACAGATAGGGAATGGCTTACAAAAGGACCTTATGTTAATGAGATCACTGCAAAGAAATAGTGGAGGGTAATTTAAAGAAGTTCTTGCAATAGACAAAGCCCATTCAAAAGCAGAGGGAAGTGTTGCCAGAACCAAGCACACCATAAAGTGAGAGATCTGACTAGCAATCAAATACTTGCATGAAAAAGAGATAATTGTGCATGAACAGGGTCATATTCAGCCAGAACAGAGACATGCCTACTAAGGGTGTGGATGCATTAGGTCTGTTGTCATATGGACATGATTTTACAAAACAAAAGAAGTGCTAAGCATTATGGAAGATATGCATGAAATGCCACAGATAATTCATTTGAATAAACCTGCCACTAGGCAAAGCAAAGTGGGGAATCTGTAAAACAGAACCCTTCACACTGGTCACACAGCATTTCTTTAGGCTCATATAAACTAAGAAACCAAACAGATATAACTGTACAACCACTTTCATTAACACTAAAGGATCTTCATTAGCAATTTAGAAATTTCCTTCCAGGTAGTCATTTTATACTGTTTTACAATGTCCTGGTTTCAGTTAAACCACAACATACAGCTATTCTTAACTATGAGAATTAGGGTGCTATTGCCAAATTGAAAAATAGAAATTACACAGAGTTCAACTTTGCATGACATTGAAAGGAGTCTAGTACTTTGAATCCATTCAAATCTCATCCTGGACTATTTGGCACACTCAAGAAAGAAACACCCAATCCTACTCTTTGGGTACCTCTTCAGTAGTGTAGGAAAGTACCAGTAGTTAAGAGAGCAGCAACACATGTTTAGGTTTAAATTAATGTAATGATAGTACAAACCATAAATTAAGCATGTAACAAAGTCTGGACTTGAGCTGAGGCTTTAGAATTAATCCTTCCTCGAGAAACAGATGGGTTTTAATGTTACTTTTTGTATGGACATGCTTTTGATAGATACTTTCCTGAGAGGAAAGGCACCACAGAAGTAGGTGTTCTGCAGTCAAACAGCAGAGAGGTAGGTTACATTATGTGTGCAATAGCTGACTTTGAATCAGGGCTGGAATACAAAGCCTGAGACTTTATAATTCACAACAGTTTTCCTCCACATTCCTACTAATAGGGGCTGATGCCCTGTAGGCAATGGGAAGGTGGGGGCTCTGAGAGGGAAAAGGTGGAGATAAAAGGAAAAGAATATCAAGGAATAACTACATGTATATTAATTTATTTAATTTTTAGTTGTTAGATGCAAAGTTTAAACGTTTTAATGAAAAACAGGCCTCTCTGTGTTCTCTTTGCACCAGTGTGAGAACTTCAGTATTCTTATACCTCTTAAAGTATTTCATGAGAGACTAATAGCCTGACAGGCTAACACTTCACTTCCTTCCAATTAGGAGACTTTAACATCAAAGCCAAGGTCCTCCATTCAGCAAGGGCTTACTTGAATGAAGTATAGAGGAGAATAAGTCCAGTAGTTTTTTGTTTTTTCCCTTGCGGAGACACAGTCCGGCATAGGTTTTAATAAGATGTTTGAGGTCAAAAGGTTCAGGTTCCTCACTGTGAGCACTAGGAAGCTGCCAGAGTGTTTCAATATGTGCAGTGTTTGTAATGCAATCAGGCAAAGCTGAAAACTCTATTACACAGTGTCATGTGGCTGACTTCCTTTTGGAGTGCTCTTGTGTATAGTTAAAAGCAAAGAATATGAGAGTTTTAGTACACTATGAATCTTCCACGTTGCCATTTCAGTGTGCTGAAACAAATAACGCCTTTGCCACCGTTTGTTTTTGGCTGGCAGGAGGGGTGCGGTGGCAGATTCCTCTGGGGACATTCTGCCTGTTGTACAGGTATTGATTGGTAACAAATCTCCAGGACTCAGAGGCTGCCTGCAGTGTGAAATCAAGCCTGTGTTTGATGTATGATGCTATTTGACTTGCTAAGCTAGAATCTCTGACAGAACCTAAAAATATACCCTAAATTGTTCTTCTCTTATTTACCTGATCAGCAAAGTAAAAAATAATAAAATCCCTTTGAGATAAGCATAGAACATATACTGGACAGCCACAGAATTGTAATATAGCACTTGTTTGCTGCAATAAGATAAAAAAAAAAAAAAAAAAAAGGTGAAGGAAATGTTCTACTTCTGCTTAATCACATGAGAGACTGGATTCACTTCACTTTGCTTTGGGTCCTCTATGGTCAAAGAAGAGAGATCAACAACTGAAGAGCAGCTAATGTCCATGTCAAATAGCTAAGGTATAACAAAGATGAAGGCCACTGCAGAGATAAAATTGAAGGACAGGGAGATATAAGACCTTCCTCAGATATGAAGATCTTCTAAGTAACATCTTGAAAATAGTTTTTATGGTAT
Source organism: Heteronetta atricapilla (assembly GCA_011075105.1). Taxonomy (NCBI): domain Eukaryota; kingdom Metazoa; phylum Chordata; class Aves; order Anseriformes; family Anatidae; genus Heteronetta; species Heteronetta atricapilla. The sequence continues at coordinate 106,820,436 of CM021733.1, read as the reverse complement.
AAGGTTCCTATCTCAATAATCTGCAAATATCTAGAAGAATATCTGGATTCATGCAGAAGCTTACTATTCTCCAAGAGAAATTCCCTGTTTTATCCAGATATCAGTTGCCAAACCACAGTATCCATACCCATGCATCCTTACAGATTGCAGAAAACAATCCCATCAGATTTAAGTATTTTAATTTTCCATCTGAATTCCCAGGTAAATCTCTCTGATTGGGGTTAGTTTTAGTTTAGTGGTTGTATTTATTTTTTTCTTTCTCCATGTACTCTGGATCTTTACCATGTAGTGGGAAAAAAAAAAAAAAAAAAAAAAAAAGAGCTAGGTAAACTAATATAGAATATAACCCTCTAATAGCAAAAGCAAATCAAATGTAATGAGGTTTTTTAAGTTATTAGATTATTTAAACCATGCATAACCCATATGGGAGGAAAAAAATCATTTTGGGAAAATAATACTATTTTGATTAATATTGGTTTTGTTTGGAAATCAGTTTCTAACTGAAATAATGTTAATGATAAAAAGATATCTGTGTCTTGTTTTAACCCCAATAATGTCATCCCCTAATTACTGTAGCTAACTGAAAAATAGTAAGTTTTACAAAACTTTTTGCTCAGTAGAAATAATTAAATGTTTCTAGACTTTCTTATTCATCAAAGACAAAAAACGGATCATTTAAAATGGATCTTTTTTTTTTTTTTTTTCAGTTCTTATTTTCCTCTGTTCATTTTGCTTCTTTCAAATTTATTTTTCCTTGTTCCTATTCTCTTTTCCCTTTCCTAACACATTTAGTTTTCTTTGTTTCTTCTTTATATCTTTATCTGAAAAACATAAAGAAATAAATATATATATATTTAATTTACAGTTTAGGATAGTGGTTAAAACCAGTCAAATTAATAAGTTTTCTGTGCTATCCCAAAGTCTTCCAATATGAAGACTTCAGGCTTGAAAGGGCTACTGGAAATGCATGACTCATCCATAATGACCTCAAAATTTAGTTTCTAGAAAGTTGCATCACAGATTGTTTCAGAGATAAGTCAGGCCATACTCAAGTTCGGTTGAAAGTTGAAAATAATAAACAGTATATACAATAGAGGATGGGTAAATGAACTCAGTTTCATGTTCTTTTGTGAGTTTGTTTTTGTTTTGGTTACTTGTTTAGTTTGTTTGATTGTTTGTTTTAGAAAAATTCTGTCTTCTGTATTCTTACTGAAATTTAAGGTTTTGAAAATCAGTGTATTTGTGACTAAATAAAAAAACCTGTATGTAATCCACAAGAATTCATGACAAATGTGTGGCTCCTCTACACGGGCCCAGATTCTAGGTTCTTCTCAATCATTTTTAATGGAAGAAATATTAACATCATTTCAGCTGTTTGAAATTAAAAATATAAATATCTTGCCATTAGGTAGTCTAAATATATACTTTTGTTGTGGTTTAACCCGGCTGGCAGCTAAACACCACACAGCCATTTGCTCACCCTCTCTCCTCCCTCTCTGGGATGGGGGGAGAGAAACGGGAAAGTGAAGCCTGTGGGTTCAGATAAAGACAGTTTATTAAGATAGAAAATAATAATAATAATAATAATATGTACAAACAAGTGATGCACAATGCATTTGCTCACCACCTGCTGACCGATGCCCAGCCCCAACCCTGAGCAGCCGGCCCCCCCACTCCAGCTAGCCACCCTTATATATTGTTCAGCATGACGTCAGATGGTATGGAGTACCCCTTTGGCCAGTTTGGGTCAGCTGTCTTGGGTCTGTCCCCTCCCAGCTCTTGCTGCACCCCCAACCTGCCCACTGGCAGGACAGAGCAAGAAGCTGAAAAGTCCTTGGCTTAGTGTAAGCACTGCTCTGCAGCAATTAAAATATCAGCATGTTATCAGCACTCTTCTCATCCTAACCCAAAACATAGCACCCAACCAGCTACTAGGAGGAAAAATAACTCTGTCCTAACTGAAACCAGGACAACTTTCTATATTGCATAGCGCTTAGAAAGTATGAGGTAATGGGAGAACATGAAAGTCCTTAGACATTTTCCTCTTTCTACAAATGTTTCTTCAGTTTCATAGTGCAAAATCAAATGTTTCAGTAATACATCCTTGGTTCTCATTAGTCTTTAAATAACATACATTGAGCCTTATGACTTATTCTTCACATCTAGAGACATTTTCAGTTTACATCTAATTCATAAAAAAGAAATGGAAATGAATGAAGTGTACTCAATGAAAGAAAGCATTAATAAAACTCCTTAAAGTTTCAGGAAAATCTATACATTGCAGAGAATTGATCTAATTAATTTCAACATTATACTTCTTGCTATAAAAGTAATAATGCTTTAAATATTTTCTCATAAGCCATCTATTAGTAGACTAATTGTTTATTTTTAACTGTAAGGTAATAAATAATGGTTTGAAGACATAATAATAAAACCTTTCTTTTTATTTTTCAGTTTTACTTTTTGAATTTTTTTTTTTAAAAAAAAAAAGAATTTCCATGGGTGGGTAGATTTTTGTAAAACTTTGCTTCTGTATTAAGATCTTCATGAGCTTTTGCAGTGTTATATGAACATAGATATGACTCATTGATTTTGTCAAACTTTTTCTGCAAGTTCGACTGAAAATAGCATAATCAGACAATGTTTGTCTGATATCAGTTAATTTGCATGTGAGGACTGTTGGTACAAGGTTTGCACTCTAATTTAACATAAATTAACCAGATAAATTTTAAATATACTGTCAATAAATCTCCTATTGCAATACTTTTAGATGATCATGCACATGACAAAATTCTCTGTGGAAATACTTTTGCCTGTTTTCAGTACACCATACAAGTCAGTCAAGCAGGCCTTTAATTCCTTGATGTGACTGAGCAAGAGATCATCCTGAGTGATATTTACAGTCCATTTCCATACTAATCATATTATTCCAAAAACTCAGTCTATATTATTTTGCCAGTCCCCACTGGTGAAAACAATCTTTATTATGTAAAAAAATGGACATCGGAATATTGTTTTTGAATTATAATGAAATGATTTAATAACAATGTATCTTCATATTTCCTAAATGATTTTAAAACCTTAATGCACTGCAGGGGTTTGCCTCTGTGGCTTAATGAAATGGGACAGTTCAGAGTGCAACCTGCTGTGTGAGGTTCCCCCCACGTACAGAGCAGCATGACAGTTCTTTCTCCTTTCCTTTTTATCTTTCTTTTCTTCTTCAAGTGCCAGGTAATATCCCTGAAGAGAGGAATGTCACTCAGTATCTCACACATCTAGCTGGTGATTAATTTACAGAAAGTAAAGATGAGGTACTTCTTAGAACTACATTTCTAACTACTGCCACAGTTTGATCATGCAAGTTGCCAGAAGATTCAGTACACAGGCCCATATTAGACTATTAGCACAAATGTTAGCTGTTTTACCTTTTATAACTAACAAATTGGCCTCTACACACACACTGGGCATATATATATATGCACATATAAACATATAGCTAGGCATGTAGATGAATGTATATTTAGAGAGAAAGATGGAGAAAAAGAGACATGAGCACACATGCATATGTATACACTGACAACAGGATTTTTTATTATCTAAGAGTACAGGCAGCAGCAAGTGAAAAATGTCTGCAAATAAAGGTGTAACTTCACAAGAATTTGAGCAGCTCTTACAATCAGGAAAGTTTAGGCTGACCTTTGTACATTTAGGTGACATTTTAAAAGCCTTTGTATTACACCTATTTGTCTTTATGTCTTTTGGGTATCATCCTGCAGGTGTCTTTCAGGTGTGTTTGAGGCCTGGACAGAGCAAAAGGAGTACCTTAAACAGAAGTAATTATGCAGATTGCTTCTGTAACCTCCTAGAAAGAATGCTTGCAGACCAATAACAGACATGAAAGGAAAAAGCAACAATAGTGTTTGGAAAGGAATTTAACAGGGAAGTTGAAGTCATTGGCTGCCTATGCCTATCTACCAAATTGTCCCATGTCCCACTTTGCCTTGAGACAAAAGTCCATCAGAAGCTACTGGGAAAGCAACGACATTGAATTCAAGGTATTATTATGATGGGGTGATCTGAAATACCAGTCCTGTGTTAAGCCTTGAATCAAGATCTACTGGGTATTGTACTAACACAAAATAGAAGGGAAACTCAAATTCCAAATTGTCTTTACTGGACATTCAGAGTAAAAATAATTTCACCTCACTTTACAGCATAAATTTCTGCATCTCCTGTACTTCCTTTTGACTCAAATGGGCATTTATGGGCATTTCTCAGACCTTTTTCAGATGCCTACTTAAGGATGAGATGGATTGCACCCCAGAAGTGCCAAGTTGTCTTCACTGATAGAGAGCAAGCCTAAGGTGGCTGCCTTGTGTGTAGATTTCCTAAAACAGTGTCACACCTGAATTAATGTCTCTGGTGGTACACTCTCTAACAGATATATACACAGATACACACAGATACACAGAACTATAGGGGTTGGAAGGGACCTTGAAAGATCATTGGGTCCAACCCCCCTGCAAAGCAGGATCCTCAGAGCAGGCTGCCCAGGTAGGTGTCCAGACGGGCCTTGAATATATCTAGAGAAGGAGACTCCACAACCTCTCTAGGCAGCCTGTTCCAGTGCTCCATCACCCTCACCGTGAAGAAGTTCTTTTGCATGTCAGTGCGGAACTTCCTGTGTACTATTTTGTGGCCATTTCCCCTTGTCCTACTCCCACAAGCCACTGAGAAGAGGTTAGCTACATCCTTCTGTCTCCCACCCCTCAGATATTTATAGACATTGATAAGATCCCCCCTCAGTCTCCTCTTCTCCAGGCTGAACAGACCCAGGTCTCTCAGCCTGTCCTCATAGGAAAGATGCTCCAGGCCCCGTATCATCTTTGTGGCCCTGCGCTGGACTCTTTCCAGGAGATCCCTGTCTTTTTTGTAACGGGGAGCCCAGAACTGGACACAGTACTCCAGGTGAGGCCTGACCAGGGCAAAGTAGAGGGGGAGGATCACCTCCCTTGACCTGCTGGCCATGCTCCCTTTAATGCACGCCAGGATCCCATTGGCCCTCTTGGCCACCAGGGCACACTGCTGGCTTGTGGTCAACCTGTCATCCACCAGGACCCCCAGGTCCTTCTCCGCAGAGCTCCTCTCCAGCAGCTTGCCCCCCAGCCTGTACTGATACTTCCGGATGTTCCTTCCCAGGTGCAGGCCTCTACACTTACTCTTACTAAACCACATCTGGTTTCTTCCTGCCCATCTCTCCAACCGGTCCATGTCTCGCTGAATGGCAGCACAGCCCTCTGGCGTGTCAGCCATTCCTCCCAGCTTTGTGTCATCAACATACTTGCTGAGGGCAGACACTATTCCCTCCTCAGGGTCGTCGATGTAGATATTGAACAAGACCGGACCCAGCACCAACCCCTGGGGAACACCTCTAGTCACAGGCCTACTATCAATATGCTACTATCGATAATGTAGATGATCCTACTCTGTGGAGGATGAAGACATGTCTTTGTAGTGAGATGGATTTCTATAACTGATGATGAGCTAAAAGTCATAGTGAATCACATTTCTTTTTGTGTTTAATATCAACAACCTAATGTGTAATTTTGCTCTGCATGCATGATAGAGCTAGCTTTTCCAGTCTTTGAACTGACACACCATTACACAGAAATACTTCATTCTGTAATGGGCTTAATGCAAAGGGAAGAACTTGACTGAAAGTTGCTCACCTGGAAGCTAGGGACGTGTAAAATAGCACAGGCTTTTTATTTACACCCTATCTTTTGTGACCTAAACTTCCATCATCATCTTTAACACTGAATTTCATCTCTTTCAGGGTTGCATTTTTGTAAGTTCTGTTTAAACAGTGACAGATACTACTTTTCTGTCAGGTAGGTGACAAAAAAGGGAATCCACTCCAGTTCATTTGTTTTTTTTCCAGCTGAGTTTCCCATAAAAGTTGAGGTCATCTTCCTGATCTGAAGGGCATGAAAACAGTTTTCCCATAGATTTCAAACAACTTTAATTCAGTAATGGATACCTGGGATGATTGTAGATATTCCGTCATGTATGCACTAATAGTCTTTTCAATATGATTCTTTTTAGTACTACAAGTTATCTGTATCTGAACTGTAAATGTGGGCATTCTGTTTCTGGATAAATGTCTGCAGCCCTAATAGGTAGCTCTTTTATCTGCAAATACTCATTCTAAGTGTGACACATTTTCTAATGTTCATTGTCTGCAGACACAGACCATAATGAATTTGGGCCATACTGCTTCATTTCAATTCTGCTATTGCCAAATCTTTATTTTCCTTTCAATTGATGTTGTACCCTGGCAAAGGAAACAAGAAGAAATAATAATAATAAGTCCCTCTACTATCCCAAGATAAAACTTTCAAAGTTCAAGTAATAAAAATCTTGAGCTTGACCATAACATAGCCATTACTAGCAATTCACAGAGTAAAGATAAGTTGTCTCAAAATTTTCTGAAACCTTCATTTCTTCTCTCATGCATATGTGCAAAGATGAACAAGAGGTATTCTTATATCCAGCTTCTTTCTACACAGTCATCTAAATAATTTTTTTTTGGTCTGAGGGTCTGAGAAAAAATACCCAAATTTGCAGTGTTGTGCAGGCCTGAATATAGATGACTTACACGGGCTTCAGGGGCCAGCTTTTTTCTAATTGGCTTGAGATGCCTGGCCTGTCAATGTAGTCATAGCAAGCTTTCTTTCTTCACATTTAACAGGAATGAAAACCCACAGAAGGTGATTTTCCTCCAGATATGATGCCAGCTGCTCTTCAGAAGTGTTGGCTTGATCCCACCATAGTAAGGGAGATGAAAGTGAGAGTGCCCGTCAGCTGGGTGCCTATTGTTACACGGAATAACTTCAGAGCAGCGTTTTGAAGCAGAGATAATAAAATCAACCCCCACTGACTGGTGACATTACTCTGGTTAACTGTGTCTCATGTGAGAGCAGAATTGGGCTAGGTGGATCATGCTATTGATGACTTCTGCAGACTTGCCAGATAAAGGGGTTTGTCAAAAAAGGCAGCATGAATATACAGCTGGTGATTTCCTAGAGGGTACAAAAATAATTCTCTGCTCAGGTCCAACATGTTCAGACAGCATCAGATAAGGAAGCAATTGGTATTTTCACACCTGCTTACATTCAAGTTATCTGCTAACTGCTGACACAAGCCTTGTATCTTCCTATAAAGACACCAAGATAAATTCAGAAGAAATTGAGCTTTACAGGAAAGGAAAAAAAAAAAAAAAAAAAAAGAAGAAGAAAAAAAAAAAGAAAAAAAAAGCTTGTTTTTGCTGAATTGAGTGATTCCTCTAGGCTCTGACCAGCAGTTTGAGGTCAACTTAAGCAGGAAAGACAAAAGAGAGTCCCTCAGGGATTACTCAGAAGCTAAAATAGAAAATTTACTCAGTTTACTCAGCTGTTTATCACCTGGATTTGACCTCCTAAACATTTGTTTTTCCCCAGTAAGAAAGAAATGAAGGATTTGGCAGTGAAGGAAAGGGAATTTGTCTTCCCAGCATTTTGTTAGTGACACTCTGTGGCTTTCTAACTTGTGTTTCTTTTGGAGCCCTTAGGCTCTCTGGGCTTTTTGCACTACACACATGAGCAGGCAGTTTCAGGTGCTGTGTAGTCTGTAAAATATGACTGAGGCCAGATTTCACCTGTGGGTTGTTTTTTGTTGTTGTTGTTTTGTTTTGTTTTATCATAATTCCTTCAAAATAAGAACATCAAAAGGCTTCTATTCTTTAACAAATCTGTTGTCATTGAAAAGACTGATCTTAGAAGATGTCTCGCATCCTCCTCTCCCACAGATACTGCTGCAGAAGCAGGTGCTTGGCATCTCTCAGGATCAAACCCTAAAATGCTCGTTGCCATGGTGACTGAATGTGAAAGAACAATAAAAGATCTGTTTACCAGGGAAACTTATCAGCAGGGCTCGACAAAGCACCACAAAACTGTAATTAGTGTTGTGGTTGAAACACAGCTTTATTTCTGCAGCTAAAAGTAGGCAACAGCCTTTGCCTTTGAGTTCTTGCTGATGTTATCCCTTGTATATCTCTTGCACCCCTTGTGTAAGATCTCACCCAAACTCTAAGAAGATTATAACAGAGTATGCAAAAAAAGAAATAGCGTTTTGAAAAATCCATGAAAAACAAAGCTGCAAAACTGCATGAAAATGACTGTGTGTGAAAAAGCTTTGAGAAGCAAAGTGTCCCACACACCTAGAGGCTGTAATATTCCATAGCAATCTGGAGAAGATCATGATAGTTTAGTACAGATTTTTGGGATGCAATGATTCTTTTCATATGCAATTGGAAGAGCAATACCCCACACGGCACACAGAGTCTTTTTTGGTTTTCCGCTTAGATTTTGCTTTGGTTTTGCTTCTTAGGATTTTGGCTTCCTACATTCTTTGTGACAGCACTGACGAGTTAAAATAGTTATTGTTAATAGTAGCAATCAATGTTGGCTTGGCAGCTCTGTGTCCTGAGTGAATTCAGAGGTGCACTGCAAAAAGCAGTTCACAAATGCCTGTGAAGGGAAGGTCTTTATAGGGAAGAGCTTTTGCTGTAATTAAGCAAAACAGATGGTGCTGGAATGGAAACAAAGGTGAGACATCTTGCTCACAGCTGATCAGTGGCGGATCTCACACAGTTATTCCCAAATTGTTAGGACTCGAACCACTGTTGAAATTGCACACTAAAGACTGCAGGTCATGAGAAAAACAATGGTAAAATACAATAAAAGTCTTCAGAATTAAATTCTTCATTAGGGAAGACATAGTGATACTACAGCATTTGTCCTCACTGCTCTCTCAGTAGGTGTTTTTGTGATATCTCTCTTGTCCTTTTGTCTGCAGATTGTGTTGCTTCAAACTTTAATGCAGGTTGTTCACCATGTGATTCCCAGGCATGGGGAAGAAATGGGAAATTTCTAGCACTGGTTCTGCTAGTGTAGTGTTTGAATCAGTTAAAATTTGAAACACTAACAAAGCTATTTTCAGTAGCAATAGGTACCTAATATGTTCACCTGAGAATCATTTCATTGAATGCATGAAACCCATCTCTTGTGTGTTTTATAAACCCTGCTTTTATATACGTAAAAGGAATTAATCATCTATGCTCCCAGGCAGCTTCCCACAGCACTAGATAGGCAATGATTTTCTAAGGAGGAAAAATTATTTCCTTTGAACATTGAAATCTCTGAACTGATTTCTCTTCCATCTCAATGTAAATCCATTGCCTTTGTTTTGGTGTGTTGCATCTGGATGACACAGTGGAAGGTCAAATTCTTTGAAGTGATAAAACCTGAATTATAAACCAAGTCTGGAGGAGAGCTAGTGGGTGGAAAGAACACAAGCCAGGGCTGATCTCTGCATAAGCTGCAGCTGCTGTCAGTATCAGGAGCACTGAAATTTGTACCAGTGGTCTCCACTAATTAGCTGCTACATAAATTAAAATGCCTGGTGTGCCCCAGGTAACTGTTGTTGTGAGAAACTGGGAAAGATAATGGTATCTGTTTCCTGCAATCATTTCTAAAGTTCCCTCATATCCATCACTCACCTTTTGTAATCAACAGGAAATCTCAGATGCATTCCTCAATCACAGAGCCCCAGGGCCTGGCTGGCTCCTGGGAGGTGGAGAGAGCTGCCCTGCAGAATCAGGCTGGACACAGTTGCTGCTCATTTCCTATCATATGTGAGAGGCTTTAAAAGTAGTGTGGGAAAGAAGAAAACACAAGTACTGGAGCAGAAAGAGTTGCCCAGAAATCATGAGTATGAAATAAGATAAAGGAATGACAAACACTGGATCAGATTGCTGCAAATGGTTGTGCTCTGTAATGTGATGCCTTCTAAAATACTTTTTGTGTCACTTTTTTTTTTTTTTAATATAAAATATGGGACTCTGTGCCTGAGTGACCAAGCTCTTCTTGCAGTGAAAGCAGAGGCAAAGGGCTTCCCCCGGATATGTGGGGTTTGAGGGCTGCTGTGGGTTCACTGTTTCATACCAAACTATTACATGGATACAGTCTTGCTACGACAAGGGTATTCAGACACATGTTCACCACAGGTGAGGTCCTGCCATATTGTCCAGTGTAAGACTGCAAGAACGCAGAGGTCCTCTTATCATGAGTTTCACCCATAACAAAGATGGTTTTCTTATGTCATTTAGCAACACGACATCTGAAATGAATTGCGTGGGAGCAAGAAAGTTGTTCTGTCACTAGTTAGTATTGGGCTCCAGTGTCTGACTGGCAGTGACTCAGCTACCAGTGCCACACCAAAATAACATCAAAGCAAAAGAATGTGGTGAAAAAAATAAAAATAAAAATTGTTTTGCTTAAGAACAAGTGCAAACTCTCCTCTTAGTAGGCATCTCATACCTGTTTTAAGTTTGGTTTCTGATGCAAAAAGAAATGTTCAAACTCTCCCTACAATCAATACAGGGGTGTCAGGCACATGCAACAGTTCATATTACAAATTCTAAAGGCACCCTCAAATATTTCTCTTCTAATTATAAAGTAAGCCTACATTACTAGCTAAAATTAGAGGCCTAGCTTTGAGGTTTGAGATGAATCCTAGCTTGTGAAAGAGACATAGTAAATGCTCATGAATGAAATGAGTCATATATCATGCAACAAACAGAAAACACAGGTCAATGAAAACTTACCTATATAACATGACATCTGAAGCATGAAGCCCCATTATGATTTTTTGTCCAGTATATATACGCACATACTAAACCTTTCCACTACATTTTTTTTTCATTAAAAATTACATTTGTTTTGTAAAGTCACAAGTTTCATTAAAATACATCAGGTTGAGAACTCAGTAAGTTCCATCAAAATGCTTGAGCAGCTGAGCCAGATTGTATCTATATCCCCCTGAACTCTGCCTTAGAAAACAGCAAACAGGAATGGACAGCATTCTAGTTCAGTGGTGCCAGAAGGAAAGTACTCCACCCACCTACCAGGACTTTGGGATTTTACTCATATGTCTACTTCTTTACAACCAGTCTTCTTATACACATTCATAACAAATCAAAACCAGCATTTCTGAAATAGAAAAAATGACACTAAAAGAACTACAAAGTTACAAATATCTGTTGCAGTATGTTGCGTGTCAGCTTGTAAAATGGAAGCTATCATTTCTTGGGGAAAACAACCAAAAATACAGATATTCTGTGGTATATGGAAGTCTGTGAAAGTAAGGGCAATACTGAAGGGCTAAGGCTGGTAGTAGACAGGAAATTAAGCATAAGTTTACAATATATCTGAAAAAGACAGCAGTCTGGGGGCTCAATTCAGAAGGATACTTTTTGCTCATAAAATAAAAAGGCCAAGCTTTGGTAAAATTCTGAAATATTGTTTTTATTTATTGACACATAGTTGACACATAAAAGCAGGGGAAAAATTTAAGAATTAATATGATAAAAAAAATGAAAGTGAGAAAAAATGAAAGACAATATGTACCTTTCTTTAGCTGTACATTATTGATATATGTACCAAAAAACAGTTACCAAATCCCTCGTGAGCCTCAGTAGTGTGTCAGCACTGGCGCAGGGGAATTGATGTAAAAGCCTATTAATATTTGTCAGAAATACAATGTGGAACACAGCACAAAAGTATTCAGGGGATCTCTGAGCTTATTTCTGAGATTTAAATAGATTTTCTGTATGATATGGGCCAGAATCACAACGTTTATCTGTTTCACAGCTTCCTCATTCTAAATGGCAATGTTGTTATCTTTTAGTTTGCCTATAAAGATTTCAGGCTCTTCAGAGCATGGTCAATCTCTATGTACAAGTCTTCCTATAATGAGAAGCAGTCTGTATTAGTGCTATAACTTCCCATGCTACATAATCGCTTTCTCTAAGATGTGGGGAAATACAGAACAGAGGAATTAAGTGTGTCCTTTTGATCCCAAGGGATGTTGGAGCACTTGTTGCTAGCTTTGTTTAAAATTGAACTCAAAAAAAACCCATCAAATTTGCTGTTAAGAGTCCTCTGGCACCAGGAAATTATAGAGGAGTCATCCATCCATCCTTGGGATGTTATATATAACTTTGTGAGTCTTTCACTCACTTAAACACATGCATACACAAACACAGTAATATGGATGAGAGAGTGTTAAACTCAGATTGTAATATTTTTTTCTGTTTTTCACATATTATCAAATAATATTTAAATTGAAGGTTGCTAGGAAGAAAAGCTTCCTTGTAATTAATATACTAGCAAGGAAATTTTTTCAAAGCTCCTTTTCAGGTATCTGGCCAAATCCTTCAAGCTTGCTTGCCAGTGGACCTCTTACAGATTTGTAGCTGGAATTATCTGGCAAGGATTTAGCCCACAATCAAACAGAGAATTAGAATCAAACTTTTTTGCTTCCTCATTTGTTGTTTTTCCCCTTCTTTCACTTATACCAAGGTAAGAGAGACCTAGACTCAGAAGTCTTTTTCCCCCAAAGGATGTTTTTTTAATATGTGCAGTTGACCTCCAGGGAAAAAATATATAAATAAATGAATAAATAAATGTACACAAAACAAAAGTTCAAATCCATACTAAAACTCTAATTCCATCTTTTAATCAGCCTTACAATATTTTCTTGAGCATTCAAACTTTTACTATAAAGTCATTTATAGAGTAAGCATTTTCTTTATTGCACTAATCACACTGTACTGCTGTACTGTATGGCCTGTAAACCTACGTAAGCTTAGAAATAACAGTGGAAGAAAACACTAGATTATTAAGTTTTACTCCACAATTTGTGTCAACAAATAGCTTCTACTTTTCTAGCTATGCTACCTGTCTTTCGCTGTCAACTGTCAATGGCTTTCTTCTTTTTAACGAATGATAGGACTTCAAAAGTTCCCCCAGGCACACATACATCAAGAAAAATGCTGAGATTTGTCAATTCCCCTAACATCCATTTAGGATTATTGTCAACATTTATAAATCTATAAGCAAAACATCCCCTTGAGACTAATTATTTTTGACGGTTAGTTGAGGTAGGTCACCCAGCAAGGAAAATCTCGGTATATAGCAAGGATGTGCTGCCTTTAATGCTTTCATTTTTTTAGCCTTTTGACTGCTTCTAGGAGAGAATTTATCTTTTCTCTATGCATCAAGAAGTTTGTTTTTGTAGTGATGTCTGTGCATTTCTATAAGTGTGCCCTGTTGGATTTGGACTTGGGATGGGAATGACGAACAGAACAGCACAGTGATACCTCTGTCCTTTAAAATAACACAAAGGACTTTCTTTTTCTATTTTGTTCTGTTTTGTAATGTTTTATTTTATTTTATTTCTCCCTCAAGCTCAGTTTTCTCAGTTAGGAAAATAATTATATATTAACTTGTAAATTATTTTAGTTTAAACCTACTCATGAACTTGCCAGTTCTTCAGGTATAAAATCGGGAAAGTACTACTCTATAATAAATGGTAAAGAAAGGAAACACATACTGAGGAACTGATGTTGTCAGGCCATCAGATATGGCAGTCCATATCAGTATTTTATATCTAATAGAAAAAAATAGTGTAAAGAATTTTAAGATTTTTTCTCAAAAATATGTATTTCTATTTTTAAAATTGCTTAGACATATAACTGTCCAGCTCAGTTTCTGAGACCCTGTGAATTGTTAACTTCTAGTATCCTGTGTTTAATTGCACATTATGTGAAGTACAAGTGTGTGAACAGCCGCTATGTGAACCTGCCATCTACCTCTGACCTAATTCTTTGGGGAGTCTCAATGAACATAATATGTTTGTTCTTAAGACTAGCAAAAAAAAAAAAAAAAAAGAAAGAAAATTAAAAAAAATAATAATAATAATGGCAAATCTGTTCAAATCAGTTCATAGACTGGGAAAAATATGAAAAATTAAACAACAAAAAATTGAAAACAAAAGGACAAACACTGGAAGACTTTACGCTGAATCATAATACTTGTTATCAGGAAAAGCAAGCCCAAAATTTACAAAATTAAGAAATCATTTTGAAAAATTGATGCATTGGCAAAGGAAAAAAAAAATACAAAGATTCTAATACTTGATCTGGTGCACTAAATAGTGAAATATATTTGTTTATTCTCCTGTTAAAATATGTACTCTTTTAAACATACTTCTGAAGTTGCTGTACCATGCACCTGTTATTTTCATGCTTGTCAGGCTTGGTCATCAAACATTCAGTCATGGCTGCTCAGGATTTCTGAAAAACAATGAATGCAAGAAAAATGAAGCCATGTGCAGTCACTAAAACTTGCTTAGGAACATAACCTTTTCCCACAGATAGAACTGAACAGAGTATGCAGTTTCTAGCATATAAAGTAAGAAATTTGACTTCAGGATTTCTTACCAACAATTGTAAGTGAAGTTAATAACAAACATAAGAAATGCCTGGTTACTAGAGATAAGGAAGCTACCAAACCCAGAGTTCTAAGGGGAATTTATTGAGCTCTCATATTTGATTGCAAGGCAGCAGGATTTGAGTAATAGTGGAATTCCTCTGCTTCATCCAGCTAATTAAAGTTTGTGCCAAAGGCAAATGACTAATAGTAGCATGAAAGAACTGTACCTCAGAAAAGAAAGTTGGGCAACAGTGGAGAAAATTGCAATATCTTGTTTTGGCACTAGCAGCGTTTATTTTTTTGCTGGTGTATACTGCCATCACCTCAGGGATGTTCTCAGAGGTACTCTAGCAAAACGCTCCAGCAGCACATTTATGTCTCTCTATCAGAGAGAAAGGGGAATTGGAGCAGAAAGTGAAGGAGAGGAACTGCAGAGCATGGAGAGAAAGAAGAGTCTTAGTGTACAGAGAAGGAAGAGCAAAGAAAAAGGCATAAAGAAAAACGACCCATGAAAGGTTAGAACTCACAAAGAATGGGCTCATGTGTTTAGCAATCAGGGGAGCAGAAAGTCCTCCTAGGTTGACGAAGCAGAGTCATTTAAAAGGCATTCAGTCTTACTAGTGATTATTAGTCCTTTGAAACCTATTAATCCTATTTTGAGGCTGTGGAGCACCTTTAGAATTTAAACAGAAAAGCACCTGTATTTTTTTCATACATTTTCTTTTGCTTTCTTTCTCTCCTTTCTGTATTTCTTTCTTGTCATTTTTTACCTTTTTCTCCTTTACATTTTCCCCTTTCTGTTTCCTTGGTTCCTTAGCTCTTCTCTTTCTTCCTACTTTTTATTTATCCAAAGACTAAAGGGGAAAGGCTGTGTGTCCTTTACTATGAGCATTTCTTGCATTAGGAGGAGGGGAAGGCAAAAGAAAGAGAGACTCCTGGAGTCTCTCAAACAAAGCAGAGTATTATTGCATACACAGTAAAATAGTTCATAAAAGGAGTTTTGAAAGGATACAGTAAACACCAGTGTAAGCAGCAGAGTTTGGCCTGGGCCCACAAGGTCTGCCAGGCAATTGAATTCTCATCAGGCAAAGCAGTAACATAGCCAAACAGCTGTGTGTTCCTCAGAGAAGCTATAGAAACACATGGTCTTAAAAGGAAAAGGGATCTTTCTCCTCTTTATGTTCACAGACATTCTGTCTAAAAGTCAGATTTTCAGTCTTGTCTTCAGCAGATCTCTGTTTTGCAGCTGGAGGTTTGTGGAGTATCTACACTGTAAGACTGTGTGCCAAGCAAGTCCATAATCCATGGGAAGCCACTGTACAATAAACTAGAGATAAAATTTAAATCATCTAGGTCAGATAGTTAATTGTAGGCATTTTTAGTCTTTCTGCAGTCTTTTTGTGGTTAGGGTTAACTTGGCTATAGATATGAGGGTGCCAGACTCAAGCATTTGTCCGTTAGCGCACGACTTGCAGAGCACACACTCCCAAGTTGCATGATGCAGCTGCAGCAACATGCCTCTACAGCCCCTCTATTCACAATGCAGTTGGAACAAGTCCTGGCTCAATTTGTGTCCCAATTAAAAATACATTATCAGAAGGCAGTGCAGAAGTCCTATCCCAGGTTGCTCCTCCTTTATTCTACCATTAGTCTTTCCTTTTGCTCCATTACCAGACAGACATTACTTAAATGGTTATGGTCCACTTTAAAATTTACCAACCTAAGTGATTCTATGGTTCTATAAAATGTTGAACCTGTGAATGTGGTGCATTGTAGCGAGCGACATTTTGTCAGCCAGGAAGCTTCCTGTCCTCTAACTGCTCCAGATATTTTGCCATCTCAACAGAGAATAATCTTTCCTTGGGCAACAGTTTGGAGACCAAAGTCACAAGGCACACAGGAAATTGTTCTGGATCAATTTTAGCCTATATATGTATAAACAGACAGGTGCTTACATAGCACTTTATAAATCAAGGCTAATATAGTAAAGACATTCACAATGAAGAATCAGGAGTGCTGTGAAATGTGAGAACAGTATGAACTGTAACATGCTGGGATGAAGGTCAGCTTGCCATTTTTCTGTAAGGTCTCTATGATCTAAGTGCATGATTGAGACAAGGTGTTCCCAGCCTATTCAATGTAAGGTGAAGCCATGAGAGGTTGAGAGGCTCAGGAACATATCCTTTCCAAAAAAAAAAAAAAAAAAAAAAAAAAAAAAAAAAAAAAAGTACACAGCCACACATGGCTGGGGAACTAGCCAAGCAACATTTGTGGAATTCACAAAGGGCAAAATGCTATTCTCCATAGTATGCATATTTATTTTGATGTGGTTGTCTGTGGGCAACAGGGTATGAAAACAAGCCACACAACTGACATTTACACTATGGCAACTTTACTGTGGCCATAGATCTCTCCTCAAGGAGGAGAAATCTGAGTGTGCATATAGCTAACTTCGCTCACATTGATGTTCCTCTTCATTATTAGGTGTAAATGAGAACAAGAGCTGAACAATTGTATTAACATCTTTCCTGTAACTATTGGAATATTGTTTTCCCATCTGTTTTTATTTTCTTCTTTTTTTAAATAATAATAATAATAATAATAATAAATACTTATTACTATACCACTTTTTCTCATATATCCTACATTTTAAGAAGACAGAATACAGATTTCTTTCTTTCTTTCTTTCTTTCTTTCTTTCTTTCTTTCTTTCTTTCTTTCTTTCTTTCTTTCT
>CM021733.1:106761506-106803109 GCA_011075105.1 Heteronetta atricapilla | reverse complement strand
TTCCTTCCTTCCTTCCTTCTTTCCTTCCTTCCTTCCTTCCTTCCTTCCTTCCTTCCTTCCTTCCTTCCTTCCTTCCTTCCTTCCTTCCTTCCTTCCTTCCTTCCTTCCCTCCTTCTTACCTTCCTTCCTTCCTTTCTTCCTTCCTTCCTTCTTTCCTTCTTTTTTTTTTTTTTTCCACAGAGCTAGAAAAATAATAAGCTATCACAGTATTCCTGCATGTGTTAATACTTCTCACATGGGAAGGGAAGTGCATTTCTGACAAGCAGGTTAACTGCTGGAGCAAACTACTTTTGGATTCTGTGTTCCCTGAGTTCTTCAAATAATGACTGTAAACCTCACCAAAAGATATGCTTTATTTAGATATAAGTTACTGGTCTCTGCATGAATAATTAGAAAATATTATTTTACTACATCATTTGATTGTCTCATATTCATAAAATAAATTAATGTATGATATCAACATTGAGCAGAGAAAATAAAAGGTTCTGGTTTCTCATTTATGTCTAAATTATATATAATAATTCTATATACAAAGTTGTGTAATAGTAACAATAAAATTTGTTAGGCATTTTTCTAAGAAATATAATATTTGGGGATAAATATTATGTTGAAAAATAATAATGGTTTCAACAAAAATGAAAAGTGCGAAAATAGAGAAAACATTGAATTTGATTCAAAACAGAAATAATAAAGATTCACTGATAATCAGTAGATAATTGGCACTTAATATATGTATTTACATATACATATAAAAGATGATAATTTATTATTTAATCAAATCAAATAAATTTCTTAACTGAAATTTATTATATATGTTTCACTTGTATATGCTAACATTAAAATATTTATGGAAGAATAAGATCTCTAACATAAGAAATAGAGATACTACTTATAGCACTCAGACAGGATAGTGGGTATCTAGGTTTAAACAGCTGTTTCAAATCTAATGGTTAAATAATCTCATCATCCTTGAAAGTTCTTGGCTTTCTCTCATTTAAAAAACAGGGAAAAATTGAAAACTCAATAAATGAGAACTATTTCCTACCTTTGCTTGCCATAAAATTTTCATCGCAAAATAAAAATATTTTATTTCACAAGCCTATGGAGTTTCATTTGTTTTGACTTGGGCATTGTGTAGCTATCTTTTTTCTCTATAATGGAAGTATCTATTTAATGTGGAAAAGCTGCTTTGCTCTACTTGTATTTATTTCCAAAATTCAAAGTAATTATCATACTGAAAGAGGTGTTCTTAGCTTGATATCTCTTCTCTGACAGTGGCCATTGCTTAATGCTTTAGGCAAAGAAACGAGAAAATCAATGATCAATTATGTCATCCCTCTAATTCATTTCCATACATTCTTATTAGTTAGTGGTTAGCATACATGCAGTTTGAGTTTTTACATATGTGTCATTTATTCTGTCTGACTCATCTGTGATACTGCTAATCACCATTCAGATGTTTAGTCTCCTTAAGAATCCAATCTTAACATCCTGTGGCAATGAGTTCCACAGGTAATTCATAGTTCCTAAAAATCATAAAATAGAATGATTTGGGTTGTAAGGGACCTTAAAGATCATCTAACCCCAACCCCCCTGCCATAGGCAGGGATGCCACCCATTAGATCAGGTTGGCCAAAACCCCATCCAGCCTGGCCTTAAACACGACCAGGGACGGGACATCCACTTCTCTGGGAAACCTGTGCCAGTGCCTCCCTACTCTTACAGTGAAGAATTTCCTCCCAGTGGCTAGTCTAAACCTATCATGTTTTAATTTAAGACCATTCCCCCTTCTTCTATCATTATCTACCCAAGTAAAGAGTCCTTCCCCATTCTTTTTATAATACCCCTTTAAGTATTGAAAGGCCACAGTGAAGTCTCCCCAGATCCTTCTATTGCCCAGGCATAATATCCCCAGTTCTCTCAGCATTTCTTCATAAGAGAGGTGCTCCAGCCCTCTGATCATCTTTGTGACCCTCCTCTGGACTCACTCTAACAGCTCCACATCCTTATTGTTCAGAGGGTTCCAAACCTGGATGCAGAACTCCAGGGGGTTCTCACAAAGGCAGAGTAGAGAACAATCACCTCCTTTGACCTGCTGTTCATACTTGTTTTGATGCAGCCCAGGATGCAGTTGGCTTTCTGGGCTGCAAGCACACACTGCTGGCTCATGCCTTTCATCCACCAGAACTCTCAAGTGTCTCTCTGCAGTGCTGCTCTCAATGAGTTCTTCTCTCAGTCTGTACTCATGTCTGGGGCTGCGCCAGCCCATGTACAGCACATTACACCTGGGCTTGTTGAACATCAAGTGGTTCACATGAAGCCACTTCTCCAGCCTGTCTAGGTCCCTTTGAATGGCATCCCTTCCTTCTGTTGTATCAGCTGCATCACTTGATGTCATCTGCAAATTTGTTGAGGGTACACTCAGTCCCATCACCTATGTCATTGAATGAAGATGATGAAGATATTGAAAAATACTGGTCCCAAGAGAGACCTTTGAGGGACACCGCTAATCACTGACCTCCACCTGGACATTGAACCATTGACCACTACTCTCTGTGTGCAACTGTCAAACCAGTTCCTTATCCACCAGATGGTCCACCCTTCAACTCCATATCTTTCCAATTTAGAGATTATGATGTCATGTGGGACTGTGTCAAAAGCCTTACAGAAGTCCAAGGAGAAGACATTGGTCAGTCTTCCCTTGTCAGTCACTCCATCATAGAAGGCCACCAGATTGATCAGGCATGATTTGCCCTTGGTGAAGCCTTGTTGGTTGTCCCAGATCACCTCCTCATCCAGCATGAGCCTTAACATTGCCTCCAGGAGATTTTGTTCCATGATCTTGCCAGATCATCAAATGAAATATTTTTATCAACCAAAATTTTGTTTCCTTTCAATTTTAAACCATTCTCTATCAGTTCTTATATTGTAGGGAAGAACACAAAAAGAAGAGTTTTCTGACATTGGCACTAGCAGGAGGTCTGGATTTGATTTACATCTTTGTTCCCAATTCAGGAAAATTTAGTCATTCACTGGATTGAAAAAATTGGATCACATGATCTTCTGGAGTGTTTTGAAAACTATGATCACTCTTTTTCTCTCTGACCCAATATGAACGTCACGGCCAGAGAGCAGTCTCCTTGGGAACCCATGTTTAAATTAGGAAGGTGGTGGGAAAACCACTTTGAGAACATCACTAGGTCATGTTGTGAAGAGAAAACTGAAGGAAAACCTAATTATGAAACTTAGTCAGCTACAAGCATGAGCTGCCTTGCAGGATCCTAAAAGACACTACAACAACAGCCATGATTTCAATCAGAACTTGGAAACCAAAAATCCTTTAGAATCAGGGCATCAGCTGGTCAGCACTGAAATGGAATAATATGCAAACAGATTTTGAGACACCCTGGGAACTTCAGCAAAAGTTTTCCTTCATCCTTTTAGTATTGTACTGGATGGACAGCCTCAGAGGGTGTGTTTTGAAAGTCTATATTTAGGATGCAAATGTAGAAAATAATATTAAAACATGGTGAGTTCCTACATAAGTTTGTGGATGAAAGTTCAGACTGAGGAATACATTAAATTCATAACTCTTATTTAGACTCTAAATGTTGAACAACACTAAAGCCAGAATGTTCATTGCTTTTTCACTAACATTATTTCCATCAGTAAGTGGAAATATAACTACACACCTACATCATACATGAAGTATGGAGGTACAGTAATTCATATTTCCTGTGGATAAATCTCTCACAGAGCAGTAGACCATGAACAAATAGTGTATTTTGGATGTATTGAATATATATTATGAAAAATTGCATATAATTTGTGTATTTTTACATGTATCATTTTTATAGAGATGCAGTTGTCTTTATAGCCTCAGAAGAGGTGAGAACAAAAACAATTTTAGAGTCTCAAGCCTGTAGGTT
The DNA here is from genome assembly GCA_011075105.1 of Heteronetta atricapilla. NCBI lineage: Eukaryota > Metazoa > Chordata > Aves > Anseriformes > Anatidae > Heteronetta > Heteronetta atricapilla. Next base: position 106,799,180 of record CM021733.1, on the reverse strand, counting down.
TGAAGAAGATGGTCTCTCATCCTGTTCTGACACTGTCAGGAGGAAGGGTTATTTGTTGTTGTTGGTGGTGGTTTTTTTCTTACCAGATCTTTTAGGGAAACATTGTCTAAGATTTTGAAAAGCCAAACACTATTAATATGGTTTTGTTTTCTGGGGTTATCCGGGGGAGGGGGGGACAGAGGAGGAAATGTTAAATAGTTAAACTGACCAGATACGAAAAGGTAGATTTGCAGGATTCAGCTCCCATTTTGGCACCTAAATAAGTGGCCAGATTCTTCAGATTCTTAAAACTCTTGACATCCAGAGGGTTCCAGTAAGACTAGTTTACTGGGAACAATGGCAGCTACTGCATGCCAAGCCCTTTTCAGAACCTGGTTTTTGTGCCTGACCAGTTTAACTTCTCATATATGGTCAATTAATGAGTTCATTTTCCCTGGTATTCTTATGGGCCTTTGACACATCAGTGAGGGGAAAAAAGGAAGGTTTCCAAAGAGGAAACACAGTAAAGACTAGCAAAGGCTTAGGAACAGCAATACTTCTTGACTCATATTTGAACATGCTATTCATGCCAATAAAAATATTTGTTGAGGTCTGGTACTCTTTTAGATAACCTTCTGCTGGTTTCCAGCTCCAAATCTGAGTGAACTTCTGCTGCTGCCTGTTGAGTTATATGAAATAGATGTACATAGTACTTGGATGTATGAATATAAATAACAGCAGTCCTGATCTATAATGGAGCTATTGCTTATATAGGAGAGACCCATACACCTTCCTTCCTCTGAGAAAAGTAAAAGCTCTTCTGAGTTCTGCACTTAAGCATGGTAAAGGAGCAGCCTCAGCACTGTTAGTTTATTTTTGTTACAATAGGATTAGACGAAAAGCTACTACAAAGGATTCAGAATGTAATGACACTTCTGATGCTTTCGCTTTTGATGTCTTAAAAGCTGTCTTTGCTTTATATACTGCTGGCTCCATTGCAGACTCTGGGGCATTAAAGTAAGTGAACATGCAAGGAAAAGGAAAATCAATCTCCAGCCTCCGATAATGGCACTGCTGGTGCAGATGGTCACTAAATGCCAGAGGTATGTAGGCTTCAGTCTAGGGTTTGAGTAGCAGAGATAGTTCCCAGTGGAAAATAAAGAGGAAATGTGAAAAAATAAGGAATGTCCTTCTCCTTATTGGGATCATATGCAGTTCAGTGCACTGACGTTTAGTATTTGATTGCAGGCTGCTCTGCTTTCACAGCTTGGTGAAGGTTTGGGGAAGGCTCATTTTGTTTGTTTTAATTCCACGTTCAATTTCTGTCTCTTTTGAGTCTCAGATATCACAGCTCATACTGGAAAGTGTTAAATGCATGGCCAATGTCCATGATAATGAATTGCAATGTTGTGTGAGTTACAAAGGAGAGCGCCATTGTGTGCATTTTTTCATGTAATTTACTGGGAAATACGACTTGTTTGAGACATACAGCCTTGGAAAATATAATTTATATACATGCAGCTGACCTTTTCCAGGGGTTTCACACAGTTTTTGTTATCAATTGCAATAATAAATGCCAGTGTTTTTATGAATAGGAAAAAGGATCAAAACTTCATGAGCACAATTCCATAGATTTTAAAGAAAAAATACATATTTAGGAAATAAATAAAATTTTGAAAACGTATTTCCACTTTCCCACTTACCTCAACTGGTAATTTGTAATTCATTTTCTTATGAATAAAATCCAAAATCATCTTTTAACAATATATTTATTTTTCATGGTGTTTTATTATTACTATTTTTTTTAATGGTCTTAAATTTATATTTTAAAATATGCAATAGGGAATATAAATACACACTTTCATTACTTATATTTGGAGCTTATCAGTACATAAGTTTGGCCAGGACCTAATTAATTCAACCTGGCATTTTTGGAAAGTTTTTCTATCTGCTTGTGATAAATGCTTGAGTCCCAGATAGGATTAAAATTAAAGTTTGTAATTTATTAAGTGAATAGAGGCAAGCAAACAGCGCTGGGTGCACCGGGAGTCTCTGCTCCACCAAGATGCACACCTGTTACATCAGGAGGCTGATTTTTATGCTCCTAGACTAATACATATTCATCACTATTCCTAGAAAAGGCAGGGTTATTATAATTAGTTCCCAGAATCCAAACCCTCTCTGGACACATGCGTATCAGTCTCTGGTGGTCTTTCTGGGAGTCTCTTGTGCTGAAGGCTAGTAGTCTTCCTCCCAGGCTTTGTCCTTCGGTCGTCCTTCAACTCCCCCTTTCTCCTTATTTGGTGGATCCTTTGCCAAACATCAGAAGCTTGGGCAGCATCTCATGCAGAAGTCAGTAGTTTCCAAAAAAAAAACCAACTCCTTGGTCCTCTTATCTCCCAGACTCGAGTCTCAGTGTTCGTCCTTCAAGCCCTCTATTTACACAAATTGCTAGACTCTTATTTTGCACAGTACAAGAACTATGTACACTAATCACTCTGTTTTTCTTAGATAGAAAGTTCCATTTCATCATGCTGCCCTAGCATTGTTTCATACACAACAAGAATCATATTAACACTTTTCACATGCTGTCATTTTGGTGTTTGAGGTATCATTTTACACAGATCAATGCAAACGTTTACTCATGTACATTCATTGGGAAGAAATCTGATAAGATGGCACTGTAATTTCCTAAATAGTTGATGGAGAAAGACAGGGAGCATTTCAAGACCTTCTTCAAGAGAAGAGCTCTTCTCGTCTGTGAATAACCTTTCATATGGAACTATTTCTACCATAATGGAGAGAATATTTTCATTAAGATTAATCATACTGCCCTGCGTAATCACCACAATGATACTTAATGAAGTTTTAAATTCCTTTGTGCCATCTATTTTTTCCCATCTTCATTCACACATGCTTTTGCAATGCAACCCAGAAATCTGTGCTGGATTGTTAGTGAGGATGAGGAAATCTCATTGCTGAATCTTTAATTCTCTTTTATGGCCTAAGACTGAAGAGAAGTGAACTTGCAGAAGAATTGAAGAGTTAAGGGTTATAAAACAGCTTCTAAAAATATCTCATTTTTTTTCCATTGATGATAAAGGAAGTTATTCTGGCATCTAGTTGATCAAGGGAAACCAGCTGATGTGATCTTTTAGGACTTCAGCAAAGCTTTTGACACGGTGTCCCATAGGATCCTACTGGACAAAATGTCCAGAACACAACTAAACAAAAACATCATACAATGGGTGATGGCTAATGGGTAGGGCTCAAATGGTTGTGGTAAATGGGGCCACATCAGGCTGGTGGATGGTCACTAGTGGGGTCTCTCAAGGCTCCATTTTAGGACCAGTCCTCTTCAATGTTTTTATAAATGATTTGGATGTAGGACTAGAAGGTGTTTTGAGCAAATTTGCCGGTGACACCAAACTTTGAGGAGTTGTAGACTCGGATGAGGGTGGAAAGGCCTTGCAGAGAGATCTGGACAGGTTGAAGAGCTGGGCAATCACCAGCCACATGACGTTTAACAAAAGCAAGTGCCAGGTCCTGCACTGGCACTTGCTTGATGGGGCAACCCTGGCTATACATACAGACTGGGTGACAAGACGCTGGAGAGCAGCCCCACAGAGAGGGATATGGGGGTTGTGGTTGACAGCAAGTTGAATATGAGCCAGCAGTACGCCCTGTCATCCAGGAGGGCTGTATCCTGGGATGCATCAAGCATGGCATTGCTAGTCGGTCAAGGGAAGTGATTGTCCCTCTCTTCTCTGCTCTGGTGCAGCCTCACCTCGAGTACTGTGTGCAGTTCTGGGCACCCCAGTACAAAAAGAACATTAAACTGTTGGAGGGTGTCCAGAGAAGGGCAGGGGAAGATTAGGCTGGACATCAGAAAGAGGTTCTTCACTAAGAGGGTGGTCGCACACTGGAACAGGCTCCCCAGTGAAGTAGTCACTGCACCAAGCCTGTCTGAATTTAAGAAGCAATTGGACTGTGCACTTAGTCACATGGTCTAAACTTTTGGGTAGACCTGTGCAGAGTCAGGAGTTGGACTTGATGATCCTTATGGGTCCCTTCCAACTCAGGATATTCTATGATTCTGTGATCTAACTTTTACAGAAATGGCACAAATAGCAAACTGAGAGAGAGTCAGGAGAACAAAACGAGTGACTTGAACTCACGAGGTAGACACCTGAATGCATTAGTTTCTTGTTAGCTGGTTTACTCGCCAGCCTATGTAAAAACAATTCCACATCTGAGGCAGATGTCTAACACAAGGAAAAATAATCTTTTCTCTAGGAAGTACAGTAATTGTCTGGGAAGTGCAAGATCTGAATTTGGCAACTTCTTTGCTCCTCCTACTGAATCTGTACAAGTGGCCAGGAAAGCATCGGGGGAACACTAAATAAAAGCATGGCTGCCTGTAACACACACACAAAGGAAAAAAAAAAAAAAAAAAAAAAAAAATGATTTGAAAGATTTGTAGGGTGCTGTTCCTTATGCTGCTGTTACAATTTAATCTATGGTATTTAAATGAAAGATGTATAAAGGAGTCTCTTGAACAAGACAAGAATCTAGCTTCCTTTCCTGAGTCAAACTAGGGAAATGATAATAGTTTTTTTTGTCTCCAGTTGGATATTAACAGGTGTGGAAAGAAAAAAGTGTCAAGGAAATTACTCTTTCAGACAACATTTAACTACATGTAATTGTATTTAATTCATGTCTTCCTCTGTATGTGCATAACATCCCCAGAGCTAAATTTTAAAAGAAGGCAAGATAAATGATAATTTTAAAAAGTTAAATGTTACCTATGTATAAATAAAAGTGGAAGGTGTAGTAGAAGATTGTATAACTTGTCTCAGAATCCTACCTGTGGCATACTCTGCTGTTGACAAGTGAAATTTGTTGTGTTCTGAGAAGTATTTACATGCATCCCTGTCCTCTGACAACCATCAGAGAGCCACAGTAGAGCAAATCTGGATTTGATATCACTGCCATCTTACAAAGGGAGGACAATTGCTCACCGTGATCAATAGATGCCTTTTGCATTAAGCCACTATTTATTTAAGCTATTCTGACAGCTTTAGATGGAACATAGCAATTAGTATGGTTAAAACAGATTTTTTTCTTTTATTTCTTCTACACAGAGAGCTGATAAAGAGGTGGACATTTCATTCTTTACTTAGACAAAACTTCTATTGTGCTTTAAATAATTTTGCTGAACTAAGATATAGAAGATAAAAATAACTCAGTTGTAATTGAGATTTACACACATGCTTAGAAAAACATAATAAGCATAGTGTATACAATGTGTTTGACATAAGGATATTGGTCACATGTTCAAAGTTATGCACATTCTCTCAAGTCTTCGTGAGAGTAAGGATATAAGGCTGAGACAAAAAAAAAGTCTGTCTAGTTTTGTATAATTGTGTGATTATGTCATACAGAAATCCTTGGTATTACTGATCATACAAGTTTCCATGTGCAAACCATACAATTAAAAAAAATGTCTTTGTCTTTTGGTGCCTTTCCAGAAATATGTCCCACAACAAAATATTCTAGTTTTTAGATAATAAGAATAGTGTACATATATAAATTTATGACTCCACAGTAGAATTCATTAAAAAAACATTTTCTTATTGTCATACATATATATATTTGATCTTTGCTTTTTTTTTTTTTTTAGCATTGTTTGATTCAATCAGCATTTAGCTGTACTGACATTTACCGGATGGTCATAAAAAGAAAGCAAAGTGAAAATGACAAAAAGCCCCATGTTTTGCAGAAGTTCACATTCAGTGCATCCAATCTGCAGTCTCCCGAGACAAAAAGAAAAGAGCAGGTCTGTAAAGCAGCTGCCAGTTTAGTGATCAAACCCAACAGATTGTGGTCTGGCCAGATCTGGTGTCCAGATAAAAATAGTATTCATGCTAACCATCTGCTTACAGGTCAGTAGGGACAAAAATTAAAAATAATTACCCCTATGAATGAATAGACAATGACAGTCCTGTGTGAGGTATGGTATCATCTTTGTGTGGGCACACTCACTGAAATTTATCCATGAAGAATGGTTGTTGGTATTTTTTTTTGGTTGGTCGGTTGTGGTTTTGTTGTTGTTGTTTGTTTGTTTTGTTTTATTTTGTTTATAATGTTGTCAGTGTTGTCAGCTGTCATGTTTAATTGTTTTTTACTTTATTTCTCTCACTATCTGGCTTTATGTTATTTCAGTTTCTAAATATATAACGTTTTGTGTTTGTTTTTGTTTGTTTGTTGTTTGTTTGTTTGTTTTCAGTTTTGTTAATCATGATAATAATTAGTATCTTCATTGCAGGACTCGGGTTTTTACTCCAATAATCCAAATAAATCAATAAGCATAATTCTAGACTCAAAATCCCCCCAGAGCTATTTTGACTTTCAGATAAAAACTATGTGGAAAATGAGGAGCCTTGAAAGGGAGAATCTGAACCCTACCTGCTTGAGGTGAACTTTAGCTGGAGCTGCATAGAGGAGACAAGAGGAAAGGTCTTAGTGTGGGGCTGAAGGATCCACATGATCCAAATCCACCATTCAGAGACAGAGCTGGCATGTATGTACCACATATTCCACTTTTAAGAAAGTGAGAGGATTGTATGTGATGAAAAATGTAATAAATCACTCAGATTCCTGAAAGGTTCTTCTTAATGTCCCCTGAAATGGGACTGATGTTGTTACAGGGAGACTGGATAGTCAGTAGTCTGATTTTAGAAGATTACACCTTTTTTATTTGTTTCTTTCTACAGCTATGCTACAAGACTTATTTCTAAATTAATACATAGTTCTCCACCAAAAAAAATGACTATTGTCTTCTACACTGAGCAACCACTACTACCTTATCATTTTGGCCAGCTATTCTGGAACCTGCTCCAAGGATGCACTCCAATTTAAGCACTGTCTGCTGAATATATCTTCTTTGTACATCTTAAAAACAAATCTGTGTGCCCATGTAATTCATTTAGCCACAAAGGATGCCAATAAGAAGTGCTTAAGACACTTCACTTACATCTTAATAGTATTCCCTGGGTCTGCTTCCTCATTGTGTTAGGGTAGACTTAATCAGATAGGTAGGAGGCCACAGCATAAAGGGCACAAAACACTTCTCTTTGTTTGTACTCACTGCTCATGTGTACAAACATCAGTGCAGAGTTCAAGAGGGTGAAGAATGATAAAGAGGAAATGTTGTCAGGTGGCCAGAAAGTTAATAAAGTGGACAACAACAACATCAGAATGGGGGTGGGGGGATGGAATTTGGAGTGGGATGGTATGGGACAAAACAAAGAGATTAAGAATGAAGAAGAACACTAAAGAAAAAGACAGTCACAAGCACATTAATCATCTCTGCAACAATTTATTATGTTATCATACACAATACTGAAACAAGTTAAATACCACCTGTCCTTAAGAGAAGCTCGTGAGGGGGGTAATGGGTTTTATGAAGACAAAAATAATCTGCATTCTATATCTATATCTGTATTATGTAATGGTAAAAATGAGTTAACCAGTTGCAAAATCAGGAATGACAGAAATTTTATGTCAGGAAGGAATATGTATGTAGAAATGCATATTTCAGCTTTGATAGAAACCTGAATTTCCTAACATCCAAGAAACTGGAATTGCTTGGAAACAGTGTCCTTGGCTCCACAATTTTTACCTCAAACAAGTTGTTGTAAATTATATTTCAAAAAAAAGAAAGATGAACTTATGTATTTCAACATCCGAAATCTTCACCAAGCCAAGCACTGCCAGTGCACAAATTGCATCCAAAAAGTCTGTTCATAGCCAGCACCCTCCTGGAAGATTCAGATCTGTTGCTGCAGGCTTAGCTATTAGCTGCTATTTTTTATCTGCTGAAGCTCAGGGTCAGGCCATGTGGTGGTTTTAGCATGCTAGGCAGCTGAACACCACAACCTCTCTCATTCCCCCTCCTCATCTGAGGAGGGGAAGAAGTAAAAGAAAGAACAACTCATGGGTTGAGATAAGGACAATTTAACTAAAGAGAAAAAAAATATTAAGGAAATAATATTATTAATTAAACAATTCAACTAAAGAGAAAAAAAGGAAAGAGGAAGAGGGAGGGGGAAAGGGAAAAACAACACAAAACAAGTAAAGTGGAAGTGCAGAGGAAAGAAATTACTCTCTACTTCCCACATATGAGCGATGCTTGACCACGTCCTTGAAGCAGGGCCTCAACACACATAGCCAGTGTTCAGGAGGAGGACAGAGGTTTTCACAACGAGAGCCCACCCCTCCCCTCTTCTTCATTTTTCCACCTTTTATTGCTGAGTGTGACATCATATGGTATGGAATATCCCTTTGGTTGGTTTAGGTCAGCTGCACTGGTGATGTTTCCTTCTTACTTTTTTGCCTGCCCTCTAAGAGGTTTAGAGAGAGTCCTGATGCTGTGCCAGCACTTCTCAGTAGTAGAGACAACACTGGTGTGATACCACTGCTGTTCCAGCTACAAGTGCAGAGCACAGCACTGTATGGGCTGCTGCAGTTAACATCCCAGCCAGGCCCAGTACAGGCCACTGAAGAGGTTGTGAGCTCAGCTCATTGCCTACAGCTTTGCAAGAGCAACGCACTCCTCACAAGTGTTAGAACTCATGGGAAATTTCTTACGGGACCGCTGCATAAGAAACACCATGGTGCAACCAAATTACTGCACTGTGTTTTTTGTTGCAAGGCTGCTCAGACAAGGCTGCCATTTTTGTAACAGAACATTTTGCCATGGAAACTGAATAATAAGATTTGAGGTAATCTGAAACTGTGGAAAAAACAGAGTTACTACATCTCACAGAACTACAGATCAATGCTAATTTCACAGCTGACTTTGCAAGCAAAGCTTACTTCATTGAGCTGTTCTTCTCTATACACCCAAGAGTAACAGCACTTATACCTACACAGGGATATACAGACATTTGTACATAAAACTAAATAAAAATGGTATCAGAGTAAATTAGTGATTATACATGTGGTACTCCTGCTTGGGAGAGGATGAAAGGAATTTAATGCAGCATGATCTCATAGAATCATAGAATGGTTTGGGCTGGGAGGGACTTTAAAGACTGCTTCCAACCCCCTTGCCGTGGGCAGGGACACCTTCTTTCCACCAGACCAGGTTGCTCAAAACCCCATCAACCTGGCCTTGAACACCTTCAGGGATGGGGCATCCACAGCAATATATTTTGTAATACATACTTCCTGCAATACATACAGGAGGTACTCAGATGCAGTAGAAACTGGTGTGTAATATAAGAAAGTATACTTACTGAAATAGAATACTTAATTAACTTCTCAAAATAAATAGTATTTAAAACATCATGTTGTGCCTGTCAGCATATGAGATCAGGATTCCAGAGGTCCATGAGAAATCCAGATGAACTGAAACTTTTTTGTTGTTGTTTGTTTGTTTCAAATCAGTATGGTGAACAAGTTCTTTTTTTTCTTTCTTATATTTTCTTAACATTTCTTCAAAGAAAACAGGTTGAGACCAACCTAGCAACCAAATACATTTGCACATAGCCAGTCCTTACTGATTTCAGTGTAGTTTCATGTTATCACAAAAATGTAGTTTCTTGGATTCAGTTACCATCTCTTGGTCTGAAAGACAAACAGCACAATTAGGTATAACAAAAGGTTAGCAAAGTTTTCTGCTGTTCGCAGAAAAAAAAAATATATATATATATATATATAAGCTACATTGAAACCTTCATTAATTTAAAAGGTGTAATTATTCACAAAGTACTACAAAATAGTGGCCATGCAGTTACAATAAAGAAAAAAAAAAAAAGGTTTTTTTTTTTGTTTTGTTTTGTTTTTTTTTTAAGTCTAGAAACATTGGTGCTATTAATCTGTTTTCTAAAGGAGAAACAGAATCATAACATGTTGATGTTTAGATAACAGGCTTCAAACTTTCATGCTCTACATCAAATAGTTGATACTAATATTCCAGCTAAAATAATATTATTTTTTATATGACTGCTTGTATTAAAGCTTTTGTTTCCTCTCTCAGAAGTTTGCCAGATCAGTTTTTCAAGCATCCTGCAAATTGTAAGTCCAAAATTAAGATAATATTTCCATACTTCTTTGGGAAAGAGTATGTATACACCTTGGAGATGTTAAATAAGTTAAATAAAAATAAAGCAAACAAATTTGGAGTCAGAATCACGGTACTCTTTTTTATAAAGTTTCCAGCTTTTTTTATTCAAGAGAGACTCCTGGAAAAATGGCAGAGGCTGAATTTCCCTTCACATGTACTGAACTGTGCAAGAACTACAGGAATAAAGAAGAGTGTCTTGCTAACCTAACTAAATTAGTAAATATGTTAATGTTCACTCTCTTTTCTTCATTTGCTTACTACTTATAGCATGTTCTGAATTGTCCTAGATCATTGATTCAGTGCAAAAGTGCATTCAGTGCACGTTTCTTATGGCTTCTGTAGAGTCTTTAGATTATGTCTTCTTTAAAAGTTATGAAGTGTTCACAAACTATTAAAGCTAGGTCTTGGTACCACAATCCAGAATGAACTTCTAGAAAGTAAGAGGGGGGAAGAATAAAGCTAGTGACAACCTGCAAAGGGCCAGCAGTTTGAGAGGAGATTAAGACACTGCTGAGCAGAACAAAGTGCAGACAGCTGGGCAAGGAGATCGTCACAAGGAGGAGGCTGCTAGGGTTCCTCCCTATAGAATCTGCTGTATGTCAGCATATCAAACATGGCACTGGGCTGACAGCATGGTTGCAGGGAAGAGCTCACCCTGACTTATCCAGTTCGAGTCAAAATCTTTATTTAAAAACTATCTCGTTCTAGATTTTTTTAATTATTTTAATTAAAACTAGCTTTATAACTTAGTAATCCTACCCCTATTAGTTTGTTGAAAGAGAAAAAGACTTTGTAGTTCCATATTAAAAAATACTGGTCTCACATCTACATATGCTCTTCTTATCTTATGAGTGCTTTTAATTCATTCTCAATAAAGCTGTCTATGAAGATAACCTATGCAACTGGACAAGATCTCTTCTCTTTTTGTCTTCTAATTATTTCTCATGCAAACGTAGCACTTTTCTAAGTTTCAGGTTACTGTCTCACCGTATTTTCACATCCCTGCAGCTGCTGAGTAACCAGTTTCTGATCCTGTTGTAGACTGCACATTTTCCAGGAAATGAAGACCATTTGCCTGAGACAGCAGCTGGTTCAGTGCTTCTAAAATAGATTTCCCTGCTGTGTAGTTGGCATTTGTCCTCACAAGTAATGGCTACAACCATCTTGTCACACAGTGTGCAGCAGCCACAATACACTTCTCTAACAAGGTAATCACTTTGAGCCTGATATCAGCTTGTATGTGATGTAGTGGTGACCCCAGAATATGGACTTTTTCAGGTAATATTATTTTGGGGGGACTCAGAAGTGCTAAATGATATATAAGGACATATTTGTTTTCAAGCTTCTGTGCCATGCTTGGCATAAAATAAAAGGTTAAGACATTTTATATGTAGTGTTACACATAGTGCCCATCTAAACCTATTATTACTCAATGTCAGTGCCCAAGGCAAAAGTTTTGGCCAACTTCTGCCTGGGCATGATGCCATCCTGACAGATGGGTATGAGTGTAGACAATCAAGAAAGTGTATTTGTTCATCAAGTAAGAGTGGTTGGGGCATTTTTCCCAGCTGACACTTTGAAAACAGCTGTCTTCCTTGAGCATGTTTGTTTCTAGTTAAAAGGTCTGTGATATTAGTAATTCTTCTCTGGACTGTGCAAATTGTCAATAAATGAAAAAGTCATTTTATAATTAGCTATGGTTACTATGTTTGAGACTACTTTTAAAGAGTGGCCTGAAATAAGCATTTATTTTTGCTTCCAGAATTAGGAAAAGTGAGAACCAAGTGTCAATGACTCATCTCAGTTACAATTAAACAGAGCTTACAGATGTGTTCTCAGTTTTTAGGCAATATTGTGAAACCAGCTGCCCTCTCTGTTCCTTGCTGAGGTGACTGGGAACCACAATACCTGCATTCTGTTCTCAGCTCTTCTGTTGGTGTGCTCCCTAACCTTAAACAAGATGTTTTGTTTCTGTTACTTGGAGAAGAAGCAATATGAAATGCTTTCCTTTGTTTTCCAACTAAGTAACTTGCTTGATTCTCTTAGGGAAAAAAAAAAAAAAAAAAAAAAAAAAAAGTCCTTTATGATCTACAGATGAGTATCAAAATCATCTTCCTTTCCTGCAAACAGATTAACTCTCAAATTTTGGCATTTCAACATCCTCACACATAGCCATGTGATATTTATATTCCTGGGAAAAGATTTTATTCAGCTGCAGGAGGGAATGAACAACTCTACATTGACTCAACTACCAAGACAACCACAGTGGTTATGCTGTTTCACGGAGTGCCATAATGATCTATATGCTCAAGATTTTTATTTTATAGCATACAATGATTGATAGATATTATGTGTTTATACACTCCCAAGCATAATGGTTCTTCATGAAATTATTTACTCACCATTTTGCCACACTTTTAGTGCAGGCAGAACAACAAAATTGTTCCAACTGTAAATTAGTGATATTTTCTAAAATTAGTAGATTTACATGGGATGAAATAAGTGATGAATATGGCTCAGATTACTGCCACAATGACACTTCATGTGTGCTCTGAAGTCTGTGCAATTCCAAATTCATTTTGAAGGATACCCCAGAAAAAGGTCTAAGACATGAAATTTCAAGGTTCACATCTCAACAAATATACTTCACTGTAAAAGTTCCTGTGTCACAATATGAACATTGAGTTCAAGAATACATAACATGCACATACACAAAAAATAAAAATAATTCACAACGTATCATGGTTTCCCACACTGAAACCTTTGAGAGCTGAAATTGCACATAATATTTTGTTTTCCCAGTGTCTAGCACAAGAAGCCCAAGCACAAGAAGAAGTAGAATACATGGGGCCACTTGGCTGTCTTCTTGGGATTGCAGTGCTCAGTTTACTTAGGAAACATTCTGTTATATCTATCACACATCCACATTTGGACCACAATCTTCCCCTCCAAGAGCTTGAATATTTACGGCGAGAACCCCAGGGAATCAAAGTTTTAATTCACATGGCTATTTTCCCACAGGTTTAATGGGGAATATCTTTGCCCTTGAAAGTCTGCCAGCTCTGAGCTAGGCTATGCAGCATTTATATATTACAGGGCACCCACTGAGTGATCTCAGGGATGAGCATGCCACATTTGTCCTTGCCATTCCCACCAACATATGCAGCTACTGACTTCATCAGTGAGAGGTAGGCATTCACCATAGTCCTGTATATGACAGTGAGTAGTGTGTCCACCAGGCTGGCCTTGTTCTTATGTACTGCCACACTCTTGGTAGTGTTTGTGCCAGGGAAAGATGTCGACCTACTTCCATTATAAGAAGCTTCTGATTTTCCTGAGAGCCCTGGAATGAGGGAAATGCTGAAAAGGGGGACCTCAGGTGAGCATGGAAAGGATAATTGGGCAGGACTGGGACAGTGGGGTACTACTGCCTCTCTGGTGAGTGAGGCACAGAGACATGCTGGAGTTGAGGTAACTGACAGAGAGAACAAAAAAGTCCCAGGAAGGGGAAATGAATCTTATGTACTTTTTATTGACTATATTTTTAGCAACATTTAGAGGATATTAGGTTAGTGTACCACAGGCACACCTGGGCAAAAAGGTGAAAGGCCAGTAGTCACTGTTCTTTGTTGTCTTTCAGTGCTGGGTCACTCTGATCTGGACATATATGGAAGGGTGACCTTTTTCCAGCATTCCTGAATTATCTGAAGATATTTTAGGAGAACCATGGATCATCAAGGAAGAAAGGTAATGGCAAAGGTTTATTTTGCAGACAGAAAGACTTTATTCTCTAATCCATTTTTTTTTTTTTTCACGTTCACAACTATGCTTAAAAGGGAAGCTTCTCCCAGTTTCATGGGCAAAATAGCTTCAGGACCACCCAGAGAGCTTTATTCCCTTCCCCTTCTCTAAATCACACAAAGAAAAATAAACAAATGAACCCAACATTTGCCTTCTCATCTCTTCTTTTCACTAAAGGGTCAGGAGGGTCAGGGATCCTTCTTTTGCCATCTCTGGACACCCTCACTCTCTTCAACAACCAATCCCAATGGATCACGGACTTTGAAATCTTAAATCTTTTAATCAGTTTCTCCAGCTTTCTCTGTTGGCTTCTTTATGTCACATTCCTGGGCTAATTCAGGTACCTTCATACAGCATAAGATTTGGATGACAGAAAACACATGGAGAAGTACAAGTTCCGAGATCTGTACAAGTGGTGGGTTGATTATCCTTAGCTTCATTAAGGTTGCTTAGCAACACGAGCTTGTATTAATCATGTCAGAGCAGCCACATCCCGACAAGCTATCTGCACTGCCAGGATACAGACCCTTCCCGCACATTGCTGAGAAACAGTTCCCATGAACTGTCCCTCTGAAGTCAGAGAGGCAATCGGTGAGTGAAAATTTAGACTTGTCAAAAATTTCATGAAGAATACCTCCATTACAGAAACAAGTCCAACAGGAAAAGAAACATAAGATGTTATATAAAGAAGTTTTTTCAGTGACCATAAATGAAAGGCATGAAGAACAGCAACTGAAATATTAAATAGTGTGGCAAGGTGAGCTTGGTAATTAATTAATGGGTAAAGAATTCCCCATTAGATCACTGACTGCACAGTACACCTATTTGCTGTGCCTGGAAAGATGAAGCCAATACATTCTTACAAGATTCATCGCTGAGTTCATAGTCATCATTTCTAGCTGGATTTTTTTCCATTTGATAATTTTATACTATTAATCAGAGCTCATCAGATACTGCAGAAATAGCATACAAGAACTTTGGGTTAAATTCCAAACAGCTTCCTCATGCCTATTTCTTATTAATATGATTATGTTGCACTTACTAATGATCTTTTTTTTATCTCAGCCATTTAATGATTTAAAATTACCAGCCATTCAGCAGAGCAGTACCCAAAGACACATTGCAGTGCAGGGCCACTGAAAAGAGGATTACTGTTAGCTTGGTCATACTTAAAGACGTGAGTATGAAAATAACAACTAAATCAGAGACAACTGAAACGAGGTTTTATTTAGTTTGTTTGTTTATACAGTTTTGCTGAGACTTCAAATATTTTCAAATAAAGATCATTTCAGGTCATTGAATACTATATGTATACTCCCACAAATGCTTACTGGGAAGGAAGACTGCACTTGCCCCACTGTTCTGCAGCACAAAGTCCAGATCTCTGAATCTGCATTATATTTAATAAAATATATCAGCTCTGTGTTTTTGTTTATTATTTTTCCACCAGCTGTAGAACTAAGAGAATGGAGTTTCATTTGGCACTCAATATGTAGAGTATGGACTGTAAATTTGAGTGGTCAGGGACTGCCTCATTCTGTTCATGTTTATGCAGCAAATAAATTAAATACTATTATTTCTAAAAGAACTTGGGCTGGCCAATAATTTTTAGCAGCTGAAATCTGAAATATTAACAGAAAAGTAACTTTTGAAAGTGATGTGTTTACTAATACAAGGGCTAGGGCTAAATTCATAGGTATAGAGAATTAGGTATGGAGAATTTTTGTTTTATTAATAATAGTAAATACCACATTTTTCAGGTTTTAAGAGATGTTATATGTATATGCATCAGTATATGTATAGTATGGATAAAACTTTCATTTTTCTATCTTAGGATCTCAAAGGTCTTTTCATGCAGAAAAGCTGTCCATGTTCTTCCTACTTTTATCTCCGCTGATCTTTAATATTAGATATTAGGATAAGATTTTATTCCAAGTAGGTCATCTGAGTCTGTCACTTGTGGGAGACACTACTTTCATCTTAGTAGTGTATTTATGCCCAATGTCTGTTGGAACACTTGATGAGATGTTTCTAGGTTCTTATTACGTTAAGAGAATTCTGAAGTGAAAAGGTATTTTCCTGTTAACTTAAAACATATAGAAACTATCTAGCAGAGTAAGTATATGATGACCTGCTGACACACACCACCTCAATGACCAGGTCTGACACTTCCAGGGCTCAATCTTCCATCTATTCCTGTTCGAGAGGGACATGATCTCATTAAGAGCAGAGTATTTTCACCACCTCATCCTACATCCAGGCAACATGTGCTGCCCTCTGCTATCTGGATGTACAATGGTTTAGGAAAACTGAAATGAGAAAGAAGAAAAATGTAGGGAAATGGGAAAAATTGGAGTTAAAATAAAGAACCTTTGATACACTGACTCATTATACAGTAGTTAATTGAGTGCTAAATACAGGGGGAAAAAAGTGCGGAATATGAGAAATGATAGCAGGAAAAAAAGGGGGGGGGGAGGGCAGGCAAAAAAAGCATTTGTCTTGTTGTAGGAGAGATAATGGTATGTCAAACCCAGGGGGAATAACCATGCCAATCAGATCACAGATTTTGGAAACTGTGAGAAGCTGTAGACTGAAAACATTTGCATCAATGGTTAGATAGCAGAAAGTACCTTGTGAAATTAGAAACTATGTAAGAACTGTTTAGCTGTTACACAGTTACACTTAATCCTGGCAAAATTGTGAATTGGAGAAAATAGTTCAGAAAAATTCACCTGACACTTACTCAGTTCACCAGGCATAACAATAAACGTATTCTTTCAATAAGATAGCTGTACAACAGCTGGATGGGAGAAAAGAGCTGGAATTATTTCTGCCTGTGCCACTTATTAAAAACTCAGAGTCACTGGAAATAAGGATCACTGACTCTGTAAAACCCCAGAGAACTACAGGACTCTGGGAACTGAGGATTTACTCAGTTAACGATATAGCAGAGCAGGCAAGTTATATTGGGTGACTTGTGATATCTCTCTGCCCCAGCAAGGACTTTCTTTCTCTTCTCTGAGTAAGCTGAGACTTCATTTTTTTCAGTCAGGGTGACCTTGTGCAGAAGACCTGATTCCACAACCCAAATCATCAGGAAAACAAAAACAAAAAAGCAGGCAAACAAACAAACAAAACCCAGACTGTTTGTGCATAAAATCTTTTGAAAATAATGCAAATCAAAATGTCTTTCTTTTCTTTCTTTCCATCTCATGTACATGCTTTGATTGGGAGTATTAAAAATACTGATGTATAAATAATTTTGAGTTATGCAGAGCTATGAATTATCACAACCATCTAGAGCTTTATTTTAACTCCAACCATCTAGAACTTTCTCTTGAATGGCGAAGTTTTTTCAACCTTGTAACTGCTCTCATCATGGAGGGAAAGTCATCAGATTTCCTGCCTCTCTGTGTCCTCTGTGATCCTTCCCCTGTAGATCTCACTGGAGAGCTCACCCCTGAGACATTCCCATGGTGGTGAGAGTGGAGGAGGGAAGAGCTCTCCAGCTCCACCCTCTTCCAAAGGAAATGTCATGAGAAAATGTTTTCTTGAGGTCTTTCCTGTTAACATGCTATGAGAATGCTTGCAATCAACTGTGCGTTTTTAAGGCATTTTGACTGGAAGTAATGTGAGAATGTTATTTCTCACATTATTTCCAGTAGAAATACCCTGAGAACATTGTTTGTGATATTTCTACAAAATGTTCTTAGAGATTGGTTGTGACTAAAGTTGCCTTTATAAGTTGTTGTGTTTTGTTTTGTTTTGTTTTGTTTTGTTTTCTTTATTCCATCAGAAATATGGACAGCATCTAATGTTTCTCCATTTGTAGTATTTCTTTTAGCATTAACCTTCATCCAGATTTTGCCAAATGAAGCCTTAGCTGAAACACACGATATGTTTCTTTTGTGCCCAGAGATCTATCCAAACTGAATCAAAGGTTAAGAAACCAGATTAAAAGCAACAACAATTGGAGTATTTATAGGATTTCCTTCTGAGATGAAGTGATGAAGTTGCTTCGACTGCTCTTTCTGTTTCTAAGTGGACCTACAATATGTTTGAACAAAACTGTGGAGGAGTAAAGACCAGGAAGAACAAAGACCACATACTGTAATTTCTCTTTTTTTAAAAAAAAAAATAAATAAATAAATAAAAAGTCAATCAGCTGTTTATGCCATTTCCTCCAATCCTGATGTTTCCCTCACTTTCAGCCGGCGCTACTTACATAGGTGGGTCCTTGTGGCATGTTTCCCAGGACCAGCATGTGATTATGGATCATAAAAATGAACATTGCTCCTTCAGTAAAGGCAGAGATGCACAATTCCAACTGCTCCATGTTAGAAATCTCTGCACTATTTGAAAAATAGCAGCTGTTATTAAGAACATCTATAGCTATAATAGCTGCAGCCATGAAAACTAATTACCATATTTTCATTTTAAATTGCAACAAAGGAATTAAGAAACAGATGCCCATTAAAAAGGAAAAAGATAAAGTAGCCACTAACAGTTTCTCAATAGCCAGAAGGTGGTGCTACATTGTAATAGAGTTGCAGGGGGTCAGGTTTGTATCTTTGATAACTTATGCAGTTTGATTCACTTTTTAAAAGTGAAACAGGAGAGATTAAACCTTCTCAACTTTGCTGCAGGGAGGTGTTCAGCAAAGGTAAAAAGAAACATAGAATTCAGCTCTATGAATAGTGAAATATGGTGATGTACAATCAGATCTTTCAGATAGTTAACTCTCTGTTTCGTCATTGCTGGCTATATTTAGCTCTCCTTCTTCCTTAACTCTTCTGTTTCATCAGGACAGTCAAAACCACAAACAAACAAAGAAAAAAAAAAAAAAAACTATCAGTGATCTTGCTGTGTTTCCTTGAAGAAATCTTTCTTCTTGTAGCCTTTCACGTCATTTTTGCTAACAATCTTTCAGCTTTTTCTTTTCATTGAATAAGAAGAGACCAGATATTCAGCCTCAGATGGACACTGTTGCCTTTGATGAAATTCTACCAGTTTTTGCCAGCTGAGGTAGTGCAATCACTTTCTTTAACAGCAGAAGAGAAAGAGAGCAGAGCTGCTGTCACTTCGTGTACAGCATTTCTGCATACGTCACTTCTGCACAGTGGAAAGTAGTAGTACAGGGCTGGGGCCGTGTGATGTAGCTCAGGTAAATCAGTGTAGATGCTTTCTCTTCCTATTGCCAGGCTGTTCCCTTCATCTGTTTGGCTGCATCTGCATTGGTGCTTAATTTAGGGGTCAAGTGTGAGCTATCAAACCGGATACCTGGATTGTCCCAGTTTTGTGTGCCTTGTTTTGCATTTTTGGGTAGTCTTGGAGAGCGGGTGCTAGATACCTCCTGGATGGCAATGAATGGGAAGACATGCTCCAGCAGCCCAGCCAGTGAGTGCACTGCAGCTCCAAGAGGCGATCAGGACACAGGATCAGACTACAGTGAGGCTGATGTAGCCCTTCTCCCTTCCTCTCCCAAGTACTGTAAAGTTTGGATGTGGGGCCTCAGCAACAAATATTTCTCTCCTACAGATTCGTTCCTATTGATCTACCTCACTGGCTCACGTGGATATAGCGTAGGGGTATTTCTGCATAGACTTGGAGTCATATAGACAATTCCCCTGTGTTCTCTGATGAGAAAGATACTCCAATCTGATGCCTCTGATGCTTTTTTTTTTTTTTTTTCGGGGCGGGGGGGGGGGGGGGCGGAGGAGGGAGATCACTAATAATCAGGCAGCTCCCTTGGGGGATAAGATTTTGTCTCAGAGGAAAATGACCCTGACCATCAGAACAAATCATCCCATGGGCATGGAAAATTCTTGCCAAATAATGCCATCATCATTGTTTGCATTGCAGAGGCAGGCTGAACTCACAGACCAGCAGTTATACTAACAAAAAATATGTATTCCATGAAAAAGGGAATGAGTCTGGTTGTTCCAATCTTTCACAGTTTTAAGGGATTCACAGAACTGAAATTCATTGAGAATACATAGAAATAACATCTGGTTCAGGAAATCACTGGGCGGAAGGCAGTTGGTGTGTGGGATATTAGACTTGCCCTCTTTTTTCTGGGCATGGCTTTGACCACTGTTCAGACTAGTCAGGGGCTACCTTTACATATTGCCTGTGACAGGTCACAGGACCTTTGTATATCCACTGCTGGTTTTTCCCCTGTATTTACAGTGCCAGAAAGCTGCTTCCCATTTGATGGAAACATACCAGTTCTGCTGTTTGTGGGCATTAAGACATGAGCAAGAAGGGACACAGACTTAATTCTGGTGGAGGATAAATAGTATTTTCTTTCAAGCGATAAGAGCATGTCTGACCAGCCTTATGCAGAGTAATTTCAGGAAAACTTTGAGTTCCTACAGAAATACATATGGGTTCTTTTTTTTTGGTATGCAATTCCAAAGGGGGGGAGGGGGAAATAATGTTTTATTTGTCAATGTAAATATAACTATATATATATAGTTATACAGTAGCTTTTAAATTCACCAGATGCTTAATGACTCCTTTCAATCAGAAATGTGGTCCATAGCAGATGGAATATGTCTAACCATTTCCAAAACCACGGTGTTTTATTGTATTAAATAAAATGAATTTTGAACCATGAGGGAAAATATGAAACCTTTCTTTAACTTATGTAATGAAAAAATTGTCAAGCTATTTAAATAAAATATTGTTTAAAACAACTATAGATCTAAGAGCTGTAATGGCAGAGATCATATTCAGCTTGGGAAAAGTGCTTGTGTGAGAGTTTCTTATTGCTGGAAATAGAGGCCCATAATGGAAGTGGTGACAGACCTTAAATTAGTGCAGTGCTACTGTACGATAATGCATACTCTCAGTGCCATGTGGTTATGATATGTAGACGTTTTCCTATGCTGGTTACAAATTTGGACTGTCTGGCAGACATTACAGAAGGGAAAGACACCATTGATCATTCTATCCATCCACTTTGGGTCAGTGAGAGATCATTCCTGACAGTTTTAATTTCTAGTTTTTAATTGTGGACATTGCTGTAGTGCCCAAAATCCCCAGGCAGGTCAATGTCCCCTTGTGATGCACACCAGGGTAGGTGTTCCCTGCTTCAAATCTGCAGAGCAGCTAATTTGTAGATGTATCACAGAATCACAGAATTTCTAGGTTGGAAGAGACCTCAAGATCATCAAGTCCAACCTCTGACCTGACACTAACAGTCCACACTAAACCATATCACTAAGCTCTACATCTAAACATCTTTTAAAGACCTCCAGGGATGGTGACTCCACCACTTCCCTGGGCACCCCGTTCCAATGTCTAACAACCCTTTTGGTAAAGAAGTTCTTCCTAACATCCAACCTAAAACTCCCCTGGCGCAACTTAAACCCATTCCCCCTCGTCCTGTCTCCAGGCACGTGGGAGAACAGACCAACCCCCACCTCGCTACAGCCTCCTTTGAGGTACCTGTAGAGAGCGATAAGGTCACCCCTGAGCCTCCTTTTCTGCAGGCTGAACAATCCCAGCTCCCTCAGCTGCTCCTCATAGGACTTGTTCTCCAGGCCCCTCACCAGCTTCGTCGCCCTTCTCTGGACTTGCTCAAGCACCTCCATGTCCTTCTTGTAGCGAGGGGCCCAAAACTGAACACAGTACTTGAGGTGCGGCCTCATCAGAGCCGAGTACAGGTAGACAATCACCTCCCTAGCCCTGCTGGTCACACTGTTTCTTATGCAAGCCAGGATGCCATTGGCCTTCTTGGCCACCTGGGCACACTGCTGGCTCATATTCAGCCGACTATCAACCATCCCTCCCAGGTCCTTCTCTGCCTGGCAGCTCTCCAACCATTCCTCTCCCAGCCTGTAGATGTGCTTGGGGTTATTGCACCCCAGGTGCAGGACCCGGCACTTGGCCTTATTGAACTTCATGCAGTTGACCTCAACCCATCGGTGCAGCCTATCCAGATCCTACTGCAGAGCCTTCCTACCCTCGAGCAGATCGACACACGCACCTAACTTGGTGTCATCTGCAAACGTACTGAGGGTGCACTCAATGCCCTCGTCCAGATCATCGATGAACATATTGAAGAGGACTGGCCCCAGCACTGAGACCTGGGGAACGCCACTAGTGACTGGCCTCCAACTGGATTTGACTCCATTTACCATGACTCTTTGGGCCCAGCTATCCAGCCAGTTTCTAACCCAACAAAGCGTGCGCCAGTCCACGCCAAAAGCAGCCAGTTTCTTGAGGAGAATGCTGTGGGAAACGGTGTCAAAAGCCTTGCTGAAGTCAAGGTAGACCACATCCACAGACTTTCCCTCATCCACCCAGAGTGCCACTTTGTCATAGAAGGAGATCAGGTTTGTCAAGCAGGACCTACCTTTCATAAACCCATGCTGACTGGGCCTGATTGCCTGCTTGCCCTGCAAGTGCTGCGTGATGACTCTCAAGATAATCTGCTCTATGAGCTTCCCTGGCACTGAGGTCAAACTGACAGGCCTGTAGTTTCCTGGGTCAGTCCTCCGGCCCTTCTTGTAGATGGGCGTCATGTTTGCTAGCCGCCAGTCAACTGGGATCTCCCCCGATAGCCAGGACTGTTGATAAATGATGGTAAGCAGCTTGGCCAGCTCCTTTGCCAGTTCACTCAGTACCCTTGGGTGGATCCCATCCAGCCCCATCGACTTGCGCACATCCAAGTGCCGTACCAGGTCGCCAACCATTTCTTTGTGGATAGTGAGTGCTACATCTCTCTCCCCATCCCCTTCCACCAGTTCAGGGTACTGGGTATCCAGAGAGCAACCGGTATTGCTGCTAAAGATTGAGGCGAAGAAGGCATTAAGCACCTCCACCTTTTCCTCATCTCTTGTAACTAAGTTTCCCCCTGCATCCAGTAAAGGATGGAGATTCTCCTTAGTCCTCCTTTTTGTGTTGATGTATTTATAAAAACAGTTTTTGTTATCTTTAATGGCAGTAGCCAGATTGAGCTCCAGATGAGCTTTGGCTTTTCTAATTTTGTCCCTGCACAGCCTCGCAACATCCTTGTAGTCCTCCCTAGTGGCCTGCCCACTTTTCCTAAGATTATAAACCCTCTTTTTTCTCCTAAGCTCAAGCCACAATTCTCTGCTCAGCCAGGCTGGTCTTCTTCCCCGCTACCTCGTCTTTGGGCACGTGGGGACAGACCGTTCCTGCACCATTAAGATTTCCCTCTTGAAGAGCGCCCAGCCTTCCTGGACTCCTCTGCCCTTCAGAACCACCTCCCAAGGGACTCTACCAACCAGTGTCCTCAGCAGCACAAAGTCAGCCCTCCAAAATTCCAATACAGCGGTTTTACTGGTCCCCTTCCTGGCCTCGCCAATAGAGAACTCCACCATTTCGTGGTCACTCTGCCCAAGACAGCTCCCGACAATCACATCCTCCACCAGTCCTTCTCTGTTTGTGAAGAGAAGGTCAAGCGGGGCGCCACCCCTGGTAGGCTCACTAACCATGTAATCAGAGGCAAGTAGGGACTGAGGCTAACATGGCAGTATACATAATATAAAGGCTACAATTTCTTAACCTTTGCTGCTATGTTCTTTGTTCTTTGATTATAATTCAGCTATCTTATGTTGTTTGTTACCAGGTTGCTTTTAGTGGCTGAAGTAAAGCATCACAGCAGACCTGGTGTGTGGAGAAGCAGCTTCCTATGAACAAATGCAAGAGGGATGTTCCAGGAGCAAGGGCCACAACAGGAAAACTTCAGAGCCATTTGTCTGAGAAGCAAATGTGACAGGCATAGCAGTGGAAAGGTGATGCTATGAGACAGAGGAGTGTATAAAAACAGATGCAGAGTTGTGAAAGACCTCAAAGTATAGATTTACTGAAAATTAGTCTATGCCATAAAGTGGACTTGATGTAGAAATCCCACAACTAGTAGAAACTCATGCCATGAAGTCCAGACTGTAGATGTAAGACTATCACTGTGCCACAGTGATCTGTCACTGCATTTTCGCAGCAGGGCTTATTAGCTTGGGCACGGCACTGTCTGATGTGGGAACAGTGCATCAAATGTGAACTGGCTGGGGTCCAGGCAGCTCAGTGTGTCCATGTATCACACACCCCAGCACTGGAATTAGCTTAGACAGACCTCACTTGGGTTTGTTTTAATTGGTCCGTAAATGATAAGAAACCATCTCTTCTTCTCTCATCCAACTAATCTCCAGTTTAATAAAGGTAGTTCCTTCTGATGATCAGATATTTTTTTTCTTTTATATATATATATATAATTCCAGTATAAATTAATTGCTTTCCACAAACAGAGCAGAGTCCTTTGAAAAAGAGACATCCTGGGAAGCCAAGCAACTGTGTTTTGTTGCCATCTGAGGGGGCTTACACTAAAATCCGAGTTTCTGCTGCCTTTCTCCTGCTAAGGAAGAAGTACCTCATATCACAAACCAGCAACCCCTTCAGGCAATTGCCATTTAAAGAGTGGCATTGATGGACTCTGTAAGGAGCCCTATTCTGTGCTCTCTAGCTGGCAGCATGATGTCAGTGATGTGGGCGGCAAACCCCTGAAATTGCTTTGATGGTATTTGTGCTCTTTTTTTTTCATTTTTCACGAATGAGTGATTCATTTCTTTGAAACAATGTGTTTGGAAAGCTTGTCCCACTAAGGAATTGTCTACACAGTGGGGGAGGCTTGGAACATTGTATATCCTCATGGAAGTACCAACAGGGGTTGTGCCAGATCCTCAGTGCAAGAGGTAACAGGGATGCTTGTATCCAAGCCAAAGCTTCCTGAATCAAAGGCACTGACTCTTGGGCACAGGTGCCAAGGTTCAGTCAGATAATGTAACCTAGCCCATGCCAATTTAGAGTGAGAGGAATGCCCCAGACTTCAAATCCTGGGGATTCAAAGAAACAGTATAATCAATTTTAAGTATCCCACAACCCTAAGAGTCTTCTCTTCATTTATGGTTATTAAATGAAGAAATAATGTGATTTCATTTCTGCAATAAGAAAAAGCAAGAAACATTTTCAATTTTCTACTGAGAAACGATGTTACCTTGGGTGCTTTGGGTGCTTTGTTATAAACAGTTTGCCAAACTGGGGATGGGAGGGGGAGTCGGGGCGGGGGGGGGGGGAGGGGAAGGAAGGAAGGGAGTAACAAGAAAAGGAGAAACTAGTTTGTTAAAGTGTTTTGGTTTTCATGGGATTGCATTGGTTGGTGGAAGTCAGCACAAAGATTTTCAACTAGCTCTAAAATTATACACAAAGGAAAAGACAACGAAGGCTGGAATTTTAAAAGCAGTAACACAAATGAAAAGCATATGGATCCTATTGAAAGTTACTATGATTTGGACACCACACTCCCATAGGCTCCTTTGAAATTCTTAGAAGGATAATTTCTCAAGCACGGCATGTACTCACTGTTCTTTTCTTGTTAAAAATAAAAAGTGTCTGAGGTACATATTAAGGAAAACTTGAAGTGCTATTCACTGTTTTTATCCTCTAAGTAGGATTTCTTCTGGATTTCTGCTACACCCTTATATTTAAAAATAAATAAACAAATAAAAATCCAACAGCAACCAACAGAAAAACTCTAATGTTAAACAAAGGCAAACCACCATCCAGATGAGAATTACTTTAAGTTTGTATATGAAATCATAAAATGTTGTCCAGAAAGTGACATGATCTAATGAGATTTCCTGCATTAATATAACTGATTGCAACTCATTTTAGACTTCAGTTGTGTCTCTGAATGCTAACTTCACAAACACAAAACTTCCCACTGCACTTTTATTCACAGACTTGTCAATCAGGTGTTCACCGTTCCTTTAAAGTTTAAGCCTTATTAACCTACACACTGGAATTGACTGATGATAGGCCACAACAAACAAA
Source organism: Heteronetta atricapilla (assembly GCA_011075105.1). Taxonomy (NCBI): domain Eukaryota; kingdom Metazoa; phylum Chordata; class Aves; order Anseriformes; family Anatidae; genus Heteronetta; species Heteronetta atricapilla. The sequence continues at coordinate 106,773,409 of CM021733.1, read as the reverse complement.
GAGCACCAACTCTCAGGTTCCAAATCCTGTCATCCTAGTTCAGCGGGTCCCTGCAAACCCCCTGGAAAAGATGAAAGGATCACTCAAATGTCTGATTATTCAAACACACAAGCAATGAGGGCACATTGTGGGAAAAAAAAAAAAAAAAAAAAAAAAAAAAAAAGTTAGCAGTGTCCCCTGCTGATTGAGATATCTTCTAAAAAAATAACGGTGCTGATCTTTGTATGGAGATAGCATTGGTTTCTAGCCCACGTCTTCATGAGTTAAGTCAGATGCATGCAGGGAGCACCATGTGTGAGATCTGGATTCAACATATATTTGACAAATATAGTTAAATTGAAATGACCCCTTCCCAATGTTACCCAGATATGTTAGGAAGCCCAGCATGTTGGTGACTTCAGAAGAACTGAAAGATCACTGTAATTCTAGCAAGATTTTTTTTCTTTCCTTAGTTTTCATATGTAATTTCATAGTTTGGGACTTCAGTATGACCATACATTTATGCACAACCTTGGCATATAACAGAGATTATTTTATTATGAAAATTCAGCTCATTAATGGCCTGGCATGTTGGGTAAATGTAATTCATTCTGACTAAACCTCGGTGTAATTATCAGGATTATCTTTGCAGTTAATTAATTTTACAGCATTGCCCAGAGACCCCAGTCAGGCATAAGATCCTACACATACAAAGTAATGGGCATTTTATGTTCTAAAGAAAATTTCTAAATAATAATTCTGCATTGTAGAATACATGAATACAAGATTGAAGGAGAAGAAAAGGATGATGTTAATGAAGAAATCTGTAAGGTGTCTTTTGTTTTGTTTTGTTTTGTAAAATTCTGGACTTTAATATTAAATAAGACAAGGGAGAAAAAAGGACCAGACCATCAAGACAGAATATGAAAGAGAAGTTGACCTCAAGATTTTTTTCCAAATTTTTCTCTTCTTTTTATGCTATTATTATTATTATTATTATTATTTCAGTTTCCTTCTAAGAAGAATAACTGTGCAGGATACCAACAACTGTTGAGCTTGCATGCAAGCAGCATTCACCTTATGACTATGATGGCTTGTTAGCTTCCCACAGAGTTAAATACCAGTTAGTAAAATGCAAATGACACAGTAAACAGTGCTGATGAGAGGATCAGATCATAAATACAACAATTTTATACATTAGCTTTTGAAAACAGGGAAGCAAGTGCAGATTATAGCTGAACAATACAGAGAGCTAATGTCAACAATTCCTTTATTCTTTCTACCAAAGGAAACTTTTAGTTTTTTGAGGGGAGGAAAAAAAAAAAAAAAAAAAAATATAACAAATTGATGGGTGAAATGCTTTTGTCACTGAACAACTAGTTTTCCATCCCAAAATGGCAGTATCAGTCCAGCTGGCTTTACCGACATGTCTCAAGACAATACATTAAAAATTATATGAAGAAATGAGGGTGATGAGAGAATGAGAGAAAAATTAGGACAAATATCTCATCAAGACATGATTAAAAAAAAAAAAAAAAAAAAGTTTTATTTTTTAAGAAGGAGAGTATCCCACTTATGCAGTATTTTTTTTTTTCTGAGTCTTTTTTTTTTTAACCAGAATATTTAACAACATTATATTTCATGGGTTATATGGGTTATTATATTGCATGATGTTGCATCAACTCACAGAGCTACCAAAATGTGTGTTCTGCACTTGTTCCACATGTTTGCCCATTTCTTTGGAAAATGAAGCTAAAATTTTCATCTGATTCTGTGTCAGCTACATCTTAGTATTTCTATACTTTAAGAATATTCCTGTCCATTCAGTAAGCATGTTAAATAAGGGGTAAATGTATCAATAAACTTGTTCTTATATGTTTCAGAAGCTTACAGAAAAAAAAGCACCCAAGCATATACAAGCAATGTGCTGTTTGTTCCTCTAGGAATACAATACTTGTACCATAGCTTTGGCTTTACTTTGCAGTGTTGGACCAAGCCTGAAAGATGAATGTAAAAGATAAAGAAGCATTGTAAGGTCAATGACTGAGCTCCTCTTTTTCCTAATCGGCTTCCCTTGTTATCCATCTAATTTACTAGAAGATTAACCTTTTCATTACTGCTAGAAACTAGCTATAATTTTCTGTGAGGTGGTCATGTTAAATTAAACATTAGTCTTTATACAGCAGTGTACAGTACATAAAAATAAAAAACAAAAATAGTTTCATTTTCTCCTTTAAAGGGTTTACATAAAAAGAGGTATCAAGACTTCTTAGGTAAAATAATTAATGGAGATAAAAAAATTTCAAATGCAATGGAAAGAATGCGATTTTCACATATCAATTAAGAAAATATTTGATGTAGACTGACCTGGAATTTCCCTGGGAAACATATCCCAGTTAAAAATCATTTTCCTTTAAATTAAAATTTCACATGGAAACTTAAAAACAAACAAACAAACAAAAAACTTGTATATGAACAATAAACATTACTTGTGTAAAATATAGTATTTCAATATTTTTTTAATCTAAAGATTCATTTTCCAGGTTTAAATTACCACAAAAATAAAAAATAAAGCATAATCTTTAAAAATAAATCAATCAAAAGGAAAAAAAAAAAAAAAAAAAAAAAAAACCATAAAAAGTAAAAGTATGTATCCACTAACTTTTTTCAGGTTTTTCCTTTCTTTGTTTTGGATCAAGACAAACACATAAATTTGCTGAAAACATTTCTGGAGTGCAGAAATTAGTTTCTTTTAAGCTGTGTTTTATATCCCAAGAGTAAGAATAAAACAAAAATAAGTAATAATAATAATAATAATAATAAATCAACAGAAAGTATCAGGATAGGTATTCCAAAGCTGAGGGCTTTTCTCTACAGTTTGAAAGATTGATGTTGACTCTTTAGTTTCAATACGAGCTGTCTTTGTGGCCCAGACACTTCACTCCATGTTCAGCTTTCCTAAATTTGAAGAAGCTGCAAAGCAATCTAGATCTTCATCATTATACCCTAAAAGCACATGCAAGGATTTAGTACTTCTGTTCTAGACCATAGACATAGAAAACATCATAGTGTAATAGGATAGATGGCTGTCTCCTCCTTAGGAAGAGCTGCTCCTGGGAGAACTGGTCACTAGTTTCAATTCAGAATTTTAAGTAAGGGACTGGAATGCCCCAGTAGGACCACATTCATTCATTACATGTACCCTGGCTATGGCCAAGGGTACATGTAATGTTGACTAAGTAAATTATTTAGTCAACACAAACTGCAAGCACTCTTGTATTAAGAAAAGGAAGGAGGTGTACAAAGAGCATCCTTTACTTAAAAGTTCACTAATCATCTCAGTGATTAGGGAAACCCTCCTGGTACCTCCTGACACAAAGGAGGTCCAGGGCTTAATATCCTAATTAATGGGCCTCTTTGGATACTATTACAGTGATGGGAGGAAGACATGGAAATACTCTAATTTGGAAAGAGACTAGGAGAAATGTCTCTATATTGCCTTTCTTAAATATATATAGATAGATAGATAGATGCAGAATATTGAAGAGGAGAGCATATGGAAATATTTAAATTCTAGAGAAGTGGAGATGGAAGTGAAAACAAGACAATTCAGGTCATACAGTGATTACATGGCATATTATGCAAATTCAGCTCTGAAGGTAAAACAACTGATGCAGTGACATCAAAAATTGAAGAACAAGAAAAACTCAGTGCAAGTCCCAGAGTGAAAATTGAACTTTCAATATTATAAAAATGTGTGATCTTTATACTGATAAAGATAATAAGAATTCTTAAATTTGAGAGATGACTTTTCTAGGAATACCTCCAGGGGCAAAACCCATGTGCCATATTCTTTTTCAATGGTAAAAGAAGAAAGATGATTTTTTTTCCTGAAATTGGTAACGAAGCCCTGGTCACCCAGGAGAGGTTTTATTTAAAATGGATATGAAGCCACCAGAAATATATTAGAAAGTATATTATTTATTGGCTGGAGGAAATGGAAGGCACTAACATTTATATTTTAAATAAAGGATAGTAGTCACGTCATTGACTTGTCTTGCATCCTCAGTCTATACACTTTCACCTTTTTAACCTTTTATTTTTACTGTTATATACCATATTTTACTATATAAATCATATGTTAGTAGCATCCCTGCAAAACCTTTATTCAGGTTTGTTTTTAATCACTCTTCTTAAGGTTGTATGTAAATTAGATCACTGAAGGTAAAATATTGGTGAAAAGAAATGAACCATTCTTTCCTTTAGTTGCAAGAGTAATTTTTAGATATTTGAATAGTTTTGTGGTCCTTTCATAGTCCAAAGTTTGTACCAGTTTTGAACTTTTAATTTTTTGATTTCAAAGTGCAATATTTAGGAGCAGGTTTCCATTCTAACTTCAATGTGTGTTGCAGGTGCTTGACATCTCTAAGTACTGCGACTCATCATCTCAGTTTGGATTCCCAACAGTTTAGCCGTACTATTTTGACTTAATGTTGGCATTTATTATAATCATGAATAATTATGTATAATTATAATTAAGCCCTAATTCTCCTCAATTAGACTGACATAAATTAGGCATAAGGCATAATTTAATCAAAATTAATGGATTTGCGCCAGTGTAGAGCTGACACAAGGATAAACTCCAAACTTGAATCTTATTATGAAGTATAGCATTCTAAATATGCCACAGTAAACATAGCTTATAGGTCACTATTGTTCAGTTATATTAAATGTCTACTATTCATTGACTGTCATTGCTAACAAAAAGGGACAAGTGGATTAATTCACAAAATAAAAATTGCAAAGGAAACACTGAAATCTGAAAGAATTTTAAATATTGTATGTAAGAAAAAAAAAAAAAGATCATAAGGATGTCTATAAAGATTACTTTTGTTAAAATAAATCAAAGGAAAAAATCATTCCCTTGGGCATTTTAAATGTATGTGATAGAAATACATCCAGATGCTAAGTTTTCTAACTGACCACGAGTGGCCTTAGAGAGGCTGGTTAGGGAAATGATCCTTTACAAAACATGGGATACAAAGCTTATGTTGTTGAAAAGAGAAGCATGTAATCAGCTAAAGAATTTCTGGAAAAGACCCAGAAAGCAGCAGATACTGAAACCTTGAACTTCCTTGCTTCAATGCATTTTTCACATGCTTCCTGAAGAAAGGAGCAACTGAGGGAATTTATTAACTTTTAACTTAATTAGGTAGATGCCAAAAAAATCTTAATTCACGTAGTGGTCTATTTAGACATTTCAGCCTTCAAAAAATTTTAGTTCCACTCCAAGAATCTAGTGGAGATTTATTTATTTAATTAATTAATTATTCATTAAGAGGTTACGTCAACCTTTTATTCTTCTAGATATATAGCAAGAGAAGATTTAAATTAGACTATTAATATGCATTGAGAATATATCTAAGGAAACAGGTAACGTGATGTATAGATGTTTGCATGTTTAATTGAGATTTTCCATTGAAATCCAATACAAATCTTTACAAAATAATATAACAATCAAGATCCTCTGAAATCTACCTATCTGTCTATCTACAGAAATATACACACACACTATTTTTTCTAACCTTGATTTATTACTCTCTGTGATATCATGTGTAAACTCTCTGCCTTTCCCAGGCAATGCAATGGCAAATCTGTAATATAATTTGAAGTTAATGTTCTCCCTTGGCTTTTATGAAACTGATATTATTATTTTTTATTATTATTTTAGTTGGCTCTTACAGTGAAGTTGTAGATTAAATAAAAAGAACATTATTTTCAAATTCTCTTCCACCTTATGCTCACAAATAATTGCTAACAGAAGCTGTAGCACCTGAATATCTACTGCCTTTATTGATATATATGTGCCCCCGAGGCTACCACCTTTGTTTCACATGGTGTCTTCTGTGTTAACAAACAGAAAAGATGAGGAGACTCATCTCTGGCAATGGAAACTCAGTGCTGGAACTTCAGCCTGACAGCATCCATGAACTGTGTATGACTGTACAGGGCTAAAATAGAAAATAGGCTTTTAGGAACCACTTTTAGAGAAAATGCAAGCTGTAGACACAGAAGAACAGTCACCGTGTGCTAAACTATAATCAGATTAATTTTGTTCGCTGAGTTGATTCAGAGAATCAGCATAGCAAAGAAGGTTGAAATGAGTCCTGTTGACAGAAAGTGCCTTATTCACCAACCACTGGTGGTGAATTCATTGGACTATTTCCAAATAAATTAAAAGGTGTTTGAATTAAGAACAGAGTAATTACAGTAAAGTCAACTGACTTTCTCAGATACAGAGCAAAGAACTTCAAGGCAAAATTTATAAATAATATTTTCATTTTTACAATAGACTCCTCAATCCATCCACTATATCTGATGTATTCTCTGTGGCATCTTTTTTGAAAGAGAAGCATTAGAAGAAAAACGAGACATAAATGAAGGACCTGTATCAAACACTGGGATAATAATAAAATAAAAATAGTATTAATTCACCTGTTAACAACACTGCTAGTCTAGCATGCTTTCTGTTTATTGCTCACAGTGGATGCTACAATCTTGTCACTGGCCTTATATCCCTGCTAGCAAATACAACCATTTCCTATCAGCATTGGAGTCCTATTAATCTTGTCACCAGCTGCATATTCAATTCCTGAATCAATGGATTTAATCATCTTTATGGTTGCTCTTTTATTCATGTCTATTGATTACAGTACCTCGGTATGAAACAGCAGGGAATGAAATGACAGAGAAGTATTGAAAAGAAAAGCTTTAAAATTGAATAATTTTTCCAAAATGCTCTCTCAGAAGAAATCTGATGCATCAAGCTTTGCAGGCAATTCAATTATGTATCTAGAGGCCTGGATAAAGTTTTATACAGAACATATTCCAGTAAAGATAAAAGTAATTTCATTTTGGTGAAAATTCATCTGTGCCAAGATTTTTCTCAGCCATTGAAAATAAAGAATAGATAGTAACTGAAAGGCTGAATTAGGTTAACCAGTAAAACTGAAGGATAGTTTCTGGTCCATTTTTTTTTTTTTTTTTTTTTTTCTGTTACTGAACTGTTAAGATGTCCCAATACTTCCTTATTTATTTTTAAATATAATTACTTAGTATGCCTAAAATGTTTCAGTAGAATACCAATTTGCCTAGAAGTACATGGCTGTACATCACTTGAACAAACACTTATTCTAAAGACAATATCCTTACTTTGGAACTTTGTAACCAAAGATACCCATGTCTTCATTTACTCCTTTGTTTAACATAGGATTTGGGGGAAACTCCAGCCCCTTACTGTTTAGTAAGGAGACAATACTGAGGACATGACATAAATTTTAATTTTATGATTTTATCAACATTACAATGTTATCCTCAGGAGGGAAGAACTAAACAACGACAACAAACAACAATGGAGAAAAAGAAAACCAGAAGATGTTTCACTCCAAGAATGAGTCTCTAAGTTTTGACATGGACCTATTCTAGGGGTTCAAAAGAAGGCCACAAAAACTGTCAGAGGGGTGGAACACCTCTCCTATGAAGAAAGAGAAAGTATGATATACATGTGGTTATATAACCTGAAGGAGAGAAATCTTCAGGGAGACATTATTATGGCCTTCCAGTACCTAATGGGGGCCTACAAGAAATTTGGGGAGAGACTCTTTGCCAATGTGTGTAGTGATAGGACAAGGGGTAATTTTAAAACTAAAAGAGAGTATATTTAGATTAGATAGAAAGAATAAATTATTTACTATTAGGGTGGCTGGACACTGGAACAATGAAGTTCTGGATTCCCCATCCTTGGAAGTCTTCATAGTCAAGTTGGATGGACTTTGAGCAACCTGACCTAGCAAAACGTATCCCTGCCTATGGCAGTGGGTTGGAACCAGATGATGTTTAATGGTTCATTCTAACTCAAATTATTCCATGATTCTATGCACTCTACAGTTACCTTAAAGGAGGCTGTAGTGAGGAGGGGGATGGTCTATTCTCCCACGTGCCTGGTGACAGGATGAGGGAGAATGGGCTAAAGTTGCACCAGGGGAGGTTTAGGTTGGATATTAGGAAGAACTTAGTTACTGAAAGGGTTGTTAGGCATTGGAATGGGCTGTCCAGGGAAGTGGTTGAGTCACCATCCCTGGAGGTCTTCAAAAGACATTTAGATGTAGAACTTAGTGATATGGTTTAGTGGAGGACTTGTTAGTGTTAGGTCAAAGGTTAGTCTCGGTGATCTTGGCGGTCTCTTCCAACCTAGATAATTCTGTGATTCTGTGATTGCCTTTATGCTAGGAGAACTTCTACAGTAATCTTTCCTTCAGACTGTGTCTGAGCCAATATGAGTCTGTTAGCTTTTTCAGAATGTTGGCAGGACATATTTCAATTCAAAGCCTTAGAATTTACCTAGGAAAGGTCCTGTATATGTTCATAGGAGTTCTAATGGAGTTAAAAATTTTGAGAAGGAGATACATGCACATAAATAGAGCTGAATATGTTTCCTTCAGTGTTTCCTTCAGAATATATAACTTGTAAAGGCAAGTGGATATGTTGATGTGCTGGAAGTCAAAACAGCTTCCTGCATGTGATTCATCTCTGTTACATTACTTAGAACCATAGAAAAGGATCAAAACAAGCTTTAATTTTTTTTTTTTTTTTTTTGATTGAAGTGTGGGTGTCAGAGGGCTAAAAGAACAGTTTCTCTTTCTCTCTTTCTCTTCCCCCCCCCCCAAACTTTTCCCTCTTCGTTGGAAACATAATGCTGTCAGCTGTCCCTGCCATCTTCCAATTTCAAGTTCTGTCTCTCCATCTGTGTTCATACATTTTTTTACAACTCTTAATAAGGTCCTGCCTTGTCTTTGTATCAGAATTCATCATCATATGGCACCAATTCTGATCTGTAACATGAATAAAGGTTGGTATTTATCATACCTGCTGTAAAGGAAGTGCCTGTAAAACGAAAGGGAGCATGTAATTCCCTGCCCTTCACTTTCTCCTCAACCTTTCCCCTCTTAATCAGTAGCTATAACCTGAGGAGATCTCACAATGGAAAGTTAATTATGAGGTTGTGAAGATGAAAGCATATGATTTGAATTTTCTAAAGGTACTTTTAAATTATTCCTGATTTACCTTCATAAAAGGAAAGGAAGTTCCCAAAGATTATTCTAAATGGACCAGACTTTTCAAATCATTCAGATGCCAACATTTCCAAGGGAAATGCAGTCCTTCAAATGTCCTTTGAATATTACTTCTGAAGGGGTTCTCCATTTACTAATGTGACCTGGCTCATAAATTGAAGATATGTTAATGAACATGAGGGAGTAAAGCACTCAAGGCCAATGTTCCATGGTGACTCCAAAGCTATAGTACTATAGTAACTAGTACATAATTAGGAAGATGTCTGGATGCATTTTCCTAGGACACTAAGAAAACTACAGAATTCAAGCATTTGTATCTATCAGCTTTGAGAATCTGGTACATAATATGGAAAAACTGCAGGGATAATAATGCTTGTAGAACATTGCCCAATTCTATGCTGAAGAGTCCAATCCTATTCTCTTTTCATATTTGAATAAATTGAGGCCAGTAGGAATCACTAGAGAAAAATAAATAAATAAATAAATCTTTGTCAGAATTGTAATTTTAGCTTGTTTTATAGTAGAAAGTATTCAGGATGATTAGATTAAAAGTTTGCTAGTTGTTTTAACAGCTGCAGAAAGTAATAGCAAATATGTATATTGTCTTTTATTATGTAATAGTAAAGACAATCTATTCTGGTAGTATTATGGGCCCAAGGAGAACCAAACAGTTAAATAATGTTATTCAATTCTAGAGCTATACACACTGAAATATCAGATTATTGAATAAATAGTTTATCCATAATGACCTGGGCTCTATCATATTTGAACTGTGTCCTCTCTGAGAAATGAGGACTGCTAGGGAGTGAGGGGCTGTATCAGACAAGAGAGGTGAAGAACATATTTGTCAACATGCTTGTCAATCTAGCGAGGTGCCTTTTCAGAACGGTGGCTAAAGCCTGAGGAAAAGTGGAGTTAGGGACTAGTGAAAGGCTGCCTAGGGTCCACTCACATTTCTCCAGGGAAAGCAGCATGACTGCAGAACCATCTCCTCTGTAGCCAACATATGGACACTGAAAAGGACAATCTTCCTTTCTTCTGGATGACTTGATATTTCCTATAGGAAACACTGTCTTTACATTCAGTTTTCACATGAATTACTGATGAAGAAACAGACTATATTTACCCTTTTGGTCATAAAATGTACAGAGATACTGGTTTTCTGTAATGTAATGATTAGCTCCACACTTCCTCTCCTAATGCTCCTTTAAATTATGTCTATTTGGCTATTAATACTTCTTTATTTTTTTATTTTTTTTTCCCTAAGGAATAACAAGCAAAACATTTTATTTGCATTTTTCATGACAGTTAATGGTAAAGGATAAGTGGAGAAAGAAAGGCTGTGATTTGATTTGGCAAAAGATTAACTATGCATTTCTTCTAGTAAATCTTCTTAATTCCTAGAACTGAAATTAGCAGTTAGTAGGAATCTCTGCTATTCCATGATCAAACCCAGAGTGCCTACATCTGATAAAGTAATAAGTATTTTAGTAAGCTTGTTTTTGTTTTTGTTTTGTTTTCCTTATAATGTTATAAAAAATGGGGTCAACTAAAAAAAAAAAAAAAAAAAAAACAAATGAAAATAAACACGAAGCCTGAACAAGACTCTCATGTCTTTGGCATTTCCCTGAAATGCCTTGAAATCATCATTTGATAGCACAGCCTCATATTCCCCTTCTGTAAAATACAGATGCTGAATAGGTATACATGTCCAGTAAATTGCACCTAAAATGTTCCATGACAATCACAGAGGATTTGGACTAGTACAAGGATGAAAAAACTGCCCACAAATTATCACAGTCTTGTTGGTATAATTTGTGGTATGATATTATTATTCCACAAAGAAACAGAATGATGAAACTCCTTTTCCTTACAACATTATCGGTTCAGCTGTGACAGGAAGCCCTCTGGATACTATTCTCACAGACCTCTTGTTCACATTTTCAGATAAAGGGAGTTTCTGATAGGTTTTGAAGTTAGGCATGATTATTCAAACCAGAGTTTGCATGAATGAGCAATAATGAGTTTATAATCTATGCAGCTGGTAATCCATGCCTGTATCCCTCCAAACAGAACCAAGCCTCTTAAATTCACCATGGAACTTGGATGTTTAATAATTTAATAGGCTTAAGCTTTAGTCCTTCAAGGTTATTGTGCATATACGTTTAATAAAATACACTGAACGTTGCCAGCAAACATTCTAGATAAATGAACACAAGAAATGTTAGATGCAACTTTATTATACTGTTAATCCTTGCTGGAAGGCTTCCTGGTCTGTTTGAGGGTAGTGTTAGTAGTGATGATAAACTAATTTGCCATGGCTCTTAAGTTCATGTTATCTTTTCTTATCAGCCTAAGGGTAGGTCAGGAAAAAAAATTGGAAACATTTGCCAGAGATGGCAAAGTGGGTAATTCAAATGCCATTGCAGAGTGTCAGTCTATCCATGCTCCCAGAATGGATAGTTTAATGGTCCGTTTAATTCTTCGAAGCAATTGAATTTCCAGCACCCATATTCTGATAAGGATGATATACCACAGATAGACTTCAAGATTTATTGATATATATGTGTGTGTGTGTGTGTGTGTGTGTGTGTAAATATACATATAACATATATACATATACAAGATGACTTTTCCACATCCTAATTTTGCTGACATGGACTGAGATAAGAGCAATAGATGTCTTGATATTTTTGTCCTCAAGAGACAAATAGCATCTGAAATGATAGGGTTTGTTCATCTGACTTACTGTATTTTATATCTGACTTATTGTATTTTGTTCTTTTTTCTTTT
>CM021733.1:106617897-106761137 GCA_011075105.1 Heteronetta atricapilla | reverse complement strand
TCTCTTCTCTTCTCTTCTCTTCTCTTCTCTTCTCTTCTCTTCTCTTCCCTTGTCTTCCTTTCCCTTCTCTTCCCTTCCCTTCTCTTCTCTTCCCCACCAGTTCTCTCAAAACTGTAATGCTCAAAACTATAAATCCATTGTGGGGATTGATGTATCAAGTCACCAGCAGTTCTTTAATCTTAGAATGTATGTTCAACTTGTTGATAATGAGTCTGGTAAGTGAATCTTATTGCACTCATCCTGAGGTGTTTGCTATATGCAGGAATTCTGAGAAAAAGGAGAACCTTCTTCTTCCTTTTACCACTCCTTTCTAGGCCACTTCAAAAATCTGCTTATGTTCATACTGTCCCTGTGAAATACGTTCTTGATTCGCCTAGTTTATTTTATCTTCACTTAGATATGTGCAAATATGGGGCCCGATGAACATAGTTTAAAAAAACTAATCACAGAAAATTTCCTGAATGTTTAACACAAAATAAATAAAAAGGAATGATGTTGTTACATCACAGTAATTGTATGACAGAACTGTTGTCCTACATGGAAGCAAAAGGACCCATTTCTACACAAGTTTTTTAGCTTTTAGTCTTCTAATGAATGCTTTTGTGTAAATTACCTTCAGCTGCAATGTAGTTCAAAAAACATTCACTTCATTCTATCAGTCAGCACAAAATTGTAAGTTTTTTTTGCAAAACTTTGAAAATAAATGTATTATTTTAAATAGTCATAATCTAATTCACATCAGTAATGCTAGAGTAATAATTGTCCATGAACATTAAAAAACAAACAAACAAACAAACAAAACCTTTTCCACAGATGAAGAAATATTAAGCTTAATTTAAGAGTCATTTCAAGAAAAGATAATTACATTGTACTAAAAATTTGATGGTGGTAAAATGAAAGTATAGTTTCTTTCAAGTTAATATACATGAAAGGAAAATGTTTTTAAGGGCTTTATTTAGCAATTACATTATTTTTGAAATCTGTTGAGAAAAACATCCTTCACACCTCAGTGTTGATTCAGCAGAACTTTTTTTCAACACGTCATTTATTGTTTTCAGTAAAAGAACTCAGACTCAGATTAGCACCTTAAAAATGTACAAGAGTGTCATCACAATACAAGGATATTGTATACCTTTCTGCTGATTTACTGATGAGGACTTATACTTTAAAAAAAAAAATGGCAAAAGTGTTCATATTTTCAAAACCAAGATTTGATGATAGTATTGTTAGTTTGGTTTGTCATGATCTTTTGCTGTTGCAGAACAACATTCCTTGTGGTTCTGGTATTGGTTAATATTGAAAAATAATGTCATTACAAAAGGAAGGAAAAATGTAACTAAAAGTGCTGAGAAACACTGTCCAAATCTTAAATAAATATATATATGTATTTTAAAAATATTAAAAATATATATTTTTTTTCTTTAAGTGGACTGGGATTTTATCAGTGATACATTAATCTACCGCACTTACTACCCTGCTCCAACCATCTGCAACTGCTTTCCTTCTCCTCTTATAAAAATAGATCTTGAACTGTTACATTAAAAATGAAAATTCCATTTTACAAATGCAAAAGCATAATTCAAAATCCTGCAAGAGCACTCCTTATATCTAAAACTGTATAAGACATAAATTTATAAAATGCTGAAAATGAATTAAGTTTCAAATCAGTGAAACACAGATTTGGATCTGCTTTCTTTGGCTTAGTCATTTTTTTAATGTTTGACTTGATAGGTAACACACCACTGAAATAAGAATAGCAAATGAAATAGAGAAAAGTATTCTTTCTGAATTGTCTTTATGTGTTTACTTCAATCAAAGAACATTTTCTTGTGTAGATGTCAGATTGGCATTTTTTCTTTGCTGTATACTGCTCTGGCTTAAAGTCGTCTCACTTTAAATACAATATTTAGTGAAAGATATAGTTGTTTCCTCACTTCTCACTTCGGAGTTTTCATTCACAGGCACTGCTCTATATTTAAAAAATAAACTAAAATATATTGGAGTTTTACTTAGTACTCAGTTAGTACTCAAACGTGTTTAGAAACGTCATGTTCAAATGTTCAAAGTGTCAGACTGTGAGCTATAGGAGTAAATCCAGTCCTTCCTTACCTTCAGAAGTATATCTAATCCTGACTGCAAAATTCCTGTGTCCATTGAAGACCACATCCTGAAGCTGCCTATCTTTCTGGAAGCTTTTCTTTACTATTTGATAGGACTTTGTCAGGAATCTCTGGATGAAGTCCTCTGGTCTGTTCAATACAAGAAGTTATATGAGAAGACCAATCTTCCTCTTAAAAGCCACAATGGTTTCAGTCTGAAAGCACGTTACACTTAAGTCTTTTTAAAGAATGTTGGCTTTTAAATGGAAAATCAAAAACCCCATTCCCCTTACACTCACTTTCCCTAGCATTTAAACAAGCTTATCTGAGTTTCAGAAAAGGTCTAGGGTTATTTGATGGTTTGGAAAAAAAAATATATTTAAAAATATTTTTTTAAAAAAAAATTAAAAAAGGTTCATCCTTAGTTTATTTGTGGCATAAGTATAATCTACTAATAGTGAAAATGAAGACTTTATATTTTGGTGTTCTCTTCCCGAAGTTAATGAGTGAAATGAATACAAAGCTTCTCAGAGCTCAATAGAGAATAGCTCCTATGTTAAACAAATACTGTGGATAACAGGGAACGAGCTCTCTTAATGTGTTACAATGACAGAAGAGTTAGGGACTTAGCCATGTTTCATTGTGGATTCTCCACCAGGATTAGAGAACTTTGTTCCTTTAATTAATACAAGGCAAAACTTTTACACCATGGCTTCTCATCCTCTTCTGTCCTTCTTTATTTCTTTTTAACATTAGTTCTTTAACAAATCCCTCTTTTCAGGGACCAAAAGCTGATATGTTCTGGGGAAATGCCAGCAAGATGTTAAAGATTGGCACAACTAGCTACTGTCATTCTATCAAGACAATAGGATTTGAGCAAAAGGGGTAGAGTTCTCCATGCAGAATTTAGCTGCTTAATCCTCTCTTGTGGGCTGGCACAAAATCAACAAAAGAAAGAAACCAAATTACCCAGCTCTGCTTTGGCAGATTTAGCCACTGTCAGCAGGCCAGAAGTTAATTCCCTCATATTCTTGTTTGCCACCAACTACGGCAGGCCTTGCTGAGCCAGGTTTCCTGTGTAAATCTGTCAGCTGAAATGATGCACAGCATGAAGAAGGAGAGAAAGGACATGCAAAGAGTGTGGTCCTTTCGCCAAATCAAGTCCCAGAAGTCAGGGACTGGCACAGGATCTACCTCTTTGCCTTCAGCCTGAGTGATGTTTTTGACACAAGATGAGAAGGATTTATAGATTCTTAAACTGCCATCACACACACACACGCTTCCTTGCCAATAAGTAAGGATTGTTGTTACACTAAACTCTGTGTGTGGGAACCTGTTTCCCTTCTGGCAACCAGCACAGGCTTCCAGCTGCTTAGCATCTTTCTGAGACTCAACAGTGTATAGGGTATGATATGTTAATAATGAAGACTATACAGTCATCGAGGCCAGTAAAATTGCAGCAAGGGTAGGGAATGCATCATCAGTTTGCTCTGTCACAAATACTTACTGACTAAGTCATAGTGTATGGTGCCCAAACTAAGCTCTTGGGATGATAATGTGACATAGGATAGGATAATGTGACACAGGCTGTTGCATGTCATTCATTATTTTCCTCTTTCCGCAGAAGTCAAGTAACAGCACTTCTGTGAGGTGAGGTGAGTTGCATGCAAAATATTTGCAGCAACATACAAAAAATCTTGACTCACAAAGCTTTTGGGGTCTTGATATGAACCACAAAATGGATGTTGATTTGTGAAATTTTTCACTTAGGAATGTTTCTTTTGAAGCGAAGATAGTCTCAAGGAAAATTAGGAAGAAAAACACAATCTATATCCAAAGGAAAGAATATAGAATACTTTATAAAAGGTAATGGATTCCACTTGAAAATCACAAAGACCCAGGGATTCCACATGTTCTTAGTGTGAAAATGGACATTTCCTTAAAGTGCTTAATGAAACATTTTTGACATAATGAATAATCCTGCAAAAATGTCTATCTGAGTGTGAAATTGCCAAAAAGTGAAATTATCTATTTAAAGTTCTCATTGCCTTTTTTCTGTACTGGAAGTAGTTTCCACTACACTTGACCAGTACTTGATACATATTTTCTACTATAAAAATAGCATATATATGTAATGTAAGAAGTATAATTCAGTGTGTTTTGTTTAAGTTCTGATTATTTCTGTTTCAGGCTAAATAATTGCTAAATTATTGTGCAGTAAAATTGGAAAAAAAGGAAAAAAAAAAAAAGATATTTGTGTGTGATGAGACAATTTTTTAGACATATCATAAACATATCTACTAATTGTACCAATTGGATGAAGTGAAAGGATAGAAAGAGCAATATTTTATCAATATTTGTGCTCCTTTCTTGACTTGGGCAAGCTACTTCTAACTACAATCTTAACACAGGTCTGGCATAAGTGCCAGAATTGGTAATTATGGCTACTGAACCTAAGTATTAACAGGCAATTTAGTTCCATTCATGTATGCCAAACCTTGATACAATAAATGGAGAAAATTCATTTCAATTCCTGAATTAAACAGGCAGAAGACTAGCACAAATAAAGAGTCTCTCATCTATTTTGTTATTTCTAGCTCTAACCCAAGACAGATGTTCATGTTAATAAAAACACTATGGAAATGTTTAGTGGAAAATTACCAACACTCTCAAGCAGGTTAACATGGATAAAACTCAGGATGCTATCTAGCAGAGACAAGTACAAGATGACATACTTAGGGGGAAATAATCAACTGCATAAATACAGGTTAGGGAATATTTAACAGATGAGGTTCCAGTTCTGTAGAAAATGATGCAATTTATCATTGGTCATGTCATACTTTTTCATTACAGCCTTTCAGCACCAAAGTTGGATTTTGAAGGGTGTTTAAAATAGAGGAAAAGGTGCCAGATCCTACTTTGGTCTCAGTTCTAAATCTAAACACTTAATGGAGACACCTGACCTAAGAGTGAAAACACTAGACACTTGCTCTGTAGCTAATGGAGAAAAAATCAGTACTTCCAGAAGGCAAAAATATTTTTAATCTGACTTGGAGATCTTCCCTAGGCATCTCACTAAAGTGACTAAATTTGCATGGAATGAATCCAGGTCTAATTGTCTATGGAAACTGATTTTTTAGAAAGCATGTGCTCTTGTCAGGCTAAGTGATTTAGGCATATTTTTGATCCGTGCTTCTGAATTTACATGCCAGCAAACCACCACAGCAGTCATTTTCAAGACATTGGACACATTTACCTCATGTCTATGAATGCAAATGAGTGTCCATGATGGAAGACAATAAACCAACTCTGTAGTGAGAAGATATCAGGCTGCAGTGTTGCAGTGCTCTACCTGCTCTACCGGGAGAGCTTATTAAGTAAAGAGCCTGAAACTGCATAGCTTTCCCAATAGCATAGGTGACAGTTTTCTGTGCCTGGCAGAAGGCTAGTTATATATTTCTAGAGAGATGCTTTCCCAAGCATGTCTATTGCTCTTTGCTACCTGAAATAGACATACTTAACACCTTGATATCTAGTCCAAAGTGTAGCCAACATAATTCCACTCTATAGAAAATGTTATGGCAGTCCTTGAGCCTTATATCTGTGGACATTCTTGTACAGCTCACTCAGCTGAGATTCACACTCAACAAACACCTGGGGAGGTGGAAATTTCTTCTGGACATTTTAGTGTAAGATTGACCCAGATTAGAAAATGCTTCAGAAAAGCAAAGCGAATCTTGTTCTCTGGAGACGTGCCTGCATTCTTATGGGATAGTCAATAGGAGTACATGGGTATAACTGAAAGCAAGTTTGGGCTCACATAGTTTGAAATCTATTTGAACTCTTAAAAAAATAAATTTTGAAAAGGATTTCCTTCCTGTCAGCAAAAAACCACAGACATCAGAGGAACAGAGTCAACCATATGTGTGTTTCTTTTCATGCTTCCTAATCAGATGTAACGATTGCTCACTCTGTATAGATAGTTGTTGTTTTTTTTCAAGGATGTGCATTCCTGAGTCTTAAGGGCTTACCAAGTGTAAAAGCAAGCAGAACAATCTATACATGAGGTGATGTATGCCCTTAGGCTTTCCTGACTGCAGCAGGACTAGGGGAATCTAACAGCGTTCCTCTTCCATCCTGGTTGTTGTAAAGTTCTCAAGAGAAACCACAACTGGCCTCTGTCCAGTAATCATCCTTTTATTGGGTTGTTAAGTTACTTTTCTGAGAGTGAAGAAGAACAACAGCTGAAGGAAATGCACTTACAGGGACTGTAAATAGTTTTGTAGAAAACCTAACAAAGGTGTCACAGTGTATGACTTAATCCACTACGTATAATGCTATTATTGACAGTGATTCTTCAGTGTGTGATAGGGAAGAAGAGGAGGAAGGAAAATATGTATTTAATAAACTGATGTTCTAAGGAATTATCAGAATTTTTACATAATAAACTCTTAACCAGGGTCAATTTTTTGTAGGTCTGCCTATACTACAGATACTACAACTTTCACAGATGTAGCCGAGCTAGTATAGGTATTTTCACAGAGATGTAACAGTATTGCAAAGCTCAGTAGGAATGAGCACCTTAAATTTTCACTTCATTTCTCAAGTAAATTTTGCATCTGTATGAAGCTCTATGTTATTAAAGCTAGACTGAAAGCATTACTCAGTGTAGATCATTAAAACCTTAATTAATTATGTGTCATGATTACATACCCTATACACCTCCATATCCTAATACTGTGCCTTTATACAATGTGTAGCTTTCTTTGTTTTCTTGAGAAATCTATAGAAACACATAGATTCAATACTGAGTTGAGAGTCAAGAGAGCTGGGATTTATTTGCATTTTATTATTATTATTATTCATCTGTGATCTTATCATTTCCCTCTTTCTTTTCTCTGCAACTGTCTTTGAATAGGGAGGGTTGGTGCAGACAGTGTTTCCCAGAATATATTTGCTCAGTGCCTAACAAAGTGGCCTGGATCTTGGTGACCTTAAATTAGCTTTTCCAGTTTAACTCTTATTTTTGGCTTGGACTATGCACATTGTTTACCTCCTGTGCATATGCACCAAACTTGCATAAAGAAATTATTTACATTCAGGACAATGATTAATGTCAAAACTGACATTCATAGACTTCTATGAATCATAGAATCATAGAATGGTTTGGGTTAGATGGACCCCTTAAAAATCATCTAGCTCCAACCCTCCTGCAATGGGCAGGGAGAACTCCCACCCGACCAGGTTGCTCAAAGCCCAATTCAACCTGGCCTTGGAATACTTCCAGAGATAGGACATCCACAGTTTCTCTGGGCAACCTGTGCCAGTGCCTCACCACCCTCTGACTAAAAAAAAATTCTTCTGAATAGCTACTCTAATCTACCCTCTTTTAATTTAAAAACATTATCACTACATTCCCTACTAAAGAGTCCTCTTTCACTTTCCTGTAGGCCCCCTTTAGGTACTGGAAGGTCTACCTGGAACTTTCTCTTCCTCATGCTGAACAACCCAACTCCCTCAGCCTGACTTCACAGGAGAGGTGCTCTAGCACTCAGATCATCCTCGTGGCCCTCCTCTGGACTCGTTCTAATATGTTCACGTCCTTCTTTTGCTGGAAGCCCCAGAGCTGAAGACCACACTCCAGGTGGTGTCTCACAATAGCAAAGTAGAGAGGGAGAATCACCTCCCTCGTCCTGCTGGCCACGCTGCTTTTGATGCAGGATATGGTTGGCTTTCTGGGCTGCAAATGCATATTGCTGGCTCATGTTGAGCTTCTCATCAACCAACAGGTCCTCGTCATCAAGGCTGTTCTCAATTAATTCTCCACTCAGTATTTGTGCTTGGGATTGCCTTGACCTGTGTGCAGGACCTTGCACTTGTCCTTGATGAACTTCATGAGGTTCACACAGGCACACGTCTCAGGCTTGTCAAGGTCCCTCTGAATGACATTTCTTCCCTCCAGCATGTTGACCACACCATAGAGCTTGGTGTTATCCGCAAACTTGCTGAGGGTGCACTCAATATTACTATTCGTATCATCAACAAAATGTTAAACAGTGACAGTCCCAATACCAACCTCTGAGGAACACCATCTATTACTGGTCTCCATTGGGCCATTGAGCCATTGACCATAACTCTTTGAGTGTAACCATCCATCCAATTCATTAGTCATGACCTCTACACCAGGAATCACTACTGTAGTATAAATAATTTTCTTCAAAGTTGTGGGAAAATGTTTATGATTAAATTTTCTTATGAAAATGTTCTTATGATTAATATTAGGTTACACTTTTTAATTCATGCTTTAGCTTGAGTGTCTCTGTAGCTCCTTTCATTACAAATAATGAAGAGTGAGTCATGATAGACAGCCAAAGTGATATCAGGTGTCTGAAATGAGAAGACTAAGTTTGTGATGTCAGTTTGTGATAGCTGTGCTTTTCTGTCCTGGAGAATAAAGAGATGCAGAAAACCCAGATAAGCAGCAAGAGTTATTTTCACTGAGAACAAGAAAAAAAAAAAAAAAATCTTAATTCAAAGAAATTCAAATTCAGTACCAGTTAACTTTACTGAACTGTAAACTCTCTTGGTTTTGAGCAGTGAATCCTGCCTTGACCTCATGTGTTTGTTAGCTTTATAGAGATTGCTGGAAGTCACTGAAATACCAATTGTTTAAACAAGCAAAATGAACATGGTTCCCAAATTTATGCCTCCCAACACTGTACTGATTTCCTAAAGAGCAGACCTTACAGATATGTGTCTATCTAATGCAACTGCACCATCCTATTAAACAAAATGTACCCATGACTGTTCTTGGCTTTCGAGGCCAGCTGACATGTCTGTGTACATAGCAGTAAATTCCACTAGCAGCCAAACTGCCCTTTGGAAACAGTTTCTGCCCATATTAAATCCCAAACCTTGCCAAGGAATTTTTGGGGAGACCATTGACCAGCTGAGGTCAAAATCATACTAGAGACCATTTTGACTGCTTCACAGTCTAGATCATTGAGTACTAACACTCAGGAACATTCCTTGTCAGTGTTTAATTTATAAGCATGTATGTAGTCTGGGAGGAGTACAGCTTATCTGAGATTTCTTTATAAAGAAAATGAAATAGGTATGTTTATGGTGCAATTCATCTTTGACTTCAGAATATGGTCACATAAAACAGGTCAGACCCTGAAGATGTCTGTTTTTTTCCATCATCTGTAAAGTGAACCTAGAGAGACTTACGAAGATATATGACAGTAAATTATAGACATATAAAGGGATGAATGCTTCTTATATAATTATAGCAACTGGTTAGTGATGTACAGCCAACAAGCAACTTTATTTTTCTAGTATGTGAGGCTACTAATTTGGATAGCACTTTCTTTCAGGTACAGAAGACAGATCCCTGCATATTTTTTCAGATATCAAAATGCTTCTATGTAAATAAATTTGTCCTTGTTTACTTGCACTGTATAGGTTTTTCAGGAATCTGAAACAAGTGTTTTTCTTGCAATTTTGATATGAAATTACAGTAAGAACTTGCATGACGATGAGCTAGAGTAGAAAAGTAGGAACATAAGATCAGAAAAGCACTTTTATGATATTAAGACCAGTCCACTCCAGTACAAGCAAATCACAGACATTGCAAAATCCCTTTCCTAATGTTTACCTGTATGAATAGATCTTTGTTCTTTTATGCTTAGTGAAGGATTGAATCTAATAACTTCACTTCTCTGATGCTTACAAAGCTTATTCCAACTTTCAGCCTAAAGCCATGCTTGAGTAGCCTGTCTTCAGTCGTTCTTCTGCCAACTTTGCCATTTATCTTAAATAGGCACTTTCCTTCCCTGCTGTTTGCTCCATGGCATACTGGTGAGAAAAATCATATCATGTCTTCATCTCTCAGTCTTCCTTTTAGTAAATTATACAATAACAGTGTTCTGGTCTATGACGTCTGTTTTTTATGCTTTCTATGTGTCTGTTCAAGTTTAAATTAGGCTTTCTTGAGCAAGGTTTTAAGAAATAAAAAATAAATTAAAAAAAAAAAAACCTACAGTTAAAAATTCTTTAATTCCTTCCAAAATTATTTGTTTCTTTTTTCTTTTATGGGGAAATAAGCCATCAAATTCATCCACCGTCATTTGCCTTTTCAACAAACATATCACACTGAGCCTGGAGGTTATCTTGGTGCTAATTCTGTTCCTTTATTTGAACATAATGAGATACTTGATTTTTTCTCACATCTGAAGTGTGATTGTTTCTATCTTGTTAACATTTTATGAGGGTCTTTGTGCTATATTCAGCTTCATCATGATTTTTGAGACCTGAGTCAAGAAAAATCATACTATTTTGAGCATTTTTTTCTTATCCTTTGTCACAATCTTCTACTGAGCAACAGAAGCTTAGATCTTTCTAAGGTATTTCTACATTGCTTTCTTATCTGCAAGGTTTAACTCATCTTCTGTTTAGCCAAATCTCTTGCTTTTAATTATTTCTCAGACATAGGTTTGGTTTATTTACTAGTTTGTCATTCTTTATGGTTTCTTTACTTAATCCTAATATTATTTTTGAAGTGGCCATTCATACATTGATTAATCAGTTTTTCTTTGGAAGTTGTTCACTTGAGAAAAATTATCAAGGTAATTTTCAATGTGATTTTTAAGGATTTCTCTTCAATTCTTCACATTGCTTTCAAAGAGTTCTCAGTTAATCTGAATGTGAGTAGAAAGCTATAAAATTTATAAGCTTTATTCCTCAGTGCCCTGTTCTAAAACTAAAAATGTTAGTTACTGACTTACTTTTGCTTACCTGTTAGCACAAGTTAAATCAAGTAAGTTTATGAAGGCTTTACCTAAGTTTTGTTTTGTTTTGTTTTTCTATATCTAATGGACTGCTACAAATGGTGAGACAAAACTGAACCATTTGGGGTTCGATAACGCTTTGGAAAAGTGCTCTGTTGGCTGTTGCAAGCAATATTATTAGTAGAATCTAGCATTATTAGTAGAATCTGTTTTCTAACCCTTACCTGTGAAGTAAAATACCATAACAACTTACTTCTTACTAATATGTATCTTCCTGACAGTCATAAATCTGTTCCAATACAAATCTCACCTTGGGAGACTATACCATCACTGTAGCAACAAGAATATTTCTTTACATTCAAGAACAATCTTTCAAACTTGAGATATTTTAACATGAACAGTTAAGTTTCAGTGCACAGGCATACTTCTATAAAACTGTTTCATCAAAAATTTTTCAAACAGCTCCACACACATCCCCCAGATATATCAACTTTAACTGAACACAGATCTCACAAACAACAATCAGACAAGCTATCAAACAACTGAGAAAGAAATTAATCTGAAACAAAGACTTGTTCCTCCTTCCTAAGAACACATCTCATGATAATTCCAGTGCTTTCTGTTCTCTGTTTTATGGTTCCTATAAAGTAGGAAACACTAGGTTAAGAAGAAAACTATGTGTGACCTAATCTAGTAGGTTGCATCCTTACCTATGGCAGGGGGATTGGAACTAGGTGGTCTTTAAGATCACTTCAAACCCAAACCATTCTAAGATTCTATGAAAATATTAATAGAAGATTATTTGTGAGTATAGGACTGGTGATAGTCAGACAACAGTTTAACACATGCAAATAGTTCTGCTAAAGTGATTTAAAGTTGGTGTGTGTATATAAATGTATGTATACACACATATACATATATACATTTGTATATAAAGAACACAGAGTCAGGAGTTACAAGTTTGAATGAAGCTATGGGTTAATTCATCAGTATTTTTCCCAGTACCAAATCAATAAGCCTGCAAGATGTGACATGACTTGATATGAGAAGTGTGACTTTATTGGCTAGCTCTATAAATAAGAGATGTAAGTAGCAGTCCCTAGTACCAAGACCCTTTCATATTAATTATTTTGTGCCTATGCTGCTTAGAACTAGTTCCTTCAAATCTATAACCACATCTCTTAATGCCACAGTCATGAATCCATTTCTACACATTTAGCATCTGGATTTCATGTGATTCCTTTTAGACTAAGACATAATCATGATTTTCTTTCATTTTCTAGGTCAAAATGTCCAAAATAACAGAAAAGTTCTTCAGCAGCTGACAAAACAGTGTTTTCATGTCGTGAAAATTAAGATATGTGTTGTACTGTCTGGGGTGACAAATAAAGGCATGTGGGTGACATATAAGGGCATGAGATTGCTTGGAGATTTCAGATATTACCAGGAAAATGCAGAATGATTGCAATAAAGAAAGAGTAAAACCTGGGTCAGGTTCACATGTATTGCATTTTAATTTAAGAATCCTTCTTTAAGTTCCTGAAACCCTTTGCAGGCTTGAATCCATCAAAATCAGAATAAAAACAAACAAAAACCACTCAAGCAGTGTAAACTATCAGGCCTAGAAGATCTGAGCCTATGCACAGATGTTGTTGTTTACTAAAGTAGACCATTGGGTCTCTGGTAACTCAGATGCTTCTACATCCCATTCCCTTTCATTAAGCATCTCACTACGCTTTGAGAAGCAGGCTTATCCCGTGTATTTTAAAGCCATAAGACTCAGGCTAATCTGAATACAGAGTCTAAAGAGTCTAACTGTTTTGGGGCTGGAATAAATGTGTCAATTTAGGCACATTTTTGCTTAAATCAGTGAGTCCACAGTCTAAGCCAGCAATACCCCTGTGGAAGTGGTCTCTGTCTCAGAGATTATCCTGACACTTTCATGATAACACTTTTTTTTTTTAATATTCTTCTAACATCTTTGTAGAAAGAAATACATTCCAGCTATTAACAGACAACAAACTAATGCAATGCTCTTTCTACAATTACATGAGAAATAGTATTTTAAAAGTGACATCAGCTGGGAGAATTTCCTGATGACTTGAAGAACGCAAATGTCCTTCCTGTTTTCTAAAGAGACAAAAAGGATGATTTGGAGATCAACAAGCTTCAGTCTCAGGAAATCCACAGAAAGTTGTTAAGTAAATAATTCTGAAAACAGTTTCCAAGCATATAAATAACTAGAATATTATCAACACTCATCATCATTAATTTAAAAGGGGGAAATCTTGCTTGACCAAACTGACAGCTTTCTGTAATGAGAAGGGTGGCTTGGTGGGTACAAACTGAAATACTGAAATTTTAATTTAAACGTAGGAAAAAGGTTTTTTTGTTGTTGTTTTTTGTTTTGTTTTGTTTTGTTTTGTTTTGTTTTTTACTGTGAGGGGAATCAAAGGTTGGAACAGGTCACTTAGTCTGAAGAGTCTCCATTATTAGAGATATTCAAAACCTAACTGGACAGGTCTGAACAGCCTGTCCTACCTGTCACTGTTTTGAGATGTGGGGTTGGATTTGGAGATCTCTATAGGTCCCTTCTGACTATTCTATGATTCTATGATTCAAAATCAAGTGAGAGAGGAAGAATAAAAATCACACCAAAAATGCTGCATCACTTTGCATTGGCAGAAATTATTTTGTATTTATTTTTCCTCAGAGTAATAATGGGCCAATCCAGAGCACAAATACAGGCAAATTACTCACCAGGAATATGAATCAATATGCCACTGATTATAATAAACTCTTACCTCAAGAGATCTCATCACAAAGAGTATCAGTTTATACTTCCCTTAAGTGTTTCCTTGACAAGCAGGAAACTACAGGTCAAGGCCTTGAGCAACCTAATACAACTTCAAGGCTGACCTTACTTTGAGAAGGGCATTGGTCCAAAATACTTCCAGAGGTTCCTTCAAAATGAAATTATTCTTTATATTTATTATATGATGCCAATAAGCAATACTATAGATATAAACTGGGTATAATTTTCACTGACTGGTATGACTGGTATGACTGGTTTCAGTCCAACACAAGCAAATGCTGCATGAAGGATTCTGACAAATAACAATTGTTTTGTGGTTTAAGACTTGAAGATGCTGCTTTGTTTGATTGGTTTTTTGTTTTGTCTTGGTTTGTTTTTTCTTTGTTTATTTCACCGTATCTGTTTCAGATGATAGAGATTCAGCAAGTTTTAGGGAAGTTGCACCACAAGACAACTACAGCTTTTGGTATTTGTATTGTAAAATCATAGTGGCGTTCACAAGCATAAGCCTGATTAATGTCTGAATTTTGCCCTTATTCAAGCCTGGGACATGCTGAACAGGTCTTGTGCCTTTTCCAGCTGTATAGATTCTGGACATTGCATGGAAACCTCCAAATCCTAGTTGTCTCTACAGTATTTTATGACAGTATTAGCTTATTCACTGAGGAGTTTTGTGAATTTAGAGGTAGAAACTGTTGTTCTCCTTAATACATTAACTATATTTTTAAACACATCTACGACTGCAAGGCACCCTCTGGAGTAGTTTACATGTGTATTTAAAATACCACATATATGATTTTGGGAAGATGAGGACTGTATTCTAATCTTGGTTATGAAGCCATAAATCCATACTAATACGTAATTGGATTGTTGGATATATTTTGGGGTGAGAGAAAGAGAGAATTTAATTTGAAAATTTTTGTTGCTTTTAAAATTAAAAACAAAACAACAACACCCTCCCCACCCCAACCCAAACCACAAACATACACACACAAAAAGAATACCCTCCTGGTATAACTATTGGTATGTAGTTAAATCATAGTTTATCATAGTTTCTCTCTTTCTAAATATTAGTAAAATCAAGCCATATTCCTTGAGTTAGGGAATAAATTCAATTTTAATTCTTGCACTGCTAGAAGTTGCTTTTTCTTTAACTTATTTCTACAATTTTTATGATCATCCACTCTGTATATCTGAGATCTGAATAATGAATCGGATTGTGATTCTTTTCTTTCTTTCTTTCTTTCTTTCTTTCTTTCTTTCTTTCTTTCTATTCAGTTAAGATTGGATTTTTTGTGAGAAGAAACTGCGTTAATGAACAGCATGATAAATGATTGTACATGACTACTCTGGGATTTGTGTGTGTGTGTTTGTTTGTTTGTTTTTAGGCAGCAAGATAGCTTTTGTAGCAAAGATGCTAAAAATCAGCCCATGGAAATATCTTGAGTAGCAAGTACACTGAAGATCTCCCAAGACCAGGAGGTGAAGATTCACAAGACAGGCCAGAGGCATAAGCTCTTCCTGATTTTGAAAGTCAGAAAGGTGAACTGAGGCCTATGAGTCCTATGAGGAGCGGATGAGGGAGCTGGGATTGTTCAGCCTGCAGAAAAGGAGGCTCAGGGGCGACCTTATCGCTCTCTACCTCAAAGGAGGCTGTAGCGAGGTGGGGGTTGGTCTGTTCTCCCACGTGTCTGGTGACAGGACGAGGGGGAATGGGCTTAAGTTGCACCAGGGGAGTTTTAGGTTGGATGTTAGGAAGAACTTCTTTACCGAAAGGGTTGTTAGACATTGGAACAGGCTGCCCAGGGAAGTGGTGGAGTCACCATCCCTGGAAGTGTTTAAAAGAGGTTTAGATGTAGAGCTTAGAGATATGGTTTAGTGGGGACTGTTAGTGTTAGGTCAGAGGTTGGACTCGATGATCTTGAGGTCTCTTCCAACCTAGAAATTCTGTGATTCTGTGAGGCCAGTAAGAACATCAGAGACAGCATGCTTCTTTCAGACACTCCAGATACACCTCTACCAGTAAATGAAATGCCTTCAGGGCCCAGGTATCAGAATTTGCTAGTTTATATTTTTACATTTGTAGAATGGTCCCCAGCAAGTTTTTGGCCTAGGCAAGCTATCACTTTCTCAGTGCACAGTTCAGAAACTATCACAGGCCAGGAACCATTCCCAAAACACAACATGGACTTATGGTGGCAAAAGTTGTTTAACACTGAAGACATGATCAGATAACTTCAGCTGACTTCTGGACATCTGTTTGCTGATTTAATTGTTTATTGCTTTATTTACTAAGAGGGATGTAGGCAGAAGAAAAAAAAGACTGGAAATGCGTCTGGATAGCTCTTTGATGAGTGTCAGATTTTCTGACATATGCTATGTATATATAAATATGTACATATTTTCTACAGTAATATATCTATCTCTGTCTTTTATGTTTGTCAGGTTAAATATCAGTCCTGGTAATAGTTACCTGTTCAAAAAACAGTTAGGATATTGTTTATGTGCATAATTCCCATTGTTTTCCGTAGGCATCACATGACCCAAAACAACAGGAAAATTATGTTCCTGGATTGACTCCACTGATTGTAATAAAATTATCCCAGATTTACACTGGCATAACTCAGACCAGAAGTTAACCTCACAGTCTTTATACAAACCATGTCTTAACACAGTAAGATTTTTGTCAATCTCTTTAAAATATAAAAATACCCTTTATAATAAAACTCATAAGACTTTAGAGCATGACCCTCTGCTTTAACAATACAGAAGCTCCCAGGGTCCTTCCCCTCTTTATAGAATGAGGATAAATTCTGACAGCTGAATAAATATAAAGGGTCGAGTGTCAGTTTGAGGAAACGGATTTTCATTTTGGCACAGATGACTTTGGTTCACGGGTCCTTAGTGGAAAGGGAAATCAGTATCTGCTTAGTACAGGACTATTTGTTTTTCAGAACAGCCTTCAGACAGAGATAAATGCTCCCTGCCCCCCACATTTACTACAGTACTAAACGGGCAACCAAAAAATAGAAAACTTTTTCATACCAAATGCAAAATGACAGATTTGCTTCCTCCTACACTTTCTCTTTTTCTCCTCACTAGCCTCTCCCGTGTGCTTATACAATATTATACCTATGCTGCAAGACAATTTCTGTGTCACTGAGTACCTATTAGTAATTTCTGTGTAAAGTTCTATGTTCTTTCCTTAACTAGGAGGATTTTTGTTATTTATTTATTTATTTATTTTGATAGAACTGAACATATAAACCATTCTACAACTGTTAGCTTAGTCTCTAGAAAGTGTTTACATATAATTTTGATTATTATCTTTTTATTCAAACTTTACATTCAAGGAACTGATATTTTCTTTCATCATAAAGACGTCACAGCTGATATTTTCTGCATAAAACCTTTGTCCTTTTCTCCCATACATGCATATGAAAGGGAATGTTGAAGAAGGCCCTTCCTTCTTTGCATACTTTATTTTATAGTAGGTATATGCTGCTATTCTCCTCGTGTGTTTTTTTTGTCTGTTGTCTCCAATTTAATATAATATAGTGAAACAGCCCTGTGAATCAAGGTCTTAAAGCTCATCAGGGCATTTGCTGCAGGAATGTGTCAGAGAACTGGGCTTTCAAATTTCTGGAAAAAGAAAGCTGTCCAGCTTAGATATCACCCTGTTGCTCTCCCCCCTTTATGAGTGCTACTCTTCACCTAACTCTGTCCAGAAATTTAAAGCATTTAGCCTGGATCCATGGTTTCTGTCCCAGTTTGGGGTATCTAATATTTGGGCGCTGCACTGCTGTGCAGTGTCTGCACTATGTGCAGTGTCTAAATCAGGTCATGGCTGCTATTATAAAACAAGTATTTGAGCAACTGATGTCATCTGCCTGGTCTACTGTAAGACCTTTGACATGGTGCCACACAGCATCCTTGTCTCTAAATTGGAGAGATGTAGGTGGACTATTTGGTGGATAAGGAGTTGGCTGGATGGCCACATCCAGAGAGTTGCAGTCAATAGCTCTACATCCACGTGGAGATTAATGACAAGTAGTGCCCCTTGGAGGTATATATGGGGAGTGGTTCTGTTTAATATCTTTACTAATGACATAGACAGTGGGATCAAGTGAACCTTCAGCAAGTTTGCAGATGACATCAAGCTGAGTAGTACTTAAATAGAACTAAGGGATGCTGCTATCCAGAGGGACTTGGGCAGGCTAGGGAAGTGGTCCCTCATGAAGTTCAACAGGGCCAAGTGCAAGGTGCTGTGCCTGGGTTGGGGAATCCCAATCACAAATACAGACTAGATGGAGAATGGATTGATAGCAGCCCTGAAAGGTACTTCCTGGACCTAGGGGTAAGAGTGAATGAAAAATCGGACATGGGCCAGCATTACATGCTTGCAGACCAGAAAGATAACTGTATCTTGGACTGCAACAAAAGCCGCATGACCAGAAGGTATAGGGAGGTGCTCTGCCTTTGTGAGACCCCAGCTGGAGTACTGCCTTCAGCTCTGGTGTCCTCAGAACAAGATGTAGACCTGCTACAGCAGGTCCAGAGGAAGGTCTCAAAGATGATCAGAGGGCTGGAGATGAACACTCTGGAAGTGTTCAAGGGGTTTTGGGCAATCCAATCTAGTGAAAGATATCCCTGTCCATGGCAGAGGGGTGGAACTAGATTGTCTTTAAAAGTCCCTTCCAACCCAAACCATTCCATGATTCTGTGATTCATTCTAAGTGTTGGTGACAGAGTTGTCCTAAAGCATGGCCTTTAGGACACAGCCTTCCGGTATAGTTTACAGCTTCTGCAGCTGCATATGCAAACATGCCTCTTGAGGAAGGCAGCCAAAAATCTACCTAATATAGACTATAGGAAAATATTCAGAATAACATTTATTTCAGAAAAGAGGTGTGATATGGCCATGAACAATATAAAGTAGAGAGAGGCAGAATTCACTGAACACATTATTTTCTACTGCTTATTTGTTCAGCTCCAGCCAGCACACATCATTCCTGATTTACATTATGGAAAATTATTATTATTCTTAATAATAATAATAATAATAATAATATGAGTACAGCCACTCTTTCTTGTATCTTAAAGTCTTTAGACCATGAAAAACATCTAGGGATGTGTGTGTTCCTTCCCACAACAGATGCTAAATAACAGCTTGTAAGTAAAAAAAAGTGTTATCAAAGTCAGTGGTTCAATAATGCATGTGATTTTTTCCTTTGAACACATTTAATACACAACAGAGGATAAAATATTATAAAGAAGGAGGGTTAAGCTGTATATCAATCACAATTTTGATTATGCAGGAAACAAAGGCTAGCAAATATTAACTCAATACAGAACATTTTGATCTAATAATATCTCTTTGCTTCAAAAACTTTTAAAAGTACAATTCCAAAGATATTGAGTGCCATAGGATTCCTTCTACTGAACTTATATAATCCAGAATAGTTTCTCAGTTCCCAGCAGTGGTACAGTAAAGTAGGACAAACCAATTCAACTATAACTTGGCTAGCAGGCTTCCCAGTAGATCCATAGCCACCCACAGCTCCGGAATAGCTGAAGGAAGGGTTCATGGCTAATGTTAATGAGACTAGCAACCAGAGTAACAGGAAAGAATTAATTGTTTACATATGTTGAAATGCTTGTAATATATGTTCAGGATCAAAGTAAAGCACATTTGTGCCATAGAAAATAGTCAGCGACATTTTACTACCAGAGCATCTGAATGCCCAGAATGAAAGACCTCCATGAAATCCTTCCTGTTTTTCTCCATTATTGCTACTCATATTTCAGGTAATAGAATTCCACATCGCTGCTACTTTAGATGGTCCAGCAGGGCCATTGTATGCAAACAGAGGTCAGGATGGGTCTCACATTCAGTGACATGGTTGAGAGTCCAGCATACCAACATCTGTCCTTAAACAGGGTCACCATTTTAAATCCTCATTTAATCCCTGCACTAGGCTAAGCACAACAGCAAGAATTAGGTTTCCACACAAAACAAACAGGAAAACATCCTAAACAGAAAGAGTTAAATTTACTGAATATATATGTATATATTTCAATGATATGTTTAGCTAAGTTCTCATTAAAAGTTAAGCTTAATCATATAAAACAATTTATCCTTGTTTGTTTGTTTGTTTTTCCTATTAACTTTTGAATATCCTCAACTATGTTAATCAATCTGACAGAGAAATAGAAATTTTAAAAAGCTCTTAAGAAAAAAAAAAAAAAAAAGAAAAAAAGAAAAAAAAAAAAAAAAGAGAGAGACCCAGAAATCCCTTTCACTGCCCTGATGGCAGAAGTAGCAGCAGAAGTTCGTAACTAAGCAGACACCAGATACCCATCTGCAAGTGTCCAGCCACTGGGAAAATTTCAATCAGTTTTAAAATGAACCATAAGACACAAATCCCATAGGAGACCATGCTTCATTCAGCCAGGATGAGTAAATCATTTGTGCAGCTATTTTTATTGTTGTTGTTGTTGCTATTTAACAAAAAGATTAATCACATATCTGGAACCTGACCAAAAAAAAAAAAAAAAAAAAAAAAAAAAGGATGGACGCTTGGTTTTACAACAGGAGTTTCACAAGTTTGTGACATAAGGGATTGAAGTAAATAAATAAGTAATTAAAGTAAATAAATTTCCAATAGAGCTTACAAAGATTTGGGATTTTTAAGTACATTTTCTTTCATATAAATTGCAAAGTGCATAATAGCCTTGATATGTAATTCTGAATTACTATGAAATTCTTTCATAATATTTAACAAATAGTTTCTCATAATTTCTAGCCAAGCTGGAGGTATCTTTGAAAAGAGTTTCATTAGAATGAGCTAAAAGGCATCTCACCACCACCCACTACTACTTGCTTAGCTGCTATTGTTTTTTTTATATGGGATTGCATTATGTGAACCAGAAATCTGCAAGATGCCTAAAGTTACCACAGTGTCTTACACAGCACAATGGTATACCTACTGCAACAAGTAATTAATCTTGGGCTCAAGATTTCCTGATGGGAGCCTATTGACCCCAGCACAATAGATGAAAGTATTTTATCCTGTGTGTTCCCCTACTGACCCCCTGTCACCTTTTTTCATGCACTGTCTGCTCTCACACCAAACTGAAGAATTCATCCTTCACTCTGATATTCTGGGCCTGTTTGACCCTCTCTTGCTCCATCGAAGCAGATTTTTTGATTTTGCTTAAGAAGATTATTCAGTAGAAAAATCTGGCAAAGTTTTACCATACACTGACACGCACATGAATGAACACAGAAGGGTCAGGGACAATGGGTTTTACCCACACTCCTAATCCCACACTGATGTTAATGGAGAGCCGTGCCATGTAATAAGGCTGTATTCCATCTCTATGTCTACTGGGAGGAAGGTGGGGCACATTCAGGACTGACTGTGTGGAGGGGCATCAGTACATGCACTGACAAGTCACCATCACCAACCTTCTAGGGTGGCAGCTGCGAGCTTGGAAAATCAGCCTTTGAGCTGTCTGGCATGCTAAATACCAGCATGCCAGACAGCTGGTATATGGGAAAATGTCACATTGTATCTCAGCCCATCCTTCTGTATTCACACCAGTGTAAGAGTCACCTCTGAACTGGCCCAAAGGGTGCTGCCCATTAACACATGGGCAATTCTGGCCTTGAGTCCTCTCTTGGGGCTAATGCAGGTAACAAGGTTAATAAAGCTAGGTCTGTTGTAGATATCTGCCATGAATGTATTGCCAGTTGCTGAGCATTGAACCTAAGAGACATGATAGAGTATTTTATCTCCCATAAACTTATGGTTAAAGAAAGTGGACAGTAGCTTACATATCCCATTCAGACAGTGGAAGGAATGTGCCACTATTGTCATTTTCAGTTCTCAGGACAATAGAGAAAAAGCAAAATTTAATCTGCATTTAAAGAACTGTTTCAACTTCTCTCCTGTAACAGCAATTACATTCTGCTGGAAAAGCTGTGTTATAGATCTTCAAGGCCCCTTGACACTCTCAGTGACAACAGACCTCCAACTGTTTCCCACAAGACACTTCAAAGGCCATCTTGGATAAATATGTGAAAACTGTCCTAAACTCTTACAGAAACTGTAGACCCAGAGTGAATACCCCCTCCCCCATTCCCACCCATCAGGCTTCCATCTACTGTAATTGCTTCATCTCCTTGCTCCAAAGTATTTGTTATTGTGAATACTTTCTAATGCAATATACACACTCCCCCCTACATGCTTGAAAGAGAGCAAATAAGAAAACACCAACAAATGTTTCCACTGCAGATAATCATATTGTCATTAGAACCCTTAAACTACTCCAGTGTCTTCCATATTCAATTAATAAATGACCTCGGGCCCAGATCCTCACATCCCTAAATTAAAAGAGCATTCCTGATGTCAATGGAATTCCTTTTTTTTTTTAGCCCAGGTGCATATCTGGATTGCCTGAACTCAGAGGAAGTTTGCCACTGATCCTGATCCAAGCAGAATAAGAAGTTGAAATCTGGATCTTCTCATATAGAAAAAAAAAAAAAAAAAAAAAAAAATAGTCCACTACAATGTATTGAAGTAGAGTATATAAACACAAGACTGAAAACACAGTTCTCCATAATAACAGGTTGGTGGTTGGACTGGACGACCCCCAGAGGACCAGATGACCTTCAGAAGTCCCTTCCAACATACACCATTCTGTGATTCTGTGACTCTATAATACAGCTTGGTTAGTCAAACTGAACAACATAAAGTTCTGTAATTCTGATTTGTGGGTGACTTCCAAACTGCTTTAAAGGAGCAGTGAGTTACAAGTGAAGTGCAGGAACTGGTGTGGCTCCAGGTGACTGCAGTGACACACTGAAAAACTAATCCCACTCTGGTTGTCTTTTCTCAGTCTGCAATACAGTGAGCAAGCGGGAAACAGTTGATTGAACTCTGCTATCAACTCTGGGAAAAAAATATGGGCAAAAGCGAACAGGATGAATCTGAGGGGTGTTAGGAAAGAGAGAGATACAATGTCACATGCCTGTGGAGGAAGCTAGGGCACATAATATATGGAAAAAGGTTGCATATCTATACATAGAAATAAGAGCTATAAACAAGTTCAAATTATCATCTGTTGTTTTTGACAAATATAAAGAAAACAGAGAAGGGGTGCTACTTGCAGAGGTGTTGGAGTATTTATGGGCAGGGATGAGAGCTGAGGTCTGATAGCAATGGGAGGAGGTGAATATTTTATTCATGGGGGTTATTCCCCCCAGGCAGTGGCAACAATTGCCATGAAACTTTTGCAATATCATCAGGTAAGGCTGTTTTAACTTACTGTGTTTCTGTAAAGATCATTCAATACTAATTGCCAGGTGGATAATATAAGTCCCTTACCCATTCCATGAGCTTTACAGGTGGAATTTTCCAAGATAATTATTCATAGAAATGGCAGGGCCCAGTGATTAGGTGGTCTTACATGTCCATTGTCATGTTGCATTCAACCTGTCTGCAAAGCAAAGGAAACACAGGAGTTCTACTAAGGGAAAAATTCAAAGCATACCATGATTTTATACACAGTTATTTCATGGCATTTTTGGGTCACCTCTGAGAAACTTCATATTAGTACTCACAGACTTCCACTGCCTAAAACAAAGGCATTTTTCCTTCACAATACTAAATGATGTAAACTTATTTACAAATATAAAACAAGGGATATTACTTAATATTTATAACATTAGCGAGTGTGCATGTACTATACTTTCTTTCCAAATGCTTTACTTTTTAATTTTTTTTCTCAATATCAAGAATACTGACATGATAAATATTCAGTGAGAGTAGATAATAAGCTTGCTATATCTGAGGTACATTATTTCATCTATATCATCTCATTCTTTTGTACTTTAATATGAATTTGACTGAATTGAGTACTTGTCAAGAGTTTGCAACACTGGATGTAAGTGTCATAGGCCATATTTATTTACTTCTTTTCTGTTGAAGCTATATAAAACAGTTCTTCTTGAGCTACAGACAAATGATGACCTGTGGTTTCTAACAGCATCACACAACTCTTTTAGCAAATATTTTATAGAGTCACTGTTCCTAGATAACAGAATTTTTTTAAGTTGAATTTTATGTCAGTCTAGAAACAGACAATATTCTTATTATATAGAAATTAGAAGTTCACCATTTCTCATAACATTTTTATTCACCACCTCTAAAATATTTTATTCATCTATAAAATGTTTCAAAATAATGTTTCAAGCATAAGTCAGTTTGAACTACAGCAGTAACTGTCTTTGTGTATGTTTGAACAGTGGAAAAAAAAATCTTAATACTATATGCCCAGATGATAAATAACATACAAGCAGTTAGAAGACTGTAGTCTGCAATATTATGTTCACAAAAGATTTGCATGAAGACTCAGAATGATTTTCCTGACAGATTTAACTACCCATACTTTAAAGAGTAAATGCTTTGGTTTCCATGCCCATGCAAGGGGATATGAAAAGTAATGATTTTTCACTTACAGCTTTATACAGGCTGGCCTAGTTTCAGAGAAAGAAAAGAAAGCTTTAGTGGAACTAATGTCCTCACCAGGAACAGGAAGCAAAGTCGGAGAGGAGCTCAGCCTCAGTCCAGGATATATCCCCTATTCTGGTGGCAGCTCAGGGCTGCAATAAATTACAGGCTTCTGATGTTAGAGGTACTATGGTGCTAGAGTGAAGAATGATAACTCCTACTTTTTCTGTTCTTCTTTGGAAGTCACTTTTTATTCTTACGTCAGAAAAGCAGTCTCAGTAGCCTGCCTGACTAGAATATTTCTTCCAAGCCACAGGGAAAAAAATGCATAAAATACCTGACAATGGAGACTGCCAGTCTGGAGAAAAATCTGTTTTTACTCTGGGAATATCAGTTCCTGGTCCTCACTAATATTAGAAAAATATTTAGGAAGAATGTTAAGATTAAAATAGCTTTTCATATGGGAAATGTTCAAGAAAGACTTTTGAAGCTAGGGAAAGATAAGATCATCATTAATAATTCTGGAATGGATATGTAGAGGAAAAATGGGAACAAAACATGAGTGCTTTACTTATTTTCTCTCTTTGTGTCTAGTTTTTCTGAACCTTTCAGAAGTATCTGAAATAAACTCTACCTGGATCAGAATATTTATTATATCTTTATTATTATTATTATTATTTATTAAATATAGTTTTTCCTTAACTCTCAGCTCAGATAAAATTTAACCTGATTCTGATAAAAGTAAATGTATGCAATGGATATTCTAAAGATAGCACTACTGAAGCTGATGTGCTCCAATGGAAGTGAGATCAAAAAATAACAGGATATTTTCACAGATTTTTAAAACTGTGGCATCAACATTATTTTGTCAGGGCAGAGACACTAGAAAAAAAAAAAGGACTAAATAAAAAAGTACGAAATAAATTTTTTTTTAAAAATAACCATCCAAAAAAAAACAGGAACAGATTTCACATATTTTTCAAGGGAACTACTTTCCTTAAAATCTCTTAGAAAAAAAAAAAAAAAAAAAATCTTAATGTAAAGAGATGGAGTTTTCTAATGTTCAGCACCACTTTTACTAATTCTTAGCAATGATTTTTTTTTTTTTTTTAATGAGAAAAATGTAGTTGATTAGCTACTCAGTTCATACTAAAGCAAAAGATAAGCAATGATTGTTTCCTGGTTTTATAGATTTAGATAATCTAAGTGATTATCTGAAATTTATATTTCAAATGATTAATCATTTTTATTTTGAGGCCTTTCCTTTTCTTTAACTTAAAAGTCACAGTGTATCATTAGGGTCTTGAAAGTTGCCAATTTAAATATTTACAAGAAGCTAGAGAATCCTCACGACTGTTACTCCACCATTCACTGTTGGGAGGGATGTTTCTAAAAATCATTTTGTAGCCTTGCACAAACAAAGCTAAAAACCTTGGTTAACAAGTTCTCAATACCAAGTATGTACTGATCTCCTGGTCGCTTCTCCAAAGCAGAAGGTAGGGCTTGGCAGGAAAGCAGTGGATTACTGAATTTATGCAGTGTGTTGCTGTTGATCTCTACAAATAATACATCAAATACTAGGTAAAGAAACGGTACAGATTTTTGCTGTTGGAACTTATTTCTTCTTGTACTGTGTTCACTGACCAATTACAATTTTGTCAAATTCCTGAAATAGTTGGTTGTAAAAGTTTGCCACAGTAACTTGTAATTAGAAACCTGATATGCATGGGTTATTTATATATCACTTGGGGTCATTTAAATAACGTGGTATACTTAATTTTACCAATGATAAACTTCATCATTTTCATTAACCAGAAGTCATATTAATTTCACTACACTCTTCAATGTTATTTTGTTTATTTAGCTACCACAGTAGCTAAAGAGTGGTCATACCTACAACTAGTTGACATTGCCCATTTCCTACTGCCTTGTGAAGACTAATCAGCAGTAATGACCTGTCTGATATACTATAGACTTCCATTCTCCATCTTTCCCTCTTCCTGATGTTTTTTTTTTCTTTTGTTGTTGTTGTTTGGTTTTTTGTTTGTTTGTTTGTATTGTTGCTTTTTCCCTTTATTTGGGGGATAATATATTTATATAATTTATATAATATATATAATAATTTATAATAATTTATATAATTTATATAATATATTTATTATATCTTTCCTACCTATACTGTTCTGTTTTCACTCTGGGCCATAGTAACTGTTTGTGAGGAGAGAGTACGCAAGGTACATATTTTATACATGGAATGTTCCAGGTTATATTTTACTATTGCTTTTTAAACTGGCATAATTCCAATTCTCTACTGAAATAAATAAATAAATAAATAAACTTTACTAAGATTGCACCAATGATTCATTACCATCACTTGCTACTCACAGTACAATCTGTATGTCTTTAAGGTCAGATGCATCACAGCAGAAATCAGATTTGCAGACATGTAAATCAAGAACACAGACACAATTTTATCCTTAAATAAACAATGGTGGTACTGATTCAGAGGAAAGGTAGGTGGTTGTTCCCTATCTCCATGCCTCAACTGGATGTCTGAAATTCAATGAACTGAATCGGGTTCTACATCCTTTTATTTTGAATTACTGTCTATTTCATTTCTTTAGCTCTATTCTCTAGGTCATCAAGGGTTTAGGGGGAATATTTTTGCATACCATCCCAATCCTCCCTTGCATTTACATCTCTCATTTTTGAGTCAACAAGTTGAACTAGCACAGCTTTGATATTTTGTACTAAATCTGTTACTAAAAATATTCAACTATATATATATGTATTTTTGAGGAGGGGTATATCATTGTTGAGGCTAATCATAAAAAAATGCAGTTAATAATTCTTGCAGCATGAGCTATGGTTATATAACCGCAAGGGTTTACCTTAATTTTTCTACAGTGCTTCTGTTAATAAACACTTAATAAGGAACTTTTTCCATGTAACTAACACTATAGGGTCCTACTTGC
Source organism: Heteronetta atricapilla (assembly GCA_011075105.1). Classification (NCBI taxonomy): domain Eukaryota; kingdom Metazoa; phylum Chordata; class Aves; order Anseriformes; family Anatidae; genus Heteronetta; species Heteronetta atricapilla. The sequence continues at coordinate 106,733,942 of CM021733.1, read as the reverse complement.
ATAACATTCTATTATGTACCTTACCAAAAGGAAAACGGTTTATTTAGAAGCTTTTTTATCTCATTGGAAAAAAAAAAAAAAAAAAAAAAAAAAAAAGATAAGGTTGCATTATATACCTAAGACCAGAATATCAGCTTCTTTCAGGATCAGGCTACACTTTAGACATACAAATGCATCTGTGAAGACCCATATCTTCTACTTTTTTATTATATCATTACAATAACAGAAGGTATGAGCAAAAGTCCTGTAGATGTCATTAGAAAACTGAGCACACATTCACTTGCCTTTAAAAGGTGCAATAAGCCTGATGGTTTTGTTAATAACATTAACAATAATACTAAGTAGTAATGACAAAAGCAGATATAACAACTCACAGGTAATAAGGATATACACATAATCTTTGTCACAAAAGGACTGTAAGGTCAATTCAACTGATGTTTGCAAAGAATCTTGGATCGATCCAGACTATATAGTAGGAGTATTATTTTTTGACAGCCAATGTATTTTGTAATCCTTGTTGATTTTTAAGATATAAAAGAAGAGAATACTAACTGGATTAAACTAGCTTTAATCTTGTCAAAAAGAGTAATGTTTTAAATTAATAAATCTGTCTTTTATTAATGCTGTATCAATTAAGAGGAAAAAAAAAAAATCCTGGGTCCTTTTGTTTAAGAATGCAAGCTGCATAATTTAAGTAAAAAAGACAAAAAGTAAAAAGACAAAAAGTAAAATGAGCACTGAAATATGTTTGTTCACGACTACTATTAAGAAACAGCCTTTTCACATTTCTCCAGCGTATTTCACCCTTTGAAGATTTTCTCTTGAAGAACTGTATATTTAACCACTCACAGTCTATAACAGCACACACAGATAAATCAAAATTAATCCTAATTTATTTTAACCCTACACTCAGCAACAGTAATGATTGAATATTTGTGACAAAACTGCAGAAGTGAGCTTGTACTTTAAGGGACCAAACATTGCCTGTGTCGAAGAAAATGGAAAGCTGAGGTGACCTGATCTGCCTCTGCCCATTAGGGACTTTTTGATAGTCATTGTCTTCAAGAAAAATAATTGCTTCCCAAGAATGCTCAGCTAAATCATTTTATTAGTGTGAACTGGATTAAGGTTATAGGAAGGTCCCTTTTGCTTCTTACCCAATAATATCTGACCATGCATATCAAAGAGTGGAGGAGGCAAATTATTCATTATTTCACCAGCATAATGAAAGCATAAGGGAGGTTTAAAAGGACGCTATCTGCAGCAGGAAACTGTGAAAGAACGTGGGAACACAGCCCTCCTGCATTTTTGTTTCAGCTCCGTTGATCAGAAGATTGAAAGGCCTGCTCTACCTACAGGGGTCCTCTGTTCAGGCCCCACAGTGCAATTATAATCCGTCCTCACCTCCTTTAGAATGACAGGCCAAAAACAAAGCCCAGAGCTTTTGTACAGCTTAGCATTCCTAAGAAACACAAATCTTCATTTCTTTCTTTCATTCTTTTTTTAACTCTTAAGAATTAATTAAAATTGCTCTTACATAATATTGAGGGATAAAACAGCTTAAAATTATCTAATACATTTTAAGGGTGGGTTGTTTTGTGTTTTTTTTTCTTTATAGAGCACATAGAAGGATCAGTCGCTAACTGCCACAAGGTAGAGCAGCTATGCTTTTGTCTTCAAGCTGCCTGCAGGAGAAAGGAGTCCAATTGGCAGAATTTTGCGTGAGGCTATTTAATATCATTTTTTCTGCCATCATTCCTGTTGTTTACACATTTTAGTGATAGAAATTTGCAAGTCCTCAATAACTCTTGTAGTTAATCATATTGTTGAAACTTTGCTGTTCAAGGGATGCCTGAATAAAAGCTGTAACCTTCCAAAACTAACATGTATACGTCATCAATGAAAGAGGTACACTACACAGTAGTGCTATTGGAACTGTGATGGCCTAGGTATATTAAAAGATACAGGATCTATAATAAAAAGTAATATTTTTAGTAGTTTCAAAAATCAGAGTAGTTTAGAGGTAACAAAGACATTTCCAATTTTAAAACAGCAGTGAACTATTAAACATGCTACACAGACCACTTTTTTATCTTCCTTCAGCTGGTCCACTATATCATTGTGGTTATCCTGAGGAATGCTGTAGGTTGCATGGTTATAATACTTTGAAATATTCTGTGCTTAGCATTAAATCTTCAGGCTGCATTGCCTAACTCTCCATACACTATCACCAAGCAGACTGAAGTCAACTGTCAGGTTACATTGTAGAATGAGCACACAGAGTGCATTTGGCAAGCAAATCTCAAATCATGTGTGTGACCTTTAAATGCATATATTTGCAGAAGGTTAGACAAGATTCCAGGCTGCTAGAAAGTAGGTGAGATCAATATGAGATGCTACAGTGTAGTCTAGTTATGCATGTGAAAATCTGTTTTGAATTTGTAAAAGCAAGTGATAATAAACATGTTGGCAATGATTGGCATACATTTATTTTGATGTTCTCATCTTTTGATTTCTTGTTTTATATCTGAAACTATAGAATTACTTTAAAACTTATTTATAATTTATTTTTTATTTTTAAAATGTGATATACATACAGTATTAGTGGTGAAATCTGGCTTCCAAAAACACAAGTGCATTTAGAGGTTAGGCTATATCCCACCTGTTCTGCTTCTTACTGGTAAATTCACCTTTTCCTTGTCAGCTTAACATTTTGCTATGAACATTATTTAACAATTGCTTTACAAATTACACATTAAAAAAAAAAAATAGGTAATAAATTCTTTACAGGGGTTAAATTGACTGAATAAAGACCTTTTGCATACATTTAGGAAGACAGCATTTTAGTGAAAGCAGACTGGAGGCAAAGAGCAAAAAGGAAAGAGGGATACATTAATACATTAGTATCACTTTAAAGGTTTATTTAGCTGTTAGAAAGGTGTAAGGTAATGTAAATTAACCTCTAATTCACAACGTCTTTTCTTTTTTTTTCTTTTTTTTCTTTTTTTTCTTTTTTTCCTTTTCTTTTTTTTTTTTTGGTTTGGTTTGGTTGTTATAGCCTGACTTCCTTTATTTGAAAGGGACAAAAGCAAATTATTTCATTCTTTTCCACATATGGTTTATCTCTTTGCCCTTTAGGTGACACCAGTTAGATTGTTCATGTGAGATACACAGGAGCTTCAGGACAGAAGGTATTTAATCAGTGAATAGCCAGTAGGGGAATATCAAAAAACAAATGCCTAGTTTGTCATTTATTACCTATGCTATTACCTTCAGAAGTACTGTGGCAGAGGGCATCAAATTCTGGAGCAATAGACATATGCATGGACTTGGTAGAAGATCTGTCCCTGCTAGGTTTCTACACAGGAACCTGAGAAATAGTCTGGAGGGATTGATTCTCAGAACTGGTAAATAGTGTCCCACCAGAGATTCATTTGTAGGAAAATATTCAGAAGCACATACCTTTCTTCAAACATGAAGAAACATGGTTCTTTGGTATGAAGCATTAGCTATGTCTTTCTATATGTTAACAACAATATTTCACAGCTACAGCTATTTTTTTTTTTTAACAATTCTGCAGATGTTTGTGTCAGAATAGAAGTACTGTCTGCCTGACCTTCAATTAGCTGGTGCAAACTTCTGGCATTCAGGAAATTTCTTTGATATTTTTTTAAAAATATATAGGACTTATTATATTGCCAAAAATGGCATGCCTTAATACTGAAAGATACCTCCAAAGGGAATGAATCTATCTTGTGGAAATGCATAACTTGCATAACTCTACATTCCAAGTGAATGTAGAGTTTCAAGTAAAAGAGCTGCAGAGCTTTGCAGAAGCTCTGCAGAGCTGCAGAGCTTCAAGTAAAAGCTGGCTGAGAAGATATTAACTAAAGATTTATTTATGCAGTTTTTAATTAAATAATTTTGAAAATTTCTAGCCATTTCCATTCAACTACATGAGATCCATCTACAGTGAAGCTACAAAAGCCTACTTACTGATCATGTTTATGAGAAAATGAGAAAATAAAAGACTCTGGGCATTATTTGTTCCTGTTGGTCTTATTAGAACCACTATTAATTTTTAATGTTTCCATAGGAATTTATATTTCTTCCAATAGGAAATAAAACTAAAGAACTTCCAAAATATTCTTCCAAAATATTCTGAAACACTTGAAGTAACTATGACATATTTTTCAGTTTGAGCAAATACACCACAGGCATAGTGAGCAATCTTCATGGTTTTAGCCCTTCTGCCATCAAAATATGGTCCAAATAAGAATATTTGGTCATGAACAGTTAATTTGAGTCTCCCTTTTCAATTTCTTTATTAATTTCTTTAACTATATGTTTCTACAATAATATCCCTAATGTCAAATGCTTACATTTTTCTAGGAAAAAAAATTAAGAATGAAAAAAAACGTAGTTGTTACAACGTTATTTTATTTCTCCCCTTTGTACAGTCTCATATTTCAAGTATAGTTCCTCCAGAATGGCTTTTCAGATACAAAGCCTCTAGCAATTTTAACTTTAAAGCAGAATGATAATGTCATTATTTCCCTGTAAACTGAAGGAATCACAAGAACAAAGCAGTACCATTGAATCCACAGCTAATGGCTGAAAGCCAGAAGGGACAGCCATCTGTAATGATCTAGAAGTATCTGTCTGTGTTTCCTAATGCAAGGAAATTGCCTCACACTGCATTTGAATAGAAATACATCATCCAGAGTTGGTGGACTATTAGTAAGAAAGTAGGCATTTGGGGACTAAAGTGAGATCTTCCTGAATACTCTTTGTTCCCCAGTGTCTCAGCTGTATACTCTCATTTTTTTTCTCTTTTTTTAATCTTTTTTTAATTTATCAAGTTGATATAAGAAATTTCACTGCTTTCATTGTAGATTTGCTCCATTACATCTCTGTGCCACTATCAGACCAGACTATGTGTGCATGTGTGTGTTTGTGCATGCACTCATTCTTCTCAAATGGAAGACTCCATTTCTAATATTTAGATTGTTCAAGTAAATCCCAGCTCAGCCACACTGGCCAACTGTTACAACTGCTACAGCTACAACAAATCCCACAGAAGGCCATATCTGTAATGGCCTTTGGGCATCCAGAATCTCTTCTGTCTCCCTAGGTTGACTTGTTCTTTGTATTGTAGTAAAGGTTAATTCTCAATCACTCTAACCTCTTCCACTGTCCCTAAAGCTGTCAAGAAAACTCAAAACACAAATCCAACTTTATCTTTGCTTTCTCTGATGTGATCTGAGAAACAGCTCAACTGCCTCCAGTGAATGCAAATTTTAATCCATTTCTTTCCATCTGTATATGCTGGGGTTGAGTTATTATTGCATCTGTATCCTGAATGTTGTTTTACACAGGCTACTGGAAGCTAATTGTCAGTCTGAATTTTTTACTCTGCTTTAAACCTTTGTCCTGAATGCAGAGATTTGCATAGGCTGAATACTTTCAGTATATGCTTGTCATCTCTTTTCTTCTGTGAAAACTATGATTTAAAATTAAATCCTTACCTCTTGTAATATGACTTTAAATGAACATTTTTTTCTATTAGTCAAATGTTTTTCATCTGGATATGTTCTCATCACAAGTCACTTTCATGTGTGAATACCTTAATAAAGAAGTGAGCCAGTAGGTAATTAAATTAGGTGATGAATGTGTCATTAACTTCATAAAATTCACCTTTTTAGGCAAAAGCAATTTCAATTCATTTCAGCAACAAACATGCCATATTAGCTAGTTTCTTGAAGGTCACTCTGAATATCAAAGTTTTGTATCAAATTCGCACATGTCTAGCCATGGACAGGAGAAGAATTCTGGATTTAACTGGCATAGCCTGGATCTAACACACCTGGTATACTACCAAACAGCTTAAACAAGTTCTCTGTAAGCCATTTAAGTATTTGAAAATTGGAGAAGTCACAGAGCATGTTGTCCTCATGTCATGTATTCTGCAGTCTGTCAGTCAGCTGTAGTAGAGATATGCCCTTCAACTCTTGCTCTGCAATATGGGTACCTATATGACTCAGAAAAGGCCTATGAACTGCTGTATACAGAGTAAAAATGCCATGGTACTGTTGCTGTTATTATGAAGAATGTAATCTATTGGGTTGAAAGGGAAAATACCATGCTTTCTCCCCAGAATTGACCTTCCATCTATAGATCTTCTTCAGAAGGTAAGGAGACTTACAGAATTATAGAATCATAGAGTGGTTTGAGTTGAAGGGGACCCTTAAAGACCTTAAAGGGGACCCTACTTCCACCGCTACCCCTGCCCTGGTTAGGGACAGCCTTCGCTAGATAAGGTTGCTCAAAGTCCTGTCTAACCTGCCTTTGAACACTTCCAATGATGGGCCATGCACAACTTCTCTGGGCAACCTGTTTCAGTGTCTCACTACCCACATCACAGAATCATAGAATCATAGAATCATAGAATCTTAAGGCTGGAAAAGATCTCTGAGATCATCTAGTCCAACCATCCACCTGCCATCAATATTGCCCACTAAACCAAGTCCCTGAGTACCACATCCAACCTTTCCTTAAACATCCCCAGGGATGGTGACTCCACCACCTCCCTGGGCCTAACCACTCTTTCTGAGAAGAAATTTCTCCTAATTTCCAACCTGAACCTCCCTTGATGCAACTTGATGCCATAATCATTAAAAGTTTCTTCCTTATATCTAAATAATAGATATCTTCCTTATATCTATATCTTATATCTCTTCTTTTATCTATCTTATCTATCTTATATATCTTATCTATATCTGCCTTATATCTATATCTCATATCTCTTCCTTATATCCAAATATATTCCTTATATCCGGGCTTCTGAAGTCCTGCTTGGGTTGAACTAGAAGTTTCTGCTGGGTAATGTCAGTACAAAAAGTGCAGAAATCAGCTGCAGATAATGTTTGAGGGGAAAGCTGCTTAAACTGAGGAGAACTGCATGCATGCTGTTATATTACATGTAATGTAATATACAATACAGAGATTATGCTCAAGGCATTGCATCTAAGACATACTAGTCAATGAAGCTGCAAAATATTACTTCCTAGTGAAAACACACTAAGCATTTCTGTTTAATTGCTACACTCATGGAGTTAATATCAAGCAATTGCAGTTTCAGTTGCTTTTAGTACCTTTCTCTGAAACTTTTTCACAGAGGTAGCTTGTGGCTTAGAGAAATGGGAAATAATTTAGGGCTTCTGTTTCAATATATGTATATATTTTTAGATCAGACATGCTAGGAACATCAACAGTTTTATTAAGCTTTAGCAAGTCTCTTCCCCTCAGGCAAGAGTTTCCCCTGCCTGTTGATGATTCTGTGGACAGAGGAAACAACACCTTTACTGGTTGTGGCCTGTCAGAGGAAGGACAGCTGTAGTAACAGCATGGTGAAATTTTGGAGGCAAAGTGAAGTAAAACTTCAGATCAAAAATTGAAATTTGGTACCAATCTTTATAATTGAGTTCACTCAGCATGGTAAGAAGCATAACAGCTGATTCACTCTTTCTTAGCCTTTTTGAAGTTTTGTTGATCCTTTCCAAGCAACAGAAACATAAAAGGGTACCTCAAAGATCTGAAATCATGCCCTGCTTTACTTTTGCTCACATCAACTGAAGCAAACACAAATAAAGGCAACTGCTTTGTAGCATCAGGTTTCTACTGCTGTGCCAGCAGTAGAAGCCAGGTTTCATGCCCTAAGTAACAGAAAATAACACGGAAGAGTTATAGCAGCAGAATCCACCAGATCTCCTAATTTCTTCATAGAGATGAAGATGGTCAGGGCAGATGTGTGGCCAGGGACTTTGGTAAGCACTGCAAGGTCTCATCTTCAGATCCATAAGGTAAAATCTACTATCGTGACCTGTATCATCACAAAAGACATCATAAGAGTTACTACACCCTCCCACTGCCACATCACCTGTGACATCATCTATGCATAGAGAAATCGATCAAACCCACTGTCTGATGTTTTCTGCGCTTTTTAAAGAGATGAATCTTATGAAAATGTTTTCTTTGATATCAGTTTCCCTGAAGTATTCTACTATAAAATGATTAAAAAAAAAAAAAAAAAAAAAAAAAAAAAGATTCTTCCTGGGCTTGAGTTCTCATTCCCATGGGACTCTTTGGACTATCAGGGGATCTCTGTAAACTCTAGGGTGATATCCATAACAACATATGGCTTATTATATCATGCAGCATAATTAACCATAAAATGACTCCAATTTGAATATGTTCTACGTTAATTGGCAATTGTGTTGCTATCTGTGCTTACAAATAGAAGTCAGAATACTCATGTTAATTTCTGTCATGCTGTTCTGTGGACTAATTTGAGCTATCTTAACAAAGGATTTTGATTATTCCTAAGGAATTGTTTAGATGTGAATATAATATGGGAATACTGATTTCTCTTTTTTTCCTTTTTTTTTTTTTTTAACTGTGGAAATAGTAGAGGAAAAGGAATACAATTTGATGAAAGTGGTAAAACAATAAAATATTTTAAATTTTGGTTGTTTATCCTTCAGGTAAATTGACAAATGCAACTGAAGGTATTACCTAACTTTATATGTCATTCTGCTTTGAGGATTCTGGACTGATGATCTCAAGTCCATTCCAATCTGAATTATCCTACCTTTAAAAATGTCAGAAAAATGAAACAAAACAAAACAAACAAACAAACAAACAAAAATCCCACAAAACCCCAGTTCTACAGTCTGCTTCTGCTTTCTATATGATAACTCTAATAAGCTCTCAATTTCATCATTACTGGCATAACTGAACTATATATTGCATTTTTTATCACGTCATATTTGACATATTTAAAGAGAATTTAACACAATTTAAAGTTCTTGAGCTGTTACATTACTGTTCAAGATGTTTCCTACACTGGAAGAGAAGGTGAACTTCAAGAAACACTTGTATGGGAACTCTCTACGTCCTTTATAAATTTTGGGTTTCCTTTCATCAAACTTAGAGAGAAATCTCTTTCATCACCCAAACCACCAAACTACAAAAGAAAACACTTGACATTTGATACACTTGATTAATAGTACAAGTCTTCTCTTGAACCTAATTTACCTACCCAACATTTTGGAGTAAATACAAGAAAAGTGTTAGTGTAGATGGTGTGGAAATCATTCTGACTATTTACCAGGTGCATTTGTATTTCACTACATTGTCACCATCTTTTATAATGTCTTGATTGCTATAATACAAAAACAGATTTAAAAAAATAAAAAAATAAAAAAAAATAAGGGAGTAATTACTTCCCCAAATACATTATTATCATTTCATGGGTTACAATAGCAATAATTGGAATCAAGTCAGGCATTCCCTGTCTTGACACTGTTTGTTGTAAAGAATAAAGATATATTTTATTGCATTCTCATTACGGAATGAAATCTTGGGCTCTGTTTGTGAAAAATAATGTTTGTGGTTTTTTTTAGAGCATGGAAGTTAGGTGCCTCATGAACTCATAATTGTCCTTGAGCAGAAGGACAAGCCTGTGAAGTCCAGAGCAGCTGGGCACCAGATTGCATATGGGGGAACACAGTGACTTAGTCAACATTGTAATTTTGGCTTTAAACTATCAAGGGTACTGAAACAGAGCAAATTTCTAACAGGTGACAACAAGGGAATATTGTAATCAGGCAACACTGTCAAATAAGTACCTTTACAGAAAAAATCCTCTGAATTTGTAAAATAACTGTTATCTTGCTTTTAAATATTTATGCCAGGTTACAAAATCCTAGAACTGTCCCTGTCACTTCAGCATCCTCTGAGTATTTCAGACTAACACAGACCAGTTCCTTTTCTGCAGTGCAGGGTGAGATCCTTTCTGTGTAAACCAAAGTATCTCTATACAATTTTTTGAACCCCACTGGTAAAAGTACTTACTTATACTACCTATTTCTATTGTCTCTTCAGATTAGCTTTCATACAAGATTTTTTTTTTACTTCTACAATTATGTGTAGTATCACTTTCAAAACAAAATCTCACTGTTCTTTCATTAAATAAGGCACTGGATAAAAAGGTTCCTTAGAGCCAACAGATTATCCAGTCATCAACAAATAAATAACTTCAGTGGTGTAGGGATAAAAATATCCTCAAAGTGCATACTTACATGCCTACACAGATCTCTTGCCAGCAGCTTTACAGACTCATACTATCATCGCAAAAATATTAGAAGAAAATGGATTTACTTCTAGGAACCATAAGACAGACTGAAAATTCAGGTACAAGGTTTAGTTTACTACAGTTTGCATGGACACGCTGACTTATGAGAATTGAGCATCCAATTTTCTTTCTCCAAAAACATCTTGTGGAACTAGTTTTTTCCAGTTCTGAAAAGTATTAGCAATGAAGGTAGCAATAAAGGGATAAATCTTCATAATGAAAGGCAGGAAAAAATATTTTCCAGAAATGCCAATTTGGCTGAACTATTACACTTCCAATAGCAATAGACATAAATACTTCTACATATTCAATAGTGTATATGTATAGATGCCTTGAAATAAATTCTTCCTAAGTTGTCCAAAAGCTAAAAATCTCTTTCCACTAATGCAGTACCTGATTAAATCTGTCTCCAAATTGACTATTACATGAGGGGAAGCTCTCAGTTCAGAACTCAGTCACCATGTGAAATACTGAAATGATCCCTCTGTTGTTATGCAGGCCTAGGTGACTATAAGGTACCTATGAAGGAGGTAGAGAAAAAGAAGCTAGAAATGATAAACAAGACAAAGCGGGGTTTTACAGGGGTTTTATTGTGCAAGAGGCAGGGACTGCCCTTGCACAGTGATGTGGATTATTATATTTATATTATATTGATGTGGATTATTATATTTTTGGCATCTCTGTAGTTTGCATGGAGAGCAGCCACCAACTAACTCCTGTGGTCTATCCCTTAAAAATGAGCAGTCAGTGAAAGACAGAAAGAACAGCCAATTCAAGAAGAAGAGGAAATAATCACAGGGAATATGTTAGAAAAGGAACAAACTTGCAGGCTTCATGCCAAAATCTCTGTCACACTGTATACCCTGGACAGTTCCAGAAATCATAAGAATTATAGGCACTCAGAAGCCAGAGTTCAGTTCCCTCAGTTTAAGTCATAACATCTAGTCAACTATTAACAACAGCAGCCATATCATAAATATATGCTGCTCAGCCTTTGAACTAGTTATAGCTTCAGTTCTTGTTCGTATTGGAAGAAAATACACTGGCAAAAGACCAGGAAGGGACCTTCTGATTTCCTAAATGTCACAGCTCATTTGTCTACATGCCAGTTTTTCCTTTATCTTTAATTCATTCAGAGTATCTGCCAGTGTACATTTTAGAGAGTGACTGTCTCCTTTGCACCTTCCCCTGACTAAGCCAGTCAGGCCAAGCAGTTCATGCTTACATGACAAATTCTTTCTTTTTACTGTTTATCTTAATGACTCCTCAACACAAGTGCAAAATCATTCACATACTTTAGGAAGAAACCTTCTTTTTACTGTAACTACATCTGTTCTGTTCCAGCTGCTCCCTGAGGTGCAATCTCTCAATTCATTATTTCCAGCTTCATGAACTAGTATGGCACTGGGAAGGTGGTTCTTCTGTCCAGTCCCTGATAAATTTCTGTGTTTTTCTGGACTGAGAGATACCCAATGAAATTGAAAGATCTTAGGGTCATTTTTTCACTTGTTCAGCTCTTTTATCAAGACCTGAAGTAAGCTTCCCTGGAAATAATCATATAATCATTTAAGTTTGGAAAAGACCTCCAGGATCATCTGGTCCAACTGTCTCCATGTCACCACTGTCACCCACAAAACCATGTCCCTAAGCACCAAGTCTAACCTTTACTTAAACACCCCCCAAGGACGGTGACCCTACCACATCCCTGGGCAACCTGTTCCAATGCCTGACCACACTTCCTGAGAAGAAATGTCTCCTATTTCCAACCTAAACCTCACCTGGTGCAACTTGAGGCCATTCCCTCTAGTCCTACCACTAGTTATCTGTGAGAAGGGGATGACACCCAGCTCCCCACACCTTTCTTTCAGTTAGTTGCAGAGAGCAATAAGGTCTCCCCTGAGCCTCCTTTTCTCCAGACTAAACAAACCAAGTTTCCTAAGATGCTCTTCATAAGACTTGTTTTCCGGACCCTTCAGCAGCTTCGTTGTCCTGCTCTGGACATGTTTCAGGGCCTCAATGTCCTTCTCATACTGAGGTGCCCAAAACTGAACACAGTACTCGAGGTGTAACCTCACCAGAGAAGAGTAGAGGGGGACAGACAATCACCTCCCTGGTCCTGCTGGCTATACTGTTCCTGATACAAGCCAGGATGCCATTGGCCTTCTTGACCACCTGGGCACACTGCTGGCTCATGTTCAGGCAAGCATCAACCAACACCCCAGATCCTTTTCCTCTGCACAGCTTTTGAGCCACTCTGCCCCAAGCCTGTAGTTGTTGTGACCAAACCCAAGCATGGGGTTGTTGTGACCAAAGTGCAGGACCTGGCATTTAGCCAAAGGATTGCTGACCCATAAGGACAGCAGGGGTCTCTGCGCAAGATTCATACTTTGCAATATCCTAAACTGCCTGAGCTTTTTCTGGTGCTTTAGGGAAGTGGATGAGGTAAGCCATCACATTTCTTTTGCCCTCCATTACCATAATGATTTTACCAGCAGATGAAGGAAGTCTTGGCTTACTCCTTTCCATACATGGTTCACATATTGCAATGTTCCCAACGTGTTCCAATACTGTTCCTCACCTTAACCTGAATTTTGTATTTGTGTCATATTAACAAATAAGGCATCACTGAGACCCACTGTTGGACCCTTTTTTTCCACTATGGCCATATCATAACTAGTAATAATAGTAAAATAATAGTAAAAAGTATCATAATAGTAATAACATTCTTGGACTGCAGATTACATGGGCAAATAGGTGAGCAATTCACATAATAATACTAATAGGTCTAAATCAAAATATGTACACATCTTTTGATGCAGTTAAATTGTACCTTGCATCTGCACTGTCCCTTCCCTAACTCAGAATCACCCTGAATGCTGTGCACAAATCGTGAGCCAAGAATCCTAAAATGCCTTTTATTTCCATATCATTTTGCCTTCTAATTTATCCTAAGATGCTCTTAGAAGAAAACTATTTTTGTTAACTGTGGAAAATCAAACTCTTAAAGCATCTTTGTTTCCAATAACATGCAATAAAAAGGCATTGATTTGAACCTTTTGCAAAATATAGACTTGTTAAAAAGACACATTGTCTGCAAATCTGGTGTGCTAATTTCCCATGTGTGATTGGATCTGCGTGCAGATACTCAACAGTAAATAAAAACCAAGGTTTGTCAAAAAGAACTTCTGAGTAAGTTTATTAGGTTAAAATCTGTTTTGTTTTGGTGTGCCACTGTTGTTGTTTTTTCTCGGTCCCACATGGAGAGCAAACATGGCCTGGAAGAGTGTTATGTCAAGTACCTCCCATCATGCATTGTCACTGCTCAGTGAACTGAAGTCTAAAAAAAAAAAAAAAAAAAAAAAGTAATTCCTCATTTTCATCTTGACTAGGATTCCCCTTTTCTTTGCTGTGAAGCTGCACTAATCCTTCATTCAGCACAACCCACACCCTCTGGTTCCACTCGGAGTTCTCCCTTTCTAACATCATTGTATTCTTTATCTGGGCCTTCTTCTTCCAATAGTACTCCTTGAAAGCTCTTTCACAGACAAGAAAGGACCAGCTCCATAATGGCCAAGTTGGCCCTTTTCTTTTCTCTCTCTTTTTTTTTAAGCTTCCGACTGAGCTTTGCTATTTAATCTTCTTGAGGCGTTCAAGATGTCACTTGCCTCTGATGACTATAGACAAAAGGGAAATCCATCCAACTTGAATGCAGTGTATACTTGAATACATTGGGTTGCTTTGAAGAGAGTTTCTTGAAGTCTCTGTGTTTCATTGGATGTCCTGGTGGCCTCCATGCAGGTCTTTATGTTAAATCTTATGCACTTTCACAAAGCATGTTTCCTGGAATGTTACCTGAATTTGTACAGCCTTTAATATCAGCAGGTGAAATATTCATCCAAATATGATTGTTTCAATCAAGTATTTTTAAAAAGCTAATGAGAATTTTACCTTCTCTCCACAAGTATATCAGAACATGTGACACTTTATGGATGCTTTGCCTGCTTCCTTTGCATATATTTTACAGGTAGCTATCCTATATTCCCCCTTCTCACCACTGCAAGCTGAGACTAGTGTGAATATACAGAGAATGGAGTGTATCATTCCCTTCCTCCAGCCCCTCTACTACCTCTTCAAGCACTAAAAAATTAACATTTGTCTCCCTATGCTGAATTGCCTCAAGATTAATTTTACACTTCCTGTATTTTAGGAAACCTGAAATGTTAATGTAAAAATATTTTCATAAGTGTTACAGAAAGTGTAGAGGAAATGAATTTAATTATATTCATGGATGCTCTACATTGTATATATTCTTTAAGGACCCTGATTTTTCTGAAGTACTCAAGACACCTAACTCTAGCTACTGGTTACCTATGAATATTTAGACAGATTGGTCAGTGGTGTGGAGGATGTAGGATAAATAGATGTTTGTCTGTATTGGTCTGTTATTTGTCTGTATAGGTAAATTTTCATGAGCTTATTTTTATGACACATATATATAAAATTCTGGGAAAAGAGCAAAATGGATAATGTTACAATGTGAATGTAAGCACTAGAAATTTGATTACATGGAAATACAGAATATGAATATTCTATGTTAAAATTTGGATCTACCTATTCCTAACATTAGGCAAGAGCAGAAAACATGCAGTCTGTGTAGCAATATATACAACTTTTCATTTCCCATATCAATCATGAGAACAAGTTGAAGTTCAGATAATGGCCAGTTCAATTTACCCTAATTGTTAAGGACTTAGCCTGAATGTTTGCATTACAGACTGTGGCCACTGGGTTCTCAGTAGGGGTTTGCGGCCTACTCCATCCCGTAACAAACCCATGTTCATGCGTCGATTCAGATCCATCACCCTGAGATAAACTGTGAATATTGCCCTTTGTCCTGTGCTGCATTCTTTCATGCATTGTGTAGTGACTATTTAAGGATTTAAAGGCTCATTTGCACAATTCTTTTGTCAGCAGCCTTGGTGCAGAATGGAAAAGTGATGGCTTCTCTGTCTGGGTTATGCCCTGAAGCTCTTGTGAGAGGAATCTACATACATAAGTTTTTCTTACACATGCAGAATGTCAACACTAAAAAAAAATAAAATAAATTACAAAAATGACCTGTCTGTTTCAGTAGCATGAAAGGTTATGGGTTAATATGTGATGTGATTTGTTTTCCTCTTTTGTGGTATTTAAAAAAATAAAAATAAATCAACACTTGAAAACAAACAGTAAAGGAATACAGAAACATTAGATACTTAAAAATTCAGCTGATTAAGGTTGCTGGAATTTGCAAAATAAATCTCCCTTGTTCAAGGAGATTGATAACATTAATAATTTAGAAGCCTTCAATTGCTCAGAATATGTCTGAGGAGATAATATTTCAAAGGTCCATCTCATCTGCCTATTATGCATGTCTGGTTTGTTAATGCATGTTTATTTAAACAAACAAACAAAAAATGTCCTTAGAATGACAGTAAATTTATGCGTATATACATGTATATACATTTATTCATTTTACAAAAAGATCTTGTTATTCTTCCCCTCAAAGTAGAGTTGGTTGAAAGGCTGCAAACAAAGATTAAAATTTGCTAAAATCACTTCCTTACACTCTGTCTGATAACTCAGAAGGCTGTGCAAACACTGAGTTATTTACCTCAGTGCATTTACTGCGTTGTTGCTTTTTATTTAACACAGATGGATGTTTCCTTATGTTCAATAAATTTACAGTCATTTCTCATAAATAAGCATCAGCAATTTGAAATCAGATAACAACATAGTGCAATGATATTGTCTTTTTCTATACAGCATTTTTCATTAATGTTTATGGCATAGATTGCTTAGAAATATGCTGTACTTTTTTTCAAAGTTTTCCAAAATAAATTGTTTAGTAAGATGTATAGTATCATTTTGTATGAATAAAATTTGATATTTTGTATGAATAAAATTTGTGAGTCAAGCCACTCTTACAGATGGAAACAAACCTTGAAACATGTAAGAACTTGGCCTTCAAATTAAATCTGCCTGGTATTATCTGTCTATGTATCTTCCACCTACACGTGATTATCATAGTTGGAATGAATACTGAAATCTGCCCCGACTGATTTTAATCAAAGATATCTCCAAACTCTAGCAGTATAGATTTTTTTGGGGGGGTTAAAAGTATCTGTTGGGATATTCCAGCTTTTATATCAGTCATCCATTCCCTCTGCTCTAAAAACACTACAAGTTTTTATCATCCAAATGTCCACTTTTCCCAGAGTTGTTAAACCATTTTCTCAAACACCTCTGTGTAAGGGCAAAATCTATAAAGCTGTTGTATCTATCAAAATACTCCTTAAAGTTTATCTTTGTTGTAGGCAAGGTAGAAAACAGGTGGCAGTAAATAGTTGTAAGTGATGTGTTCCAAATTCTGTTAATAACAATTGGTTTAATAAACCTGCAGATCAGGCATATAGCCTCATTAAAGCCTCTGATTATTTTTTTTACCAAGTCTTTCTCCTCTTTGACCTACCTGAATGTTTTTGATGCATGTTTCAGCTTGTGTTGCATATTCCAGGTTGTGTGTCACAAGGGTAGTTACCGTTGCAAGATCCCAATGGCCATGGGGCCTTGCTATGGAAAAGACCTATAACTGCCTTAAAAAACAGAAGAACAGCCTAATTTAAATACACTCCCAGTGAAACATTTGCTTGTTTGATCTTACTGTTGAATTAATTGAATAATTCAACCAGTAAAGGCAAAAATGTAAATACTTTGGAAAATAAGAATGAATATAAATATATTTAATATGGAGCATATTAAAAGAGCATTTACAGCATAGATAGTTTTTTTTTTTTTTTTTTTTTTTTTTTAGGAAGGACATTGAGAAATGAAAAAGAAATCTTAGACTGGATACTTGAATTTCAGACCCTTAGAATTTATGTAGATCATAGTTTTTGCATCTGAAAATTAGCCTGTCATCCTGAGAGATAATGTTAAACTTTTGTTCTCCCTTGTAGGGAATTCCATGAAATTTTATACTGTGATACATGTCTTGTTTAAACATTAGTATTAGTCTGTCTTGTTTATTATATTCCTTAGCCTGAAGATGGGCAAAATTATGTAGCTCCACATGTAACGTGTCCTCTCAGACAGACTGATGTCATTGACATGAGGTAGCCTTTGAACACTGGTTCATGGCCCTAATTGTGAGAAATGGCTATATCAAACAGTATTCTAAATATTGTCACAATTTTGGAATAATGGGGACTAAGCTCTGTCTTGACCCCATTAGCTCATTTAAATGTAAATGACCATTTGAAAAACTGTGTATCCAATGTGTATCAGTATGTACACCACATAAAAGATTCTGGTGTCCAACAGAAAGATTAACATTTATTCCTAATTGCAACAATAGAGTACAACAGTGTGAATCCACATGAAGGCCTGGGCTAGACCACTGAGCACTAAGGAATTTAGCCGGTTGTATCCATTCCCATCATAGGATGAAAATACAGTTTGTAGTTTTCCAGAGTCATAGTAAAAAGAGGGCAATTTCAACTCCAGAAACATAAGAAAAATAAGAACTGCTTGTGGAGAAAGACTTAACTGTACAAAAAATCAGGTTTGCAGAGCCAGCTGATTCCAGTCCACAGTATATGAGAAACTGATACTATACAATCTCTCAGAAAATAAAGTATTAAAAAGAATTTCAGAAATACATCCAATGCACACTGATGGAGGACAAATACATCTTATATCAGGTCTTCTTGACAGATATTTCCCATAACTCTTCAAAAATAAAAATTTCTCAATTAAATAATATTTTAGACTTTCCCCAAGGAAGTTTGGAGTTTTACAAAGGTATAAAATTTGTATTTTTATACTACTAGTACTGTGCAATTAGTACACTTCTCTCATCCTCCTCAGTAACTTTCATAATACTGTCTGTGAGTTTCTGTAAATTATAATTTCTCACTAGAGAGCCAAGCCACAGTGGCAGAATCTTATGTTTTGATTTGAGTGTGAGGAGAACTATTGGCATTTTATTAGCTTCTTCCAAAACTGTCTCTCATAGTCACGAGTTTCTAATTTTGCAGGTGTTTCACTGCTAAGGTGTATAAGTGTCACAGCAGGTGTAAATCATGGAGGGAAGGGCTGTCTCTTGTTACCTAGTATGGCTTTTGGATGTCTTTATTCAATAGAACAGTGACCTTGGTGTGGGTTTTCTTCACCACAGTGTAGAAAGAGAAATACCTGGAATGCAGTGGCCATGACAACCTGTGAACTGCTTGGCCATCTGGAGTTTCCCCAATGCATTTGGTTGAATCCCTGAGCCACTGTAACCAGACCATCCACTTTCAATCTTCTGGGGAGGACCTCAAAAAAACCTGACTCTTTGCCTATGTAGATTTTCAATACAAGGGTGTCCCAAATTCTTGATAATGGCAGAAATCTGAGATGCATTTGGAATTAGCCTATTTTATATAAAGGGTGGTGTGTGTTTTCTTTTCTTTTTTTTTTTTTTTTTTTTTTCAGGTTCTACCATCCTTTCCTCCACCTTGCACTGGTTCAGAATCAGCTAGCTACTGCTAACATAGATATTGATTTAAATTAGAATTTAGAAATATGAGTAATAATTCTGTGCATGAATGACATGAACACTTATATGTAATATACAGTGCATACACCAATTATGTGAAACCAAACCAATTGAAACAGATTAAGACCAAGTAAAGTCACAGTAATATATTCCACAATGTTACTATTCATTACATTAATATTAATGGTGATTATGATGAAGCCTCTTGTTTTTTCATCTGAAGCCAGACTTCCAAATTTGTATGTAATTTTAACACATGATACTTAAAAGTATTGTCCTCAATTTTCTATGTCAAGCTGAATATCAACCAGAGTGATGACATTTTTCTATTTGTGATAATCTGTGATTATCTCTTTAGAGTGAAGGGTTCCAACAATGAATTGATGACATGTAATACAAAAAGTATCAAAGAAAGTAAAACGACAAATAAACAAGCAAATAAATAAATAAATAAATAACATGAGAAGTATCTTACAATTTTCTCCCTATTACCTTATGTGGTTTCCCATAAAGCACGTTGTCTTTTACAGTCTTTAGTCAGAAGTGCTTATTTCCATGCACTGCACAGAAACTCTAGGACCACATCTAAATAGCATGCTCCTATGCCCCTCTCCCACTGTCATCCAAAACGTTTAATTATTGATCCCTGCTCCACATACCAAGTGCTTATATCACCCTCTCAAAATGTTCACAGTTATTGCCTTGCAACTCATGTTGCTAATCAACATTTGGATATGGCCAACCTGTTTTAGAGTGAGGAATTATTTAGCCATGTGAATGCATTCCATGCCAGTTGGCTGCTCTAGCATACGACCATGCTTGGGTTATTTTATTTTCCTGCATAGGCATAGTTTAGGTGTGAGATTCATGGCTTTGAATTTCCAGGGCTGTGAATTTTACTGAATCCCTTTCCAGTTCTTGCCCTAACTGTCTGATCCCTTTGACTCTGATAGAAGTTATATTCTTAGAAGCTTCTATGAAGGCATCTTTTTTATATGTTTACGTATACACATATATGGTTCTACACGTTAGTTTATAGCATCATTCTCATACAGCAATGTCTTCACTGAAAATAATAATAATAATAATAACTAAAGGGATTAATATTCATAAATATGTATTTTAAGGACATTATTTAATTTGTTTTATTTTTTCCTGTTATCTCTTCCCCCTTGTCCTTTCATGTTCTATTTTATTTTTATTTCCACTTTGGTGCTTTTAACTGATCATGTAACAACATTTGCATTTTGTAATTTGCATAATATAATTGTAACAAACTTTAAAATAAATGAAAGCTTGCAGATTATAAAAATGCAGAGCTCAACAATACATAAGTATACACTTAAAAGAATGATGCTGATAAGGCAGTCTGGTTTGCTAATAACTGTAGTAAAATTTGGTTCCTTAAGCCACAAAAAAAAAACTAATTAAGACGGAAAAATTCAAACACAAATTGAAAGTGATCTCTTTTTTTTTTCTCTCAGCTGTAAAGAGTTCTTCTCTAAAAGTGGCATATGTAATGCAGTGTACCTTGGATTTATTCCAAAAAGAATTGTGAGTCAGTGCAGAAGTCCACACTAGGATTAACAAATACATGAAAGCATTTGCACCAGGAGTACAGATGGAAATAAATAGTGTAAGATAACCTAACACTTAATTTATAAACATAAATTTAAGGGAAAGGGGAATACATTTGAGTTTCAGATGGAAGATGCCTGATTCTGTTCTGTTTGGGTTGCGAGAATATGAGAGGGAATTGAATAAAATATTTTTCTTCCTTCCTGAGAAGAAAAGACCTTACTGTGAACATGATTAAGTTCTGGAATCACAATTTTATTATTTTATTTTATTTTATTTTATTTTATTTTATTTTATTTTTATTTAAAGTGTATTTTTTACCCAGAGGAATGTTTTTCTATGTCTGTTTCTCTGCAATTCTGTAATCTTTTCTTCCCTTTCTTTATACCTAGTGTTCTTCCAGTCTTCTTCTGCCACCGATACCCATACTCCTGTTCTTGCCTAGCCCTCCATTACTCTTCCCCCTATTTTTCCCAAGACACCCTATAATTCTCTTCTCCCTAACTCCCAGGGTGCCATGTCCCTGTTACTGGATCTCATGGTCTCTATGGCCCATCCATATGGCCTTGTCCTAGACAGTCCCTTTCTCCCTGTCTGGACAGACCTCACATTAATATCCCTTGTTCCTTATTCACTTTTAGCTCTATTCCTTCATGGTCACCTACTCTGTACCAGTGCATCTTCCTGTAGTTCAGTCCTAGCATTTTCCTACAGAAATCTTGGAATGAGGAAGCCTAACTTTTCCTGGAAACACTGAAAATGAGTGGATCCTTTTGCTAAAGTAATGTTCCCAAACCTGCAGAAAGTAGAGGAAAATTGTATCCGTTACTCCTTTCAGTGCAGAAACAGAGGGATAAAATTCAGCATTTGTAACCAATTTATTGGCTTTCGACTATTCCTGTGCTATATTGATGTAGCTAGAAGGTTTGAAACATGAATGCCTTGGACAATTTCAGTAGAGATTACTGTAAATGGTCAGTGCTGCAGTTATTCTGGGGACACACAGAAGTTGCGGTTACTTTGGCATCACTTTGTATTACCACAAATTTTACTTTTAATCATTGTTTCAAACAATACATAAAAGAAACAAGTATAGAACCTTCATTCAGGGGGTTGGAACTAGGTGGTCCTTATGTCCCTTCTAATCCAAACCATTCTATGATTTTATAATGCATTCTGTTGTCCTACTGAAGCATAATTCAGAATTATAAGAATCTTAAGAGTCACTGACTATCCATGCTTATTCTATGGCAATATGCCTTCAATAACATCACCCCTTAACAAACTCAGCTAGCTTGAAATCTACAATAGATGCATCCTATTGCTGATCTTTCAGTCACACAGTCCAACAAACTACGGCCATCATGTCAATGTGGAGAAAATTAAGTTCTCCATCAGCAGTTTGACACCTCATCATTCTGCTCTCAAAGTTACTGGAGATTTATGTATTTATTTTCCCAGAACATTACTGTAATATGTGATACAAAATCTTTTAATGGTAGTGGTTAGAACTACTACTAACCATGGATGGCATGGGGAAAGGGTAGTCTTGTAAGAGACTTTAAATGGCAGTGAATGTCTGAATGTATATTCTATTCGTTTATTCTTCTGTCTACCCAAATACCACCTTTATATGTTATGCACAAGCAAACTGAAGAGACATTTGGATCTTATTATCAGGGATTATATTTTTAATTAAAGATATAACCCCAGATATATATGTAAAATACACACCATCAATCAGTGTCCATTCGCTTTTCCTGTCTCACTATTTGCAAGTTCAGAAGAAAATTTACTGTATGTTTTCTCAAAACAAATCCACAGCCTTGTCTCTTCCTGATAATTTATATGGAATATGCAATTCAAATAAAAAAGAGGAGCTACCTTTTTATAATATTTTATTATATAAGATGTTACTACTGTCTGAAAGAAATTTTCTAACATCTCCTCTTTATAGACCTCATGTTTGTGTTCTTTTTTTTATGAGTTTCACAATGCATTATTTCAAGTTGCCCTTCTAAAACAGAAATAATATGGCTTTCTTGGAAATATGCAGGCTAGCAAAAAATGCCAGTCTGCATTCATAAATAGTATGTAGGACAGCACTAACCCTAGGGGCCAGTTCACTGTGTGTTCTGCCCTGGAAGCAGACAGTAGTTGCAGTGCTGCAGCTGAACACAGGTCTTGTCAGAGCAACACAGCTAATCCCTGGAGTAGGCTGACTTGAATTTGTTGATTTACAATCTCTGAAACAATGTGCGGTTTCTTCTAATAATTACATGACCAGTTTTTGCAACTGTTCATCATCTTTAACATATGACATTATGGGCCATTTTTAAATGAGTGTTAAACATAAACATAATACTGTGTTTATTTTCTTCTTTCATATGTGATCCCAAAATAGAAACTTGAAAGCACCCACAATTTCCCTTGTTTTAAAGGCAATATCTTTCCAAATTGATTAAATTACTTCCATGAAAAAAGTCCCAAAACAAAACAAACAAACAAACAAAGAAAAAGTAGAAAAATACCACTCCATATTAGCATTTGTGTACACCTTGGGAAACTGCCCTGGGAAATGTTAACATAAATTATTTGAGTTTCAGATGAATGATCTGAAGAGAAACATCCTTAGCAATGAACATCTTCATCTTGTTAGACTGCGCCTCAAGTCTGGAAATGCTTGTAAAAGCCAGTGTAAAAGATATAGGGCTAAATTCATCCTTGGCACAAGTTTAAGATTGTTAAATAAATGGACTTGGCAGATAAAAATAAACCATGGATGTGATACAAATTGTCTTCAACTTTTCTGCTTGCATATGGTAGGTAGCATAAAACCACATCTGTGCATCCTTGCATCCTTAGTCACATGACAAAATTATATCGAGAATAATTGGACATCTATGGACTGTAGTGTACTCTTTGAATAAATATTAATTCCGTTGATTACAATGCAAAATATTTAAGACTTCTAGAATAACTTTTTGTTCAGTAAAATGTCGTAAGGGGAAAAATATAAGAAAAAGCAGAAAAAAAAAGATTAGATATAGACATGAAAAATTAGATCATCTACTATTATATTACTTTCAAAATATTACTATCCTGAAGGAATGGAGCAATATGTAGGAGAACTGCAAGCAATCTAATGGCTACCTGTTTCCATTAGTAAGTGCTTGTTTCCATTAGGAAAGCGCTTTCTCCATAAGGAATAAGCAAAAAAAAAAAAAAAAAAAGTTATCCTACTAGATGTATTTTTATTCTGCTATGACAACTTCTGTCTCTAGCATAGAAAAGTTGTCAGGGCAGTGATAGTTAATATTGTTGTTGCTTTTGGTATTGCCTTTTATTTTATGAGAACTGCTGAATGAGTACAACTCAATGCTGAGAAAATAGTGCCAAGCAAAGTCAATGCTCTCCTCAGAGCATTGTGCATTCAGTACAATTAGCAAGTGCTTTCTTCATTCCAACATGACTCCAGACTAGTCACAGCACAACTGTCTCTTAGATGCTGGGGATCTGGAAGTGCCTAGATGACTGGAAGTGCCAAAGGATGTGCCTAGATGACACAAGGAGAAATGGGTGCATTGGAGAACGTTGTTTAATCTATCTAATATCAGGACTCTGTCCTGCTTGGAGGACACCTGAAGGTTTGTTTTATATATATATATATATTTATATTTATTTATATAAAGCGCCTATCACCGTATTGATAAACACTCTTTGGAACCACTCTGACGGCAGGGGTAAGAACAGCCAGAGGTGTATAAACTTTAGGTCATTGGTAGATTTCAGTGGAAATTTTGTTCTTGTCTTATTTGGTGAGGAAGATGGATATGAAAGATACATACAGATGTGTGAGCATTTATGTTTAGTCAGAAGATCGTAACCTTCATCCCCTGTTGCTTTACCAGTTATCAGTTAGGAAGCTGTTAGCCAAAGAGTGACTCAATGGTGCCACTTGTTTTTGAGAATTGCCTTCCCGTGTTTCCTGTCAATGAGATACATGACAAGTCATAGTACCTTCTGGTCTCTTCGGCTTCCCCAGCTATGTTAGGATCGGTGATAGGATGCTCATCTCAGTCCCTTCTTTTCCTTACCTTGTCTTGGTTCTGTATCAATAAGAACAGATTGCTCTCCATTGTGCTGCAACTATCCTGGTTCTAGCACAGCAGATAGAGCAATATTTCACATCTTCTTCAAATCTCAAGACATGCCAGCAAGCTAGGATCCCATGTGCTGGACCTACTAAATTCACTACACTCTTATTGATCTCTATAGCTTGGCAAACTAGTAAAATGCCTCGTCCCATGAATATCTCAAATGCCAGAGAAAAATATACTCTTGCAGTCTGAAGGCAAATGAAAACCTCTCTCTGTTGGTCAACAGTTCTCTTTGGAAACTGCTATCTCCTTGGAACATTTTGATCAAATTCATTTTGGAAAAAAAAAAAAAAAAAAAAAAAAAAAAAAAGTTATTTTGTACAGTTCACCTCCTTGTATTTCATGAGTATGGCATTTTTAATTTTGTAGTACCTGACCTGAAATTGAACTACCACTTCATTGTATTATAGCTTACTGCTGAGTGGGATGGTTGCAGATGATTAAGTTAGAACTTACTCTGTTGCTGTGAGCTTGATCTTTTTCTCCTGTTGTTCAAGTCTCTCTGTTCATGCTTGCCTTCTCCTCCATTTTCATTGATTTATGTTCCTCCTTAAAAGCTCAGCTATTCACCATGTTTCTCAAAGTCTCTAAGTAAAATATACAGTAAGCTCTGGGACAGTATGACTGACTACAACTTTTAAAGATAATTAAAGGAAAAGATTGAAATTTCAGAACCCAGAATTATAGAAATTGCAATTGAATCAACATTTTTAACCATTTTGCTTCATATACTGGAAAAACATGCATACTAACAGACACTTTTTAGGACTACAAGTTTAGTCTTGAACTTTCTAAGGTTTCCCAACATTTGGTCTCTTACATACATTTCCCAGATGAAATATAACAACATTTTATTTTAGTAGTTCCATCCCTGTTCCTCATGCTCCAGTAAGGAACAATTTATTTTATTTTTATGGACATATTTTTTTTTTCAGTCATTTGGTCTCTAATACAGACTATTTCTCTTTTTAGACATCATTAAAAATAAAACTAAACAACCCTGCCTAAAGGACCAGTTACAAACTGTTACAGGGCATAGACAAGCTGTTACATGCATGACGAGAAATTGCTCACATAGGCTTTAACTATGCATGTGGTATGATGACTTGTAGAAGTAAGTTATTTTTTCTTACAGCTGATTATTAAAGTGACTACATTACAATGACTACTGGGAAAATAAACAACATAAATAAATGCACAGTTTCATCAGAGAACAAGACAAGTTTTTGACAGCATTACCTAGTTGCCTGCCTTCAAAACTTACAAAATCCCTCTTGTCAGGGGACTGAAAGTTTGCAGTAGCTTCCTCAATAACAGCTTCTCTTTGTTATTAAATTAATATGGAGTGCACATGCTACTATTGGAATAACTACTGGCAGGAGAAACTGCAGGAAAATGTCCTCCCCTGGAAAAAAAGTTGTGGAAGTGTGTCACCAGGACCACAATGTGGGTTAAGCAAAAATTCCAGAAAAGGCAAATACACACACAGACACCACTGACACATAGGTCTGAAAAAGACCTGCCCAGCAGTTTTTAATTTCTACATGGACATGAATGTTGGCTAACTGTGAGAAGCAACTAAGATCAAGCTCCTGTACATTATACATCACCTTAAATGTGTGAAATTTCTACATCCCCAATGGAATGCCTTAGTAGTCCACAAATCAAAAAGAGTTGAAATTTTCTAGTGCTAGCCCAACATTCTGAATTACAGCAGGGTTCAATATCCAGTCCATCATTACCACGTCTGTTTAACCTGTTCTTACAAAACCTTTTGAGAAGATGATTCTGCAAGATGTTTTGAAAAATGTCCTAGACAAACATCTGTTATTCATTATATTTACCTATTTATGACATTTATATGAAATGTGCTTTTATAAAACATCTGTTTCAAAGATATTAATTCCCTCCATGCCTACAATAATTCAGTGGAAACTGAAGCACTGTCTGACCTCAAAGGCTACAAAGTGATCATGTAGATAGAAGACTATATGCTTGCAGTGTTCTCAAGCATATGGAAAAAAAATATGTTAATTGTAATGAATATTTCATAGGAAAATCTTCCTCTGGCCTTCGGAGAAATTCTGGTACAAAGCATGACAATTGACATGGCATTGACAATTGACAAAGGGGGCAGCTAGTTCCGTAATTACAGCAGTATAAAAATGACATCCATTTACCCCAGATTCTGAGCTTATTGCCCTGAGGTGACACAATTACTGATATTCAAGTTAGCTTGTTTAAAGAGAATGTGTTGTCTATAGAAGTGACAACTTTTCATTACATTGCCCTGATGCTGCAATTTGGTGGTCAGACCAATTAATCTAGAATGTAGAGGTTTCAAGATTTTGTTGCAGATAGCTTGTACAGAAGGTAGAACTATGTCTCCACCTTCTCTTACCCTAAGGCAAGTTACTTAGTTTTTGAACTCTCTTGGATAACCTATTCTTGTTTTCTGTACTGCAATAAAAATAAGTAGCAGGCATTTTTCAGAAGCATTTTTCTTATTTTACAGACAGCTCTCTAAAATATGATAGCTTCTGTCTTCCTTTGGTCTGAATTCTTGTGTCATCTTTCAGAATTCTGCAGCTACATTTCTCTGGCCTGGCTTTATATTAAACTAGTAGTAAGACAGTAGTTAGTATTGTCTCAATATGGCAGTTTTGGTATGCAACTTTAATCCATTAGATTTACTTCCTGAGGAAAAATGGAACTAAGCTTAAAAAGCTTAAAAAGCTTAAACTCCACCAAAACTGCAGCTCCATGGGATTTTGAGTCAGATCCTAAACTCACACACACAATACCTAGAAATTGATCCAATTCCCAAATCAAGTTATTTTAGAACCTTTTTTTTATGTTTGCTACTTTACGTTGTCATGACCTAACTACTGGTCCAAAACACTCTGCCAGGGAATGAAAAATATGCAGTGTGCAGGTGATGTAAGTATATCTACCTATTGTACAGAAAAGCAGAAGTACATGGACTAGTTAGTGCATGTATGTGCTGTTCTTTGAAGATTTAACATTGAAGTGTTATGTAAGTCTTCTTTAGCAAATAACCATAAAATAGTGCTGTTATATTTTCAACTACTAAAGAATTTGTATGTATTTTAGATCTTCTTCCAACAAGTGATTTGTCTTAACAGCTGAATCTCTGGAGGAGAGTCTTAAATTGATTACATGTGAACAGCCATACATAAATAATGGTGGACCCCTAAAAATATTCAAAATATTGAACTAATATGTTCACTTTGTATCAGAGTAAGAATCCTACATCTGTTATGACACAAACTTTATATTGAATAACTAACTCTTTGACACAAACTTTATGTGGAATAACTAACTCTTTGCTATCTACAGTGTATTTTTATTACCCATCTTAATCTTTTCTGTATGCCTTACCTTTTCATGATGGCTGAAATGGTCAACACAGTGAGCACAACAAAATGGTCAACACATTGGTTAACACAAAGAAGCATGTTTCCATCTTATATCTTGAAAACGCCTATAAAATGTTTGGTAGGTATTAGAGAAAGCAGATAAGATTGTAGAAAATGATTTCATTTGCGGAGGACTGGACTAATTCCATAATTAGAAAGGATGTAAACAGATTGTATGCGAAGAAGTATTTTTGTAGAGCATGACATAAACATCTTCTTTTTGAATCTATGAAGCTTATTTCATCAGTAATTTTGAAAAGTTCTCTTTTCTAAAATTTCATGAGACAAATGAACCATACAAGACAATTTTGTTAAAGTGTCTTCCGCTGACAATTTAGGCCATTCTGACTTTCACAAAACCATGTCTACCCTTTCATAAGAACATTTCCCGTTACGCTTTCTGTAACCCAGCCCTTCAAATTTTGTGGTTGTTAGCTGCTGTTTCTTTGAAGCGGATATTTAAAATGAGAATGTTGTTTTTTTCAGTCTCTCTTTTTTTTTTTTCTTCTGCAATAATGCTCATTTTACATTTTCTTCTCCTTATTTCTAAGATAATTGCAGTCTGTCATTTTATTTGTGTATTTGTGTTGGTTAAATAAGGTATAATAGCATTTTAATTATTAAGCAAAGACATTTTTCCCATATAAAAGTAAAAATAATCTAGAAACATTAATAAAAACATTTATACTATATATAATATACAAATAGTTATATGTGTGTGTGAAACAATAATTACAGTGAGTTATTCTGATTTATTTGGTAGGTAATGTTTCAGAAGGTTTTTATTTAATTTATGGAACTAACAAGCCATGCTTCTGTGTTATATTCACCACTTGCTTAAGTAAGAAAATGTTTTGCATCTTTTTATCTTCACCACACACACAGTACAAGTGAACTAAATTCAGATGACCTCCATCTTGCATTCTGGTTGAGTACAAAATCACGTCTCTATCCTGTTAACATTGTGCTATAATGCATTCTTTTACTCTAGAGTTCATTTATTCTAGAACAAAACTTGTCTGAGACTGTTCTGAATCTGTGGAAAGTATTAACTATGGACAAGAAAGTAGTTTGTATTGTATTTTGGTAAACGTTTTCTGTTCATTAGACGTACAGGCATGTGAATATATTTTTTCCTCTTGCCCTGCAAATGCTCACTATTTCCTCTTTGAATTATGAGTGATCTCTTTTCTAGAGAAGGGCCTCAAATGGATATAAATTACAGTGGCAGTTGTTTGCTGCTTGCTAAAATCATTGGGTGGCATACTCTGCATATAAGCATGCCAGTCTTCACTAAAGACAGGTTGTTCCAATAATCCTAAATTATTTATTTCACCTCCCAACCTCTGAATTCCACCTGCAATTATAATTCAGAGTTCATCTTATTACACTCAATTAAGCATGTACTTTATTGTGGGCTTCTTGGCTGCAGGCTTGATTTTCACTCTGTGTTGAGAATACTTTATAATCAATACTTTTAAATCTAGGTCTCTTTATTCCTAAGAAGAAATATTCCTTTCCAAATGCCACAGTTGAGACAGTCCTGCTACTTTGTACATCACAAGAATATTTCACTAACAAAACACCTCTCTCCACTAGGAACAACTGTTGTTGTTTCATACCGGTGGTTAGAAATTATTTAGAGAGGAAGTGAAAGGCTTGTGGCTTCATAGCTATATTCAGCTCCCACACTGGGCCACACACTTCCTGTGTGACTCTGAAAAAGTCATTTAATCTTTGTTCTTAGTTCACTACCTAGGAAAGAGAGGCAATACAGATATTCCTTATGGGGTTCACCAGAACAATTTCATCAGTGTCTGAGGTACCAATGCATTTGTTTTAAGTACTTAGGATGTTAATAGCCTTATAGTATTTACATGCTTTGCAGGAACGTATTAGGAGGTTGTGACTGACATGAGCCATCTTGGTCTTATGCTGAGAGATCCCAAAGCCAATGAACCAGACACCTAGCATTTGTATTCTGCATAATCTTTAGCATATTCTTCCTTCCTCCATCAAGTTACAAATGGGAAGTCAGAGAACAGATCTGCAAAGGGGACTTATGAATCACATCACAGCCTAAATTCAGACTAAATCCAAGTCCATCTCCAATTCCAAGGATTTCACAGACTGCAGACAGCTGTGTCTGAAGGGTCATTCATAGACCATATAATATTCATAGCAAGTGATGTGTCTTGCAAAGGGGGAAGCCCTATAGCAAAGTGTGGCAGTAAAAATGAGCTAGTACTGTTGTGATGCCCCACTGCATTTCCAAAATATGTACAACTTCACTCCACTAAGTATTCTGAAGCCTGAAGGTGACGGCCTCTTTTTAAGGGGCAGTGAGGAAAAAGCTCACCTAATTTGTGTGGAGAAAGGAACTGAACACAGTTCTCCTACATCCAGTGTCTATGCCCTGACCTTCAAGTACAGAACAAAGGTAGAGCCTCTTCTGTTTTGTGCAGCCAATACACTCTCACAGTAATATCAGAATCCTAAGCATCCTCTAGATCGTAAGCACCCTCAGGGTGCTCACTATAGCAGGACTGGGTAGAGGAACAACTAACCCCAGAGACAGATAAAGGATTAATTTAGCTGTGATTCTTACAAGTGTGAAGTTCAAAAAAAGGTACAAAACTGCTCAAAATTTATTTTAGACAGAAATAGAGTGGTAGGTACCTAGAGACTGCCGATATCTAAAACTCAGACTGTGTCTAGCTTATGTAGTACAATATCATATTGATATATTTACCTTTCTATATGCTGGTGTATCTAGAGGTATGAAAATCATGGGAACTTCATTGATTTAACTCAGATAATCCAAGTCTCCACCCCCCAATGTTTTCCTTAAACAAAAAGGAAGGGTTCTGCAGAGACTTGGGAGCTCACGTCTTAAATTCATATCAGTAAATCATCTTACAAGGCAATCTACAAATGCAATTCCTTCCTATGAATGTTGATGGTTAATTTAAAATCATTTTCATGATAGAATTGCTGGATAACTTCACTGTAAATATATAATTTATGATCATATTACAAATTCATGTCAAGTTATGGATGCTGTTAAAATCAAAGAGCAGATCAGCAGACATTAAATTACACTACTTCCAGGGCATAGCCTTTCAATAATGTTGACCTAACCTGAATGAGAACAGGTAGCTCTGTCAGTTCCTGGAAGGTTTTTATTACGTTACAGGCTTGTATAAAAATTACCCAAAGAGAAATTAATTCTACATTTGACACAGAATCTCAAACTGTAGCCTATGGAGAATTGCAAGAAATATAGGCTACCATAGAGTCAATTTTATTCAGAACCAGATTTTTCCACTCCCGGTTTATTTAGTACCATACTGTGGGAGTCATTCACCTGACAAAAAACGGTGGAAGCCGACCAGGGAACAAAAGAATTCATCATGTAACTCTAATTTTGTTGACTCCTGAGATGAATATCAAATATTTGAAGATTTAATCACCATTGACTCATGCTTTACTAAGCAACACCAGAGGTTCATGTCTAGCTGCCCACAGGGCAAAGAGAAGGTCTATAGGAACTCTGTTTACCTGTCGATCTTTCCAAAATGTGACACTTCGTGATGTTGTTTAAATGGGTATTGTTGCATCAAAATAGTTTGTTTCAAATCCTCAAGTTACAAAGCTAAGCATATTTTACTCATATCCCTCAATCTGGTATTTCACGCCTCACAGGGCTCAACAGTGCAGTACCAGGGGCTGCCAGATTATGAAGGAGGTCCCTTGTCATCAGCTGCAGAGGCTGCTCACTCTGTCAGATAAAGGAAATTCTCTATAGGAATAATTTAGGTAAAGGATGAGTTGTAAAAGGTTACTAATGGGTAACACTGTTTTTCAACTTAATGTCCTTAAGAGATCATAGATTATTAATTATAATAAAGTCATAAGCTTTACTCAAAGGAGACTCGATTGGTTCAAAACAAAAACTCACTGCAAGATTACTGATAAATTTATAATGGTATCTGGTATTACAAAGGGACCACAGATATCAGAACCAAGGCCTTTGGGAGGTTTCATTTTCAATCTGTTCATGGTCATAAGAGAATCACTCCACTAATATTGCCGAGCTCCTCTGGAAAATGTATTTATCAAATGAATAATTTACATTATAAAGGCATAAGACAAAAGATGGGAAAAAAAAAAAAAAAAAAAAAAAAAAAAAAAGCCATCAAAGGAGATGTTTTAATATAGTCTTCAATTTAGAAAATGGAGAAAATGAAAATGGCATTTTTTTCTCTTAAACCTTATGCTAATTCCTAAGTGAACATTTAAAACTATCTGTGACAGCAGAAGTGTTCTGGAATCCAATGCACCCGTTAACTGTTCATTAGGAAAAGACTATATTTGTAATAAAGTTATAATCAGTATAATCAGGTCACAGGGATGTTGCTGTTATGTAGTATTCACCCTGACCAACCTGGTTATGTAATCTACCAGACAGTATGAAACCAATTGCTCAGTGAGCGGAATGTTCTGAACTTTATACAGCTGGTTAGTTTGTGCTGTAACTCACAGTCATTGCATGATGCCATTTTATATATATTATTCCAGAGAAGGAAAGAGAGATGACATTGATGTTATGAAGATTCTTGACTGAATAAAGTCTTTCATCCCCTCTTTCATCATCTGCATTACATGTAGCTTTGTTGTAAGACTTATACTGAATGAATGACTAGACACAGATGGATAAATGTTAAAGTGTACTCTAGCTTTCCTTCTGAGCATGGGAGAACAGTGTCTTGAAGAAATATGTTTAGGACCAGATTTTATTATTTATTTATTTATTATCTCTATCAATTGCCAGCATTGCTACATGCCCATATTGCAACACTGGTATTTGAGTGAGAATTATTCTACTGCTTCTAAACAAGGACTAGGCACATTTCAAATCCCCTTGTCTTTCACATCCTGTTTTTCAGCATGCCAGATTACCCTTTGCAAAACTCTTAACCAGCATGTTCATTGCTTTTATCTTTATTTGAATGCACATCATCTACTTCTTTTGCAGACGACACCAAGTTAGGTGCATGTGTCGATCTCCTCGAGGGTAAGAAGGCTCTGCAGGAAGATCTGGATAGGCTGGACCGATGGGCTGAGGTCAACTGTATGAATTTCAACAAGGCCAAGTGCCGGGTCCTGCACCTGGGGCACAACAACTGCAAACAAAGCTACAGGCTGGGAGATGAGGGGTTAGAAAGATGCCTGTCAGAGAAGGACCTGGGGGTATTGGTTGATAGTTAGCTGAATATGAGCCAGGAGCGTGCTCAGGTGGCCAAGAAGGCCAACAGCATCCTGGCTTGTATAAGAAACAGCGTGGCCAGCAGGTCCAGGAAAGTGATTGTCCCCCTGTATTCAGCTCTGGTGAGGCCGCACCTCGAGTACTGTGTTCAGGTTTGGGCCTCTCACTACAAAAAGGACATGGAGGTGCTTGAGCAAGTCCAGAAAAGAGCTATGAAGCTGGTGAGGGGCCTGGAGAACAAGTCCTATGAGGAGTGGCTGAGGGAGCTGGGACTATTTAGCCTGGAGAAGAGGAGGCTCAGGGGCGACCTTATTGCACTCTACAGGTACCTTAAAGGAGGCTGTAGCGAGGTGGCGGTTGGTCTATTCTCCCACGTGCTTGGTGACAGGACAAGGGGGAGTGGGCTAAAATTGCACCAGGGGAGGTTTAGGTTGGATATTAGGAAAAACTTCTTTACTGTAAGGGTTATTAATCATTAGAATACGCTGCCCAAGGAAGTGGTTGAGTCACCATCCCTGGAGGTCTTTAAAAGACGTTTAGATGTAGAGCTTAGGGATATGGTTTAGTGGAGGACTTGTTAGCATTAGGTCAGAGGTTGGACTCGGTGATCTTGGAGGTCTCTT
The DNA here is from genome assembly GCA_011075105.1 of Heteronetta atricapilla. Lineage (NCBI taxonomy): Eukaryota > Metazoa > Chordata > Aves > Anseriformes > Anatidae > Heteronetta > Heteronetta atricapilla. The sequence continues at coordinate 106,700,096 of CM021733.1, read as the reverse complement.
CCAACCTAGACTATTCTGTGATTCTGTGATTCCTCCTGCTTTCTCCTGTGGATGTTGTCCAGCACTACCTGTTGGTAATATTCTTCAAAAAGTCTTACATTTATGTATCTGTCTGTTCATGGAATGGCTCACTTACAGAAAACAGTAGTTATCTTTTTATGATATCTTTTTAAAACATTGTGTTTTTTTGTTTTGTTTTGTTTTTAATAATATGGTAGCTAGAGTTCTTGTCTAGGGTTGGGAAACATGCTTTTTGGAGGTTGTTTTTGTGTTGGAAAGATTAAAACTCACATCTCAAGAGAGAACTCTAAATGCTAAGCCAGAATCCTTAGTGGTATTGTGTCCTTGTTGTTCAGAATATTTGAAAAGCATACTGGTAAAGAAACACTCCTGAAATATGAGTTTAAAACTCCTGAAAATGAAGAAAACTAAGATCCTAAGAGTCCTATTTTCTGGGAATATGTTGTAATCAGCAGGTTGTTATAAAATATAGATGAGGCACGACCTTTCTATAACTTATCAGGTAGGTAAAACAGTAAATTCCCTCTGCTAAAATCCACAAACAGTAAATGTTGGAAGGAAAGAGGCCTATTTCCCAAGGGCATCTTGACTAACTATGAGTTACTCTGTGAGTATGATACCTTCAGTAAGCTGCTAAGGGGACATTAAAGCTAGAAGGAAAAAAAAATGCTATACATTTTAAACAACCAGGGGAAACCATTGAACAACCTACCAAGGGAAGCTTTTAGTTTATTAAATGTCTACAGGGTGGATGTCTGTACCTGTTTAAGACACCAAGTCCATTTAAAAAATAAAATAAAATAACCTAACCTAGTTTAGCCATCTATTTCAGGTGATGACCTACAACCTATTTTGTTCATTTTATTATTATTTTTTTTAAAAAAAAAAAAAAAAAAGAGTCTAGCAACTTTGATGTAATGCAAATTGTTACTGGAGGTCAAATAAATAAATACATTCTGAATAACAGAAAGACTTTGTATCACTGTCTAAAATATTTGAGAAACTTTAATTAATGATAAACAATTTTCTGAAGGATCACCTTCAATCAAGAGTTGTCACCTTCATACAGAAATTGCCAAAATACTGATAGGAAGAAGACACTTGGTGACCCTTTCTCATTTCACCATTTATGAACTTATTACTCAATATTTTTATTTTTTAAAAAATGAATTTACAGAATCACAGATTCATACAATTAGTATAGTAGCATAGATGCTAAGTGTTAAATATGTAAGAAATTGAAGAGGTTGATTCCAGATTGATGACTGCTGGTTTTAGACTGTAGTTACCAATACTGTTCCAGCATTTACTACATCTCCCATACAGTTAGGCTGGACCTGTCTTTCCAGTGCCTTAGTTTAGGTACATTTCTGCAAATTAATATTTTAAATTAAACAAACAATTATTTTTTCCCAAAGGATTGGTGTCATTTTTGATGACTCTTCAGGAGAGATTAATTTTTATCATCATTTTTATTGTCATTAATATCAACACAATCTTATGGTAATTCTTAGATTGAAATTGATTTTTACTTGTTTGTTTTCTTATTTATTTGTTTGTTTTTTTTTACCACTGAAGTGGTGGGAGCTGAAAAAACAAGATTGCCTTTCTGATATGAAAAATTGTTGAGTAACACTGATAAGTCATTTAGCACTTAACTTTATGGTATTTCTGTGCTCCAGTTATACCTCCAAACCAGCTATACAGTTTCATTTTTCATTCTTATTAGAAACTGCTATAAGTTTCATGCATGGAACTGTACTGGGTCTAGCTGGGATGGTAACTTTCCCTGCAGCAGCCCATACAGTGCTATGCTCTGCACTTGTAGCTAAAACAGCAGTGGTATCACACTGGTGTTGTGTCTGCTGCTGAGCAGTGCTGGCACAGCATCAGGACTTTCTCTAGCCCTCCTAGGGGGTGGGAAAAAAAAGTGAGAAACATCACCAGGGCAGCTGACCCAAATCAACCAAAGGGATATTCCATATCATATGATGTCACACTCAGCAATAAAAGGTGGGAAAAGGAGGAAGAGGAGAGGGGTGGGCTCTCGTTGCGAAAACGTCTGTCCTCCTCTCCGAACACCGGCTACGTGCGTTGAGGCCCTACTTCAAGGACGTGGTCAAGCATTGCTTATTTGTGGGAAGTAGAGAGTAATTTTTTCCCCTCTGCATTTCCACATAGCCTTTACTTGTTTTGTTATTCCCTTTCCCCCTTCCTCTTCCCCTTTTCCCTTTTCTCCCTTTAGTTGAATTGTTTAATTAATAATAATATTGTTAATAATAATAATATTGTTAATAGTTGTTTAATTAATATAATATTTCCTTGATAATATATTTCTCTCTTTATTAAAATTATCCTTATCTCAACCCGTGAGTTGTTTTTTTTCCCTTTACTTCTTCCCCTCCTCATCTGAGGAGGGGGAGTGAGAGAGCGGTTGTGGTGTTCAGTTGCCTAATACGGTCAAACCACCACAGGAACTTCGATAAAATACTTGGTCCATTTCAGAAAATGTCTGATTAGGTTTTTCAAGAGCAAAATCAGTTTTAAACTTAAGTAACTGAATGTTGATCATTGTTTATTTATTACCCTTATTTATAATTAGTAGTGGGTATTTTGTCTCCTTTGTGCAGTTTTAAATATCTTCATAGAGACACATCCATTTCATAAGATATAAGATAATTTAGGTTGGAAAGGACATCAGGTCTTTATTCCAACTTCCTGCTCAAAGCACAGTCAACAACAAGGTTGCACAGACCAAAATTTAATAATTAAGTTATTTATTATGACCTCTGGTTTAATGAAGAAGGGATGGTTTACAAATGTTTTAGAATTATGAGGCTTTGAGCAACCTGGTCTAGTGGGAGGTGTCCCTGCCCATGGAATTGGGGTTGGATTTAACTGATTTTTAGGGTCCCTTCCAACCTAAACCATTCTTTGTTTCTAGGATACGGATGTCATGAGGAAAAGGGTTCATATTAAGTGTGTCACATCTTCATAGTAGTAGAAACAGATTTCCACAACTACACAAAGGAATTAGTGCAACTTAGTTGTTTTTTTTTTTTTTTTTTTTTTTTTTAATTACCATAATAAAATTTCATTTAACACTTTATTTCATCCAAATCCTTTGCTGTTCTTGTTAACTAAAATGCAAAGTTATGTGTATTGACAAGGAACACTGAATATAGATGAAGTGTATTTATGACATCTAGCATAGAAAGAGACTTCCATAGAAAGAGACTTCCATTTGCATATGTATATGCATATGTATTTGAGTATTCCATTAATTAAACAATGTGCAGTATAAGAGTTCCCATTTTGCTGTATTTTTGTAGTTCATCACAAAGTTCATCACAAAGAAGCTAAGTGTTGTAGTGTGCTGTGTATCATTATGCTGATCTTTGGGGGAATTTAATCTTGACCTTTTCATATTCCTTCAAATCATGGGTAAATCAAACTCTTTGTACTTAATAGCTGTAAGTGTTATCTCCTTTTAAAATTTGTCTGTTTTATATTGCATGTTAGGTTAAAACCCACGAGAATAACAACGTTCTGATTTAGCTACATGTAAATGGCTCGGTGCTGGGGCCGGTCCTCTTTAATATCTTCATCAATGATCTGGACGAGGGCATTGAGTGCACCCTCAGTACGTTTGCAGATGACACCTAGTTAGGTGCGTGTGTCGATCTGCTCGAGGGTAGGAAGGCTCTGCAGGAGGATCTGGATAGGCTGCACCGATGGGCTGAGGTCAGCTGCATGAAGTTCAACAAGGCCAAGTGCCGGGTCCTGCACCTGGGGCGCAATAACCCCAAGCAGAGCTACAGGCTGGGAGATGAGTGGTTGGAGAGCTGCCAGGCAGAGAAGGACCTGGGAGTGATGGTGGACAGTCGGCTGAATATGAGCCAGCAGTGTGCTCAGGTGGCCAAGAAGGCCAACAGCATCCTGGCTTGCATAAGAAACAGTGTGGCCAGCAGGGCTAGGGAGGTGATTGTCCCCCTGTACTCAGCTCTGGTGAGGCCGCACTTCGAATACTTTGTTCAGTTTTGGGCCCCTCGCTACAAGAAGGACATGGAGGTGCTTGAGCGAGTCCAGAGAAGGGCTATGAAGCTGGTGAGGGGCCTGGAGAACAAGTCCTACAAGGAGCGGATGAGGGAGCTGGGATTGTTCAGCCTGCAGAAAAGGAGGCTCAGGGGTGACCTTATTGCTCTCTACAGATACCTCAAAGGAGGCTGTAGTGAGATGGGGGTTGGTCTGTTCTCCCACGTGCCTGGTGACAGGACGAGGGGGAATGGGCTTAAGTTGCGCCAGGGGATTTTTAGGTTAGACGTTAGGAAGAACTTCTTTACTGAAAGGGTTGTTAGGCACTGGAACAGGCTGCCCAGGGAGGTGGTGGATTCACCATCCCTGGAAGTCTTTAAAAGACGTTTAGATGTAGAGCTTAGGGATATGGTTTAGTGGGGACTGTTAGTGTTAGGTTAGAGGTTGGACTCGATGATCTTGAGGTCTCTTCCAACCTAGAAATTCTGTGATTCTGTGATTCTGTGAAATGCTGGTTTTATCCATTTCAGAGGATTTAAATTGGTATTACTTAGCATAACTTTGTAGCTTATAGAAGAGACTTTTAATGAAAGTTTGTGCATTTTCAGTAACAAGGATGACTTGTTAAGAAAAGTAGAAGTTTGCCAGATAACTCTTCTTAAAGTCCTATTTATATCATCATGAGGATCTTGTGAAGAAAACTTATGGGACAGGCCATGTAGATTATGTTATAAAGACAGCTCTCTTTACTCCTTTTTCAGTCTCAACATTCTTTTTTAAACAAGATTCCTATGAAAACACCCCAGAGTAGGTCAAATATCAAATAATGAATATACCGAATAAATTTGGTTTGGTGAATAAATGAAGACAACTCCTATCCACGAAGAAATGGTTGGTGACCTGGTACGGCACTTGGATGTGCACAAGTTGATGGGGCCGGATGGGATCCACCCAAGGGTACTGAGAGAACTGGCAAAGGAGCTGGCCAAGCCGCTTACCATCATTTATCAACAGTCCTGGCTGTCGGGGGAGATCCCAGTTGACTGGCGGCTAGCAAACATGACGCCCATCTACAAGAAGGGCCGGAGGACTGACCCGGGAAAGTACAGGCCTGTCAGTTTGACCTCAGTGCCAGGGAAGCTCATGGAGCAGATCCTCTTGAGAGTCATCACGCAGCACTTGCAGGGCAAGCAGGCAATCAGGCCCAGTCAGCATGGGTTTATGAAAGGCAGGTCCTGCTTGACAAACCTGATCTCCTTCTGTGACAAAGTGGCACGCTGGGTGGATGAGGGAAAGGCTGGGGATGTGGTCTACCTTGACTTCAGCAAGGCTTTTGACACCGTTTCTCACAGCATTCTCCTCAAGAAACTGGCTGCTCTTGGCTTGGACTGGCGCACGCTTCATTGGGTTAGAAACTGGCTGGATAGCTGGGCCCAAAGAGTCATGGTAAATGGAGTCAAATCCAGTTGGAGGCCAGTCACTAGTGGCGTTCACCAGGGCTCGGTGCTGGGGCCGGTCCTCTTTAATATCTTCATCAATGATCTGGACGAGGGCATTGAGTGCACCCTCAGTACGTTTGCAGATGACACCAAGTTAGGTACATGTGTTGATCTGCTCGAGGGTAGGAAGGCTCTGCAGGAGGATCTGGATAGGCTGCACCGATGGGCTGAGGTCAGCTGCATGAAGTTCAACAAGGCCAAGTGCCGGGTCCTCCACCTGGGGCGCAATAACCCCAAGCAGAACTACAGGCTGGGAGATGAGTGGTTGGAGAGCTGCCAGGCAGAGAAGGACCTGGGAGTGATGGTGGACAGTCGGCTGAATATGAGCCAGCAGTGTGCTCAGGTGGCCAAGAAGGCCAACAGCATCCTGGCTTGCATAAGAAACAGTGTGACCAGCAGGGCTAGGGAGGTGATTTCTACCTGTACTCGGCTCTGATGAGGCTGCACTTCGAATACTTTGTTCAGTTTTGGGCCCCTCGCTACAAGAAGGACATGGAGGTGCTTGAGCGAGTCCAGAGAAGGGCGACGAAGCTGGTGAGGGGCCTGGAGAACAAGTCCTATGAGGAGCTGCTGAGGGAGCTGCTCAGCAGCTGTTCAGCCTGCAGAAAAGGAGGCTCAGGGGTGACCTTATTGCTCTCTACAGGTACCTCAAAGGAGGCTGTAGTGAGATGGGGGTTGGTCTGTTCTCCCACGTGCCTGGTGACAGGATGAGGGGGAATGGGCTAAAGTTGTGCCAGGGGAGGTTTAGGTTGGATGTTAGGAAGAACTTCTTTACCAAAAGGGTTGTTAGACATTGGAACGGGCTGCCCAGGGAAGTGGTGGAGTCACCATCCCTGGAGGTCTTTAAAAGACGTTTAGATGTAGAGCTTAGTGATATGGTTTAGTGGGGGACTGTTAGTGTTAGGTCAGAGGTTGGACTCGATGATCTTGAGGTCTCTTCCAACCTAGAAATTCTGTGATTCTGTGATAAAGGTAGCCATTATTCAACATATATTACTTTTTGGTGTTATTGTTGTATTCAAGAAAAAACAAAACAAAACAACAAAAATAATATATATGGCACTGTGTTCATGGTACAAGTCTAATTTGTTTCTTTGTTTTAGATATCCAAGATGAGAGAAAACAAAGTGTTGCTTTATGGCAGATAAAGATGATATTAAGCACAGACACAGAAAAGTAGCAGACAATTAAAGGAAAAAGATGGCATAAGTTAAAATCAGTAAGTTTAAAAATATGTATCTGGATTTTGCAAGGATCTTTGCCTTTGTCATAGAGAGTACTAAAGATTTAATTTGAATTATAGTTAAATCTATAATGGACAGTTGTGTCCACTTCTTAAGAACTGAGACCAGAATAACAAATATCCACCTTCCATGCAAAAGATGGAGTAAAACTATTGTTTTGACCTGCTTCATCTTTTTCTTATTTCAAAATTATAAGTAAAAATTACTGCAAAACATTTCAGTATAAATTAACAAACTATATCCCTCTTATTCTGTAGCTCAACAGATAAAGTAACTCCCACAATCCTACACTTACATGTAACGTGTCACTTCTTAGAGATGTCACTTCTTCAAAGAGCCACCCTGTGGCTCTTTTTTACACTGTAGGTAAGATATTTTATGGCAGTAGAGAATACCTTGAATGCCTTTATGGCAAAATCAGAGAAAGAATGGGAAGAAAAAAAAATTAAAAAAGGAAATACACAGAGAAGAAAGTCAAAGTGAAAGCATAAAGATCAAAGAAATGTAGAATGTGTTACAAGGAGTGATGGATTCCAGACAGTTGAGTTAAGTATAGGTAAACAGCTACAAAAATGACAAGGAAAAAAAAAAAAAAAAAAAAAAAAAAAAAAAAGAGGAATTTTGAAACAATCTAATCCAGCTTTTTACGTTTCATTCACTCAATGCATTAAGAACAGGAGGTTGCTTTTCAATGGTGTTACATCAATTTACAACAGCTCAAAGTTCAAGCCTGCAAGTCCACTTAGGAAAAAGCAGTGAGGGAGAAGAATTCCCTAATAGTTCTTATATCAGTCTCTTTTCTGCATATGCCATAAAGAGAGGACAAAATATAATTTTCATACGTTTACTTGAAGACATTGCCAGGAGTACTGGTTTATTTTCTGCACCAGTATCCAAGATCATTGCTCTACTCTGGTATACTCACCTGAGAAACCACCACTGCTTCTGTGTTTGCAGGTGTCCAAATGTGAAAACTTAGCCCCTCCATCACCACTGAAAACTTTTCTTCTGATTTTGGCAAAGTTAATTTTATACTCATCACTGTGAGCTTTTTTCAAACAAGCAAAACATATTTTAGCCCTGGAAATGTAGCCCTAAATGTATTAATAGAAATGTCCAGAAGATTTAATTTCACAATATGACAATTGGTTTTAAGTGCTATCAGCATATACAGTCCTTCTGGTGCAGTAAAAACAGTGTTTCCTAATTTGTATTTGCATGGGAAATTGCAACACAATTGGGAAGAACACTTACAGATCCTTGTTAATTAAAGTTCTAAAAAAAAGAGTTATGCAAATGAATCTCAAAAGTCTTTTTAAGCTCTTTCCAAGACTTTTTTACAGTTCTTAATGAACATCCTTGAATTAAAGGAAAAAAAAATAATGTAATTCAGCATATATATATTGTCTTGCTAACAAGATAAGTCATTTTCATTCATCACTGGAAAATAAAATATTTTCTTGGAATATTAACTCAAGATAGCATTGACTACATATTTTATACTCTATGCAGTAGGCACAGACAGACAGAATACATTAAATAAAATCAAATTTAAGAGGTTAAATTTCATGGCTAGCTAGGAAATAATGATCAAAAGTGCAACAGCTTTATCCAAACTATCTTAACAGAAAATGCAGGCAATGAAACAAAACCTTTCATGAAATCTTGTCCATCTCAGCAAATATGTTCAATCAACACTAAATTATATAGGAAAAAACACGCATGTGTTCTTTCTCGGTATGTTCAGAATGCAACAACTTTCCTTTGTTGTTTGATGTTATTAATGAAATTTATTTTGCTTGAATTTGAAAGTTCAAGAAAACTTACAAAAATAGAGCAGAGGGTACATTATATGGTCTCAAACATTTCTGTTCATCTTTTTCTCAAAATAGTCTGAAAAATATTTCTGATAATTCCCCCCTATTTTACTTTGCATTTTCTATGTATTTGCCAAGGAACTCAAAACATATATGTACCTTTATACTAATATTGCTTCTGTACTCACTTGTGGCAAATTAAGGCTTGACCTAATAATTTTGTCAGATTATTCTGAGAAGTTTTAAATCAATACAGATGTTTCTAAGGAATGTGCAGTGTCAGAAAATCTGATGTATTAACCATAAGAGGCCTAAATTCAATAGTTTCAAACAGTCTACAGCTTCCTCACAAGGGGGAGCAGGGTGAAGTGCTGATTTCTTCTTTTTGGTGACCAGTGATAGGACCCAAGGGATAGCATGAAGCCACATCAGTGGACTTTCAGGTTGGATATTAGGAACAGGTTCTTCACCAAGAGGGTGGTTGGGCACTGGAACAGACACCTACATTATGTACTCATCCTGTCTGGGGCAAGAAGTAATAAAGTAGACAGTCTATCTTTCCTCCTGGGTAATTTAACTGACCACAAAATTCAGGTAACTTCCTTACGTGTGAGGAGTGGCTGAAGTCACTCAGTTTGTTCAGACCAAAGCAGAGCAGGCTGAGGGGAGGCCTCATGATGACCTGCAGCTTCCTCACAAAGGGAGCTGAGGGGAAGGCACTGAGCTCTGCTCTCTGGGGACAGCAACGGGACCCAAGAGGACAGCATGGAGCTGGGACAGGGGAGGGTCGGGCTGGGTGTTAGGAAAAGGTTCTTCAGGAAGACAGTGGTCGGGCACTGGGACAGGCCCCCCGGGGCAGTGGTTACAGCACTGAGCCTGATGGAGTTCAAGCAGTATTTGGACAGTTCTCTCAGATACATGGTGTGGGGTTTTTTTGTGTAGTCTTGTTTGGATCCAAGAGTTGGATTCCATGATCCTTGTGGGTCCTTTCCAACTCAGGATATTGTACAATTCTTTTCTATGATTCCACAGGTACTAGTGCCATTGAAGTATCCAGCTTCACCTGCAGCAATTACTCCAGAAAAGTGAAGTTGTCCAGTAAGCATCATGTCATATGTAGTAGTAATGCTCAAACATCTCTGGTATCCAAGAGTATCTGAAATATTATTAGGTATATATGCATTTTACATCATATAACCACTTCTATGAGTTTCCTAGAACAAAAATATATTTTTCTTCTTATTGTACCATTCCCTTAAAGAATTGTCAATTGGCTTCATTATAGGTTTGGTCCTCTGACTTCTGTTTCTTCAGAAATTAGTAACCTTATAATAAGCAGATTGTCAGAGTCCTTCCAGTGTAGCCAGTTGTATACTACAGAAATTCTTTTATTCCTGTATATAATACAACTTTCAGAATAATCTTCCAATTAGAAGGTTACCCTGCTTCCAATAAAAGTGAAAAAATAAGTTATTTAGGAGGAAATAGAGGTGTCTTCATGAACTACCTTGCTTATAAATAATGGAAAAGTCCACTTACAAGAAATCAGTTGGTGAGACCATTTGTGGCACAAGTGAATAAAACTGAAAAACCTTTAAATTAGCTAAGAATTTCTCCTGTGGCAAAGACCACTGAATTCTAAGAGGAAAAACAGGGCTTAATTTGAAAAGTTTGCTTACTTCTTACCTGTGTTGTTTACAGCACAAAATCACACCCACACTTGGAGTGGTAAACCAGTAAGAATGGCATCCATAGAAATGTAACTTATTCTAACTCTTTCATTTACAAGACAATAAAAATTCAAGTCAGCAGTGACTGTTTCCTTTTTTAATCATTACGTGTCATTGCTGTTGGTGCTTTATCACATGGCCCCATGTTTCATTAAAAAAAATAATAATAATAAAAAAGCCCCTAACAATATGCATACAACAACAAGCCTACACATCAACAGCTAAAGGGAAGTCATTCATCCCATAATTGCCCTGGCCTCAAACAACCCATGAAGTAGTGCACACAATAAAGGCAATCTGTCCTCTTAAAGGGAAGTTCAAACAGCTGCCTCGAGTTTTCTATTGCATATTCAAAGTGATAATGTATGAAATTATTAACTTCTGCACTGGGGTTTATGGCATTAAGAACCCCCCATCAAGCAAACAAACAAACTATGTGGCTGGTTTTAAGGACTGCTTTGTTAGAGACTTCTGGGTCAATTGGGCTTTCAAAAAGAGCCTGGATACTTGAAACATTTCGGAAGCTAACTTAATTGAAGATGGATGGTGTCTGGCATCAGAAATGCCCATTTTCCTTTCTTTGTGTGTCATTCCCCATGTCGTTTTGTAAGCATACCTAAGGGTTATATGCCAAGATACCCAGGGGAGAGACTTTTTGGTTGTCTGCAGCTAGTGTAGCTCAGCTGTAAGCCAGTGAGCAGCACAATTCATCAGGGGGTTGATCCAAAGCTTGTTAAAGTTAATGGGAGCATTTCCTTTGATTTTATTACTTTAGATCAGAACCACTGCAAGTATCAATTTAACCATACCTTGAACCTGCCAAAAGGAATATGCAACAGGCTTTTTAAAACTGCTTTGATGCTGTTTTATTTAATAAACTAGTTTCTGCAATCGTGCTTTCCCTTTTAAACTGAATATAATGTTTACTGTTTTTTATCTTCTCTTGTCCCCTACCAGTCCCCCTGCAAATGTTATCTTATCACAAAAAGGTGTTGACCTCTCCTTTGCTCCTCCTCCTCCCTCACAGTTCTTTCCCCAGAGGATTTAAAATCATTAAGGGGAAAATAAAAGGTTTTCCTTTTTCATTCTTTTCTCCTTGTGTGACACAGAACAGAGCTTTCTAATGAGATTTCTGACTTCCCAGCATCTGTTCAATGCAATGTATTTCATTATATTTTTAATGAACAGAAAAAGTTTCCTTTTTCATTGTCATTTTTTGACTTTGGAAAACTTCATTTATGTAAAGGCACTAAGCTGATAACCCTAGCAATCAGAAAGTTTATCATCTGAGTTCCCCAGTAAGGACAATATGAACCCATGGTCCAAAATTTGAGTGAACAGCCTGGCTCCAGTCCCATGGAGGGCAGTAATGAATGCCCATCACGAGTTACAAAATCCACAGCCCAGAATTAAGCATGGCTGTGCGGGAGCCTTAAAGATCTCATAAGCAGACTGTGGCATCTCAGGCTGGGGTTTACCAGGAACCAAGCAGTGAGCTGCCTAAGATAACCATTGAAACCCTTAAGATAAAGGTGTATATCTTAAATCCCACTGCTCTAGGGCCATTGATTTGTCCATCATAGATGAAGAGAAGCACAGTCCTTTCTCAGAGATGCATAGCCCTAAATTTCCACTGTTACTGTAATCTTAGCTGTGTTTGAATGTCTAATATGCTCTATTTTCCACTTCTGAGGCATATTCTTTCCCAGCTATGAAATGGATTTATATGAGACTTTTAATTACAGATAGTAACTGAAGCCCTACACTTTCTTTACCCATGAACAATACCCAATGGTAATTAAACTATTTTTGCCTATAGTCCCCTGTATGTTTCAGAACACATCAGTCTCCATTAGATTAGGTTTTACTCACATATCTGCAAAAAAATCTTAAAGTGTTGCTTGAAGGAAAATAGAGCATGCACCCTTATTCATATATTATTATCAATGACTTTCTGAAAGAACACACAAATTATTCTCCACATTCAGGTAGCCTGTATATATTTATGTACACACACACATATATAAAGACATAGTCTAAGACTGTAACCTCTGGGGGCAGAATGTCTGCTTGGTGCTAGTGCTCACTCCTTTTAACACAACAGTTGGAGGAGTGTCTAGGTACTAGCCTAAAATAGGCATTACTTAAAATATACTTGATAGATAAATAACCCACTTAGATTGGTTAATGAAGATTTTATTGATGAATAAACTTTTAAATTCTCCTCTGCTGTTCCTGACTTCTTTTCTATGAACAATTGAAAATAATATATTATTCTGGTTAAAATAAAATACTGTGTGAAATCCACTCCCGGGAGGGTTGAAAGCAAAGAACTTGAGGGCCCATCTATAATTTTAAGGCATAATGCTTCAAACAGTCACTTAAACATACAGTGACTTAATGTCCAGTGTATGGATGAAACTAAAACAGAAGCAACACAGTCATGTTAGTACTATTGCGTCCTTCCTCTGGGGGTTGTACAACTTTAGCCTGACATGTGAAAACTCATGCTGCTCCCAATGTAGAGCCATCTGAGCAACCACTACACATAGAATGAACCTAATTGTCCAAGTGAAACAGACGGGGACATTTGCAGATGTAAATTGAACCATGGTGAAGGTAGTAGTAGAGTTGTAACATTATATAAATTACTTTCGCTGCCCCCTTACAGGGCTTTCACTTGATTTAAAAAGCTGGCTTTGTTTTTGCTGTTGTTTGTTGTTGTTTTGTTGTTGTTTGTTGGTTTTAAATTCGGGGGGGGGGGGGGGCCCGGGGGGGGGGGGCATTGCAAATGCTACAGTGCGATGCTGTCCACTGCAAGTGGCCCCTTCAGCTTCTGAATCTTATATTCCATCTGCAAAAGCACCTGCTTTGGTCTACTCAAAATATAGTGTTTCTCTTAAAGGAGAGAGACTGTATAACATAGACTTCATTTTAGCTGTTGATTTACAGAACACATACTAGAAACCATACATAATCAAAGGCAATAACTTACTTAAACAGGTTAGAAAGTTATATTTTACCAGCTTCTCAGTTAGGAACATGTCTGAGGGTACACATTATGTACTCTAAGCCATGGATATTTTACAGTGCTCATCTTTGCTAAAGACTTCATATTGTATTTGCTAATTACTTTACAAGTCTTAAAAGATAAGGTTTATTTTTATGTTGTAATTCATCATTTTGTATTTCTTTGTACACTTGTCTTTATTTTGTCAGGGATGTGTGTGTTTGTTGTGTACTGGGTAAGTATTTCTTTGGAAGTGACACTATTATACTGTATTAATTCTTCCTCATGATAATGCTGATTCTTTGTGAATGGCCTTTATTGTCTTCAGTCTCACAAACTGTCCTGCTGTTTTCCTCTTCTCATTGTTTCTGCTCTCTTATCATGTACAAACCACCTTCTGTCACTCAACAAACTGCAAAACTAGTGACCAGCTTGACAATAAATTACATCCTTATTTTAAAATACCTTTTCTTAACATGTGCAACTGCATCAAGTGAGAGGACATGACTGTCAATAGGTTTACATAGTTTGTCCTTGGATTATGTTTATTGGCTTACTGTTGAGCCACCAGTTAACCCTCAGTAAGATTAGTACAGATTTACAGGAAGAAAAGTATATGCTAATGCTTCACATGTTAAATTTTATAGTTAAGTGTCACTAAATTACTTGTTTATTTTACAGTGATAATACACATAATGAATCAGGTCATAATGTATTATTTTTATTTGATTTGTAATAATACAATTCTGAATTCTCCATTTAGAAGGGTTTAAAACTGTATCGGTAAGGCCTTAGCTTGTTAATGAGATGTGCGGACACAAAGCACATGTCATGGTTTCAGTCAACTGACTACATTGCCTAAAAAAACAATTAATGCCATCTTGAGAAAAGAAGAGTGCTTCTGGGTAACGCAGTCAATGGCTGCGCTTCCTCACGGGTGAAGTTGTGGTAATCTCCTGCTAATAAATATGTCTTTTATTGACAATCGTATGTGAATGCAGAAACCGAGGGCCAGCATGGGTGCTGATTGCAACTGGTAAAATTTTTCTTATTGATTTCAGTGAGCATTAGATATAATTAGGAGGAAAATAGCTAAATATCCTCATGAATTTAATGCCTCCAGCATTTTCACTTTGTAGAATCCAAATGGGAAGGATTCATCTCATCTCTCTTTGTCCATTTCAGAGTTATTCTTCTAGTCTAAGTCAGACTTCCTAATTCAATCTACAGTCAGTGGGAAGAGGTGTTAATGTAGACGAGCTCATTTCCTGCATGGTTTGACAAGAGAAGTAATCTAGAGCACTAGCTTATAATGGCTGCCCAAGAATTTGACTGCTGAAGTTTAGATTAATTTCATCCAGTATTATTGATTTTCAGGAGAATGAATGAGAGGACAAATTGACTTCCTGAATGGTATTAAAGTCCATGTGTTTTTAGTTTTCTTTTGTAACTGGCCACTGTGGAAGGTCTATGCCAGACAGCACCCCAAGTAGCCTCTAAAATTACTATTCTTCTAATTCATATGTGCTAACAGAAGACCTATCTTCCACAAGTCTTCTATGTGTGACTATTGATAACCTTTCATGGCCTCGCAAAGGTATAATATGCATGATAAATTTATTGGGGTAGCAATCTAGAATAGTCTATAAAAATGCTGAATCTTCCTCAGTTTAAAACTTGTTTCAGATTTCTCAGGTAAACATTGCCTCTACCCCTGCTCTATAATTTAGACTACAAGCATTCATTTTACTTTCACTAATACAGATTACCATTTTAATCTGTTCTTTATATCACTGAAACTATAGGTAAAACCCATTTTTACCTCAGTGAGGGTCAAACAAAATTTTAGAAGCATTTTCAAGTTTTAAAGTGAAAGAAAGTTGTTCTGTGGTTTTGGCTAATAGTATCTTTGAAAAGATTTTAATGGAATTTACTGTTGCTGAATTTGGCTAAGCAGAGTTTTCTGACTTTCTAAAAGGTTCTGAGATATTTTATCTTTTAAAACTTATCTGTCATCAAAGAGGAGCTATTATTAAATTTTCTTCCTTTCAATCATGGAATCATTAGAGTAATGCAATTATTAAAAAAGTGTGCTTACTTTCTAGTTGACCAAAGCTATTCTAATCACTCCAAAAGATATCACAATGAGATTCAATATTTTTCAGAAAGTTAAAAATCTTCCTCCACCACTTTAATCAGGGGTATTTAAAGTGCTCAACATTACTGCCTGCAGCAAGTTCTTGATACATCTTTATTCTCTTTTATAAGTAGAAAAAAATAATTAACCTCCTTCCTCCTAAAAAAAAAATCTATTTCCTTTTGAAGTTAACAAAGAAGAAACAATAAATAGATGAACATTTTCAGAATATTTTGCATTTAAATAAATAATAGAACCATTATGGGAAATACTTTTTATAGGGGATGCTGATGAGAATGCTCCAGTCCACTATGCTGCAGTAAAACAGTGCTTTAGGAATAGTTTGTCTTCCAGTGATATTTTATCCAACAAGGAGACTGTGATCTGATAGAGCAAATTGATTTTAATCTTCCTTGGTTGTTTGTGGTAGATATAGACAGACAATATTAGAACCTCAATATTAGGTACTGTGGGGAAAAAAAAAAAAAAAAAAAATCCTTTCTCTGAACAGCTTATAAATGAAATATAAAATAAAAGCACCATTACATCTTCCTGAACTAACATGTAAGGCACAGCTGACTATTTTGATTTTGCACAATTCAGGAGTGTGACTACTTACGTTGTTATGCTGTTCTTCACAGGTATGTCTTTAAGGCTTTTGCTTTCAGAAAATTCAGAGTTTACACTGAAGAATTTGTGGGTAAAAACTAATAAGGAGTTAGAGTTGAGATTAATGAATACAACATATCCTTAGTTTTAAAACAGACAAATTGGTAAATACTGGAGGTAAGATCCTCTAGGGGCCTAAGAAGTCTGAGTCTCTCACAGTTCACATAAATTACATGCAGGGAACTTACACCAGTTTGTTCAAAGCCTCTTGAAACACTAGTTCTCCTCATATGGATAAAGCAAATAATGCAGTTTGTCTATTTGTTCAAGCAAGCTAAGGAAGCAAACATAAGCTAACACAATTTGAAAAAATATTTAGCATTTTGTATATACAGAACCTCTTAAAGGTAGCATTAGCTGGAGGTTCTGTAACTAAGGTGGTGCTCACATTAGATGCAAAGTGGTATTATAAATAAGCCTATTGAATTTAGTTAATTCCATGTGCTAAGAACCAATGCCTAGGGGCTCAGCATTTTTATGAATTAGACCCAGATCAAGGAAAACAAGAGACTTTTTTTTTTTTTTCTGAAAATTTCTTGCATATTTAATTACCTGCTTAGATTTGTCCAGCTTTTTCACAGCTGTGGTTAAGATGCCAGCTTTGGGGCACTTCCAAAGACTTCTCTGCCCTCTGAAGTCACATGATAGCAAACTCTTAAATTATATATATAGATAGATATTTATATATTTATATTTATAGATATGAGCAGCTGCACAAGGAGGAATCCAACAGCTGTTGAGCTTCTCTACCCAGACAACCACAAGCCAACATCACCAGAGAAAAGGTGCTGGGCTGGAGGGATTCATCCCAGGGAGCACAGTTGTGCCATGGTTATCAGCCAGCATATGGGTAATCTGGTTACAGTAATTCAGGTCACCAGCGGGCACAGGAGGGCATCCTTATGTGTTGAATACCATACACTAGGTCACTTCTAGGTTCTTCTGTCATTGGTTGTCATTCAACTTATATCACAAGCATTTGAGGGTAAAATGTTCTTGTTATGTGTTCAGTACATGGAATATCCTCATCTGTGCTGCACACTTCGAACCTGAAATTCATACACACCCCTGGGAGGGTGAAACATCTACCTTCTTCCACTTCCAAAAATTCCTCCTGAGGTCATTGACATTCTTAAAGAGTTATCCACCTTAATTCATAGATCTTTGATGTATCACTCAGCACCTTCCTTTTCATTTTCCAATGGGAAATGCATATGCATATTTTTATATATGCTTGTATTTTTAGCATATAAGTGTTTCTTTACAAAAAGCCACATAGCTTCCATGTTAAAAGTTTCTCACTTTGTTTCTACATACAGAAAATGTCTGTTGCTTTTCTGTTTCACTTTCAGACTTTCAACAAAAACACTCTGACACCACTGAGTATAGGTCTACTTCTGAAAAGAATTCCCATCAGTAAGCAGAAAGTGAAGATATTAACAAAACCAGAAACTCTTGAGAATTACTAAGATCCCTCTCACAATCCCTGTGATGGGACCTATGTACTAGAACATCTGGAAAATATTATCACTGTATAACAGAAAAATATCTGACACTCCCTCTCCCCTTTTCTAATTAAGTTTATTGTTTCTTAACATGTTAGAATTTTCCTTTAAAGGAATAAAATGGACACATAAATTTGCAATATGATAAAAATGGAATATTCACAGGGAAAAAAAGAGGAAAATTTTCAAGGAAAAAAATCTTTATTTTCTAGTGAAAGAACAAAATTGTTTGTGGGGAGTGGGATTTCTTTTGAGGGAGGGAAGGGAGAAGATTGTTTTGTTTTTTTTGACCCAACTTGAACTGATCCTAAGAAAATAAACAAAACCCCTAAAAACAGCCCTTTGAATACTTTTATCTAAGGGACAAGGTGAACTGCAATAAGGTTGACATTCAAATTTTCATTATTACCCATTGTTTTGTTTCTAAATCTGAAATTGGGAAGCTGCAGTAAGCAAAAACTGTATTGCTAACTAATGCATTTTTTGTTTATCACAGCAGGAAAATGACATTTTTGGAACTGAAGATCATCTTCATCAATGGAATGATCCATTGGTTTAAAACTGGAAACACAATGAACCTTTGGTGTAACTGGTTACTGAATCTCAGCTAAGCCCAAAACCTACCACACACCCTAAGAAAGTGCACTTCAGTTCTGGTATGAAACACAGGAAGTTGCTCTCCTTCAAAGAGATAGAATATAAATATGAATCAAGGTAAATAAATGAGATGACTTTCTGGCAATTCATTAAATTGTCATGGCTTCCTTTGTTGATCAACCACTTCACAACTGTGATTCTTTCAGATCACTGCCAGCAGTTTTGCATTTCTTCTACAGGGCTGCTGTAGAGGACTAAAAACTGCAACATAGATCTAAAAACCTGAGATCTCTTTCACAATATGGTTGTTCAGGACTGATATGCATTATTATAACTCATATCAAATGAGGTAATGAGATGAGCTATTTTAACAGTGAAATAAAACAAATACTTCTTTCCAGCACCCCCACTCCTGGCACAAACTTAGATCACTGACACCACAGAGAGCTCATCACTGCTTCAAAGAGTAAAGAATATGCCCCTGAATTATTAAAATATTTCCTCTCCCACCTTATTAATTTAATAAATAAATAAATAAATATAGTTCAAAGATTTTTTTCTATTTTTTTTTATCTGTAAGGAAAGTGTGCTTATCTTTTAAAGTAGTGTATTGCAGCTGAACTGCAAAGATCAAAATGTAGCAGTGAGCTAAAGGAAGAATGAAAAGGATACTCATTGCTGTGCCCTGCAGGAAAAAAAAAAAAATAAATAATAATAATAAAGGGAGGCTTTTGTGCTTAGAAAGAGGAATTTAAAAATTCATTACACTGGAAGTGATACAGTGGGTTAATTCACTGCCCTTTGGAGACCTGAAATGTATTTGTGCAGAGAATGTGCTTTTCCAAATCCCCAAACCACCACCACACAACTTGGCACGAAGAGGAACAGCTGCAGTGCTGCAGGTCGGGGGGACATGCATTGGCAGAGGCTGTGCTGGGGAAGCTTGTTCAGCACCTGCCTACATCGTGCCTGGCTCTAGCTGGTGCTATCAGTTTCTGACTTCGTTAAAATCTTACAAAACCATCACATTCACAAATCTTTCTCCAAGATAGCTGTTGCCAATAGGAGACTGCATTTTCCTTTTTGCTTACAGTTTCTTCCCTCCACATGTATTTTCACTTTTTTAAGAGGAAAGGAGGTAATGGAAACATGCTATGTGATTTAAACTGTAGAAAATTTTTTAAAACATTTTTACAAGCATTTAAGAACTGAATGAACATGTATTACATTAATAAACTGGATTTGGCAAATAGATGGTCTTTTCAAAGATGATATATATTGAATTTCACTTGGTTTGTTATGAAATTTCACTTCCAAAGGATTGTTTGCATGTTTGCATGAATGCTTAACCATCTTAGCTAGTTCTTTGAGCTAATGTGGTTAAAACATATGGGACTTTGAGCCCTACATTTTGGGAGAGGTGAAGAGATTGCCTATGACTGTCCAAAAATATTTGACCTGCACAGCATACGTGCTTTCGCAGAGGATTTAGGCTGCATACAATCACTTCCGTATAACAAAGCAATAAGGCATGTGCTTAACGTTAAAGATTCAGTGAATAAACTGTGTAAAAACTCACTTGATTCCATGTTTTGCAAAACAGGAGACAAAACCAGTGCAACAATTATTATACAGGCATTATGAGGTGATCCATGCCCTTCATTAAACTCAACTCCTCACTGATGTGCTATTTCTGTAGCTATTCTGGCTCTGCTAGCATACCAGTTACCTGGGTGATGAATGAACTTCTCAGTGTAAAAAGTGCAAAACAAACAGCAAAATGCAATTTAGTACCTTTAGTATCATTATCCTGGTGACCAAAGGTATAGGACTCATTAGCCACCAGAAAGGAAATATTATCAACCAGTCAACACAATATTCTTATTCACGTGTTCTTCATCATAAGAGTCTTTATTTGTATAAGAAGTAATTACTTATCAAATAAGACATAAGACTGGCAACAAGATCTGGGAGGAGATGATGAAATATTGGCTGCTAATAGCTTTGCGTAGGATTTGACAGCCATAATCCTTATGTATGAGTTATATAGGCAATGTTCTGGGAGCAGTTGATTTAAATCTTCACATGTCAAGATGATGATACAGGGGTTTTACTTTCTGGGTAAGTATGTTGGAGAGTCAGTTATTATGCAAAAGAAAGTAGGGAAACTAGCAACCCCGTGTTATCCAGCAAAAGTTCTTTCATAGAATCATAGAATATCCTGAGTTGGAAGGGACCCTTAAGGATCATCAAGTCCAAACTTGACACCGCACAGGTCTACCCAAAAGTTCAGACCATGTGACTAAGTGCACAGTCCAATCTCTTCTTAAACTCAGTCAGGCTCGGTGCAGTGACCACTTCCCTGGGGAGTCTGTTCCAGTGTGCAACCACTCTCTCTGTGAAGAACCCCCTCCTGATGTCAAGCCTAAACTTCCCCTGCCTCAGCTTAACCCCGTTCCTGCGGGTCCTGTCGCTGGTGTTAATGGAGAAAAGGTCTCCTGCCTCTCGACACCCCCTTACGAGGAAGTTGTAGACTGTGATGAGGTCTCCCCTCAGCCTCCTCTTCTCCAGGCTGAACAGGCCCAGTGCCCTCAGCCGTTCCTCGTACGTCTTCCCCTCCAGGCCTTTCACCATCTTCGTAGCCCTCCTCTGGACACTCTCCAGCAGTTTCATGTCCTTTTTATACTGTGGTGCCCAGAACTGCACACAGTACTCGAGGTGAGGCCGCACCAGCGCAGAGTAGAGCGGGACAATCACCTCCCTCGACCTACTAGTGATGCTGTGCTTGATGCACCCCAGGACACGGTTGGCCCTCCTGGCTGCCAGGGCACACTGCTGGCTCATATTCAACTTGCCGTCTACCACAACCCCCAGATCCCTCTCTACAAGGCTGCTCTCCAGCGTCTCATCGCCCAGTCTGTACGTGCAGCCAGGGTTTCCCCGTCCCAGGTGCAGGACCCGGCACTTACTCTTACTGAACTTCATGCGGTTGGTGATCGCCCAGCTCTCCAACCTATCCAGATCCCTCTGCAAGGCCTTTCCACCCTCATCCGAGTCCACAACTCCTCCAAGTTTGGTGTCATCAGCAAACTTGCTCAAAATACCTTCTATTCCTACATCCAGATCGTTTATAAAAATATTGAAAAGTACCGGCCCTAAAATGGAGCCTTGAGGGACCCCACTGGTGACCGCCCGCCAGCCTGACGCAGCCCCATTCACCATAACCCTTTGGGCCCTGCCCGTTAGCCAATTGCTCACCCATCGGATGATGTTTTTATTTAGCTGTATGGTGGACATTTTGTCCAGTAGGATCCTATGGGAAACCGTGTCAAAAGCCTTGCTGAAGTCCAAAAAAATCACATCAGCTGGTTTCCCTTGGTCCACCATACGGGTGATCTTATCATAAAAGGAAATCAGGTTAGTTAGGCAGGACCTACCCTTCACAAACCCATGCTGGCTGGGACCAATGACTGCTTTGTCCCCCAGGTGCGCCTCAATAAGTTCGAGAACCATCTTCTCCATGATTTTACCAGGCACTGACGTGAGACTGACAGGCCTGTAATTGCTTGGGTCTTCTTTCTGACCCTTTTTGAAAATCGGCACAACATTTGCCAGCTTCCAGTCTACCGGGACCTCTCCAGACTCCCAGGATAGTTGAAAAATAATTGAGAGAGGTTCCACGATGACGTCCGCCAGCTCTTTCAGCACCCGGGGATGAATCCCATCCGGACCCATGGACTTGTAGGGATCCAGGTGGAGTAGCAAATCCCGCACACGTTCAGGGTCAGTTGGGAGTTTGTCATCCCCACCGTCCCGGTCCTCCAGCTCAGGGCACCCTGGGTCCCGAAGCCCATCATCGGCATTGAAGACAGAGGCAAAGAAGGCGTTAAGCGTCTCTGCTTTGCCTATGTCATTGTCTGTGAGGAGACCTTCCCTATCAAGGAGCGGCCCTATGTATTCTTTAGTTCTCCTTTTTCCATTCACATATCTAAAAAAAAAAAAAAAAAAAAAAAAAATTCTTTCATGGTGGCAATGGCTGTTTACTTACTCATATATTTATATGTAGTGTGTCCTGTGTGTTCTGAGCAGACCTGGTGGAGTGCACCTCCCTGGAAATTTGGACAAAGCCTAGGCTGACTTTTAATCACTAAAAGCTAAATGGCAATGGGGCACCTGGGGAACGGGGTTCAAAATTAGCAAGGCTGTGTAAATGTGGGTGCCTGAGGGTCCTGCTCATGCTCCAACTTATATTTAGACACCTCCATTATGTATTCATCCTGTCTGGGGCAAGAATTGATAAAGTAGACAGTCTGTCTTTCCTCCTGGGTAATTTAACTGACCACAAAATTCAGGTAACTTCCTTACGTATGAGGAGTGGCTGAAGTCACTCGGTTTGTTCAGCCTGGAGAAAAGCAGGCTGAGAGGAGGCCTCATGATGGCCTGCAGCTTCCTCACAAAGGGAGCGGAGGGGCAGGCACTGAGCTATGCCTTCTGGGGACAGCAACAGGACCTGAGAGAACAGCGTGGAGCTGGGACAGGGGAGGGTCGAGCTGGGTGTTAGGAAAAGGTTCTTCACCAAGACAGTGCTCAGGCACTGGGACAGGCTCCCCAGGGCAGTGGTTACAGCACTGAGCCTAATGGAGTTCAAGAAGCATTTGGACACCACTGGAAAACACATGGTCTGGTATTTGGGTGGTCCTGTGGGATCCAGGAGCTGGATTCCATGTTCCTTGTGGGTCCCTTCCAATTCAGGATGTTCTATAATTCTATGATTATCAATTCGCCTTTTACAATGTAAAGATAATCCTGCTCTGTTTCACCAGAATCATTTGAATGACTATGTACAAAAGTTGGTAAGAATTAAAATATATGTATATATTTCTTTTTAAGGCATTTATTGGCTAATCTTCAGCTCAAAGCAGGTATTAGCCTACACATCATAGGAGGTGTGAAAATTAAGGAAAGGATGCAAAGTCATCTAAATGAAGGTCAGTTAAGCCTATAGCATTTTGCAAACAAAGCATCATTAGTAGAGCATTAGAGACAATGCTATATTTCATATATGGGCACAAAAAAAGCATACTTACTGAATTAAATAATTCCTAAGCAGCTAAAATGGACTTCATATATAAAGAAGAACATAATTATATTGAACAGAACAATGTTTTCTTATGTTTAACATGTTTAATGGAAATTTTATATGAATTTTTACATACATGAAACTTGCCTATTTGAAACTTAGATAATGTAACAACAAGCAGTTAAAGTGGTTAAATGACTGTGTTCTTTCCATAATATTTTTACAAGCCGTAATCTGTAACTGCTGCAGCTGTATATGCAACTTTTCTCAGCTGCACTAAAAAGAGCAAAGTAATCATTATGTATTTTAAATATTTATTTGGCTCACTGTTTCTGGGTTAAAAAAAAAAAAAAAAAAAAAAAAAAGAACTTTGAAAATGTTAATTTCATACTTGTGTCATTCATTTCTCTATGTAATACTTATATTCTTAACGGGTAGAAACTGTCAGTTGGCTGGTATAGTCAGTACTTCTGTGCACTTTACAAGATAAATGTTGTTTTCTCTCTTTGAAGTGGATTCTCATAACCTTGTTCATATCCAACAGTATTATATGATATAACGAATTCCAGTTAAGTCTATAGAATTGCTTTTAAAATGTTATTTTCTGAATATAGAACAACGTTTTGTCCTTTGTTTAGATCTTACAAATCACTAAAACTTCAGCTTCCAATACCTTTAAAATGTTGAGCCACTATAAATTTTGTGACGTAACCACTGTTCAACCCCATGTTCAAGTTCTACTGAAGTAAATAAAAGATTTTTTTATCAACATCAAAGGGAATGGAGCCGTATCCTATGCCAACTTAGTCATAGTTTGGAATCTTCAAAAGCACTCAGCCTTGTTTTTAACCCTGATCCAAATTATGTCAAAGTAAAAATCCAAGTAATTTCAAAGGAAAGCCTTGTAAGTAGTTTGAAGTGCTTCTGAAAATCCTAAGTACACTGTGCACTTAATATTTCAAATTTAGCACACAAATTACACTACATACACTCACAGGAAATATATATTGAGATTAGAGCTGTTTCTGCTAATGATCTTTCAGATACTCTTTGATACAAATGCTAGTACAAAAGAGTAGAAAGTTATAGGAATAACCTTTCAGCATTTGTTTGAAAGAATGCATAATGCTTCAAGCAAGAAAAGTGATATTCTGCCCCTATGGAAATCAGTAATAGAATTTCTGTTGACTGTAGGAAATCTAGGATTTCCTCCATTTATATATTTTAAGTTATTTAAAAGCTTCAGAATATTACTTCAGTGAAGTAGCTTAAAAATAATAAAATCCTATTTAGATATTGATAGGTAAAAACCATAGCACAAATATCATATGCAACAAAAATGTAAAAAATGTACGCTTGCTTGAAAGCACATTTTCCTGAAAACATGTTGGAAATGTATTTCTGACAGCTAATTAAAGCTATTCCATCAGTCATATTTGTGTGAGATCCAATGAAATCTGAAATGAAATGCAGTAAGAAGACATGCTTTAATAGTCATTTTAATCCTGGTATATCCTTAAGTTAAAATATTGGTATCATTGACTCTAGTGGGAGTTCTACAGTTAAATTTGAAGAGCTGGGATTTTACCAGCTTGTAGATGTTATCCAAGTAAGTTTCCTTATTTCTAAGGCAATGGAGTTATAAACAGGTTATTTTGGAAAAATTCTACATGTCCGTAGGCCAACAGATTTTTGACCATCTAACCCTTTAATCCCTTATCTCTCTAGTTCCAAACCAGAGTAATTTCTTCCCTGCAGAAACCAAATTATTTCTGAGAAGGCTGTTTATTGTTGCACAAATGCCTCGATGCTCTTACTTTCAGGAAGCAGAAAGGTGACCTCATTGCTCTCTGCAGCTTCCTGAAGAGAAGTGGGGAGGGATGTGCCAGTCACAGATGACAGAAAGCATAGGAATGACATAGAGCTGTGCCAGGGGAGGTTCAGGCTGAACATTAGTAAAAATTTCTTTACTGTAAGGGTGGTCAAACACTAGAACAGACTTCCTAGTGGGGTGGTTGATGCCCTGTGCCTACCAGTGTTCAAGAAGCATTTCGATAATGCTCTCAGTAACATGCTTTAACTCTTAGTTAGCCCTGAAGAGGTAAGGCAGTTTGAACTTGATGATCTTTGAAAGTCTCTTCCAGCTAAACTGTTCTATTTGATTTGATCTGATTTTATTTTATTTTATTCTATTTTATTTGATTTGATTCTAAAAACTGGAAGCAAAGATTATTTTCGCCAATTGCATTTAGGAAGAGGCTTTAAATTGAATACAATTAAACTCTGTTGTGTTTCAGCTAGAATATGGTAGTTTTGACCAGGCAAGTTATATAAGGAGCCCAAGAATCCAATTTTTCTTTTAGAAATAAATCAGTTGAAATCAACAGAACTTTTATTTGTATAGCAGAAATGGGCTTTGTTAAAAATTCACTTTAAGTGTTATGTTTAATTTATCTTTATTTATTGCCATATTCCTTGCATAACTAAAGATTTCAAGTATCAGATATAAAGTATCCTATGTGATACAACATGGCACATTTCAACAACGAAGTAAGGACTTGGATCAATTAAATTCAATTGATTTAAATCAATCTGAAACTGAACATTACACAGTGACACCAGAGATGGCTTCCCTTTTTATGAATTGACACACAAGCCTCGTCTGAGGACAGAGGCTCTCTGTGGCTGGAAGAAAAAAAGGAAAACAGTAGTGGTACAGAGTCTTCTCTTGATCCCTGTCTAAATCAATGAAAACACTTACATGACTGGTAATTCTTCTTGCATCCACTGACAGTGCATGTTCACTAAATCCATGCATGTGATGAGATTCTTTCAGAGGATATGAAAGGGTATGCAGCAGATATTCCCATTAGTCTTTTCTTTTAGACACTTCTCTGACAGATGAACTGTTTGGATTAAAATATTTATTTTAATTGCAAGAAGGAAGGTGAGGTAGCATCACAGGAGTTAGTTGTGCCATAGGACCACCATAAAATGACTGTTATTTGTTAATGTCATTTGCAAACTGCTAAAGTCACATTAGTAAGTGGAAGCATTTGATACTAAGGAACTTAACCATACAATAAATAAAATTTATGGACAGATCATTAATCTCTGACTGCAAGGAGTTAGACTTGATTTTATGCCAAATGTTTGACTCTAAAGAGTTTGTCAAATGGCAAAAGCTAAGTTATAGAAGAAATACATATTAAAATAAGACCATTTAAATTTTACATCTACTGTGAGAATAGGCAAGCACCATCATATTTTTAACATAATCTCCAAAAGTAATTCCTAATCCAGTAAAAACATCTAATAAAAATTGGCATAAAGTTGCAATAAAATTAACTAATGAGTTGTGTACTACATTATGTTTTCATTTCCAGCTTGTTAAAGCAGCAAGTTTCACCACTTATTCTCATTCGTTATATTTCTCCCATTTTTTTTTTTAGTGTCTGTATGGGCACAAGAAAGCTGAAAAAAATATATAGAATTTCTGTTAACAAAAATACCTGATAACCAGAAAAAAAAAATATCATAGTGCTTCAAGGAGAAAGAAGAGCAATTACACTCCATACACGCACTGTATTATTGCCCCAAACTATGCCTGGAAACTATTCAAGTATGCTATTGGACATGGGCCAACATCACAAAGAAAGCCATGCCACAAATGAGCAGCCCCTAGCCCCATGCATTCACACTGGCACTAGGCACAACCTGCAGCTCCTTGAGGAGGATGGGAAAAAGGAATACAGGAAGAAATAGTTACCATTTACCTGCCCAGGGGTACCAAATGGCTGATGGTATTAACACACTGAATATTTTGTGAGCCTATATGCATACAGAAGTTTTTCAGAAACTAGCAAAAGGAAAATCAAGGTAGTCAGCTAATGCAAAGAGCAAGGTGCCCTTAAAGTAGCTGCAAGGATTGTAGCAGAAAGAAATCTATTTCTAGTCTTACTTCTTGTAAATTATTTTGGCCAACAATGCAAATATTGCAAAAAACAATTATTTAAACACTAGCAAAATGAGATTTTTAGGTGGCACATATGGAGATTGGAATGATTGGCATTTATTATTACAATTCAAAAAGAATTAAAATAAAAAGAAACTCATCTCTACTTAACTAGATTATTTAAAGGTGGTTGCTTTCATTTTATTATGAATAGTTTGCATGTGCAGTATATATTATGCTAAAGTAATTACATATTTCTGATGAGGAACAAGAAAAAAAAGGTTCATTTCCACAAAAAGTGCATTATAAACATCTTATAAGGATTGTATTTTACCTCAGAACTTTAACAGGAACTTACATTAAAATTAATTTCAAGGTAATTTTTAACTCAATTTCTCAGTACTTTATAAAGCTGTTGTAAGAAACAGATTTACTTGGCTATTGCTTATAAACAAACTTAACATGTGTTGTTAGACTTATAGTATGAACTACACAATTCTATATGCTATGTAAAAACATGAAAGGAAACAGCAAATTCCCTGGCAAGCTTCTGCTTTCAAGGAGAGAGGTTTCATCATGGGACACAGGAAAAAATCCTGATGGATTCTGATGACTTAGTGATACTTGATATTATGATCACTTGGATTTGTCTTGTTGTGGGCCCATCTTGGATTTTGGCCAAAAAATCAAGGTATTAGACTTCATGAAGTTCCTTTGTGTAGAACCTAACCTGTGTAGTTACCTGGAGATATGTTCAGCCATGATACGCATGGCCATGCAATGCTCTTGAAATGCATCAGGGGTACAAGAGTCCCACCATTGTGGCAGATGCAACACAGGGTCCATAGCTATATCCTTGTGGCAGCACTGTGAACACATATAAGATACCATAAGTCATACTGATGGGTCCTCATCAGCTATGTATAAGCCCCTGAATGAGAGGTATCAGTCTCAATTTGAGTTCCAGCCTGACTGCTTCATCCTTTTAAGTGAAAATCAGCCTGTGCCAGGCTGAGACCCTGCATCAAAATTCAAGATGGTATGGACAACTTGGGTTCCAGACTGCACAGGAGACTTGTGAAAACACCATTGTGGTAATGAAAGTTTCTTTCAGTGCCTCTCAGAAGGTCTGCTGTCTAGCCCTTTATCAGGAGGATGTCAGGTCTCTGGATGTGCAAGTGTAAGAAAAGGAATGGGCATCTCTTCATAAGCAGCTGGGTCACAAACTGTAATTTTCTACAAAGCTTTCTATGAGGAAACAGAAGTCAGTGGAAGAATATATTCACATGCTCCAAAAGAATCTGTTAAGCAATGTTAGAAAAAAAAAAAATCTGTAACTGAAAAATAGTAAGTCATACCTGCTGAAGTCACAGCCCCAAATTAGAAATCAGGATCTTTAAACTTCTGGATTTTTAGCTTATGGGGAACACTCACTGGAATCACGGTATCAAGTTTTCCCTGAAACCATGATAGTGAAAAACATTATTTTAACACACACATGAGAGATAGAAAAATAGATTTTTTTTTTTGTTTTTGTTGTTGTTGTTTTGTTTTGGTTTTTTGCTTTGGTTTGTTTGTTTTTGTTTTTGATATATTCCCCTGGAAACAACTTGTTTCTGGGGGCTAGCGCACTAGGCATTGCATAGTAAGATGAAGCACTGAAAAATGGAAATGAGAGAGGGAATGAAGGCAGGATGGGAGAGTAAAATTGGAAAAACAGCTGGAAGCTTTAGGAAGAGGGTAAGAGAGAGAAATAAAACCATGAAGGATTGGATAATTAGATATAATATAGAAGGAAAATCCTTTAGGGTTAATCCAGAACCACAAAGTAGCCATGTTATTGAATACCACATTTTTTATAAGTATCACTTAAACCATCTATTTAATTGAATACAGCAGCTGCATGGCATAGTGACACTTAACAAACAGCTGAGGAGAGGAAGGATATAATACTTTCTACAGAATGAACTTTATGAGTTTATGATGTAATGAGCTGAGTAAGAATCTGGCTAGGATGTTGTAGTTAAGCCTTTTATCTCATGAAAAAAAAGAAATCCTATCAGCTATTTAATGACCCCAGTATCACTTTTACATCTCTGTTGGGAAAAATCCCGTGCTGTCTGCCACCTAACATCTCTTGGACTTGGTTCAGTAACATCTCCAAGAAAAAAAAGTCCCACCAACATTGTTTCCTCCAGTTTATTCTTCCAGTAGAACTGCTCTCAGGGAATACTACCAACTCTGCAAGACATGGCAGGGTTGTATTTAAGGCAGTGCACCTCCCAGAGAAATCTGCCTGATTGTAGATATAACAAAGCCTTCTGCTCTCAGATCTTTAACCTCATACAAGCCAAAAAAGTCTGGGAATGGGTTTCCATGCATTTGACCTCGTGTTAAATTGTTGCCTCTAATTTGATTTAAGATGAAAGTTCACATTATTTCCCTCAGGAACGGACAACAGACCATGCCCTAAGTTATATTTCTCATAATTCACCTGGTTTGCCTTAATTGTATTTATTAGGAAACTGGGAGAAGATAGTACAAACCACAGCTTTTTTTTTTTTTTTTTTTTAATATACACTAGTGACTGCAAATACTGTGACTAGTGTGATGACTGCTGATATTTGGCCAAGAATATCCTATTTCAATAGGATAGGATAAAGGTTAAAAATTTCAATTTTTAACCTCAGTTAAGCCTTTTAAGGATGTTTCCACATTAAAAAGAAAAGACCACAGTTCAACTAAATTTGTTAAAGTAAATGGTGCTGACTTCACAGGTAGCCTTACATTGATTTAAAACACATAACGCGGCACTGGCTTGCATCCATTCTACCATATCATTCCTTTTCACAGAGGTGAAATTTTGGTAGGACTCAGTGATGATGGTTTTGCACCAGCACTGCTGAACATTTAATTGAGTGTTCCAGTTGGCAAAAACACACGATGTTACACCCCACAGAGCTATTCAACTGCATTCCTGACATATTTTTGGTCAAATGCCTTTTGGTTTTTAGCTGTCTTTGCCCTAAATAATTTTTTGGGGGGAAGAGATTGGGGGGGATAAGGTGAAACCAGGGTTCAATTTTGAACTTGTAATTTCCAATAGGAAAAATCTCCATTCCCTAGCCAAACCTTGCTGGACCACTTACACAAACAATAAATTTTGTGCACTATCACCCCATTGTAACAACTACATATAAATTAACACTATGTGATGAAATAAACTGCAAATAATGTATCTGAAAAGCTCTTTCAGAGGATCAAAAAATCAGGTTTGGACCATTGCTATGCCCTTAAATGACATTATCTCACAACCTGTACATCTAAAGTACCTAAACTCAACTCTAGGTACCAATCACTAGTATTCAATCACTTTCATACTAAGCCCAGGTACAGTGTGTTTGACTGCAGCATAAACTCCAGAAGGACATCAAGTTTTTATTTGGACATACCTTCAAGTAGATTTTTTTTGAAATTTTATCACCCAAGTATTCAATTTTTTCCCCATGTTTGACTCCCACACATATTTTTTTTTATACTTTCAGTACCTCTATGTTCTCTGAAGGAAGAATTTATGCAGTGCAATTAAGTTGACTCTCATTGGTTCACTAAAAAGTTTGAGATCCACAAGAACTTGTGAATGTAATTACTCAAAGCTTTAAACTAGTTAGGGAGGGACAGCTGTCCAAGTATCTAGCAGCAGCACAGAGATCACTCTGCTCATCCAAAGACCTGCAAGAGTTTTAAGGATCCTAATGGTGCAGTGAAATTATGGTACACGTTTGATAGTGTTGTGACTACACTGTTATCAATTTCAAATGCTAGCTTAAAGTAAGGATACCTACACAAACTGCAGAGATGTTTAGAATACAATGGAAGAATATGTTAATATTATCTCCGTGTCAAGTATTTTTTTCCTTTCCAAAACATTTTTACATTTTTTCCTTTTTTCCCCCTCTGTCTCTCTCAGATTTTCAGAAGGTTTTTATGGAGATGAACAACAAAATTATTATTTTGTTTTTCATTTGTAAAACATTCTTTTGCATCTTCCTGAACTACTGTCCACCTTGGAGCTACCTTCATTTCAGAATTTGTGCTGGTTTAGAAAGTAATACTTTAAGCAGAATAGGAAACAAACCAGGTATACAGTTTTAATTTTACTTATCTTTCAAATCATACAGATGAAACTCAGTCATCACATCAGTATACTTCCTAGCCTTATTAAAAGACACAAATAAACTTAAAAGACACAAATAAACTCTTGTGTCCATTGATCCAGTACATGTGATACAAGACACATCGAGCTTGAGGGACCTTTCTCAAACAACCATTACTATTTTTGTTTGTGTATATAAAAAAAAGAGATGTTACTACCCACTGCTTAATGACTGTTATAGTGGGTATCATTCTCTAGCATCTAACTGATCTTTATTCAAAAATGAAGAAACAAATATAGGGCTCTGTTGTAAGAAATACCCTAAAAGCTACAAACCATACATTGCTGAGAAGTCTCTATACTGAGAAAATACAGGCATATTTCTTAAATTTCCATTAGTCCCCCACTTTAATTGAATAATGATATGCAAACATATAATAGCATAGCTTTGGTTAAGTTTGGGAACAGAGGGAAAATGATTAAGAGAAGTCCCTTTTAAAATCTTTTACTATCTCATTCTGTGAAACTTCTGGTTCAGTGTCACCCAGTGTCTTGATAGATTGGGTCAATTAAAATCATACAGCTGTAGGTCAAATGTGCCTCTTTTCTAACTCATTGCAACTTTTATTCTACTATATCTTCATCTTTTCCAAAAAAGTAATTTTTTAAAAGGACAAGCATCAATGAAAATTGACCCATTTTCTTGAAATTAAATAGCTCTCATTCTTCTTTAATATGCAGCTGTTTGAATTCTTGCTCCTTACAAGAATTCTAAACATTCAAATATTTCAAAATTTTAAGCAAATACTTTCTTTATTCAGTGAAACAAAGAGGCTATCAGAAGCTATCAGAACTCAACAGCAGTCTTCAGATATTTATCTGCCTGTTCCAGTGGGTTTTCTATCTATTTTTATAACTTTACAGACTTCCTACTACTGTAATTAAATATTATGGTTCAATATTGAGATAGTTCTCAACTACTAGTGAAGTCTTTTTTCCTTATTACTGTTTGACATCCAGGAAGTGAGAAGATATGGGCAAATGAGGAAGGGTCAGCATGGACAAACCCTGAATCCATCTTTAGGTTTTATAGACCTCCTGGCTGTATAACAACATTCTGGACATTGTGAGATTTTAAACATGCCTCAAAGATTAAAATTTTAAGGCATGAGATCATTTCTGGATAAAAGTAGATTTTAAAACAAGCATGTTTTCCTGATAAATATTTTTATGAAACAATTAGCAGCCCTTCCCTTTGCAGTTCCCTTAGAAAATAAGCAGACACTGATTCATTTCCAAGCTGCTGATGAAAAAATAAGAACTCAGAGGAAAACAAAGCAGACAGGGACAATACTGTTGATATAAATGAATGAATACATTCCATTGACAATTCAGTTTGTCAATGAGACTCTAAATAGCCAACCAGACAGACTTGCAGGCAAAGTAAGCTTCCTGCTAAACACTGGCATGTGGTAGAGAATCAAGACCTCAAAATACTTGTCTGAAGCGAAAATTACTAAAATATTTAGGTTTAAAAATGGCAAAGGAACTTTACTAGAAGTTCTGATAACACTGAAGTGCTTCTGAAATTCTTTAAATATTGAAGCATAATTTTACATTTTAAAAGTGTAAAACAAATGAAAATTCAATAAAATGTAGCTTATTACATGATTTAAAATGATTAAATAATCTTTCTTAAAGCCAAAATGTAACATCCTAATGTAAGGTTTATGCATGGTTAAAAAGAAAACATAAATTCTTACATGCTAGTCTATAAATTAATATGGCAGCATTTTCAAGTGATTCTATTAAAAGTACATATTGACCCATTCATTGGAAACAGTAATTTTTACAGAACAGCATTTCACCTCAAAGACTGTTGACTAACTCCATAAAATACTTTTGGTCTCTTATGCTGTTAAGAAAACAGCCCAATTGTGGGTTTTGCATCATGATAACTCATAAATTCAAAGGAAATCTCATTTTATACACACTACAAACAGCTTAGAAATCTATCCTGCCTTTGGAAGTGACTCACTGTGACACACGCACAGACACATCTGGTATTTATAGTTTCCTTTGTCCCAGCTTTGGAAGCCTCTGCACTCATGTCAGGTCATAAAGATCCTAAGGCAATATAGAATTTCCTGAAAATAGTTTAATTGCTCACTGACATTATCTTGAGTGAAATCTAATTAGAAATGAAGACTTTGCAGGTCTTGCCAACTTGCGAAACATGCAACACTACATTTATTCCTGAGTAAGGGAATATCTGTCATGGCATTTAGTCTACTCAATGGGATAGTAAAGTATGTTATTCATTATTCCTATCTTTAACCATACAAAACTAGGATGTCTGAGTCTAAGCTACTGACCTTAAACTGCCTCTGTGGTCAGTAGAGAGAAATACCCATTTCACATGACAATTCATCTGACCTTTCCTAGGTACATATTTCAAGATGAGATGAACAGTCCTCTAGGGATTGAAAATAAGATAAACTGCCATCTAGAAATTTGATATCTGTATCTATCCTAACCACCTGAGGCTCCCTTGTGTGACCTTCACCATACCCCAGGGAACCTAACCTCTTGTGATATGCCTCAGCCAGGCTGCAGTACAGGGAAGTCTGGTAACAGGTAAAAATCACTGAATCTGTGCATGTACCATAACTTTATAACCCATCTATCAAAGATTGGAGGCCCACAACAGTATTTTCTAATGTTCTCACAGGCCGACACCTTACTCTCCAGTTTCACCAAGGTATCACAGTACATGCCCATGCTGTTTCAGCTGCTCACACACATACTGTAGTAATAATACAACAGAGGATCATTAAGAATCTCAGTACATAAAGATCTAGGAAACATCCTATCTATATTTTGCACTGAACTGAAACTTAATGTTGCAGTGGCATAGCTCTGAATTAACCAGATCAACTTCAGTGCAGTTATTGTGGCTTGAAGCCAGACAAGAGCACAATGGTGGTGTTTGTGAGTCTGTCTTCAGTTTACAGCAGCTGTTTAGCTCATCTTTGATCATACATATTTTTTTGCAGTTAAGTTTCTCGGTCACACTATTTTTGCAGAGATAGCTGTTCCAAACAACACCCATGTTCACATACTAAGAAAGGTATTTGTGCATGTGGATTAACTGGTTTTTGGTCATCATGCACTTATTCACTTTTGTATTGGTTTTGTTTTGTTTACAAGATAATATTCAGCTACTCAAGGAACATAAGCAATGTCATATAACACAGCTGAGCAGCTGCACACGAGCATTAACATTGGTGCAAAGTGCTCGGTAGTAATGCAGCAGATAGGAAGAGCTCTCCCCTCTCAGGTCAAGACAAGAGGATGGTAGCTAATGGTGACCAGCAAATGCTCCTAGGGAAGAGTATCAAGACAGAGCATGCCTATGGTGATGCATCCCTTGAACACACTTTCAGTTTTCAGTACATTGTGGCCCAAAGTACTTCCTGAGTTGGCATGAGAATCTTTGTGTTTAAAAGCTCCAAAAGGATTTTTCTTTTATGTTAATTTATCGCTTTTTTAATCTGAATAGAATTCCATCATTGCAAGCATGCAGCAACACACCAGCTCAATTATACACTGTGTGAAGAAACATCTCTCTGTTTTAAATTGCCAGTTCTTAGTTTTGTTTCATACTGCCTTTTTTTTAATGGTCAAAGAGATACAGAATGATTGTTCCTCATTAACCTTCTCCAGCTCCTACATGATTTTGTAGACCTGCATCATATCCCCTCTCACTCATCTGAACAAGGCTGAATGCCAGTCTACTGAGTCATTTCTCCTTTTGAAAGGTTCCATAAAATTGATCATTTTTCTTATTCTTCTTGTATCTTTTCCTGATCGACTACAATGTTTGCAAGAAAAAAGACACCAAGAGAAAGAAAAGTGTATCAGGATGAGTTATAAAAAGTATGTATTTTTAAGAAAATGTACATTCCGGGGGTGGGGGGAGCAGGGGAAACATACAATGAGAATAAACAGAAGCCTATGATTGTCTTCTTCCTAGATGAAAATCATAGAATCATGGAATATCCTGAGTTGGAAGGGACCCAGAAGGATTGTAGAGTCCAACTTCTGGGTGCCCAAAGGACCACCCAAAAAATCAGTCCATGAAACTGAGAGTACTATCCAAATGCTTCTTGAACTCTAGTAGGCTCGGTGCTACGACGACTACCCTGAGGAGCCTGTTCCAGTGCCTGACAACCTTCTCAGTTAAGAACCTTTTCCTCTTTTTTGAGCCTGAAACACCCTGTCACAGCTTCGTTTGGTGGCAGCAGTCAAAATACCTCAATAAAGATTAATATTTTCCACAAATACCTCCATCTACTTTTGGATAAAATCTAGACATGCAGATTTCTCATGGGTGATAATAAAACACTTCCACAGAAATTTAAGAAATTGGTACTCAACAAATACGAATTTTAATCCTCCCCCCAAAAAAAAACATTCTAATAATATGCCCAAGAGTTTCAAATGAAGTGAGCTTGGTTGGTTTTGTTGTTTTTTTTTTTGTTTTGTTTTGTTTTTATCCTTTTCCATTTAGAACTTGGAAATTCCAGATGAGAAAAATATAATGCTATGCAAACATTTGAAAAATATAACAAGAAGACTCCTGTAATGATAAGCTGTCAGTTTGACATAGAACTCAGGCAAAATAAGGACTCAGCAAAGACCTAAAAGAAGGAAATATCATTGATGCTGATTTAGGAAACTATATAGAAAATAAATCGTGTCAAACCAGCAATACATTTTTATGACATTATGAGTCAACTTATGAAGGAAATTATATTAACCCTGTCTTTTCCCTTAGACATTCAGTTTTAAGTCATATTACATTAAATTAGATGATGCTAAATTAACATGGCATATAAAAAATTAACAGGGCATAAAGCTATGGAATAAAAGACATCTCAAAATATTGTTATTAAAATGAGACCATTTCTATGAAAGTGGTCTTGACTATATTTTATATATTTTACTTACTGTTGTAGCAAAAATCTGGAAGAAAACAAAACAAACACAGTTAAAATTTGTAGGTGATGACTCTTATAGCAATAAATCAAGACAAGTTCAGGTCAGTGACACACAGCTTCCGAAACTGCATGCAAATTTTATTTTCATGTGGTCAGGTGCAATTGGCTATGCTGACCAAAGTTATTGCATCAGTTTTTCCAGGAGGGTTAATACAATCATCCCATGTAGAAAATACCTTGAACAGGTGCTCAAAGTTTGTATTATCTCAGCATTTGCCCCTGTAATACCTTGTTTGGTTCTCGTGTCACTGTCTGAAAAGTTTTGAAGGACTGAAGAGATTCAGAGAATAAACATTGAAAAAGCATTACTTACACCAAAAGGTTTCCAAAATTTAGTCTATGAGAAAGAAGACTACTGGAAATCAATGTTTATAAACACACAAAACAAAACTGTGATTGTGATCTCTTTAGTCTAATATGTAACAAAACACAGTGGCTGAAACATGGAGCTAAAAAGATGGAGCTAAAAAGTTGAAGACTAGAAATTAAGAACAAATTTTTAACAGTGAGTGCAATTAGCCAATGAAACAACTAACAAATGCTTTCAATCAAGACCAAATGTTTTCCAAAACATTGCATACTCAAGTTCAAACTGAAAATATATAGGTCAGGCTAGATGATTACAATGATCCTTTGTGACTTCATAATCTATGGCTTTATGAAACTAAGCACACCCTGAAGACTAAATATGAAAACAAACAAGCAAGAAATAAATAAGTCACTAATAGTCATAAATAGTATGCTCTTTTCAAAGAAATTAAAATTACTTCACAAATAATTCAGAAACAGAAAAAGAAATAATAATTCATTAATAATTTATTTCAGGGCAATACATCATTTTGCTCTACTCTGAACTTACAGTTCTGTAACTGCAAGCTGAATACTGCCCATTGAATATACTTAAGTGTTCAGTAAATCAAGACAAACAGAAAATGCTCATGATTTTTTGAATTTATTTTTTCATATTTTCTGGCATTTTCATTTTTAGCGCCACATGATTTTTCATAATCACTGTCAAACAAAAATGTCTAGCTACAGATAACATGATTGTAAGGATGTTTTCTGTCTCTTTTGAAATTTTTTCTTTGTGCTCCATTGAGAAGTTTTGTATTTAAAACTATCTCTATTGAGTGCTTATGAGAAGGATAGTGTATATGAGTTAGGTTATTCTAACACAGAAATATTGTTTTCTCTATTTTGCTACTCAGAGATTTTTTCATTAACACAATGTCTTGGTTTAAATAGGACCCAGCTTCTTTAGGGACACAAAGGAACAGATGATGTTTTTTCAAAATTTAGATAAACAGCAATCCTTACATAATGGTGGGCATTTCCTCTTTGGAGGTCACCACTGAATCAGGACATTCAAACAAATTCACCGCTAAGCTGTTCCCTGGGGCTAGGCTCAGCTTGTCCAAAGCTATGCTTTGGATACATGTGCTTTGGTCAGCAGATATGCAATCTTAGACAATAGCTTCTTTCTACAAACAATAGCCAGTATTAAGAATGTCATCAGATATAATGGCTATGAGTGGGACAATTCTGCTTTCTTATGAAAGCTTTCATAATGGAGCAGTCAAAGTGTGTGTCTGTGTGCTTATGCGTGTGTCTGTGTGTCTGTCTGTGCGTGTTTTAAGATCCACCAGCATGTTGCAGAAGCAGCCTATTGGTCTCAGAAGAGCTTGTTCATGAAAGGTGCCATTTATAGTGTTTTCACAGTGCCATAGAATGGAAACATTAGGTAATAGTAAAATCCCAGAGCTAGACTTACTGAATTCTAAAAACTTACTCACATTACCATGCTTTATAGGGCTTTAGGGACTTCATAACAACAATCTGTGCAACTGCAGACTTTGTTTAATGAAAAAATAAATAGAAATAGTTACCCAAAAAATTAGCCTAAAGACCGGTATTCCCATGTTAGTGTCCTTTAATAATTTTTGCTCTGCCTCCATTTGCACACTGTCTAGAAAATAAAAGGCTTATTCATGCACAAACACACAGATCTGCCTTCTCAGTGAGAAATTTTGTAACATTTCTGTAGTAGAATCAACTGTAGCAGCTCAAGGCCTTTTTCTGAAAGAGGAAAAACAGTTAGCTGGATATTGCATTACTTTCATGAGATTTCTTCACTGTTGCGTAATTTATCTGACAGTTGCCACAGGGCTTACATGCCACTTTAGTTACGTTACTGATTTTTAAGGGATGGATATGCATGTGGAAATTCGGGGAGCATTCATTTTTCCCCCTAATTTCATCAAATTACATGGACTGTGATTTTAGATAAATCACACTATTACACTGTTTCCCTTTCCACATTTATGATGACTTGTGGGTTCACTTTGCTTTGCCTTTAAGCAGTCAGAAGCAGTCACTATTTGCTTTTGTCAGGATTCGCATCCCAACCTATTGGGTTAGTCTTATGTGTCCTCTAAACGATCTCCTCTCAACAGCTCTCCTTAATGCTCTGTCATGTATTTGTTGTTGTTGGGGTTTTTTGTTATCGGGAGGTATGAGAGCCAAACCTCCAGAATGTCTCACTTTCTGTACAAGGTTCCCTGTGTATTTTAAATGAAACAGATGTAACAAAGAAAGCTATGTGAATTTATGCAGCTACAGTGTGAGAGAAACAAAGAAGTTGGTTGAAAAGACAGACAGAAATATATCAGCCTCCCAATCTCAAGTGACCCTCAGGCAGGTACAGCACATATGCCTTCTGGCTTCAGTGCAAACAGAATTCAAAGGATCAGCCTTTTTCTGACCCCAGAAATGAGCATCTGGCTAAGACCAGCATCCTTCACAATTTTGGCAGTTTGCAAAGACACAGACTGGCCTGGATTACAAATCGGAAACACTCATCGCATCTGAAAATGCATTTTTGCCATTGGGATACTAGAAAACTGCGAAAGATAGACATGCAGCTGGGGGAGGAGAAGGCAAAGCAAGACTGCTTTTTCTCTGCTCTTGAAGCCTATGATGCAAATATTTATGCATGAGGCTGAGAGGAATTCTTGGGTCATCCTTCTACCCTATGTAAAAACATACCCGCATCTGAAAGGAGAGCTCATAACAGAGCCCAAGTTTGAAAACGTGCTGATGTCAGAATTTTGCTCTATTTACATGCCTTTGGCAAAGAGCAGCCAAGTACCTGCTTATCATAAATCTCTCTTCTCCCTCCCTTCATCCTCTCCACTGAAACCCCTGCAATTTAGAGTACAGAACACCAGTGCACAAGTAGGTTATTCTGTCCATGAAAGCAGTGCTTGTGAAAGATGTTGAATGCACAGTTTTGGAGACCCACATCCTCTGCAGTATAGCAAAGGAAAAAAGATACATCATGGACAGCACTGTCAGCTTTCTTGCTCTGACTTACCAGCTTCACTGAGCTTGAAGAAACACCCACTGGGGTGAAAAGATCATTCATCCTTTATAGCCAAGTTGTTGTCCTAGCTGCTAAAATTGCCATATAGGCAGCTAATTAGAGCTGGTTATGGTTAGCTCTTGCAATGCTGACAGATGTGAACTGTTCACCCAAAGCTAACCCTGCAGGTTGTGTTACTTATAAAAGCTATCAGATGGAACAATCTGCTAAACTACAGTAGATTTATACCTGCCTAAAAATGAAATCAGAGACAATACTGTAAAAAAAAAAAAAAAAAAAA
This sequence comes from Heteronetta atricapilla, assembly GCA_011075105.1. Taxonomy (NCBI): domain Eukaryota; kingdom Metazoa; phylum Chordata; class Aves; order Anseriformes; family Anatidae; genus Heteronetta; species Heteronetta atricapilla. The sequence continues at coordinate 106,659,916 of CM021733.1, read as the reverse complement.
AAAAAAAAAAAAAAAAAAAAAAAACTCATATAGATTTCCTCTAACAGGGGCTCCATGGCCTCTACATGAATTTCATTCCAGTGCTTCAGTGTAGGAACTTTCATGAGAAAAGTGGTGGGTTTTTTGTTGTTATCATTGTTGTTTTTTTGTTGTTCCTGTTTTCTGTAGTTGTTGTTTTTAGTGTTGAACCTAAACTATCTCCATACTTCTCATTTGTCATATTTCTTTCCTCTGAACGGTTCTGTCACACACCAGGTAAAGTTGTCTCCCTTTTTTTTTCTCTGAGTTTATAATTCTTTCCGTCTTTTCTGAAGCATGATATCTTCTATATCATTCTGTGATCATTTTATTATTCACTTTGGACTCTTGCTGGCTGGTTCATATCTCCCTTGTAACACATGGCCAGAACCAGACAAGATACTGTTCCAGTCTTTGCTTTGCAAAACTGAAGAACACAGGAAAGTGATCATAGTGTCTTACAGACAGTCTTCCTGCCTATACATCATGGGCTTTGCAGAACCAAGATGCAGCTCACCCATGCATGTTGTGTGAGACAAATGACTCATTGCTGTTATCCCATTTCTTCTTCTGCTTTGTCTCATTCTTCATCCCCCAAAGAAAGGGGATGCTCTGGGGCCATGCTTCAAAATCTGTGCAGGAGCATTGAAAAGCTTCAGGTATCCATCAGGAATTATATTAAGGACAGTAATAGATAAAAGATTAGAAGAAACTTTCATAAAACTGCTATTTCTCACCATTACAGCTGAGCAGAATGTGAGCTAATCTCTGTTTACCAGCATATCAATAGTTCTGGGTGCTTTTCTTTTCAGTGCCTAATTCTTGCCTTAGTCCTGTGATAGAAAAATTGCGTATTATTGAGAAAATGATTGTGTTATTTAAACCAGTATGCAACAGTAAAAACATCTGTAGGTTTGGGTCCTGACTGTTTTTCTTAAAACTGATCTCTGAATACAGACAACACTCAAACTGCATTAAAACTGTTATTCTCATGACAGCAAATATCTCTGAGCTTGTGTATTAATCTGGAACTTTTGTGTATCACAATGCCCCAAATGCACAGCTGTCAAATAGATTATTTCTGTGATTGATATAAGATGTATGGATATGACGTCGAGAAAAAGCTGCATTGTGGGACAAATGTCCCTGAGCTTTTGGTACTATAATTCCCAGAGAACTGGTATGTGTTTGAATTGGTTTACTATTAGCAATCTTACTGGAAAAACACAGAAGCTCCTCAATACAACAGTTACAATTCACATAATTTAGATTTAAAAAATAAAATAAAATTAGCTGTGTAAATAACTATACACACTAACACAAATATATATGAGGAGAGGAAAAAAATTACATGCTATTCATAGTATAGCATTAATCATAACCCATGCACTCCCCTAAAAACAAAGAGTTTCTATAAAAATGAAAATGCATGGATACGTATGACCCTTGGGAAATTCCTTGTTTAAATATTTGAGCTTAGAGTGAGAATGTTGAAGAAAATTACAAATAGGCATTACATTTGATTACTATATTGAAAGATTACTATATAAGATTACTATATTGAAAATTTAAAAAATAAAACCAAAAGCTATTGCATATATCAAAATACATATCAAAATATTTCCTATGGGAAAAAAAAAAAAAAAAAAAAAAAAAAAAGTTATAATAGCTTAGATTCTTATTTGGAATGAGAAGCATGCTTGTAACATTGTCAAATGCTTTACAAAAAAAGCTTTACATCTTATTCACATCAGGGCCCATATTTTGCCAACAGTGATGAGTAGCATACTACCCCACAAACCATTTCATTGAAATGGTTATTTTGCTAGAAAGTATGCTAGGTTAAACATAGTCTGGATCTATATGAGTGGAAAGAAACAGTTCACCTTTCTGTTGCTTCCTTCACAGTAAAGTTAAATGACATTAAGTATATATGATAAAGTTTATACAATTTGAGATTGTCAAAATACTTGCTACTTTTCACAACATTCGTCCATAATGTCACATTTTCTATTATAGCTTGAAATAGTACAAAGATATATAGCATTTAGGGCTCAGAAACACCTTTGGCCTTTGACCTTAAAAGATCTTTATGGGGAGGCCCATGGTGGATTGAATTTTGACAGTACAGTTCTGGGCCATACAAAAAAGGTATTCATATTAACCAAGCCACTGGACATTTCAGGTCAAAATGTCAGCAGTTGTCATTTTCAGCTGACATCCTGATCTGAGAAAGTTGGATTTAAGGTTTTCTTGACTTTCATATTTTGCTTTCTTGCTATATATTGCTGTGTCATTAGCTCCCTGGAATGCCTTTCAGTTTCTTCCTTGAAAAATGCTAAATAAGTTCTCACTTTACCTACTGACTGAATAAGAATACAAAAACAACGGACAGCTGTGAGGCATCTGCGTGTCACACAAACACTGCTGGCACAGTTCCTGCATTCAAGAGATCAGCAAGAGCCTAGTAAATAAGCTTTTTTCACTAAAGACCACTTTTGTCCATGATCATTGGAGCTGTGCTTTACTCGTACACCCTCTGAATTCCTCTTTTCTTCAGCAATCACACATGCCTAGCATGATGGCTGATTCTATTCTACAATTCTGGGCTATGTAATTATGTGAGTAATTGGCAGACAAGATGTTGTGAATACCTGAATCCCAGGTTAATTGAAACTAACACCTGCCTGAACTGTGCTGTTGTAATGGATGCAATAATACAACAAGATCAGGTCCTATTGAGTTGCATAATCTTTTCAAGGCAAGGTTTTTGATCTCCCTCCTTTGATTTGAGGGTGGTAGTAAACTGAAGTGTTATGCTTTTGTTGAAGCTTATAAAAGATGAATCTGAGGCTGAAAATGAAGATCCTTCCAGTTAATATGTATTGAGAAAAATCAGTGAACACAAATCTTTTGAATCTATCAGTTAAAAAAAAAAAAAAAAAAAAAAGAGAGAGAGAAAAAGAAAGAAACAACAGATACAGCTGCCAACACAACTGTAGTCAGTAACAACATTACAGTTCACTCACTCTGGAGTAACCCAAGTCATTACCCAGGTAGTACAAACTGCAAACTGTGGATTCATAAAACTCTGTGTGACCAGATCCCCACTAGCATCCCATCAAACATCCCAGACTGGGCAAGCATTACAGGAGATGTTATCATTCTGTTCTCGGGCTGAGATTGATTTTCTGCTGTACTATCTTTCATACTGTCATCAATTTGCTTAGATGTTTCCTGTGTTACTTTCTCATTCACAAAATGGTAGTAATGGTGCATCCCTACAGCACAGACAGACAAGCACATCTTCTGTCAGAAGAGAATGGAGATATTAAGACTCCCAAGTCATAGCAAGGCCTTGAAAAACAGTGTACTTTATGTTTTAAAGCCTCTCTTGTGAACATAGCTTTTCCTGTTTGGTGGTGGTGGTGGTGGTGGTGTTTGTTTACTGAGACTATGCCAATCTTACTTTGTTTACAGCAAATCATACAGATTATTTTAAACACTGTTTTTTTCTGACATAACTAGACTCTTCAAATAATTATTTTAGTTCAAGCAGACCACCATTGCATGAGAATACAAGGTCAGAGAAGGAAACTGAAGTTGTTTGGCAATAGAACCTGATATTTTAGGAATAAAATTGTGTTGTACAGTTGCTAGTAAGAACAGAAGAAAGGACTCGATGACCCCAAAAGGTTCCTCTTTGTTGTTGTTATTTTTTTTTTTTCTAAATTAAACAAGACACAATATTTCTATGTTATAATAAATAGTTTTGTTTTTTGTTATAATGGTGTGAAATGTATAAAGCTACTGTGCTTTTTGTAAAGGGAAAGCAAGTAGAAGAAATATTAAAATGCCAAAATATAGCCATAAGATTTGGAATTTTCAAAAACCCATGCTCCTCAGATTACTATCACAAGTAATCTTATTACAGACTTCTCTGGGAACTGCTTGACCACCCCAGTTGCCTCTGAAAATCACAATCAATTTATATGTCTCAGGACTAATGGGGGGAAAAAAACTTTCAGGAATGAAAAGATTTTTACTGTAATGACCTGAAGCAAATGGGAGAAAAAAAACGCCAGCTTTAGAAGTCATGAGGGGCATGGTCACAACAATTAAGGGCAAGAAAGAGAAGTGAGGAGGAGGGAGCTGGGAAAGCAGAGTTCCCAAATTTCAACAGCACTGTAGGCCAAGGTTTAAATGTAGTATGTCTGCAAAAGAAAGGCAATGTGTTTTGGATAATACCTTTTCAGAGATGTTTTGGCATGAAACACAAAAAATCTGATAGTCTTCTAAACAGAGAGAGGTACGATATTGTATTTCTCTCTGGGAATAATATAACTACAGGCTGTAAATGAAAATAACAAGAAAATTTCAGCATAAAAGATTAGTGCACTTTTAGCAGCTAAACAGAAAGCCTGAGCATGTTTATCAGGCCAGTGAAATAAATAAATAAATAAATAAATAAATAAAATAAAATAAAATCTCTTGCAGTAAAAGAGCTTATATGACAGTATATACGTCCATAAGAGAATATTAATCTTACTATGCCATTTTTTCAACTAACAGGTCCTGTTCTTATTCAAGTTGAGCACTATCTGAATAGCTTCCCTAACATCCCTGTTTAGATCTTGTCTACAGATTCCACCTTACTCATACCAGAAGAAAACTCTCTTAGCAGACATCCTGCTGCATGACAATACCTATTTTTGTCTTTGTTTCCAGTCTCACAGTGTTATATCTATCCCATCAAAAGCTGTGAATAATTTTATATCTATTGACATTCTTACCTATGAGCACAAGGTCTAATAAACATGTACTCAGAACCTTTTTTAAGGTGTTTTGCTGCTAAGATCTTGAAAAATCAATATGGCTACTCTACTGTAAAACTTGTGGAGATGAAATATGGCAAATAAATACAAAATTATATGGTAACATGCCAAATAAATAAAACCAATGCAAATAAATGGAATATTAGAATATTAGTCTAGCTACATAGCCCAAGCCCCAGAAGACAAAGGCGGGGACTAGAACAGTGATGAACCACTTTAGGAGAAAATCAGGTTTGAGACAATCAAAGGAACCTAAAAGTGCACTAATCCATGAAACCTGATAAACTGCATGTGTGGGTCCTGAAGGAACTGGCAGATGAAGGTGTTAAGCCACTGTCCATCATATGTGAGAAATCATGGCAGTCCAATGAAGTTCACACTGACTGGAAGAATGGAAACATAACCCCCATTTTTAAAAAGGGAAAAAAAGGGAGACCCAGAGAACTACAGTCTCACCTCTGTGCCCAGTAAGATCATGGAGCAGATCCTCCTGGAAACTATGCTAAGGCACATGAAAGATAAAGGGGTGATTGGTGACAGCCAACATTACTTCACTAAGCGCGTATTGTACCTGACATATCTGGTATCCTTCTAGGATGGCATTACAGCATTGATGGATATGGGAAAAGCAACTGACATCATCTACCTAGACTTGTGCAAAGCATTTGACACTGTCCCCATGATATCCTTGTCTCTAATTTGGAGAGGCATGGATTTGACTGATGGACCACTCAGTGGGTAAAGAAATTGGCTGGTTGATTGCACTCAGAGTTGTGGTCAACAGGTCAATGTCCAAGTGGAGATCTGTGACAATTGGTGTTCCTCAGGAGTCAGTATTGGCACCAGCACTGTTTAACAACTTTTTTGGTGATATGGGCACTGGGATTGAATGCACCCTCAGCAATTTGCTGATGATGCCAAGCTGTGTGGTGCATTCAACACACTGGAGGGAAGGGATGCCATTCAGGACCTGGACACGCTTGAGAGGTGGGTCTTTGTGAACCTCATGAAGTTCAATAAGGCCAAGTGCAAGTTCCTGCATCTGGACAGGGGCAATCGCAAGCACAGATACAAACTGGGTGGAGAATAGATTGAGAGCAGCTCTGAGAAGTACCTAGAGGTGTTGTTGGATGACAAGCTCAACATGAGCCAGCAATGTGTACTTGCAGCCCAGAAAGCCAGACATATCCTTGGCTACATCAAAAGCAGACATATCCTTGGCTACATCACCAGCAGGGTGAGGGAGATGATTCTCCCCCTCAACTCTTTCATGAGACCCCATAGGGAGTGCTGCACTCAGTTCATGAATCCAGAGGAGGATCATGAAGATGATCAAGGGTCTGGAGCACCTCCCCTGTGAAGACAGGCTGAGGGAGTTGGGGTTGGTCAGCCTGGAGAAAAGAAGGATAAAGGGAGACCTTACAGCAGCTTTCCAGTACCTAAAGGGGGGATACAGAAAAGCTGAGGAGTGACTCATTGTCAGAGGGTGCAGTGATAGGACAAGTCGTAATGACTTTAAACTTAAAAAGGGATAGATTTATTAGATATTATTATTATTTAGGAATATATATATCACCCTTCCTAATATATAAGGAAGAAAATTCTTCACTGAGGGGGTGGTAAGGTACTGGCACAGGTTGCCCAGAGAAGCTGTGGATGCCCCGTCCCTAGAGGTGTTCAAGGCCAGGCTGGATGGGCTTTTGAGCAACCTGGTCTGGTGGGAGGTGTCCTTGCCCATGGCAGGGGGTTGGAACTGGGTGATCTTTAAGGTCCCTTCCAACCCAAACCATTTTCATGATTCTATGAAAATTGTGTATGAACATAGGGTTTTACCTGGATCAGCTACCTCACAGCAAACCTGTCAGGCACCCTGTCCAGATACGATTTCATTGGGAAATATCTATGCTACATAAATGATCTCTTATCAAGTGTGCTATCCTCTCACACCATCACCTTTCCTGCAGTAAAAATAGAAGTATGGTCATCCTTTACAACACACATCCTCTGACAGAACACAGGGAACAGTGGAGATTAGATGTTGTAGTATATATTTGGCTAAGATACTAACAGAGTCTGAAGGTAAATCCCTGAAAGACTGCAAATGCTGAGATGACAAGAGCAGGGGCTGAAGCAGGAACGGGGGAGAAAAAGACACTGCACTGCTGGGAGAGAGCCACAGCTATGTTTCAGTCAAATCTGACCTACTTTAATGAAATCAGGTCATCTGTGAGCTCTTCATTGCCCCCAGACTAAACAGCACAAAACACAGCAGCCAATGTCTCTGTCTTTTTAGAGTACCACTAATTCTCATTACAACATTGTTATGTATTCCTTAATATATATTGACTTAGTCATCTGTCCACACCAAAGCTAGTAAACAGTGCTATGGAAGGAAGTAAACATGATTACTGACTTAACAAAATAAAAAATTAAAAAACGAAATTGCAGGGTAAACACAGCCATGCCTCCACAATGTGTCCTCAAGGGAATACGGAAACAAAAGGAGGCACAACTGTCTTGCAACATTAGCCATGACGAATGGAGCTCACCTATCACACCAGCAAACTCTTAACTGTTACCAGGCATGTTAGCAGACAAAGCGGAGGTTGGAGTCAAGCGGAAGCTGGTACTGTAGGCTTACACTCAAACTCTGCTCAGTGTTCAGTCTTCTATAAACAAGGAAGGTGACAGCTTCCAAACAAAACAAAACAAAAATGATACTGTTGATGTGTTAACATGATGGCCCTATCTGCATTTCTGTTCACATAGAGATAGATAGTATAGATGTGTGTGTAAGTATGGATGTTTTCCCAGACACATATTTTATTATGTATGTCTGTATATCCATTTGTTTGAATGCCAGTACATCTGTGTGTGATATTTGAGACATATGCACTGCTCTGAGACCCAGAAACCTATATACATCTGTATCTCTAGCTGTATATGTATATACACCTAGAGATATTTATAACTTTATACACTAAAGGTGTATATATACACAAATATATATTCACAGTCTCTGTGAGAATCATATTAAACCTACACTATTTAGAGTACTTGCATGTTTTTACATTGAGTAGCATAAATATATAATAAGCTAGTGTGTATCGAAGAAATATTCTTATTGAATATTGATATATTTTATTCCTAGTGTTTATCATAGAATGGTAATCTTTACAATTTCTGTTCAGGATTAGTCAGAAGAATGCTGATGTTCATTTTGTTTTGGAGATCAAAGGCTCCACTCATTTGCCTGTATTTGTCTATGGCATCTCTCCTGGTACCCTGTGAGATGCCATAAAGAATGACACACAGCCATTCTAAAAAGCCGTTGGTCACCACTGGTCCTGTGTCACACCTACAGCCTTGTGCAAGTATTTTCTCTACCTTAGCCCACCTAAAAAGGCACTGGACACTAATATGGGCAACTGCATTAGGCCCTTGCCTTGCTTTACCTATAGACAGCTATTGCTAAAACATTTGCAATGTTGTGTTGGGAAACATATTTGGTGCTTGGAACTATCTTTCCCTATTATCTCATTGTCCAAATTACACCTCAGCCTGTCTGTCACCTGCTTGTGGGTGGCTGTGGGTATTCCATCTGCCTCAATAAAGGCTCTACAGCATCCATGTCTCTGCAGAGTCCGCATCTGCCAATGTTTTGGATAGGCACAGTTAAGTCAAATATTTACGGAGATGGTGGTTTGAATGCCACAGCCCTGGGCCATGCCAAACTTTTTTTTTTGCAATATCAAGACAAGACAATTAACATAGTTCTTGCCACTTTCACCTTCATCTATTTATTCCTGTCCCTGTTTGATCCCTTGCATTGTGTTGGGAGATATGATTGAACAGCCACGTGGAGAATCAGTGGTCCAGATCTGAGATAAGTAAGTGTCTAATTGAAACTAGTAAGTATTAGTTTCAATACCTTTCAAGTTCTGAACCTTCATGGTATATATAGTCATCACATTAAAAAAAAAAAAAAAAAAAAAAAAAAAGACAATTTACTTTGATGACTAGAACTAGCAGAGGCAGCTCTCAGGATTCCAGCTGGGTGTTTCAGACTCAATTCTTATTGACTGTGATATAAGAGAGTGTACATATTTTGATTTTTAGCAATGTCTGGAGAGCTATCCCCTTCTATCCTCTGTTTTCTTATGGCCTCTTCTGCTACCCAAACTGCTCATTTCTTCTCATTCTAGACAGCTGAAACTTATGTCATCTGTATGGTGGCTTTAAATTGACAGAGAAGCAGACTGACAGAAGAAAGGGAAAGATGAAAGATAAATGAATAGGTAATATCCTGTGTTTTGAGTAGATTTGACACCAGGCTAAAATACTGCAAAAATATACATTATTTGGGAAATCATAAAGTCTTTGAATAAGCATAACTAACCAAACATATGACCAAACAAATGTCCTTAGAATCTTTTCTGAAAGAGCTAGTGATAGGAACTTCTGAGACTCCTTTATGGGCTGAAGTGATCCCTTCTCTTGACAAGGCAAGGGGCGAGTAGGAGAGGGGAAGGTAGGGTAAAACAGCAATTAGTATCTGTAAAATCCAGCTTTAATCAGCACATATAATGGTAGGATTTGGGCAGACAAATATTGACACTGTGCTAATGTTGCTAAGCTAGCAGTTGCCTGCTGAAGGGCTGGAATGCGCGAGTCGCACAAAAGCCTGCATTTGGGATAACACAGAGCACCACTGCCCTAGCTGCACCAATCGCTGCTACTACATACATCAAAGGAGAAGGCTCTCTTGCAAAATTTGTTCTTTCCAGTGGAATAAGTCTGTCCTGGGTTGTGGTTGGGGTGGTTGTTTTTCCTGTGGAAGGAGCCAAAGAACTGTACCAAGCTGGTGCTTTTTCCCTTGGAGGAAGCAACAGCGGAATGGGGGAAATGCCTAACACGCTGTTAATCCCTATAAGAACAGATCACACACTGGTCCTTGCATGTGCTGCTGCTTCAGCAGAGGCTGTGTCTGGATCCACACTGCACCCAGACCCATGCCCCACCTGAGTGTCACCTCATTTACAGAGCAGTTAACCCCTGCAGCCTATGCCTCTAAACATATATTGATGTGGCCCTTAGTAGAGTTTTATCTTGTTACCAGTGAAAAGCTGTGAGAAAAACTGATGTCAGATAGCTGCTAGTGTCTGAATATCATATCTGAAACTACACTTGTTAACAGTATATGCAATAATCTGCTTTGAATCACTGGGGCTGGAACCTGAGATATGCTTTCCATGCACTGGATCACATAAAGCACAACTCAGATAGACTACCTGTATCTATACTTTTCCATTAAAGGTGTTAGCCTTTAGGTGTTTTCTCAAAAGAAATTCCATTTGGATATTATTTTTAAGTAAAAAAGTTGATTGAGAAATAAGGATTTTAGCACTGAGCAAAAACATTTTTTCTTTTTCTGAAAAACTTAAATTTTATATCCCAGTATCTTATTTACATCCAGTTACACTCTACTTTGGACCACTGGAAGCTTAATCCAACAGTGAAAAGTGAGTGGAAGGTCTCCCATCAATTTACAACATTTTAGACTGTGTTTATAACAATGGTTAGAATCAATATTTTGGTCTGACCTTCTTAAAAACTTTCAGGGAAAAGTAATTGTTAAGCTCTATATCCTTAGTCACAGTTCATTAATTTATCCAACAATATTACGTATGCCTCCATAGAATGCAGTTCAGACCATGTAATGCTACGTAAAACTGCAGAAAGGAAAGCCCAATAGTGTTCAGATATAGCCTCTATTAGGTTAATTATGAACTGTTGATTCAAAGATATCAAAAGTCAAAGATCTTTTTTATTATTAGTTTTATTTTATCATAACCCAGGTATGTCCATGTATTTTTGTAAAAGCAAGTGATATTTATTCACCACCAGTAAAAAAAAAAAGAAACAAAAGAAAAAAAAAAGCCACATAAACCAAAAGAACCATTTCTGGCTAGGCAGATGTTCATAATCTTAATTTTATTACCTCCAAACAACCTTGTTAGATTTAATACATGAAAAGCAGTAAATCAGGGAATGTCATGACACATAAATCAGTAAAAAAGAAACACAGCAATAATCTGGGAAAACATTTCTTATTTAGATTATTTGTGGCTTTCCTGGCTTGCACCTCAGAGATGTTCAAACTGGCATGGAATGGGTGCTGTTTTCATAATATGCTCATATGTTACTGAGTACCTCGGTGTATTAGCTAGCTGGGAAGAATCACAGAATCACAGAATAGTCTAGGTTGGAAGAGACCTCCAAGATCACCAAGTCCAACCTCTGACCTAATGCTAACAAGTCCTCCACTAAACCATATCCCTAAGCTCTACATCTAGACGTCTTTTAAAGACCTCCAGGGATGGTGACTCAACCACTTCCTTGGGCAGCCTATTCCAGTGACTAACAACCCTTTCAGTAAAGGAGTTTTTCCTAATATCCAACCTAAACCTCCCCTGGTGCAATTTTAGCCCATTCCCCCTCATCCTATCACCAGGCACGTGGGAGAATAGACCAACCCCCACCTCGCTACAGCCTCCTTTAAGGTACCTGTAGAGTGCAATAAGGTCACCCCTGAACCTCCTTTTCTTCAGGCTGAACAATCCCAGCTCCCTCAGCTGCTTCTCATAAGACTTGTTCTCCAGACCCTTCACCAGCTTCGTAGCCCTTCTCTGGACTCACTCAAGCACCTCCATGTCCTTCTTGTAGTGAGGGGCCCAAAACTGAACGCAGTACTCGAGGTGAAAGAAGAGAGAGTAGTCAGAATTTTATTGCCTGGCAGTTTTCTGAAGACAACAAGCATTTGTGATATCTTTTTAATTCCAGAATCACCACACTGAGTACAAAACCTAATCATATGCAGAAGCAACTAACCATACATAAAGGTGCTTGATACAGTCTTATTTTACCATAAATTATTTCTACATACTATATGAACATGAAGAAATTATTTATACACTTGCTGAACTGAGCTAAGGCCAACAAAGATCCTACAGTCAACAATATCATGAGATTATACACTGGATGGCATGGTTTCCTCCAGGAGGAATGAATAAGAGGGGGGCCAGGACTGAAGAAATACTAAAACTGTGCAGACACGGAGAGGCATTATTTAGAGTGATACTTTAACCCAAGAAGTCTGCCTGAATTTTAGAAACAATGAAGAAAGCCTCAAGAGCTCCAGACATAGCTCAGAGCATGAACCATAGATGCTATTAATTGCTCCCGAAGGCTACTCTCTATATTGACCCTATATTGCAGAGAGCTTCTGCCAATACATTTCACAGTGTGTACAGAACTGTCTTGAAACAAAATGCTTTGATCTTGTTCAGCAAACTAAAATATCTTGACCTGGATTGATCTGACCCCAAACCAAATATTTCATTTTGATTTTCCTGACAGAAATATTTGATTTTCAGATAAAAGTTTTTGCTTTTCAGGTTAAAAAAGACAATGAGTAAACACTCAACATAGGTTTCTCTTCAATGGAAGCATTCTTTTTTCTTCTAAGTTTTGTGTAGTATTTTTTTCTTACTATTTCTGAAAAATACACAGTAACTATGAACGTACATTCACATATACACAAGAGTATATCTGTTATATGTATGCACATAATCTCATATTTATGCACTATTTGGAAAGCTACCAACAATCTGCTAGTGGAGAGGTCAGGATTCTCCACTTCAACCATCTGAGAAAGATGTTAAAATATGGGAAAGCTGGAAAAAAAAATCATAGAAGCAAACACAAAAGAAGACCTCTTGCTTTCCTGGTATGTAAAGAAAACACTAAATATACAATTTGTGAACCCAGTAATGAAAGTCAACACTTAAATCTGTGTGAGTTCTCCCTATGTCTATTTGTTTTTCTGTCTTCAAATATTAAATGCAAACTTCGATACAAAGCCAAGAATTAGGTTCTATACTTGGAAATGCCTTGGTGATTGTAAAAAATAATGCTGTGGTGTCTCTAGTTGGGAGGTTTGGAAGAAAGAGAACTTAAAAAAAAAAAGGGAAAAAAAAAAAGAAACTGTTCCACTTCATCTAGCAGTACTGCAATACATCACTCCAATTAAATCCCAGCCAATAAGCAAAGGGACGTGTTAAGTAAAATTCATGAGCTTTGAATGCATGTGAATGAATATGCCAATCAGAATCAATGCCACCCATTCATCTGGTGTAACACCATGGTGATGACAATGAGCTTGAAACCAGCCTTTGTTGTCATCAGCTGTGCAGTAGTTGCCACAGCCCCAGCCTCGATCAAATGTGTGGGACATTTAAATCTTCAGCATGGCACCAACACACCGAACATCTTATTCATGCCAAAAAAGAGCTATAATCAGCATCCAAGTAAATAATTCAGGATCAGTTCCTTAAGGGGCACAAATTGCCCTCTTTAAAATAAGGCTGTTCCTCTCCTTGCTTGACTTTACTATATGGACACAAGGACAGTGTTTTTAGCTATGTAGCATATTTGTCAGTTTAGAAAATCTGTTGTTACACTAATGGCTGTAGCTGAGACTTCTGTGGGTCTTAACTGGTATTGCAATAGGAGTATCTGTGTGGAGACCCTGCATCTCAGCCCTTTTGAGTGTTGCAGTGGCAGATGGCTAGCTCTCAGTGCTTTTACAATAACCATTTCATTTGTGATGCTTGACCTGAATTCCATTCCTTGTTTAAAAGTGTGTCTCTGTTCTCAAATGGTATTTCACAGAATTGCCATTTCCATAGTGTTTCCACATGCTGGTCTCCAAATAACACATTTGCCCATAAAACAGGGTGGAAGAAAAGAATATGGAACTAAGTGTCACAATTGAAAATGTTTAATCTAAGAATATGTATCCAAATACTGATGACAGCTTCATTTTTACTGTATTTAAATTATGCCACTGATATTTTCTTATATGTCAGTTTATATCACTTACAGATCACATTGCATTTTTAGTGCTTTGTGCTATGAGTTATGATTGTCTATCTTCTTCCATTGTGTTCTCAGTAGTTATAACACTGTAAACGTGAAATGCTATGCTAGAGAAACAGGTCTGTGAGTGGTGACATACACTCAACTTCTTTGAATACATTAAATACTCGTGCTTTCAGTAATAGATCCACCCATTTATCAGTGTGTTTAAAAAGATGTGACAACCACTGCAGAGAACTGATGTTCCCCCAGTTTACCAGTGAATATTATGTGCTGCTGAATACTTTCTCTGCACATTTCTCATGTTATTTCTTAGTTCCTTAATTAATCTTAAGAATAAGCAAAAGTGATTTTAAGGAACTTCATTCGGAAAGAAGTTCCTTCTGAGGTTTCTTTTGCAGCCAATTAAGATATTAAACTGAGGAAGCTGAAGACATCACTCAAGTACACAACTGATGAAGAAATACTAAACACGATGCCTAGAGTTAGCAAGAAAAACATGCATCTTTTAGCCAGTCCTTCTCATTCCCTGGGGCTGTGTTCACAAAGAGTAAATCAAGCTTATGAGGTGAAATGAATGCAGGGACAACAAAGAGACAGCTGAAATGACGCTGTCTGATCATGAAGACTATGTACAACACTGTATTGTGAACCCTCTGTTTGAGGCCTAGTCCTTTTCCTACTGCAGCTTCTTAAAGTGATCCACAGCCATTTGTTACAACTATTACAGTTCATGCAACAGGTTCAAGTATGACAAAACTATGAGGCACACAGCAAAGTTACATTCCACTTAATGGCAAGACATATTTCTTTACACTCAAAGTGAACAGCAGATTATTTCTGGCTGTAACTGAAACCATACTTTAGAGCACTGTACAGTCAATAATAACACAAAATTAAGAAAGAAAAAAAAAGTAAAAGTCTCTGCGAACATGTATTAATTTAGTTCTTTCTAAAACACATGATAAAATGTATGTTTTCATAAGTTGGGACAAAAATATTGTATTTGATCTATGATAAAATGAAAGCATGAGAATATCCTCTGTTGAGACTAGTCCTTTATTTTCTACCCAAATGTGTTAACCTTCAAAGACACAGATAACTCTGTGTTGGCCCAGTGAGTATAACGTAAAAAGAGTCCCAGAAACCCAAGTCTTTTTTTCTCAGCTTTATTCCTAGGCAACCACTAAAATGAAAAGCTGACAAATATTTAAGTATTAACAAAAGTAACTGACATTTTTCCAGCTATTCCTCCTGATATACAACCATGCCATTACCACCAAATCAAAACTATTTCATTAATATTTTAAGCTGACTGAAGAGAACTCAGGTAGTTATCCTCATGGTGAGGAGGCTTCTAAAATTCACTGCCACAATGGAACTTCCTAAGGTTAAGAGTACATATCCACAGTTCATAAAATTCGTCAGCTCTTGGAAAGGCTCCTGGTCTCCTCACTTGAAATAGTATCTCATATTACACCTATGAAAAATATTTTCTCCAACCAGTTGCATAAAACACTAAATCTCACCACAGATTTAGCCATACCTTTCTTGTATAGACAGCAGCTAAAATTGGCATCGGCAGATGTTATCATCCCAGAACAAACTCCAGGTCACCTGGACTCCTGGTTGCTCCACTTGCTATCACAAGTCTAACAAGCTCATTAGACCTGGCCTCTTTCTATTTCTACCAAATAAATCTCCAGTCTTTGTTTCTCATCATCAAGACAAAGCCGGGGACAGGCTGGCTGAATTATTATATGAAGTCTATGGTCACCAGTTCTTCTAAGGTGAAAAAAAGATATGAAACGTTTTCTGTAATCTGGAAAGCTCTGTGGGAATATTCTAGTCTAGTCTAGTCTAGTCTAGTCTAGTCTAGTCTAGTCTAGTCTACTTAGATTTTACAATAAAATCTGACCTGAAATATGGATACCTTCTGTTACACTTAAGTGGACCAATGGGAAATAAATCACTAACTTATTCTGTTGTTTCCTTTTTGTTGCTGTGGTTTAAATGTTCATGCAATGAACTAAGCACCTTTTTATACTTGAAATTATATGTCTAATTACATGGATTCTCTCTTTTTTTTTACACGCAAATATACAAAAATGCACAGTTTCATAGAGAGGAGTCTAACAGTTTTAGATGCCACTATTTTCACACTTACCCTTACTTCCTGACAGGTGAATTTCCAAGAAATTTCAATCCATTTAATGAAAGAGTTTTATACAGAACTTAATCAGAACTTGTTTAATGTCTCTACACAGGCAAATTAAAAACAAAACAAAAGAACAACAACAATAACCTCCACTAAACTAACAGCCCTCAACAGCTATCCAAGGTTTTCATAATTACATAAATTGCATTTTTCAACTGGTCCTAAACCAAAGGTGAAGTTATCATTACATTCATCCTTGGTCTGACTTAGAAGAAAATTAGGTAGACAGCAGCTATAGAGTGGACCATAGTATGTTACTCTGCACATTACTGGAATACCTGTCTACTGGAATACCTGTCTGTTAGTATTAAGAAGAAAGCCCAAACTCAGCACTGTTTGCCGGCTCATTAAACATCAGCTAATGAATAATTATGATCATTAATGACTGAAACCAGTATTTAAAAAAATAATAATAAAAAGTATTTAAAAGAATTTTATAGTTTTATACTGACTTTTTAAGGTTGAACACTTTTTGCTGCTTTGGGAATTTGAAAAGGGACTGAATCTGAAACTGCAACTACATTTGTGATGCATTTGTGTTTAGAATGGACTCTTTCATCTCATTCTATAGATCAAAAGCTACTTTTGGAACGTTAATTTTATGGGAAATTCAATTATGAAACGTGTTTATGCCCCATTTGAAAGGTGCTTTGTTTTTTTTTTAAGTTTAGAAATATTCTTTATTAGATTAGAAAATTTAAAAGAAATATTCCTTAAAACTATAACAGCATATATGGACAAAGTAGAAAATAAAATGTGACATTTAAAAATATATATAACAAGTCACCAGTTACTTCTGATTTAGAGGGCTGCTTATGGGCTAACTTGACATGTAAGGAAATAAGTGCCAATTAATTAGAATCTGTGACAGTGTTCAGTACCATCTCTTTGATCTTTCACTACTAGCTGAAAACAAAGCACACAAACTCACAATGCTTTAGTTTCAGTGAAGTGATCAGGAAAATGTGTTCAGCTCATTTAAATAACAGAAGCTGGTAAAATACAGATATATTTTATAGCATTAAGCAAAGATTTGCATTCAGATGACAGCATCTGGCATTTATGGAATAGATAACTTGGAGCCATTTGCATTGGATGGATAACTGGAGTTAAACTTAAAAATGGATGAAGCCACAAGCCAGAGGCTAGAATTAATTCCACAATGACTCCCCTGCTCACCCATTGGTATTCTGGCTATTTAACCACAGATATAACATTGCTCTGTGAACAGTGTCACACAAACATCTGGGCAGAAAGACACGCTGTGGAGAGTTCACAAACAGAAGATGCATTTGTTTTACCAATATCAAAATTCAGATGAAGCATAAAGCAACAAAAATCAGTGATGTCTACACACCAGAAATCCATTATAAATCTGTCTTTCTGTATATACACCTTTTTGAGCTGAAGAGCTGAGATTTTTCTATACGTTTCTATTTTTGAGATGTATTAGAAGGAACACCTATTTGACTGTGAAAATGGGAGATACTTGAAACAGTTAACAATATACCATGACATGAACAGTGTTCAAATCTCTTTTTAATACAGTTTTAGAATAGAATCATTATATTAATACATGAAAGAAATATTTTTCTAATGTTGTCATATTGTCATGTTTTAACCAACAAAGAAAAGACACTGTCTTGCTCGTATGCTTTCTTCTGTATTGCTCCAAGTATTTTGGCCTAGTCAGTTATGTGTTTCTCTTCTAGGAGGCAAACTGTTGAGAGGAAGCTGTTTAACCTAGTGATGTTCCAGTTCAACAAAGCACTTACTTAAATTAATCCTGCCTCTAATTAGCAATGTAAATTGAAGCCATGCCTAAGTGTGCTGTGAGTCACATTCCAGAAAAGACAACCTCAGACACACATTTTGATGCTCTTGGTTGATGGAGATTGTAGGATGAGATGGACCAGAGCACAGGACTGGGGCTTCAGAGAGAATGTGCAGCATCAGTGGCCCCTGGCCTCTGCTGACTCCTAGACTATTCTCCAAGTTTGTGCCTGCACTAGGAACTGTTCAGCTTTTTTGACAGTACAGATTAGTAAATCCCAGTGCCTGGGCCTGGAACTCTATAACTTGCTACCACTGACTTAGTTTGTGTGTATCCCTGCATCTCTGTGCCCTACAAGAAAAACATCTAAAACTGGCAGATATTTTAAGGCACCCCAAAATTTAAAGATGTTTAGATATTATTAAAGTCTAATTATTTGTTTCCCAACTACCAGGGAAAAAGCATGCTCTCCAGAATAAAGAAGCTTCAGAAAGCCCTAAGATTTGGTTGTCTAGGGATGCAAAATGTTGTTTTCCTTTCCCAGTTAATGGTACTTATGTGTTGTCTTTTGTTGTTGTTTTCCTATGGTTCATCATGAGACTCTAATATCCCATAAACAAACACACTCCTCAGACAGCAGCCTATAATGTACAGGCAATGGGCTCTCTCCACAACTCTGATTGTGTTTTGTGAATTGGTTAATACACTGTGTATTAAAAGCATGATTTATCAACATGTGCTCTTATCTTTCATAAGTCCACTGCTTTCTGTTTGCCTCTGTAACTTTTACATGTACAAGCTCTGGGGATGCTGCTGCCGTGAGGTGTTTGTTAAACTACCATTGGAGGTTTTTCCAGTGTCCCCCCTTGCTCTGATTGTGAGAGCTCCCAGGAAAGGACACAAACAGCAGTTTCTGGGGACAACCACCCACTGTACTCATTTGCAGCATACACATCATACAGGGCAGGTGTAAGGGGAAATGTTGGGCGTACAACGACTGCAAGTACAATCATCTGAGCTCATGCAGGGTTCAAAACTAAGTGCAACTTCCACTGCATGGCACGAAGGCCTTGAGCACTGGAGCTTTGTTGGCCACTCAAAGCCAGGAGCTTTTGGAGAAGCACTGGTAGACTTGAGATTCTTCAAGAAAAATCTGGAAGAAGCTTTGGAAAAGGCTCCGCCACCAGCCTTGCTGAGGAGCCTCCAGGCCCACCCTCCCCTTTCCCTCAGGAAATGAGGCAATGAGGCGCTCACTAGGCCTCAGCTTGGCCCAAATTACACAGAAGCCACATTCTGTTTATAACTATGAAAGATATTGATGATTTCTAGATGTGAAGCAATATTTTCATCCACACCTTCATGTTGAAGAACTTAGTTAGGCTGAAGTTTAATTCTTGCATCTTTGTCCGTGGTGTTCTGTAACTGAGACTGACTGAGACAGTTGTCTCTGTGACTCATCTGATAAGAGCCAGGCCCCCAACGCTCCTTTCAAGAAGACATTCATGAGACCTTCAGAAAATGATTAAATCAATAACTAGCAATTCTTTTGTAGCTCTTCTAGAGCATATTCAGGTTGAAACTCCCTCTGACTCACTTCAGGAACTGTTCCTTCTTACCTGAGTTTAACCCAAGCTTGACCTGAGCTTAGAAAATTTTTGTAAAGGGATGGTTCAATTCAAGAAAAATAAACTTCCTGCACACTATCCTATGGGCTTGGAAGTGAAGCACAAAGATTGCCTTTTCTATTTATAATGCATGAGTGGCCATGCCATACCAAATCAAAAGTTCTTGCCCAGTATCCAGTTTCCATCAGTGACAGACAGCTACACTATGGAAAGGCATGGCAGTGCAAAATATGTCCTCCATCCTATAACAAAAACAGCTAACCATCAGTGGTTTACTGGATCTTTGAGACCTGATATATCTGAAAAGATGAGGTTGCTGCTTGCAATATCATTCAGGTTGCTTCATGCATTTTTCTTATGTGTAGCTCAGGGCATTATCACTTCCACAAAGACCAAGTGGATCTGTGCCCCCTTTTTACACAAACGCATCTCTAAGTATAAGCATGCCTTTTGACACTTGTTTCAAAAATGTCTTATTTTGGCTTGGTTTAGCCCTGTTCCAAACTGATTTAGATTAAAACAGTTAGCTTAGCCTAAACCAACAGAATTTGAATGGTCTTTTCACATTACATTAACCAAACTAGTTGAAAAATATAATTTAACTTAAATTGTTGTAGCATTGTAGATGTAGACGAAACAAATGTGTAACTGAGAGAACATGGCCTCGGGCACATGTTAAAATATCCAATTAATCACAGTAGTACAATGACTAGCCCAGCTCTCAGCTATAACATGAATTAGTCTATCAGCTCTCATATTTAATCAAATCAAAGCATCATGTTACTTTTTCAGTCACAGAATATAGCATTCAGCCTCAAAGTACACAACAACAGTAGACCAAGGTAACAAATACCCTTCTTAGCTTGTCTGAAAACATTTAGGCCATCCACTTGAAAAAATAAATGGACATTAAGCACATCCTACTACTGTAGGTAAGTTTTCGCTTTTCTTAAATTAGTGTATATATTAGAGTGAAAAGAAACCAGAATCTCCTAGTAGGATGACTGAAGTTCAGTACAGCAGCCACGTGCTGCTCTTCAGTACGAAAACTCCTTTGTTTACTGTTAGCACATGTAACAATTCACATGAATACACCAACATAGATGAAGCAGCACAGGCTAATTCCCACTTCAGAGACCTGCCACATCAATTAAGAGATGGCTTATGCTTTCATTCTAAAACTTGAAATGCCATGCTGAAAAACTAAGCATTCTCATCATCACATTAACATTCAATTCAGCCTTTCCTGGACCTTTTGCCATGCCTTAAGGTCATTTACAGCAGTAGTAATAACAATGCTAGACACTCAGCCAAGCCAATTTCAACTAAGTCTCCACTACAAAATCCACTGTTCTGTGGAACCACAAGAAATACAGGTTTCCCTGCTTGGAAAATGACAAATCACTTTAAAGAATTGGTCTAAGACTCATGAATCAACATAAAAACTGTACTACTATGTTTCTAGTTAAGCATCTAAATAAATTACATTGTTTATTTTTCATTTATCAGAAAATTATCCTAGGTCTCCCAGACAGTTCCTAAATTTAGGTATGTAGGTGTTAAGTGATTTAAATTTCTTAATCCCAAGGATTTTAGTTCAAAGCAAATATTGCAAGGCATTGCTTTTAAAATTCATTTGAAGTTTAAAGACAATGATTTTCAATGAGCTCATGAATATTTTGTTTCATTTCTATGAATATGCAGATGAGTGGCTTGACAAGCAATAATATCAAGAATTTAAAGAAATTAAATTTTTAAACATAAGAATTTATTGGAAACTTGGGATTATATGTTACACTCACTCCATAAGGAGAAGCACCACACATTCACTCATCCATTCATATATAGAGTAATTACAATTCCAAATCACAGACACTGAAAAATTAGGACAATTTTCTAGAAATCTACCTGCTAAATGAAAATTGATCCTATTATTAGCAATGTTAATTCTATCAAACTATTTTGGAAAAAATAAAAACAAAAATAAATAAAAGTAAATGGTAAGTTTCTCTTTCAAATATATGCATAGAAAAATATTTGGGTAGCTTTTTTTAATCGTATTTTCTGAGATATTCACGTTGCTTCAAATAAGATTGCCTTTTTCACTTTTGTAAGTACTCATATAGCATTGCATTGGGATGATCTTTAATTACTTTAATCAAATGACTATAGCACACTTGTGCATTAAAGAAGACATTCTTGAAAATTAAGAGGCCTTATTGAAAATAATTTGCATCTTATAAAATAGACTGGTGAAATAGAAACAAAATTTACGTCTCCAGCACCCTGATCCAAAACCAAGATATAAAACCATCTTTTCATTCACAACTGGACACAAGAAAAGATCTAGCCTTTTCCCACAGTGCTTACATACTCTAAACCAAGATGATAAAGGAAAGGAAGTCAAGAAAGTAAAAAGGAGACTGACATACCTAGAATCACTGAGGAACTGGGTAAGACAGATGGTACTGATTCGTCAAAAAGTATAATACTTCTGACTAAAGATGGTTATGTACAATGTATCTGAACTCTTATCTCCAGGTTCATTTTATAGTCAGTAAAGGGCTAGTCATTACAGTTTATGTAGTATACAGGGATTCAGTTCATCATAAGGCAGACACACATATCTGGTTAGATGACTATTGACCTCAGGGATTGTACTCACTAGATCTCCACTGACAATGAGAAAATCCAAAGATGATTAACCAAGAAGTTGATGCTACCCTTCCGGAGACTGCAAATAAAGTGAGAATTAATCTTCTTTAGTTTGGTGTTCTATTTATCCTTTAATCCACGCTGTCTTTCAAATACAGGAGTTAGCAGTAGACATACTACAAGAGCAAAACGCTAACACAATTGAGGATTTCTTTCACTGGCTGGGAATTATGGGCAGTTATGCTGTGCAGCATATAAACAATGAAGCTGTTATCTCTAGACAACAACATGCCCTCGGTGCACTAAGCTTAATAACAACAAGTAACAGAATAGGTGTAGCACACAGTTAACTATGGCTTCTGGAGGCTTTCATGGAATTGGAAAAACAAACATTTTCTGTACAGACAGAAATTACATGACCAGGAGAATCCCGATAAATGATAGCTCCCAGTGAACTTTTGCTTTTCTTAGCAAAAGGTTTTCTCCAGGGTTAAGAAAGGCAGCTGTTCCTGTATAAAACACCTTCTGGCAAGGCTTGTCTCCTTGCTGCTGCCTCCATCCAGTCTCTTCCCCGAAAGTCTAGTGAGAAAAATAAGACATATTCTAGTCTCATGAATGACTTGTTCAAGAATAAACAAGCTAGTTTTTTAAAACCGGGAGCATTACAATCAGTTGCCTTACGAGAGGAATCCTTGGGAATCTTGGTGGAAATGGGGTTACTTCCCAATTGTTTTTGCATGCTGTGCTTCTGGAAAAGCTAGCAGTCCAGCAGCTGGGGCTGAAGGTAAGCTAAGCAGCTACTAACAGCTTTGCTGTACTCATGAAAAATCAGTGGCTTAGCACATCAGTAATTTTGAGTTACACTGCTAAAGCTCCATTTGCATTTGCTGTTACAGATATAATATAAACATTACTTTCATATCACATTAGTGCATTATTACAGAGCTGGTCAAATATAGCTGTTCACAGTGATACATCTATGCTATATAATACTACGACGTGTTCTCTAGTACATCATATGATCCTATTTTGGCATAATTGATACTCTTTTCATGGGGTAGAAAATAAAAAGGAAGAAAAAGCACTGTACAGTGCAAGGAATGAATACAGCACATTCAGAGAAACAGGATGGCTTAGTAAACAAGCTGGGTATATAGAAGAATGATTAAATGTCCTAGAGTTCTTCCACCTGAAAAGGAAAGAAATAAGCAGGGAAAATTATGGAGGCTTGTCTAGAGTGGTTGCAAAAGGTCAAGCAGAAGTTCTGTGCTGTGTTCCTTTCCAGACAAATGCTATATATTCCAACAACCAAAACGAGATAGTTCTTCATGTGGTTCATAAGTAAATATGTACCTCCTTTGAACATAGTTTAATGGATGTTAAATAATAATTCAGTCGTTAAAAAAAAAAAAAAAAAAAAAAAAAAAAAAGAAAGAAAAAAAAGAAGAATTAATAGGAAAAAATCTTTCAGGAAAGATCATTATGCACACTCATACAGAATCCCAATATTTTTGCCTTCAGAAGCTTCTGAGCATCAAAGTGATTGACAAAGTGGGAGAATATTCTCAGGAAATACAGGAAAATTGCTACGTGCTTATTCTATTCCTTAAACTCATTCCAAAGATAGACATTTTTGACTGCTGTAGAAGAAAGGAGGGTTCTAGACTGACCTAGAGTGACAAATTTTGTGACAGTACATATGAGGATGTAACAGCTGTGAGTTCAACTTCTGGCTCTCTTATGTACCTCCTGTGTGATCTGGCAGATCTTTCAGCAGATACACTGACTAGCATAAACTATGTGTTTTTTGTACTAAAGTCTTCTGGGCGTGATATGGCTGGTTCTTATTTGTAAACCTGAAAAATCAATCACAATTGTCTTAGTCACAAATTTGGCAAGAAAAAGCTTCCTTTCCTTCCTGACCAATTGGTGAAGTGCTGTCTGCAAAACTCTCAGACACTATAGAGTTCAGAACTTGGATAGGAAAACATAACTCTTAGAAAACAGTCATGTTCCGCTTCAAACCATCCCTTGCTCTGTGTGCCTTAACCTACAAAGATATAAGCTACGCATGCACTGTGTGAGTCACTGCACTGATATTTGGATGACCTATCTGGCATTTGTGTAACCACGGTAGCAGAGGTCTGTGTCCAGATGACAATAACTTTGGCTAATAAATCCTATTTTCAGTCTTGGCAGTATTGACTGTCACAAGACAAAATGATTAATTTCAGCAAATTAACCTGACTCTGCAAGGAATTTGCGATACCAGATGTTGAGCACTGTGGTCCTACTGTGGGTAATTTTTGAAGGATACACTTTAAACTTTAAAGATACTCTATCACAGAGGTTATTAGTGGCAAGCTGTAAATGCAGAGGTACCTTGTAAAAAGTCATTAGTTTTAAATGATAGGTAGACCAGATTTTACCACAGGGGTAATTATTTATCCACCTCTTTGGCCACAAATGTTCTTAGGCAACTCTTGATCTCTTTGTATCCTCATAGCCTTCAGAAGATCTTAGTCTCTTACCTCCCAGCAGCTTCCTTGAACTGTTTGCAATGAATGAATCAGTTTTATATTTCCAAGGCAGGAAAGACCATCCCTTCTTCAGAGGTTGCAATTACAGTGACTATTTCCATTTCCTCTAAGGTCTGACTAGATGAAGAATGTTTTACACCTTTTAGTTCTATCAAATGGCAGTGCTATAAGATACGACATTAACAACAATAGGTAAGAAAATGAGAGATGTGCTGAAGACTGCAAATTTATTAGGAGATGATTGTAAGTTAAATACATCTGAAATTGATTATGCAGTATGCAATCGTATGGTCTAAGAATGAGAAATGGAGTAGTTTATACTAAGTATACATGCAACACACTGTACCCACATCCTGTTCATAAAACCACGTAAGTAAATATATACATTCAGTCTTTTTAGCATATTGCGTAGCCTATAGAAATGGCCATTCTCACTTACAATCACAGCTGCATTAGACAGTGTTCTGTCTGCAAACACCAAAGAAATGAGAACCTATGACACTAATTATGCTAGGGGACACTACACCATTAAATTATTTCTGGTAGATCCAGCCTATACTATTCAGTGCAATTATGTAAAATAATTTAATTAATTCAGTGAATGAAGCAATGAACAATGAACAATGCAATACCAAATACCAATGCAATACCAAAAAAGTAAAACGAATAAACAATTGAGAAATAAACAATTGGAGAAAAGAAATGTGATTGAAAGAAGAAAGGAGAATGGGAGGGAGAAAAAAGGAAGGAAGGGAGGGAGGAAGGAAGGGAGAAAAGGAGGAAGGGTTTCATTCATTCCTATATCTGTGTATCAGCTCAGAAGAGAAAATCCCTGAATTAATTCAGTGAATGAAGCAATGAACAATGCAATACCAAATTGATCTGTTAATGAAACGGATCAATTTGAATTTGTTTCAGATATGTGCAAAGGGGAAAAAAATCAAAATATTTTGCCAAGTTTGCATATAACACTTCAGTACAGTGTATGTGGTATAACAATATTTTTAATAATAAGAGTTGGACAGATATTCATAGATGTTTTGATCATAACCATGTGCAAAAGGTGCTTACATGTCTGTTTGTCTATTGAGTTGGGGAGGCAAGTAGCTGACATTAGCATATTTTAGAACTGTTCTTACAGTTTTTAGATGGAAATTTAAGGATGATAATAAAGCTGGATTCTATCACACATCTTCCAACTGAGTAGTGCCATGCCCTCTGCAAATTAATATCAGTAAATCAGCAATAACGTTATAATGGTCTTGAATAGGCTTTAGGTCTGGCCCTCTACAGAAGTCTTGCTGACATGTGTGATTTTTCACATAGAAAGGTTTTACTCAGTACAAAAAAAATAGTAAAATTGAATGTTATCATACAATCCTAGCCTATTTTAGTACATTTAGTCTGGCAAGACTAAGATTATATCAGTATGTGCTATTCTTAATGTGACTTCCTTTTTCTGTCTTTGCATCTTGTCTGTATCCTTCCTAAATAGTATAAGGTCTGGTTTAAACAAGATAGTGCTGTCGTTCAGTGTCATCTGTACTTGTACTTCATTCACACTGACTTCACAACAGGTGGCACACAAGAAGTCCTAGAACAGTCCTCTGGCTTGAAGCTACCACCCACATTAGAAAAGGAGAATGATAAAGAGTGCTGGGAAACAGTCCCAGGATGGAAGGAGCACTTCAGTGTTTACCTTGTTCTAAGCCTGGACAATGACTAGTTGAACATAGTGACCTTTTAGTGCACATCTTTTGTAGATCCACATGTAAATAGCAAATGCCCCTGTGGGACAGTTTGACAAACTTTTCCATATGCCTTGCACAGTATTGCATATATGGAGGTTTTGTCCCAAAACATGGATCCCACCATGCAGAGATGGAGGTTTACCTGCTCAGTTGGTTCCTTCTAAGTCAGGTCTGTACAACTCAGACAGTTCCACTTCAATTTAAATGGATTGACTTTCATCATTTTTACATTAGACAAGTAGAACTCTATTGAATATCTAACTTCAGGAAAATCAGATGGGTACAGGCTTAGACTCTGTTCAATGTACACAACAGCAACAGCATCTGGTCCACTTGGCTGCTTTGCTCAGTGCATCTATTTTGTAAACTACAGATGAGCTACATCACATTAGCTTGTGATGCAGGTACTATAAAACAGTGATTTATTTTGTTTGTGTTCTTGCCTAGGGCGTCTTATTGCAGCCACAAACATACACCATTTTCAAAACCAATGAAACTTAAAATAATGAGCTCTGAAAGTCTGTTTCAGAAAGAAAGATTAATTATATATTTGTAGAGAAAGTGTCCTTTCTGTACAAAAGGAAATGGCACCAAAATGGTCTTTGAATAACAAGCATTGATTGATACCTTTCAAATAGTCACCAAATGCCATTGAGGATAATTTAGAATTTCATTTTAAGCTGATGCTTCAAAATTTTTTAGTGGCAGCACAATTTTAGTGAACAGCAATTCACAAATTAGCAATATTTTGTTATTGAAAACTTACGTATAGACTTGTTCTTCTTTATTCTCCAGCATGACTCATATATTATCTGGTTCCTCTGCATTTCAGGCTGATATTCCTTCCTGGAGTACTTAGCATGAGAAACAGATTATGGAGCAGATTTTATTAATGGAGCCTCTTATCAATGGCAAAAGATTTGCTATTCTTCTACCAGAAAGGTATGAAGTTAATGGCTGTACAGGGAAACAAATGTCAGAAGCTAAAACAATTAATCTTATTTAAAATGCAAAAAGTTTAACAAATGAATCCTTTTTCTGACTAAAATAAGGGTTTGTTTTTGTAGTTGTTTCATTTTAAAGCATTATTTTGTCCTATTGAAAAAAAAAAAAAAAAAAAAAAAAGGATTTGGCATAGATGTATACATCTGCTGCTTTACTGAAATAAAAGTCAACAGATTCTGCTGTGCTAAGAACCAAATCTGTTTGTTAATTCTGAGATGTGCTGGCTAGTTCTTACACTGACATTTTTTAAAGGTATGCTTCCTCCATATACTTCAGGAAGAAAAGATCCAGCAGAAAAATGGCACATCCTCTAGGACCACTTTCCCAGTGTGACTGAAGAGTTTTTCTAAACAGAAAACTGTGCTGCAAGGAGAAAAGGGCAAAACATGTTTTGCTTGAGGCAAGGGAAATTCTTTTCTACCAGGAACTCATTTGCACTTCCTCAGACTACCAACTTGTGATATAGGTTAATGCCCTTGGAAAAAAAGAAGTCTCTACAAAGTTGGAAGACAGGAAGACCTTTTTAGAGATCTGCTGCAACCTAGGAAGAAGTAAAAATCTAGCTTGGGAAAAGTCAACCTTAGGGGAAAAAAATTAAAAAAAGTTTTAAACAACATTGCTGTTTCTAAACTGTATTACTCAGAAAGCTCATACCACACACTCCAAATAGGAATGTATACCATCTTATAGTCATTTTCTAATATTCTTAATTACTGGTTTTATTTTACTTATTAATGACTGGGCTATAGGCAGATCATAGTGTGGATTTGAATTGTTCTTTATCACACTTTTTTCCACCTTATTTATCCATTCAAGAGCTACAAGCCACTGGTCCTTGTTAGCTTGTTTTAATCCACTATCACCAGAACAGCCTCCTCTCTCTGAACAATCACTCTTCTCCCAATTAACTTGTGGAGGCTGCAAGTGGCAGAGGGGACGGGACCAGAGCTGCCCACTTCCACTCCCAGATCTCTGATTTCTGGAGAATGGTGGGGGTATTGCCTCTGACTCATCTCTTCTTCCTCCCACTGGAAAACACTGCTTAAAATGCACGAATCCTCATGAGGGGCTTTACAAAATGAAGGTGTAATTTCTGAAAGCACTGAGGAATTTGGTTAAATTCTGCTCCCACCGAAATGAAAGCTAAAACTCTCACCTACATCAAGGGTAAACAACAGCCTCTTCAGCAGGGGCTAACATGCAGCATGTTTAAAATTCTACTTCTCCACAAGTTACACACATAACTGTAAAATTACAGATTTGAGGCATTTCTTTCAAAATACTCATACTCTTCCATTCATGTACATATACTGCAAAGGGGAATACAGTCACTTATGCTTGTAGCTAAAACAGTGCCTATTTTGTCGGCTCAGCAGCTGAAGAGTGGGGTAATAACAGGTAAGATCAAAGGGCTTAAATAGCCTCTGCGGTCAGAATGACAAAATGCTTACAGCCTTGAATAGGATGTAGTCATTAGACTGGGGAAATGAACGATTTTGCTGAATGGGCACAATGGGAACAGATTTGGAGTGAAACAATGGGCCTTCACCTCATTGTAAGATCAGGAAGATTTGCTAGGTACACAAGAACACTGCAGCTTCGTTTTGAAGTTAATATGGGATGAATAAAACAATGGAAGAAATGACCCAAGCAGGGCAACATTAGAGCAAGAACATTGATGGGGTCAGAGTATTTTGACCTTTAGGGTTAACCAAATCAAAGGGTTTGCTGATTAGCAAAGTTGCTTTTTTTTCCTTTCCTTTTTTTTTTTTTTTTAATTACTGTAAAATTGGCATCTCTGTAGTTATTCTTTTAGTTACCTTTGCAGGTAGAAGTTCTCTATATGGAGCAGAAAAAATAATTTATGATAAGCTGTTTGTAATTTGAGTAGAGAAGGTACATCCACAACAGGAAAACAAATCTGTAGAATGTTTTTTTTTTAAGGATGATATTAATCCCTTCTATAACATAATGCCTGATCAAGATTTTGCTGCAATCAATGGAAATACTGCTTAATGGTCTCAGAAAGGTCTGTTTCAGACATTAAAATGTCACCTACCTTATTCTGTTGAATAACTAGGCTTCTTTTGCTCCATAATATTATAAATGAAGGTATGATAAAGTAAAGCCATTTTTTTAATTGGAAATATGGTGTTGTATTAACAGGAGAAAGGAGGGCTAAAAAGGCAACACTTGTACAAATAAGTGTAGTTTCCTACAATATCAATAATTCATAGTTCTATGGTCGTTTTTGCTTCTGAAGAGGTGGACCCATATTGTGGTCTGCTCTTTTTGCAAGACAATAACGGTACAATTTAAAACTTCACTTACTAGAATTAGGCACCTCTACCCATACTAAGGCAAACACATTTAAAAGTGTGGTGTTAAATGACATGCTTATGATCACCAAACTTTCCATGCTACTCTGCCTTTTCAAAGGTGTATTAATTACCTTACAGAGGGGAGTTGCCCCATTATAAGTCTCAGTTCTCCTCACTCCCACAGCTTCTAGAAATGAGAAGAGCTAAGGAAAATTAGTGCAACCAAGACACTTAAAAAATGGTGTTACGTCTAAGTGCTGCATTGTCTTCTTGGTTATTTAGAAGCCGTTTCAAGTCAGAACAAGTTTTCTATGAATTGATGGAGAAGATTAAGGTGTAAAAATCCAATAAGCGTTTAGGAAAAGATGAGGAGGTATGAAGTCTTTCCTACATTGTCTCCATGTGTTCTGGCAATTTATATCCTGAAAGCTTGTTTCCTAATATTTCTCTGAATAACCTTGTCCTCTCTATAGCTCCAAGTGATCAGTTGGCCTTCAGAAAGTCTGCTCATCAATTAAAGATCTAGGTCCATTTGAGCTAATTCTTGATCCTTTTTTTTTTTTTTTTTTTTTTTTTTTCTTATTAAAATCACCCCTTTGACAAGGAAATCTCAAAAACCTAAACAAATTTAATATGCTTTTGTTATCAGTTGACTGATATAGTAATTGTGAATTTTTTAAGACAAAAAAAAAAAAAAAACAACTGCAAAATTCAGATGAAGACTATATCTTCATATCTCCCAGATGTTGTTCAGCATATGCTTTGTGAACACTTTGTAGACCACTATACCCATGCTTGTCTGCTACAAGCAAGGAACATGTTTTCCAAATCATACTTTTAACAGAAAAGTAGCAGAGCATCTCTCATATTTTGTATGAAAAAAGGGGCATGATTTATCAGAGGGTAGTAATACATTTAGATTACTGCTGATCCATCAGTGTTAGAACCACAATATACCTTGACTTTCATCTAGAAGTGATTGCTATTTAATGGCAGTCTAAATATTTAGTTAAGAACGATCCAGTCTACTGACCCATTGCTGTCAGATCTTGAGTAACCTGGTATAGTGGGAGTTGTCCCTGCCCATGGCTGAAGGTTGGAATTGGATGGTCTTTTAAGGTCTCTTCCAGCCCAAAGCATTCTATTATTCTATACATGCTCACATACAAGTAGTGCCCATCAATAGTCATGCACCCATGGATTTATATTTTTTTTTCAGGACTCCTCATTAGAAATATTCTAAATAAAAATCTTTATAATTGAATGGGACGACATATTATGTTTGTAATTTCAGATTGGCATTTCTCAAGTCATTTATCTTTGAGAATTACGGGTTTCAGATCAAAATAGAAATTTGTGAGAAAGCTATGACATAGAGACGAAATGAAAATGTAATAAATCTTGCCTCAGACATTTAGGTACATCATACACTTTGTACAAGGAAACTATCTGCAACATAGTTGCTTTAGGATGTGCTAAGTGAGACAAATAAAGCTTTCTCCTATATTTGGTAAACAGTTTCTATTAATTCAATTTTAAGAAGCAGGTATGTAAACTTTTGCGTCTATCTCTACGAATTCTTGGATATTTTGTGAATATAATGCAAATCATCTCTGAGAACAGTTGGTTTTATGATAGAATTCCATCGGGAGGATTAGACCTAATTCAACATCAACAGATGACCCCAAAAGGTACTCTGAAATGGAAAGTGTATATACACACAGACTTACTGCATTAACACATTAAACTAATTTTTCCAAAGAAGCTAGTAGAGCAAGCACTGAGCTGCATATGAGAATCTCATAAATGCTAATGCATTTATAGCAAAGTAAAAAAGGTACTTTTACTATAGAGAAAGAGAATAAACCAAAGAAAAGAGAATTCTAATGTTGCATCAGTCACTGATCGTCTTACTGCTTAGAGTGTGGTCAAGGTTTCACTTAGAGACATTGAGCAGAAGCTTTCATTTCATTTCAGTTTCAGTCATTTAATTTTCAAGCTCTAAGTTTAGCTACTGATTCTAGATTTCACCAGTGACATAAAATTTTTGGGGGAAGTAAGTCTTACATTTGTTACAGCATCTAATCACTTAAGATAAGCATTTGCTTTTAAATAATTTCCACATTAGCTCTGTGATACTTGCTTAAGACATTGCAGTGGACCCAAGTAACTCAGATGATCCCACTTTGGGTGTGCCCAGAAGGACATGGTTAGGACATTCTTGGAGATCCTGTGATTGCTTTGAAAGATTTTGGAAAGCAGCTTTTATGGAAAATATCTGGAACTCCCTCAGACTGGCATAATTTCAGACCTCATAGACCAAGAAGGCATTCAAAGCAAAACCCAGCTTCTGAAGGGATAATTTATATGGAAATTTTGCAGTGTTTGGTATTTAGGAACCTGGATTCCATCCACTGCTAACTTATTATTTTTTTCCTAATTTGCCCAGAAGGCTTATGAAATGCATTATAAAACTTACATTAAAAAAATAAAAAATAAAAAAATGAGCTGCTATTGCATTCTCTCATAGTCATGCAGTCGTTCAGGTATTTGACTCCCCAAAAGATCTCTGTAATTGCATACATCCTTGTTGTAGCCAGGATTTTGAAGAAAAGATCAAAGTAACGGTGTCATTCAGGGTCCACATTGGCATCCACTGTGTTAGGTCCTGAATCAGCTGCTAGATCATACCTGGTGAGCAGCTGCAGACTGCTGCTGAGTTATTGGAGACCTCCCACTTGGTTACTCTCCATCTGTTGGATATACCTCTACACCCTAATTGTACATGAAGCGTCATGAAAGGGGAATTCCAGTGCTGAGAGGCGAGAGTTTGCTTGGGATATGACTAGCTAGGCAGCCACAATGGCTTACGAAAGCACAGTGTCATGAAGTGCTGGTCAAATGAAAATCCCTTACACCAAGCAAATAAGAAAATAAAGTATTGGTGGTTTTAGTGCATGTAAATATTTCAGGTTTATTTCAACTTTCAACATTGCAGTTTTATGTAAGTGATGGATGAGTTGTTGATTTTAAAAGGTGGACAGATTAACACAGTAACCAATGGAATCCTTCTCAGACTTACAAAATCTGAGACAAACTGAGGCAGAAAAGTCTCTCCGTCCTCCCTGCACTCTCAGGTATCATTACTGTTTCCACTATTGCTAGTTTTTGGAAACCTAAAGAAAGGAAGCCTTGTGGAAAAAAAAGCATTAGAGACAGCAATGCACATCTCAGGCCACTTGCTACTGAAGTAGTAGTGGAAGAAATGATCACTCCAACTCCATGTTTTGCTCCTGGAGAAGCTGGTGCAGTGTAAAGGCTAAAGACACCCATGCTACGTAGCCATAAGGTGAGCATAAGAGCAGGCAGGGAGCAAGCACCCACCCCTGCAGTAATCACAGGTCTTGAAAAGCCTCTCTGCTCCTGTCCTTTTCAGCCTGCCCCAGACCTCAGCCCCACATTCTGCAGGAGACAAACAGCCCTGAAAATCAGGCCCCTTTAAAGAGCTCATGCTAAGCAGTCAAAATCAATTAGCAGTCTCAAAGTAGGATGAATGATAATAGATACAGAATTGCCTTGGTACTCTGGGGACTGGGATTCAATTCTTACCTCTCCTAGACTTCCTCTGTGACCTTGGGCAAACCTATATCTGTTGCTCTTTTCCGTTAAATCATCTTTTATATATTTTTACCTCATGGAGCTTTTACAAGGTATTTGAATCCTTTGATCACAAAGTTCTCTACTTCACTAATCTATACAGAGTTATAAAAATGTAAGATTGTGTGTTTTTTTTTTTTTTTCCTCTATACACACCAAGCTAATTATAGTATCTTTTGGAGCTGTATTACAATTTTCTAAAAGGATCAATAAAAAGCATGAAGAGATGCAGTGAGACAAGC
Organism: Heteronetta atricapilla; assembly: GCA_011075105.1. NCBI lineage: Eukaryota > Metazoa > Chordata > Aves > Anseriformes > Anatidae > Heteronetta > Heteronetta atricapilla. Next base: position 106,626,335 of record CM021733.1, on the reverse strand, counting down.
TGGGCACAATACTTATACTTTCCTCAAGAAACTCTGATAAGAGACAGGAAAAGGATGAATAGTTTTTGTTTGTTTTGTTTTTCTGTAAGACATGTGAAGGCATAGACAACTAATCCTCCTTTCTTTCAGTTCTTTCAGGAACTGATTCACAGATATTGATGTAATCTCCAGGGTGCAAACTGCAAGGAAAAAAACTGAACCACATACCTAGGCTAGCAAACTGTTTCAAAGGCAAAAGTGATAGTTAAGCTTACCCGAAAATTTATGAAGGTGAGCATCTTTGAAGATCACCCTCTTTTCACATGCAGTGTTTCTAAAGGAACCTACTACAGTGTAAATACATACTGCCACCTGCCATAAGTAATCTCCACAAGGTAGTATCTTGAGTTTGTGGTCAGTAAGTTTTTTCCTCCAAAAAGAAACAACAACAACAAAAAGCATATGTTCCATAAACTCATTAAAAAGTCTTATAGCAATGTTTTCATTTAAAATATCTAAGTATATTAGTAGGCATATCCACATGTGTTTGTATGCATACACATACATTTCCAGATCCATACATACAGAAAGCAAATCAACTAAATTCAGGGTTTGTGTCTTCACACTCTTAGTTGAAGGGAAATTTCTTGCTGCTTAACCTTTGGGTTTGTTTTATTTTAAGACAGTTACACTTTTCTTTATACTTTAAAAATTAGGATGCTTTTTCTTCTCCCTATCCTTGTTTCATGCAGATGATGAACCCTTTGAAATGTGCTTGCTCTTGTTGCCCACTAGAAGGAGAGGGGTGAATGCCACATATCTAATTGTGTGTCTCCACAGAAACTTTCCTCTAATTCCTGGTTGCTAACCCACATTCTTTAAGTCCTCTGGCCTCTTTCCCAACACTCCTCCTCTGTCTCACAAAGAAAAGAATTTGCTTTTTTTCCCCCCTATCCAAGGTCTTTTCTCATTTCAAAGCAAGCTACTTGAATGACTATTCAGTGTGTGCAGAATGAGGTCTCTCCACAACACTATGCTATAGTAAAAGCCGTGTGTGCTTATAAAGGCTGCTTGAAGGCAGCCCTACCCCACAGTGGCCCAGGCGGCATACACAGCACCCTGACCTAGCCATCTGTATGCAAATCTCCACAGACTAAGTAAACTTTCATAAAAATGTTCTGGCCCCTCTTTCTGTGTGTTTAGCAATTATTAGTGCACATTGCTCCTTTGTGTTATATTATTATGCTTTGTGTGCAGAGGAGACTCCCTGGCACCTGCGCTTGTAGGTGGCAGATGGCAGTTCTTGGCAGCAATACGGAAGTTTTCCTGAATACAGCTAAGCCACAAACTGGCATCTTTTATTTCTTTATGCATGTACTGAGGAGAAAGGATTAGTGGTAGATTACCAGCAGCCTATCAAGGTATTTAACAAAAAAAAAAAAAAAACACAAAACCCAAACGGGGGGGGGGGCAGAGAATCCAGTGAAAGTTCTTCAAAAACAAGGAGAAAAAGAGGAGAACATACAGCAATAACTTGTGTTAAAAAATTACCAGAAGATAGGTAAGTATTAATTCAGTCTCTTACACATGGAGGTTACCATTTTACTATTCTCACAAGGATGAAAAATGGATGCCTTGCTGCTAACTCGTGTTTCACGAATATTTACTACGTTTTGCTCCCACGTACTTAGGTGGAGTTTTAACATGACTACTATGTTATTTATAAGGTGTCTGTGATCATAAAGGATCCCAAGGTGTCCAACAATGAGATAACACACAGAGCAATCAAAACGCATCTGGCTCCGGGGTGTGGAGAGCCATTAAATCAACCACTGCTGCTCAGGGTGCTGCACAGCATGGGTGGAAAAGAAAAAAGTTGGCTAATAACACCTACCTGTGAATAACCAAAGGCAGGAGTAGTATCTCCCTGAGATTTGACACCACACAGATAGAGAAATCAGTGAAGGGCATATAAAACCTCTAGCTGCTAAAAGAGGGTGTATATTATTGATGAGTATGAGACAGGAATGACTGGTCCCAGTAAACCGAAAAAGAGGATAATCCTATGGAAGGAAATAGCTGGGAAGATGAAGATCTGGGAATTAGTTCTTGGTCTCCTTCTAACCCTGTCAGGTCCTGAGGAAGAAGGCCAGCTGTGATTTCTAAGAATGGGTGTTTCTATGGCTTAGATCATCTTCCTCCATAACCGTGTTTCCAGGACTACAAACAACATCCTAAAAGAGCCTTTTTATTAATATGATTTCTGTAAGTTTCATTTTTATAGCATGTTTCCATGGTACATGATTTCTGCCTTTGAAGCCATTTTTAATAAATGCTATAATTCTCTTTGACTGCATCCAGTGTTAGACTTCTCAGAAGATCACACAGTAGCATAATACTCAAGGGAGAAATAGTCTGCTATGGACAGAGCGGTTCTCACCCCACAAGGTGGGCAAAAGGGAGAGTGTTTGAACCACAGACCTCAGAGCACAGGGAAAATATTGTTTCATTCCAAGGTAAGCCAGGGAGACTGTACGACGGCACTGCAACCTTAGGTGGCCTTTTTAGAGCAAACATATAGGAAAAAATATATGGAAAGGGAGCAAGGAACATGGAGCAGGAAAAAAAAAAAAAAGATGGGGAGAAAAAAGAAGAGGCAAATGGAGGGAGAAAATAAAAGATTAAGAAAGAAAGTGATGAAAATAGTGAAACAAATCAAAGGAAGCACATACACATTCAAAAAAGCCCATACCACACAAAACAAGCAAACAACAACACAAAGAGAAAAAATCACCAAAACCCAAGGTGGATAAAAACATGCAGGGAGAGAAAAGAATGAAGTGAAAACAGACACAGAGTGACACAGACTGATGATATTGTACCCAGGCATAGAAAAGAATGATGGGGCACACCACCCAAATAAACGAAACAAATAAGTAAGAATAGGGACAGCTGTTGTTTGAATAGTATAACCACAGACCCAGTCTATTCATACAAAAACTATCTGGGGTGGGCACAGCAGTTCCTACCTGTACTGACTTTTGGTGGGGACTGGGAATTCCCATACCTATCAGTATTACCCAGGACAGAGTGCGCTCCTGTTTGTTATGTGATAAAACCCCATCGCTGTGCAGACACCTTCAACCCTCCCTTACAGGGACATACTTATTCTTGTTCCATTTGTATTTTAATAGTGACTCAATTTGGGTAATGTTGCCAATATAAGTTTCTTACGATCTTTCTGAAGACATATATAGTGCAGCAAATGCAGGGATGGGGCAAAGGCACAGCACCCATCTTTCTCTTACTTCCATCCCTCCACAAAGCATGTGGTTCTAACAGTACAGGTTATACCTATTAATTTATCTTTTAAAATTTCTGTCTGACTATGGAATTTTTTATCTTTTAAAATTTCTGTCTGACATGGCCTTGAAAACACTAGGACAATATTCCAGCTATGTTAATCATAGTAAAGGCCAAGAAGTGAGGCAAAATTTAAGGCATTTTGCAATTAGACCAAAAGAAGAGAGATTCATAGGTTCATACTACCTGCTACAATGAGATATATTCTAAAATAACTTGAATGATACTTACTTTAAGGACATCAGGTGGCATTGTCAAGCCTGTAAAAGGAAGAGTGTTAATTTTATTGCAGTTCAGTTCATTCTAGAAGACAGTGAACTTCCCCAAGGGCAGAAAGGACAGTAACTGCTGACACTGACTTTCTTATTCAGAGTGGGGGAAAAAAATGCTGTTCCCACTATTTTTGGAATAAAAGTCATTTTGGTTGTATTTTAGAAGTAAACAGAAGACTCAATAAGAATATATACATGCATTGTTTTTTCTATATATACACATACATATGTTTATAAAAAGGCCTTTTGGTGTAACTATTAAATGGTAATTAGTTGGAAAACTTTACAAATGATAGCCCTGAGGCACTAGAAGAAATTGAGGAGTTTGTGACCCCTGCTAGACTGAGCTATTATGAATGTAACATATTGTAAAGCAGATGTCCAGACTCAGAAGTGCCTCAGGTGCATCGTTCTTCCTCAAACATAAGGCAGAGACATTGAGCTTACACAATCTGAAAACTTTTTGAGCTTAGTATGAATTCTCCTCCAAATAACAATTGTCTTATGCAGCTGTCAGACACAGCAGTAAGAAGGGAAGGCTGTTATTTCTGTTTCCGTTTCTTTTATTTTCAGCGGTAAGAGAGTATGGTGATTTTATAGAGCACAGAACTGTATTCACTAAGGACCACCATTCACCATTGTTATCTGAGCATGATGCTCTAGAGGTTAATAAAAAAGCACACAGACAGTCTGCTTTGGAAGACTCAAAAGGCATCTCCTTCTCTCCAGTGGATAACCTGCTACTTACCTGGGTTTACCAAGCATTTACAATGTAAGTTCAAGTAAGGTGTCAATACAAAGCAAGCTTGAAGACATTCAATGGGTACTAAAATGTCAATTCAACTTCAAATTTTGTTTATGCCCAGATACACCCAAGAACTGAAATTCTACAGTTTTTCTTAGGAAATTGTTCAAAGTGTTGATTAATATCAGTTTGGTTTATTTTCTGATGCCTGCAATCCTGTTGCATCTCTGTTTCCTCCTCTGCACTGATTTATCTGATGAATTTCTGTAATTTGTAGTTACAGAAGAAAAAGTTTTATCTCGAAAGGTACCAAAAAACACATGGAACACATTAAAATTACCATTTTTAACAACACACAATATATGATGTCCAGCACAGGCCCTAACTTTAAGGCTCTGCTTTCTCCCTACTCACCTCTGTCACCTCCTTTATATATCAGATTGTTGAGGTACCTGAGCTTAACACTTGCTCCTAAACAGAGGCAAGTGCTAGTACCATCTTCTGTGGACATCAGTCAGCTTTGCAGTCTTGTCCCCTATTCTGAAACATATGTGGCTGTGAAAAACAATTTCATTTTTTTCAAAATTAATAATTTCTGTTAATTAGCCCTGACCAAGTTACTGCCAAGGCCTGTTTTTTAACAGAATAAGTGATTGAATTCCAGCACCTCGGCTATGGCTGTAGCACTGGATAGTTCACTATACCAGTAGTTCCATCAATAGTATAGATGGAACAAGAATGGAAGAATTCATCCTTAGATGCATTTATTGCTTTTTCTTGCATGGTGAAAGAAATCAAAGAGAAGTTATCATATGCATTAGAGACCAGTGCTCACCAGGATGATCTGCATACAACTATACAGATACATATCTATATGTGGATATTGATAGTTACATTTATGTATACATATTGATTACAAAAATATCAGAGAGGCCATTTAATTTCATATTGGAAGCCAATCTCAAACTGAGACCAGGAAAAGACATAATATTGGGCAAATTCTGTTTACATCTTCATCTGATACAGGCTAATCAGAGAATTATTAAGGTTGGAAAAAGCCCTTCAAGGTCATCTAGTGCAGCCTAATGCTGAAGAAAGGATCCTGGACTGGATGAATTTAGGATCTAATCACATGCAAAAATACTAGTGTTTAGAAAGTCTGTCTTGGTTATAGAAAATGCATTAATACAGCCATAATGTGAGAACACTCCTTTTTATGGTTTCACTTTCCATTTTTCTACACCATTCTAAATATCATTTATGGTGAATATCTAAAAAAAATGAGTCAGTATAACAGAAACAAATGGAGTCTTGCTCTTGGGTTTGACTGCAAAATTTTATTCCTAAATTACCTGCAGTTTATAAAAGTTTAAGATCTGATCACTAATGAAGATTCAACTAATTCTGTGTCCTAAATCTGTGAGTGTATACAGTGTTATTCAATAGAGTTAGGTTACTTCAGACTTTGCCAGCAAATGACTTGAAGTGCTCCAGACATGATGTGTAAGGTTGCTCTTCTTTTAAATTAAGCAAGGCATCCTCAACAAGTCACTGTAGTAGTAGCCTCACCCAAATACCTCTGAAACCTTTCACAGTTTTCCACTGTGAGGTTTGGGTCAGGTTCTATCTAATCTCATCTAGATATTACCTGATGAGAAAGTACATGTGTGATTCAAAATGCTTCCACACTTTGGGGAGTGAGATGGAAAAAAAAAAAAAAAAAAAAAAAAAGGAATGGGAAAGGAATGGGAACACTTATCTGTGCAAGTAACCTTTGAAATCGATCATCATAAATTAAAAGCCATTATTTCACCACAGCCCCTAAGGGTGAAACCCATCCAAATCTTGACTGAATTTATTTTTGATTATTCAAGGCTATCAAGATGCTTCATTCCTTCCATGAAATAATCAGTACTGTCAAATTTTGCTGAACTCAAATAATTCAAGAAGCACTGAGCACCTAGCAGAACTGAAGGAAAACACCTTTTGAGGGAAAACACCACCCCACGAATATGATTATACAAATGCTTATTATTATTTTCACACATCCAGTTGAAATGGGTGGGATTTGTTTTGTCTTATTGTAACCACTTAGGCATTATTCATCCTGGAATTCCTTGTTGTTAAAGGAGAAATTTCTCACAGCTGTCTTAGACACCTGCCTTGGTCCAAGATGAATTGTCGTCTGGGGATGATCATCTCTCACCACGGGCTGCTGGGAGACCCGAAAATATTAGCTTAGCATATATATATATATATGCATGTGTGTGTGTGAAGTTAATGGAGATGGATCATGGAATATCAGTTCCTTTGTGCATGTTGTGTAAATTATTGCCCACTTTCCTATGCAGATATGATCATTTGTGCCTCAGCTTTAGTGCACTGATAGGACTGCCCACTTCCATCCCCGTACCATTTGTTTTCACATGAGACTTGATCCACCTCTATAAAATGAAGGTCAATGAGAGACCTGAATCAAGTACTATGATAAAAACAGACCTCCAGAAACTGTAAAGATTTATCCTATGAATCTCCTTATCTGCCAGGGGAATTCCACTGAATAGTTATATGTATTCTTTCTTTTTTAAAAAAATCTATAAATATCAGCTTCCTGCAGAACAAGCAAAAACATAATGCTGCAGGACTGAATATCCAAGAAGAAAGCTTCAGCAAGAAGAAAGAAAAGAATGGTGATGAAATTTCTGGGGGAAAGATCACAAAGGAGAATGTAATGAGGACTGTAACAGAAGTTTATCTTTACAGACAAAGCCGAATTCTCCTTACCCTCTTTGCAGTGAACATGAACAAATGTTATGCTACAATAATACAATAATGCTCCTATGTATGCATAGTGTGCACACACTTACAAACGCTGAGATTACAGGTGAAATCATGGTCCTAACTGAACGCCTGCAATAAAATTTGATTTATTTATTTAAATTTAAAAAAGAATGCAGCTTAGATTTTTACATGTATCATACAGTATTATATCCACAAACTTGAAACTTATAATATGTGAAAGATTTTTAAATGTTGCCTGGCATTCAGTCATTGGGAGGAATTAACTCTACTGGCCTTGAGATAGATTGAGTGCAACAGGAGGAGGTGACAGGCAAGGCTCATATTCATTGGAGGATCATGGCATTTAAACGTTTTAAACAACCATGTTCTAAGGTTGATTTTGCAGGCTGCCTTAGTCACTATCTCCAGTCGAGGCTCTTGTGTAAACGGGGTTTGTTCCACCCCGACAGTGTGCCTATTGTAACTTGGGGCCACCTGTTAGACAGCATGAAGTGTTGCCTAAAAAAATACACAATAAGCAGATTGTTTGTTACAGTTGTGCACAGACAACTGTATTAGTGTTCTTCACACCATATGTCTATATAAACAGAGCTGCAGTGAGCTATTCACCAGAGACTCAAACGCTAATGAAGAAGCTTCTCTTAAAAGACCCAGGGCTTACAAGCATTGGTTCACCTGTTAGGCTTACATCAGGATTTCAAATGCTTTGTATCAAAAGAGAAATATTCCTTCAGAAGTTTCTGCAGGAAGTTTTATGCTAGAAACAAAATAAATAAATAAATAAACCTCACATTTGGTGGGTTTAGTAGTTCTGTGAAAAGAGGAGGGAAATTCACTTTACATAAGCAGTTTGAAGGTTTTACTACCTTTTGCAGCAAAAATAATGTTATATCATTTGATATTATATATGATAATTGCTGTCATTGTTGTTATTGTACTACAAAAAAACTCCTTCTGACACATGGATATGTGTCAGAGATAAATCTGAAGTGTCACAAGGTGAACGTATGAGCTCAGTGCAGTCCTGGTGAAACTACCACAGACAGCCTTTTTTATTATTTTTACTCTTTCACATGGAGGGATTTGGGGTGAAGGCAAGGAATGGAAATGTCTATTTTTCTTTTGCACAAGGAAAAAATGTAAAATAAGTAAAATAAGCAACAGACACCACTGGTAGACATGATGTAAGAAAGAACAGAACAAAACTAGAATAAGAATAGAATAGAATAGAATAGAATAGAATAGAATAGAATAGAATAGAATAGAATAGAATAGAA
>CM021733.1:106584020-106595408 GCA_011075105.1 Heteronetta atricapilla | reverse complement strand
GAGGTCTCCCCTCAGCCTCCTCTTCTCCAGGCTGAACAGGCCCAGTGCCCTCAGCCGTTCCTCGTACGTCTTCCCCTCCAGGCCTTTCACCATCTTCGTAGCCCTCCTCTGGACACTCTCCGACAGTTTCATGTCCTTTTTATACTGTGGTGCCCAGAACTGCACACAGTACTCGAGGTGAGGTCGCACCAGCGCAGAGTAGAGCGGGACAATCACCTCCCTCGACCTACTAGCAATGCCGTGCTTGATGCACCCCAGGACACGGTTGGCCCTCCTGGCTGCCAGGACATCTGAATATGCTGATTTACTCTGAACTGATTTGAAAGTGGTATATGTCAGAGTAACTGCAGAACAAGTTCTTGGTACAAAAGCTCTTAAAAAGGGAGTGATCATGCCACTTGGTCATTTGCAGGAATGATTGTGCCTGAATAGGTGTGTATGTATGGCTGTGTGTGTGTGTACATATGGCTGTGTATATTCATCCTAATATACAGTTCACAGAGGTGTCCTAGGGCCAGTTTGTAAGTTGAAAGACATCAGCTGGGGAGCAAAATCATCCCACAGAGGATAAATGGACAGTTTTCCTTATGAATAGTGAATGTTCAGAACAACCTATGCCCAACCCTGTCTCCTGGTGTCCTGACTTACTGACTGGACTTGCTGGAGAGACCCTGGACCTGCGCTGTAGTTTGCCGTGTCTCCAGCCCTGTCTCTGGCCTTGGCTCCTGCTGTTCCTGACTGAATGGACCCCAGATGTGGCTTGTTTCCTCAACATATCTGGGACTGCTGATGGGACCTGTCACTGTCACCAACCCAGTCCTGGTCAAATGCTGCAGGACTATATCCTGGTCAGGCTGGTCACTGCCCTACCTGTGCTGTGGCACCCTCAGCTCCTGGCTTATCTCTCTTTTGGACCAGTTCCACTCTTGCTGCTACCTACCACGCTGTGTCTGGTAGAATGCGTCATCTGGATTATTTTTTAATAGGATTTGTTTTGTATTTTGAAATAACTAGCAGATAGATACATCACAGGCACTAAAGGCTGAGTTAATTGATGTTAATGTTTATTATTTCTGTTGTCAAAGATTCTGGAAGCCCCAGATGTAGCCCACAGCCTGACAAAAATAGGTTCTGTACAACAAAATTAAAAGACAAATTGACTCTATTCTAGCCAACTTGAACTATAAATGTAAACAAAAGATAGGAAAGCCCAAATCACAAGTGATCAATGGACCTGATCACTTGATTAACGGACTCGTAAAACAACTTAATTGCAAGGTGACATTTGAGATGAACTATACTCCCTGGGAAAGCATGGTTTTCTCAGAAAGGTGTAGTATCCCAGAATAACACCCTGCTTAGTTTAGTGCTCCTGTAAAACAAACAGTGCTGCTGAAAACTGACTTTGCAGAATTTATTGTGAAATCAGACCAGAGTTACAAAAGAATTGCCTCAGTGTTTATCAGCCCATATTATCTACCTGTCTTTGAAAATAGTAGGTTGTGAACAACAGAAAGAACTTTAAGACCGCATGTATAACAGATTTCTAAATTAGGGCATATCAATTTCAGGTAGGATTTTGGCAGCTAAAAAGGCCTTTCAGGTTACCTTTTGATCTGCATACCATTGTAACTGAAGTTACTGTTATGTAGTACCTCTACCAGAACTACACAGAGAGTTATTTCCAAAGTAGACTGACAGTAGACAGATAAGTTTGTATAAGTTATCAAATAACCTTAACAGTTTCTTCAACCTGTTCTTATCCCTTGGGTAAATATAAACTGCCTAATTATACATTTACTTGGGACACTAAAAAAAATACTTTCTTCAAAATCATTTCTATGACTTGAATAACAAATCCATATTTTATAGTGTTTCAGGAAATTTCATTCACTTTTTTTCTCATAAAATGAACAAACATTTGGGGTCTGATTTCATCAGCATTTACTTAACCTATTTTGATTATGGTTGCCATTTAGTCTATACAAGAACAAGAGGAATGAGTCCATGGATATACTGTAGAAGTTTGTATTAAACAATGCTGAAATGGTGTGTGGGTTTTGTAATAATCTATTCATTATTTTCTGTTTCAGATTCAGGTAGATATTATGATATTCTATTTCAGATCGACATGGATCAATATAACATTAAAAAATTATTTCACTTACAAACAAGAAACCTACTAGTACAAGGTTTTGGTCCTCAAACAGTAACGTATTAGTGTTTCCAATAGAGCACACGGAGTTTTATAACATTTTGTTTACTTATTCATCTGGACTTTAATATGTAAAAAGTAAGTGTCACAAGACAGCAAGAAGAGCCAGTGATTTCCTAACTATGACTGTCAGATGGACAGTTGTATATATTTTATAAATAAACAGTATTTAAATCAATAATTTAGAATAATTATTTAACTTTAAACTTACCTATATGAATGTGTGGCTTTGGTTCATGAAGGTGCCTGAAAAATGAGCCCAACTACAAAAATAGTGTATTCGTCACCATTCCATCTTCAGACTTAACCTAAAACAATATTAGAGAGAGTGTAATTGGCATTACAAGCACAAATCTGTTGCAGATGTTTTTGGCTTTACACATAGTCCAAAGATCAGCAAATCTAACATCTGAACATGAAAGCTCCCTTGTACTGGTGGAGTAAGTGGCTCCTGCTGGAACCAAATCTGTAGATGGGTTGAGTTGGTCAGTATTTATGTAGACTCCATGTTCCATTTGAAATGTTTTACAGCCTTAGAACTTAGCTTTAGGTTGAACATCTGAAGAAACCTTAAATTACCACAGTCCATATAGAGCTCAGTTCTGCCCAGAATCAAAGAATCAGGGGTCTGAGTGTGTTGAGACAAGAAACAAAAGTAGGAACAAATAAACAAAACAAAACAAAAAAGAGAAAAAAGAAACTTGTTATTCTGTGCACTCTCAATAGAGTAATAAGCAACCTGTGTAGAAAACACAAAATGTGTTAGGGGTTCTTCAGTCCAGTGCTTCTGCAGAGGGAATGGTGTAAAGTGTCTGGTCTGATCTGCATGATAGCTCCATATGCCTGACAACTGCTAGAATGGACCTAAAGTCTTTGATATCAGCCCATCATTATTGTCCAAATAGCCTGCAGCCATAGTTACTTACATTAGAATAAATTTATTTCTCTTTATTTTTTTAGCAATCCCAGAAGGTCAGAGGGAGGAGTGAATGGGCTGTTTTATTCTACGAGATTTATGTAATGGTACTCCTCTGTGAATGTAGACTTCAGGTCAGCTAAATTACAAAAGGGAAATGGGGAAAATGGGCATGTCTTGAACCAGCATTTAAATGTGTAATTTTAGCCATAAACTGCCACAGGTTAACCATACACATATTTTTACTATGTACTATTGCTATTTCTTGGTGTCAGTAACTCATCTACATACATACGATAAACAAATGGTAGTGGTTTACCCTGTGGATAAATACACTGATTGGATTATTCACAAGATACAATCCCACTGTTTGTGGATGAGGCATGGCACAGTCATAATTATACAATTGTTTGGTCTTCCAGAGACCAACACAGGAGACGTTTCCCAGAGCCATAGCACTTTAATGATAATTAAATCTAAGCTCATTACCATTGTGTGACAACTTTGGATGTCAAACATTGTGACTACTTAAAGAGGCACAGCCTTTCAGAAAAGAAATAGTACTATTAGAAAATGTTTTTCATGTTTCCATTATCTTAGTGACCATTGAAATCTCTGTGTCAGCACTGAATCTGATCCTGATCCAAACAGGAGATTTTTAAAAGCCAGCCATCTGTTTGCTCATTAAAGGAATGCTGATCAGCCTACTAATGTCATTGTCAGTGGCAGGTAGAGGAATGTGAAGAATGCTTAGAAAAAAATCCATAAAATGTAACTCTTGTTTTCTTATCTCTTCTGTCACAACAAGAAGAGGACACCTAGCATCATCCTGGTAATTGTCTCAAGCAAATTGTTTCTTTAGCATTTCCTGCTGGAGAGAGAACAAATGCTCATTATTCATTTAACCTTAGTTTATCCTGATCTAGCTGAATAAATGTATTATGGCCACAAAAGAAACCTTTAGAAAATGTGAAATAATATTTGCCACTCAGTGTCTTAGTCATTCATATTTTTTTTGTTTTGTTTTGTTTTACCCATTGCTGTTGGTTTCTTTTTTGAGAGCAGCAATAGGAGAAAATAGCAGATACATGAAAACATAAGATGCACCTGAGCAGCATCCTGGTAGTGTACTAGAAGACAATGGAAATCAATTTAATTGTTTTGTTGTTTTTTTTGTTGTTGTAGTTTGTTTTTTTTTTTTTTTTTTTTTTTCCTAACTCCAGGAAGAGTCCAAATCATAGCTTTGCATATGGTCTTGTTCTATTATTTGTGGCATATTCTATATTTTATTTAGTCTACGATTACCTTGAACAGTAATATCTTTTTTTTTTTTTTTAATTATTTCTAGTACAGCAGTTCACCTTTTTTAAACACAAAATTATAAGAAGTCTGAGGTCTTTATGGGGAAAGACTCAGCTGCTTAATCTGTGAGTGAGTTTGGGATTAGAACTGTTAGCTCCTAAATGGATGCTACAGAGCAACAGAGCATTGCAGTACTACTCTGAAATCTGTCTTTACAGCGTGGAGAAGCCAAGTGACCCCATTACAAATGGCATGCATTGCTGTGCAACTGAGCAGGGCAGCATTGCTGGCTGCTTGTGGATAAGGCATGCTTTTGTCAAGCTGGTGGGCACTGCATATGCTCTCTGGAAGCCAGTAGACCTGAAAAAGAGAGCTAACACTGAAAAAAAATGGATGTGTGGGCTTTCACCTAATGTATGTCGGCACAGGGCCATGTAGCTATGCTGGTTTATTAAATGTAAGAGCTGCTGCTTATGTGTAAATTTGGACTGCCACCTGGCTGTTTTCCAGCTGTCTTGCCTGGTTTTATTCTGAATTTGCTAGCTGCTGTTGGAGCTACTGTACAGATTGGTCTGGACATTCTCAGCAGAGATTTTTTGGAAGGTGGCCGGCCTTTTCTGTGTCAAAGATGACTGCATTTTACCTGAGTATTAACAATAAAGTGCCAGTGAAGTCACAGGGGTGATTATTCTAAAACATAAATGGTAGTGGTCACCCTGACAAAAAAATGGGTCATTTAAAACAAAATGTAATAAAACCAGGTTAGCTTTATCTAAATAAAATGATGATGAAAATGCATATATTATCTGTTTCCTTTTATAGCCTTTCTGAGTTATAACAGTTATGTATATAGTACATTATATTAGAAGCGTACTTTGACACTTACTGCAATATAGATGAGGCAGGCAAGGCTAGTACATAGAACTTTCATTTTCTAAGAACTTCATAAGTGTATTTCTTCATTATTTCTTTGTTGTCTTTTATTTGTCTGGCTCTAGAGATATGCCAATTGATCAAACTGTGCTGAATTCAGTTACTAACAAGGAATACTTTCTTTGTTTTGTAGAGAAGGTGCTCAAAACAGCGGGTTTCCAAACCAGTCAATATCCTATCTTCTACAGCTATCCTTTCTTCTACAGCCATCCTTTCTTCTCTAGCCATTATGAGCTAAATCAGAAAAGACTAAAAGTACAAATGCTGGATGTTGAAGTTGATTTCATGTCCAAAATGTCTAAATAATTATTTTATGATATCAATTAATTGCTATTTTTAAACAAGGGGTGACACTTCTAAGGTTCAGATAGCTCCCCAAATTTTTCCTCACAATTCAAAGGCAACATTTGTATGCTGACTATGTGTAGAAATGTATGTCTGTGCTACACTATATGAAGCCTAACTGAGGTACATTTGGTCAATTGACCTCTTTGGCTTTGTATTCCTTTGTTTGTGAAGTTGTATGATCTTTCTTATGGCTTTGAAATAGTCTTAGCGACCTCAAAATTACAAAAGCTATAAGACATTTGCATCATCCTGTATGGATGAGGAAAAAGGCGTGACCATTAATTCCAAGTAAGCCATCAACCCATTTTTTCCCACATATAACAGTATCCGGATGTTCTATGTCTGCTAGAAACAGCTCACTAGCACCTAATACTTACAGTATGTGTATAAACACAGAGGTCTTGTTTACATGCCAAATACTTGCACTCACCCTGCTGTCCAGTGTTGGAAATAGAGGTGTGGCTGTGAAAGATTCTGGTTCTTTGCAGACATTTTAGTTCTGCAAATTGACTAATCAGATCATCATAGGTATTTATAACACAGGGGAAAAACATGGGGATGGGTGGCATGGGCATAATTAAAGGAAAATATGAGTGCTGTTTTCCAGATCTGATTAAGTCTTGGACCTAGGCAAAATATAAGCATTGAAAAAGCCCCCCCAAGCAGAAAAAAAAAAAAAAAGTTGTTTTGTACTTCTCTTAATATGAGGTAATCTGCTGTGATCAGATGTTCAACATATCACAATATACTATTCTCATTTCAATAATTTTGGAAAAGAAAGCAGAGGAAATTTGATGAGACATGCAGCTAACTTTCAGGATCAAGATCCTGTGTTCAGATAAGCTTTTAAATTAGCTTATTACCATCTTATCTCCTACCAATTCATGCAACCAGTATAGAAATGTAGGGCTGAAACGTATACCTTGTGAAAATTTTTGCATTCTGAATACAGTTTCCTAGCAATTCAGATAACATCAAATTTGTCACCCTTATGGTATCTCACTTTGATGCCTCTGGCATTTATGTTTGGGGGAAAAAGGGTCCTAGAGATGCTGAAGCTTATAAAAGAGCTTTGCCTTTGGGGGCAACAGCTCACAATCTGGAATATATCAGCATCCCCCCCACCCCTCACCCTCCCCCCCAACAATTACAGTTTTTAAATTTTGCAACATTAAGACAATCAGAAAGAAAGAAAAAAAAAATCCCTTAAAATATGTACTTTCTGTTTATGCATGTAGAAATTATCAAGTAAGATAACTGTAGCTAAAGGATTTAAAATGTTCTGAGCACTTTTGAGCACTCATAATATATATGTGAAGTTTTATTCTCCAATCATTGAAACTCATGCAATCTTGCTGACTTTTGTCGATTATAAACACAACTGCTTGCAGAGCCAGTTTTGCTGGCACCTCATGTCAGATTTCCTGAAAACATTTTCAGAACTATTTCAGATACCAGGGGAGTCAAAACATTAGCACAGCATGGAGTTCTATCTCTTTGCTATTCAGCAATGATCTAGGATGATTTTTTTCTTGTTCTTATTTTGTTTTATTTTCCTATAAGATTTTTTTTTTTTTTTTTTTTTTTTTTTTTTACAATTTTCTCACAGCTGCAAAAAGCTGAATGAGCTTTGTCGTGGCAATAGTACTCACAACCAGAAAGGAAACCATGTATGGAAATACAACCCTGGTCCATTTCCCATTTATCACACACAGAATCACACAGAATAGTCTGGGTTAGAAGAGACCTCCAAGATCACCGAGTCCAACTTCTGACCTAATGCTAACAAGTCCTCCACTAAACCATACCCATAAGCTCTACATCTAGATGTCTTTTAAAGACCTCCAGGGATGGTGACTCAACCACTTCCCTGGGCAGCCTATTCCAGTGACTAACAACCCTTTCTGTAAAGAAGTTTTTCCAAATATCCAACCTAAAAGGAAAATGTCAAGAATCTGCTTACCAAAACAAAGGTAAAAAAGGGAGCCGGTGTCTTCTGCTTACCTGGCATGTTTCTTAAGCATGAAAGAGCAATTTAATTCTGGTCTATACACATTAGATTGTACATACTGCTATTCAGATACCATGCATGCAATCTAATTGTGTAATGAACATGTCTTAGGGTCACTATTTAAGTATCTAATATTTACTTTTGAAGGTCTTTACCTCTGTAGATCAGCATCTGTTCTGTCTTTTACTCCAACCATCACATAGTTGCCTTTCTAACAATTCTGACCTTTTCATGTGTTTTTGACAGTGGATTATCTCAAGATTTTTAATCTGTAAAAAATACAGTGGAATACTGCTGGAAAGTGAACAAGTAAAGGGATGAGGCAGACAACTTTGCTTGTGCAATAGAAGTTTTCAGTTTAGAGTGCTGTATGATTTTCCAGTGGGAAAGAGCTGTAAAAACAGGACACTCTTCAAGTCACAACAGGTATCAAATCTCATTAGAATACAAATACAACATAGAGTCAAACTGAAGGAGATATGACCAAAATATATTGATGTGATAAAGAAGAGACAAACCATTGTGTAGTAAAACTAGCAACCTGGATGAAAAGCAGTAAGAACTGGAATTTCAAATGGTAAAGCACTTGGACATGATCAAAGTATTAATGATAAAGAAAATGCAGAAATGCTCTGTATATACTTCTTTTCTAAATTTGGAAAGGTGAACCATGAATCTGAATCGTTTAAGAAAGATTAAGTCCTTTATTCACCCACCAGCCAAATGGAAACCAAAAAGAGTAACAAACAACATATTCTAGGGGTAGTCTTTTTGATATTTATTTTCTTACATCAAAGACTTATTGAAGAATTGGTTTTTCATATATCTTGCATGATGCTTTTTATTTTAACTTACAGAAAAACTGCTACAACTTCATGAAACTATTGAAGTGTTAGCATAATGCTACTATTTATTAAAGGCAAGTAGGAATACTTGAGTAACCACAGGCTGGATAGTGATACAAATCCTGGGTAGGAGGGAATGACACAGCTGACATAAGATTCAGCTAGAAAAGAGTGAAAGGTAAGCACTATAGTTGGTGAAGATCATTTTCTGAAAAGTAGTTTTTCTCAAAGAATTTGAAGTGATACTTCAAGAAGACTATGATTGTTTGAGAAAACAGTTGTGTAGCTTTATTTGGACCCCTGTAGGGTGAATGGCATCATGTTGCTTGACACTTAAAGTACACAGTACCATACAATAACAATAAAGCATAATGACAGATTAAGAGATGGCTAACTGACAAATCACAAAAATAGCTGTCAATAGAGAATTGTCATACAGGTGTCTATTTCTGCTTTATATATCCTGCTTTTCAACATTTCCATCAATGTCTTGAAAGCTGACAAAATTGCTACTGACGAGATTTCCATCTAACAAAATAGAGGGTGCCCTGAAAACTACTGAGGTGAATAGTACAGTCATGCAGACTAGTGGAAACTTCATAGAAGGCCGCCCCATGCCAAAATGTTTCTAATGCCAGTATTCAGTCTGAAGATCTCTGAAGATTTTCTTGTCTCTCTTTGGTTTCTCTGATCGCCCTGAATCTCATTGTTGGATAATTTCATTGACTCAGGGAAGTTTGGCTGCCTTTTGGCTGCCAAATGTTTTATGAGTTCTCTGTACTCACAAATGCACCAGTCTACTCCAGACACAATTCCTTAGCTACATCTGTAAAAAGAAACCAACAAACAAACAAACAAAAATAACTACACAATTTTTAAGGCCAGCTGGCATCAGCCACTTCCATAATGTTAGATTTTCTATCCTTTCAGACTAGGATGGTTTCATCTAAAATGTTCTCTGGGAGTGGTCCCTGACCTCTGCTAGTTCCTAGACCATTTTCTGGAGTAGTGGCAAGGTCAAAAATCTGGCAACAACTGCTGAGCCATTTGACATTGTGGGCAGATGAGTTCCAGGGACTGAACTTATGCTTGTGCCTGCACTGTGTATTACTGCACGCAAACTGAAATTCTGCCTTCTCTCTTGGACATTTTTAATGTGTATGAATTTGACAAATCAAGTTCATTATGGAGGAAGCAAAACATGTATTCCCCTGCCTGCCATCACCACTTCTAACAAGTCCTCACAGATACTGCCGTTCCTGATCTCTACCATCTTTGCCAGTCATATAGAATGACAGTCTGAATGTCCCCTTCAGCTGTGCACTCTCCCTCAAGCATTGTATCTGTCTAAATGCATCAGTAGCCCAACTCAGCTTACACTCACAGTACGAGTATTAACAACTTAAATCATGAAAAATAAGAATAAAATCATCTGGGAGTAGGGAATTTGAAGTGTACCTTGGAATGGGTAAGGCACTGAGAGCACAGGGAGAGCTGTTTCATAGAAAGCATGAAACAGATTTATAGACTGTAACTAACATATGGTTAAACATGAACTTTTAGAAAGATGTGTGAATAGGTAACCAGGGACTACAGACAGGGACTTGATTTCATCTCTGCAAATGACCCTGATCAGTAGATGTAACTACCCCCCAGTTTATTTTCCCCCTGAGGAAAAAAATGAAGTAGATAGACTTTTGATGTGTACATTTTCAAAAGAGATGAGGAACAACTGGAAGCAGTATAGAAAATATCTGTAAAAATATTCAAGGACAGAAGAGAATACCATAAAAAAGTCTGTTTATCAAAGCTTACTGGATAAAAACATGTACATACCTTCATGTTACCTGATACTGAATGAAAAGAACACTTACCCTTGACAGCAGCTAGGAGGTGAATAGGAAGAACCTGTTCCAACCTGAAAAAATGTTAGAATGGCAAGGAATGTTAAGATATTTGCTTCTTTTTTGTTTAACTGTTTCTGCTGTTTATACACTAGAATATTTTTTCACTCAAAGTACTTAGTGTCACATAGGTAGCTTAGGTAGGCAACCAGAAAAGCAATGGTACTTTTAGCATTGAAACAGTCATGCAAAATTAGTGCATAAATACAGAACAGCCTTTGTTTCAGAACATTGTTGGAAGTAATGCCCAGATAACTAATGTCACTTTAATCTGCTTTTACCTGCAGCTTATGCCTACTATTTGTTTATCCTTCCAGGTGTCTAAAAATGTGTGTTAAACACATAGAAAGCATGTGCTACGTGGAAAGATTGCTGAGGATCTGGAATGTAAAGCCCCTAAGCCAATTGCTTTGCATTGTATCTCCACTTAATGCAACTGCAGTGAATAAAATTTCACCAGTGATGAATATGGCTCAAGCTGTTAATTTGCAAAACAATGTGGACATGGGAGAAAATAGCTCTTTTCCTGAAGGTATTTCCTGAAGATATATATTAAGTATCAAAGCATACCATAAAGAAAACTGCCTCACTGATTTGTTAACAGCATATAGTACAGTGCAATCTGAGCAGATACTACAAAAATGAGGGAGTTTTGGACTGTTTCATTTAGTTACTTAATTATATTTTTTTCTTTGCCATGATGCCCTGCATCATGTTATGAATGTAACTGTTGGATAGCATAGACATCACTCCATCAGGCACATCTTCCACAGTAATTTTTACTGCAAAGATATTTCCCCTCTTTCTTTTCTTTTCCTTTCTTTTCTTTTTTCTTTTCTTTTTTCTTTTCTTTTCTTTTCTTTTCTTTTCTTTTCTTTTCTTTTCTTTTCTTTTCTTTTCTTTTCTTTTCTTTT
>CM021733.1:106531856-106584010 GCA_011075105.1 Heteronetta atricapilla | reverse complement strand
CTTTCCTTTCCTTTCCTTTCCTTTCCTTTCCTTTCCTTTCCTTTCCTCCCTCAGTTTTATTCAATACTACTGATTCTGCCCTTTGTTCCACCTGTCCAGGTTTTTAAGGACAAATATCACCTACTCCCTTACTGAGGATAGATGAAGGGTCCTACGCAGGGTCCTAGAAACATCCCAGTTAAGTGCCTGGAGATAAGGGTGATGAAGCCTGGCTTTCATTTGCTCTCCAGTGAGTGTATATAATACACATTCAGAGCAGAAGAATGAAGGGATATGTAAACTTGGATGCACTCTACAGAAGTCAATAAATTCCATGTGGCCAGTATCTTACCCTTTCAAAAGTGTGGCTCCATTGATTCACATTACGATGAGGATCTTTCCCCGCATATTTTCATGGGTATTGAATAAAGTCTTCAGCTCCAGAAGAAATGAATATTAGAAGTCTACAATTAGCACTGTAAAAAGCTTTGTCCTATTCACATTGTCTGGCAGCAGCCAGCACAAATGTGTTTATTGAAACCCATTCCAGGGCATTGTAATTGTCCTTATTTAGGCAGCTTTAAAAAGGGAGCAATATATAATTCATGGCAATCTTTAAAAACTGGCTGACCAAGGCTCATGACAAATGCTTACAAATGGGGATTAAAACCTGAGTTGTCAGTGAGATAATTAGTTTATTCCAGCACACTGAAAGGCTGTGGTTGCGATGATGATGGGTGCCATCTGATGAGTAAAGAGTCATGTTACAACACAAGCACATGCTCCCTCTTCCCCTCCCCTCTCCTTCAGTATAGACCTTATTTAGCCAGCTATGATACTGCTTTTCAGAAAGAAAAAAAAAAAAAAAAAAAAAAAAAAAAAAGAGTTGGTTTAACTCTGTTATTTTCTGGATCTTTTCAAATGGTGATTGACAGTCCCCATTTGGCTACAGTAGCATCTGAGACCACAGATGTCAAGGAGAAATATTTTCAAATTCTGTTCCCTCTCCTAAAGCAATTATTTTTAGTTTCTGACGAGTAGGCAACTATACCCAGATATTCAGAAACAGATTCCTAATGCAAAAGCTGACAGCAAATTGGCCATAGTACAAAACAAATTGTACCCTCTGTCAGTAGGTTCCATACTCAGGATTTTCTTTCTGCCAGCATTGCTGGTCACACCATGAGAAGACTGCAACTGGGTCATTGTTTCCCCATAATTTTTATATAGATCAGACAGCTGTGGAGGGAGAACAGGAGGGGAAAATTAGGTAGCTCTTCTGCCGTAGCATAACGCAGAGCATAACATAATCTGCCGCTAGACAGGAATGTATGCCGACCGAGGCTGCAAGTAGACTGAAGCTATCATCACACTAAATAACCTGTAATTAGGGACGTTTTTAAAGACAGCTCAGTTTGCAAATTCTTATCTTGTAATCTGTGAGAATACAATACTGAAAATTAGACATATGATCGCTAGCTGCCATCTTACCATGTGCCTGATCCATAAATAACAGGAGAATGAAGACAACTGTGAAATAAAAATAAAAGTAGCAGAACAGCAACATCACATTGTAGAATGTCAGCTGAGTTTGTCAAATAATCTTACTCTTTTTGTTCTTTATTACCTTCAATTCACCTAGGTTTGTAGATTTATTTTCTATATTATTACTTTCTATATTATTACTGTGCCTTCCAAGTCTTTTGCAATCAATCAGTCACACGAAGAGTTATTACTGGATTTCTTATGACAGGCCCTAAGATACATAGTCCATTCCAGGAAGAGTAGAAATATAAACCAAGTATAGAAAAAATATTGAGATCCATTAAAAAATGCTTCCAAGGAAAACATTTTTCATAAGCACTTAGCCTGCAGATGACAATAACTCCTATGTGGAACAAAACTAATAAAGATACATTATGAGAAGTTAAGCACTGGCAGCTCCATAGCTGAAGTCCTTTGTGCTAAATGAAGTCAAAGCAAGCTTACTGTAACTGAAAGCACTGCCTATGCAAAGAACAGGTCTAGTGAAAACAGTTTTCCCCAAATGAAGAAGTTAACAAGCAACAGAGGAACTGAGATGCATTCACTTCAAAATAAATACTAAGTCATGGACCAGGAATCGAGTAGTGCTAGAGATGGGATTTATTCTCATTACCCAAGTAAATGTAACAGAATTTGTATCAGAAACAGTGTGACCAGCAGGGCTAGGGAAGTGATCGTCCCCCTGTACTCGGCTCTGGTGAGGCCGCACCTCGAGTATTGTGTTCAGTTTTGGGCCCCTCGCTACAAGAAGGACATGGAGGTGCTTGAGCGGGTCCAGAGAAGGGCGACAAAGCTGGTGAGGGGCCTGGAGAACAAGTCCTATGAGGAGCGGCTGAAGGAGCTGGGCTTGTTCAGCCTGGAGAAGAGGAGACTCAGGGGCGACCTTATAGCTCTCTACAGATACCTCAAAGGAGGCTGTAGCGAGGTGGGGGTTGGTCTGTTCTCCCATGTGCCTGGTGACAGGACGAGGGGGAATGGGCTTAAGTTGCGCCAGGGGATTTTTAGGTTAGACATTAGGAAGAACTTCTTTACTGAAAGGGTTGTTAGGCACTGGAACAGGCTGCCCAGGGAGGTGGAGGATACACCATCCCTGGAAGTCTTTAAAAGACGTTTAGATGTAGAGCTTAGGGATATGGTTTAGTGGGGACTGTTAGTGTTAGGTCAGAGGTTGGACTTGATCTTGAGGTCTCTTCCAACCTAGAAATTCTGTGATTCTGTGATTCTGTGATAATACAAAAGTGTCCCATGGAGAAGTTGAGATGTTATTCGTGAAAATGAAGCTTACAATTTTTTAAAAAGTGCAAAAGGACAGCATACATTTTATTGTTTTTCATACTTGTTTAGGGCAGTCCAAGGAAGAAGTAAAAATTGTTTCAAATTTAAACCTTGTGCCATGCTTAATTATGTTTTATCTGTGGGATTGCTACTGATGTCACTACAGCATTGAAAGCATCATAATGCAAATGTAGTGATACTTGGAAAACTGAAATTTGTCCAGATCTCTGGCCATTAATATATTTCCTGTCACATGTATTGTGCCTGGTCTCACTAATTTCAGTCTTGGTGAACTTCCTTCTTTCATGACTGGTAAAGTGCTTGTGGCTGGATAACAGAGGTTACTTATTTTCTAAATGTCAAGTTTTACAGAGCATAAATGATTGGCGAATATAAGAAGCGTAGTGCATGCGTGTAATACTTTGATGTGTGCAGATTAAATATTTGATAAGATAAATCTTTTCCTGTTGCATCAAATGTTGCTTTTCTTCTTCTTTCTTTTTTTTTTTTTCTTTTTTTTGTTTAAAACGGATAGTTGCATTATTACATTTGTGATAATGAAAGCAAAGGCCTTTCACTTGTGAATTTGGTCATACCTCCTCATAGCTCGTTTTACATGAGTTGCTGGCTGACCACATGACCCAGTATGTATCATGATGTACTTTTGATATGATAAGAGTGTATATGGAAACACTCACTCTTAGTTTGAGGCGATACTATCAATGTCCTTTTGCTGTGAGTAGATTTCTTGAAATGAACCTGCTAAGAGATTTTCCTTGAAAGCTTAATTCTCAGAAGTTTGTGGCAGATTTCAGGTTTTATTTCATTAAAAAAGTATTTGTGTGGTTAATACTGCCACATCCTCCCTTTGGTCACAAGCTAACATGACACTGTGTTGTGTGGGTAGCTCTCAGAAAGGGTCTGGCAGCAGTTTTATGGTAACCCCCTGTGTCAGCAGATGTGCTAAACCAGCTCATGATGTTATTAAAGTGTGCAAGCCAGCTGGAGTCACAGGGGGCCGGTACCGGGGCAGGAGGTCTCTAAGCAGAAATGGTATTGGTGGAATCAGACATTTATGATCTCTGCAATAAAAGCCGATACCTTTTAAATTCAGAAGCTGAGTAGATTCAGGTAAAGCTTGGGTGTTTAATTGCTGAAATTTAAGCCTGGAAATTCTGTAGTTTGGCTAATTCCACAGCAATATATGTGGAACTGCAAATAAAGACAGCTCAGTTACAAATGGCTGTCAGGCATGACTTGCTTGCAATATTGAGAGTTAGGTAGAGATGGGTGATTGACATGAGCTGAATATTTTAAGTTAAGAAATGAAATATCCTAATAATTACTGTTTTCACCTTTTTAATTGTAGAAGTGGTTGAAATAAGAAACAACCAGATTTTAAATTGTTTTTTTTTTTTTTTTTTTTTTTTTTTAATATATTTTTAAATTGCATTAATTAATAAATGGCTTTTCAAATTGCTTATTCGTAAGAAAATGAATCTGCTTGGTTGACTTTTTCCCTTTCTGTCTTCAGATTTCTTCTCTCTAGGCCAGGTGTGTAGCTGAAACATCTCTTCAGCTACACACCTGGCCTAGAAGAAACCTCTACTATTTCAAACTCTACTTGTTATGACAGTGCCTGGTATGACAATCGTGCTGCAAAGCAGGAGGTTTGACAAAGCAAATTGCAGTTCAGAAAAGAGCTAACCCTTCCAAGTCATTCTGCTGTTTCAAAGCAATTTTCTCTTAGTTCCAGGGGAAAAAGGTGTAGTTTGGGTGTGCAAGGTTGGGAAATCTCTGTGGTATAATTCTCTGACCACGTCTACAGGCCTATGTTTTGTTGTCATCTGCAGTAAGTCATGCTAACAGTGCTGTCTGGGGCTAGCTTGCATTTCTGTACTGCCACCCTTACAGAGGGCTAATGGGAAGAGGGATTACTGAAGGTAGCATTGTGAAAGTGGAAAAAAAGCATTCCACAGGTACCTGGGTGTAGGAAGAACACTCAGCAGAGGTTTATGAAGCCTTCTGTCATTGTGTTTTCCCGTCTTTACAGGATCTTGTTCTGCTGGCCAGAAGAAAGTCTTTGTATGCTATTCTAATCTAATGTTTGTTAAGACCAACATTGTCAGTCCCTTGATGCATCTTTACATTTATGCACACATACAGGATGATACAGATTCTGCTCTTTTCCATTCTGTCACACTTTCCCCTTGGAATGTCCTCAAATACTTTATAAACAAGATTGACCTGTTTATTCCAGTTTTTATATTCATCATAGGGTAAACTGTGGCTCCATTGTATGTGGGGTTGTTGTGGTTTAACCCGGCCGGCAGCTAAACACCACACAGCCGTTCGCTCACCCTCCCCCCTCCCTCTCTGAGATGGGGGAGAGAAACGGGAAAGTGAAGCCTGTGGGTTGAGATAAAGACAGTTTATTAAGATAGAAAATAATAATAATAATAATAATATGTACAAACAAGTGGTGCACAATGCAATTGCTCACCACCCGCTGACCGATGCCCAGCCCAACCCCGAGCAGCCGGCCCCCACCCCGGCTAGCCACCCCTATATATTGTTCAGCATGACGTCAGATGGTATGGAATACCCCTTTGGCCAGTTTGGGTCAGCTGTCCTGGGGCTGTCCCCTCCCAGCTCTTGCTACCCCCCCAGCCTGCCCGCTGGCAGGACAGAGTGAGGAGCTGAAGAGTCCTTGGCTTAGTATAAGCACTGCTCTGCAGCAATTAAAACACCAGCATGTTATCAACACTCTTCTCATCCTAATCCAAAACATAGCACCCTACCAGCTACTAGGAGGAAAAATAACTCTGTCCTAACTGAAACCAGGACAGGGGTGCAAAAGGGACATGAGAATTTTAGTTATGGATTCTCCACTTTGAATTACATGACTCAGGCATCTTTGGTTCGCTATCAGAAACACAACAGGAGCTCTACAGCAGGAGCTCTGTCCTGTCCTGCCCTGCTCATCACACTCCTTACAGTCTGGTTGATGGACCAGGCAGGCTGTGGCAATGGGAAGTTACTTTCTAGAAACATAACAGTTCAATAGTTTCTTTCTAGAAGAACCTGCCCTAAAGCAGCACAAAGGACATAAAATGCAATGGAAAATCAAGCTGAGTTTGTGTTTGGGGCTGGGGGGGAGGGGGGGGGGGAAGGAGGGAACAGCATTTCCCTTTCAGGCTGTGGCATGAAAACCAACTGCTGTTATCACAGAATCAGAGAATCACAGAATAGTCTAGGTTAGAAGAGACCTCCAAGATCACCGAGTCCAACTTCTGACCTAATGCTAACAAGTGCTCCACTAAACCATATCCCTAAGCTCCACATCTAGATGTCTTTTAAAGACCTCCAGGGATGGTGACTCAACCACTTCCCTGGGCAGCCTATTCCAGTGACTAACAACCCTTTCCGTAAAGCAGTTTTTCCTAATATCCAACCTAAACCTCCCCTGGCTCAATTTTAGCCCATTCCCCCTTGTCCTGTCACCAGGCAGGTGAGAGAACAGACCAACCCCCACCTCGCTACAGCCTCTTTTAAGGTACCTGTAGAGTGCAATAAGATCACCCCTGAGCCTCCTCTTCTCCAGGCTAAATAGTCCCAGCTCCCTCAGCCGCTCCTCGTAAGACTTGTTCTCCAGACATTTCAGCATATTTGTAGCCCTCCTCTGGACTCACTCAAGCACCTCCATGTCCTTCTTGTAGCGAGGGGCCCAAAACTGAACATAGTATTCAAGGTGCAGCCTCACCAGAGCCAAGTACAGGGGGACGATCACTTCCCTAGCCCTGCTGGTCATGTTGTTTCTTATACAAGCCAGGATGCTGTTGGCCTTCTTGGCCGCCTGAGCACACAGCTGGCTCATATTCAGCCGACTATCAACCAATACCCCCAGGTCCTTCTCTGCCAGGCAGCTCTCCAACCACTCATCTCCCAGCCTGTAGCTCTGCTTGGGGTTATTGTGCCCCAGGTGCAGGACCCAGCACTTGGCCTTGTTGAACTTCATACAGCTGACCTCAGCCCATCGGTGCAGCCTATCCAGATCCTCCTGCAGAGCCTTCCTACCCTCGAACAGATCGACACGTGCACCTAACTTGGTGTCATCTGCAAACTTACTGAGGGTGCACTCGATCCCCTCATCCAGATCATGGATAAAGATGTTAAAGAGGACTGGCCCCAGTACCGAGCCCTAGGGGGACTCCACTAGGGACTGGGAACAGAGGGAACTTTTCATTGCAGAGGGAACTTTGTGGCATATGTATTATCTTAAATATATATTTTTTCAAGACTTAGATTAAATTATATTTGAAGAGAGTACAGCTGGCTCAGACTGATGTTCATAGTACCCTTTCAGAGTATCAGGCATATCAGGAAATGATTATACCTCATAGTACAGGGGTACCACAGTAATAAAGACTTTAATCACTTCTGTATGAAGGCAGTAGGACTTACAGGTCTGAACAGTCTCAGTGGTTGGCTCAGTGATCAGTAATGCAGTGGCTTGTTTTCGGATGTGCTGATGCCCTGTAGTAAATGAGGTCTGTGTTCTTGCTTTCCAGTTTGGTGAGCTTAAATGTGTCTAGTCACTCTGCTTCCCCCTGGTAGCATTAATACTGCAAGCCCTCATCCCTCTTGGCAGACAGAATTGAGTCTTGAGGGAATATTTTAAGGAAAGGCTGAGAGGGAGAATAGCTTTCCAGTACTATATCTATTCCATGGGAATACTAAAAATAATGGAATCATAGAGAGCAGGAGTGGAAGAGGTCTGTTAAGTCATCTAAAATGTAACGATCACCTCTCCCATCTGTTTTCTGTAATATTGGCTGGTCATACGTTAATGTGGTAGTTTCTAAACTAAAAGCAAACTAAAACCATCTTCCCCCCATTCACCCTCTTCCACCTCCTCCCCCTGAGCATCACAGGGCATTGGGGAATGAGGGCTGTGGTGAGTCCCTGATGCTTTGTCTCCACTGCTCCTTCACGGTCACTGTGTGCCCCTGCTCCACGTGGGGTCCATCTCACAGGATGCCGTCCTTCCCAAACTGATCCGTCTGGGGCTGCCCACAGGGAGCAGCTCTTCAAGAACTGCTCCTACATGGCTCCGTACCACGGGGTCCATCGGTCAGGAGCAAACCGCAAACTCCCCCCAGACCTGCTGCTCCTGCGTGGGCTCCTCTCCATGGGCTGCAGCTCCGGCCCGGGGCCTGCTCCTGCGGGGGCTCTCCATGGGCCGCAGCCTCCTCCAGGCCACATCCACCTGCTCCACCGGGGGCTCCTCCACGGGCTGCAGCATGGAGATCTGCTCCATGTGGGACCCATGGGCTGCAGGGGGACAGCCTGCTCCACCAGGGGCCTCTCCACAGGCCGCAGCAGAACTGCTGCTGCGTGCCTGGAGCACCTCTTGCCCTCTTGCTGTACTGACCTTGGGATCTGCAGGGCTGGGTCTCTCACGTTATCACTCCTCTGTCTGTCCCAGCTGCAGTTGCACAGCCTTTTTTCCCCTTTCTTCAGTCTGCTCTCCCAGAGGTTCACCCAGAGTTGCTCCCTGGCTCAGCTCTGGCCATCAGTACATCCTTTTTTGAGCTGGCTGGAGCTGGTTGTGATCTGACCTGGGGCAGCTGCTGGGCTCTGATCACAGAGGCCATCCATGCAGCTCCCTGCTACTAAACCCTTGCCACATAAACCCAGTACAGTTAAATGTCACAAACTTACAACTTTTACTACCATTCAAGCACAACCCTCATAGATAAGAAGCTTCTCCTGATGTATGTGCCATTTCCCCAGATTCAGTTAAACACTTACATACTCAGAGCTTAAATTCAATTAGCATTAAAGGGAAGTATATCTCTCAAGCTGCAATCATGTTCTTAGAAATCTCTTCTCTATTTCTTTATTTATTTTAAGAAAATGTCCACCTTTAAGAAACAAGGCCACAAAGAGTATAGCTGAAGTATAGCAGTTACAACAATATAAATGTGAATCTAAGAAATTCCACCCCCCCCCCCCAAAAAAAAAAAAAAAAAAAAAAAAAAAAAAGCGGGTCTGCATCAACACATGCCTCTTAACTGGAAATCAGCCCTCACTTTCTAGTGTTAATTATTATAAGTCAGTATTGTGTTTCCATTATTTCCATAAAAAGGGAATAAGGAAGGGTACAAATCTGTGTTGTCTACTGTGAGTGAATTTTCATGTCAAATTTCTCCAGCCTACGGTATTTAAATGATGCCATCATTGAATATTTTTTCCCAGTCAAGAACTCCGGCTAATGAGCCAAGAAGAGCACATGCACATGTTTAGTCCCTAAGAAAGGATATTTATGCTCAAAGAGACCTATGGAGCTCAGAAAACTATACAATCACCACTTAAAAGTCTGCAGAGCTGACTCAAAGCAGCAGCTTTCTCTGGTGATGCACATAGTAAGAACTGCTTTGAAAGCAACTCCTGTAAAACAACTTCCACTCTTCTGTTCTCTTTTTCTTCCCGTAGATTTCCTTTGTGCTGTGAATATTACACTGCTGAACAAGAAGCAACTCCGTGATAGATATTTTAAGTCAGAAAGCAATTTCTAAGCAATTTTCACGATTTTTTTTTTCTTTTAACAGTGTTACTTACACATAAAGGAGTAGATTCTGTTTTTCAGTTATACCACCATAAAC
The DNA here is from genome assembly GCA_011075105.1 of Heteronetta atricapilla. Classification (NCBI taxonomy): domain Eukaryota; kingdom Metazoa; phylum Chordata; class Aves; order Anseriformes; family Anatidae; genus Heteronetta; species Heteronetta atricapilla. Next base: position 106,574,543 of record CM021733.1, on the reverse strand, counting down.
ATCCCACAAATTTAACTTGATTTACCATAGTTTTGCATACACGAAGACATAGTTTGGCAAAATATTTACCAAATGTGGAGAGGGTTAAGTAAGACATCCCAAAGTTGAAAATGAGCTTGAGCTATTGAGGTAACTAGATGTTCTATACATAAGAATATTCTAAATAGCATTCTTCTCATTTCTTACAGAGAAGCTAAATGGGCATACTTAGTAAAAATCAGCAATTGAAAGAACTGGTTGCTGAGACATATACAAAGTTGTGAAAAGCCCTCATCCATATATTCATCTGTAGTTAGGGTAAACATTAGAACAGGGAAAAAGTAATTTTGTGGTTTAGTTTAGTACCACCTGAAAGCCAAAGAAATCCCCAGAATGTCTGAATGCCATATGCAGTGCTCTTGTAGGCTTGCTGTTATCATCCTGAGAGACCTTTAAAGCATTTTGATATTTCCAGGATGCAGGAAAATTGTGTTTTGTGAGACAGAAGGTAATGGCTTTCTTTCTCTTGCTGTCAGTTGGGTCCCTAGCATCCAGGGGACACTTGACCACATGAAGAGATATTTCCTCTTTATGTCACCTTGCACTGGAGATGGCATACAAACCAGTTGTTTTAAGGGAATAAAACAGTTGATTTATAATAGGACAAGGTAATGGCCCTTTCTTTTTCTCACAGAAAACGAAGACCAAAGAGGTTCCAACATTTTAGACAAGATTTTCTCAGTCTGAAAGCTTTGAGAGGGTGCCAGTTCTGAACACTTGTTTTGGGGCTTTTTATCTACAAGATCTATTCTTCTTCCTGTGAAAGAAGTGAAAAGCAAACAATAATAAAAGATTTTCATCTGAAAAAGACATGAGCACAAGTTAAACAAATGAGTATTATTCTTTTGATTAGCTCTCATTTGCTACTGAACTGTGAATTTGCTGCTTCGTTAAACACGAGGTGAACAAAGGGAAACCTAATTAAAGGTTGTTACCTCTCCATATCATTGGTGCCTAAAATCCATCATATCTCTACTCCCTGTTAGATAATGCGTTATAAAAAACTGATCAATGTTTTTGTCTCAAGTCCCAAATCTGGTGTGCTGGGTCATATGCTAAAAACGTTTGTCATAGATATGGTAATTACATTTCAGCACTAAGCTACATTATTGTCATTTTAGTTATCTCACAGGACTGAAAGCATAGCCCAGTCCTGCTGAAATTAATGAAAGTTTTCTATGAATGAAAGCAGGAGCAGATCTGTAAGGAAGAACCGTCCTGACATACAACACAACGTATAGGTTGAAAATCAGGTTATTCACACATGCCTAGGGTGAGCTTGTTAAATCCCAGCAGAAAAAGCACCCTTGATACAACTGAAGAATACTTCATCTGCTGTGCACAGGACAAAGCATCCAACCGACAAAATATTTCTTCCAAGTTCATCAAGGCTAAACAGCCTGTGAACTAGGAGGGTAGCTCTGTGTGAAGAAAGACCTTTTATACAAACATTGTACCCTAACACATTGGATTAGCTAGCCAGCTCTAAACCCAGTTTTGAAAGCCAATTTTATCTCTAGCTACAATGGATATTAAACATTATATACATACATGTAAAAACACAGAATCACATGTAGATTTTCATGTAGAGCAAGTATGTGTTTTAATGTATATATCCACAGCTAGACACTGATTGTGTTTCAATTTCCAAGCTTTGTCACATGGTCACATGCAGAGAAGCTATAATCTTTATTATGTTTTACTTTCTGTGTTGAAATTCCCTGCTAGTCTTGACTGAGGAGAAATAAAACTTATTCCATCTTTAATATTTGGAATATATTCAGCAGTCTACTTCTTTTGCAAGAACTGTTTTCCCATTCCAGCAGGGATGTTAAACAAAAGCTAGGGGTGAGTGACTTGTAAATAAATAAGTACATTAAATAAGTACATTTGCAGCAAGCAGAAAACAGTAGCTGTTCCTTGCAGGTCTGTCAAGGAGATGAGCTCTTAAGTTACCCAGTTACTTAAACAGTGGCCTGCTGCTTTCAGGCCAAAAATAAATAAATAAATAAATAAATAAATAAATAAATAAATAGATATGTGGCAGTTTAGGAACTTATTGAGAAAAAAAAAAAAAGGACTTAATTTCAAAAGGATACAAAAGAAATAGTGAGTATATGACTTGGTTCTGCTATGTTTTCTGGACCCATTTTCACCAATAATTAGAGATGTACCTGCAGCTCTGATATGATGGTTATGTTCTATACCCTTTTATTCCAGAACAGCATGAAGTTGGCACAGTTTTCCAGTGAATCTGGCCAACAGAACTGTTTATATGTTTATATAGTTATTTACACTTGAGCAAAATAAGAATGGAGAGGGGGCAGAAGCCAGAGCCGGTACATTTCAGCCAATTACCCAAAGCTGCCAGCATCCCAGGAGCAGGTCTGTGCAGCCTGAGTTGCAGCATTAGCTACTTCAAAAGCATCATCAGGTCTTTTGTAATCCACACTGGACTTAGTAGACACTTGCACCTGAGCACAACAAATCCAAGAATTCAGATGCATCCAATGTGCACTGAACTTGAATCAGGTCCAGTGCTTGTAGGCTGTGGCTTTCTGTCCACCATTTCCAAGGAGATATGAACATAAATTACTGCTAGACATAAGGATCTTCTGCTATAACTTATAGGGTTTTCTGCTGTGTTACTTTGAAGAACATGTAAAGGATTGTTGTAGCTATCAATTAGGGATTTCAGGTATGTCTATATTTTATATCGTGAATAGCATTAATTAATTGTGTTTACTCCAAGAGGATTAGAAATATGTATATATATGTTTTTGTACTTATAATCAGTTAAGCTCTGTGCTTCAATGATGTTTATTAGCTTGGGCTATACATCACATAATATGGTTAGATAGTTTCTACTCAGAAAATGGAAAAAGGCAACCTTATACTTGGCCAAAGAAGGTAGTATAAGCTTACACAGTTTCCCTCAAAGAGCTTCAGATATGGTCTGGTGGCCTGGTCTACATACAAAAGGTTTCGAGAGTAGGATACAAATAAACCTCAAAGTGATCAGTCTTAATCCAATATCAGAGTGGCTTTTTTGGTCTGTTTATGCCTCTTAAGAAGAGGTTTAAGTTAAATTGAAAAGCCATGCTTAAAGTAGAGCAAAGCTGTTTACACTGGGGATTATACTAGCATAGCTTCACCTAGACAGCTATATCAGCATGGCGGATAAAATGTAGACAAAGTCTGCAGATGTAATGTAATAAAAATGTAATAGGTTATCGGAAGGAGAGGAAGAAGGACAAGAATAACAACAACAATTTGCTGTTTGTATTTTGCAAGCTTTGAACTTTTTTTTTTAAGAAATAAAAACATTTTTCTCTTTCCTGTTTCTATGTGAAAGACTCAAACAGACAATAGGAGAAAATAATCCTGGGTTGGTTTAGGAAACTACACTGCTGATGATATAGAAAATGTGCCAAATTCAGGAAATAAACAGGCTGAAATAAACAGAAAAACAATATTTACTTTTCTCAAATATCTTCCTATTGAAGTAATTTTTTTCTCATAACAACCACATGCAAAACTAGTTCAGACCAAAATGTTACTGGTGAATCCAGGTTGCTTCAATGAAAATACATTATGCACAGCCTTTTATATCTGTGGCACAGTTCCCTGGAAAGCATTTGCCCCTTCTCTCGCCAAGTGAACTCAAGCACGCTGCATGTTGTTACTCATGCTATATTAGCCATCACAAGAGCGTAGCATTTACGAGTCTCCAGATAAGGGCTTAAAAGTTTGAGGTGACAATTTTAGGTTTCGGCAAAGATGGTGCCACCTGGTCAGCTCTCAGGATTTCCCTTGTTAGGTGATCCACGAAGCAGTGTTGGCACCAGCTGCACAGGAAACCACATATACCTGTGCCCTCAGAGGGAGGTCAAGTGCCTCACTGACAGTCTGTGGCAGGCATAAAAGAAAGAGTGGGAATGCAAAAAGAAAAAGCAAGTGATTGCTCCCAGAGAGAACTGGGAGGGGAAAAGATGAGTGCTGGGTTCAATAGTGTGTCCTTCACCTTTATATATATGGGCTGGCCCTGTGAAAATGGAAACAGCTCAGCACTGCTAGAACTGGCAATCCTTGTGTTTTACTTCAGTCTCTGAGTGCAATTAATAGGTCTGAAAAGCATACTGTTATTGTTTATTGACTATGTTGTACTGTCTACTGCTGAAATGAATTGCTTTCTAAATTTATTCAAATATATTCAAACCAGATATAATGGAGGGACATGGCTTACCGGCTCCTGCAATAATGATTTCCCATCGGTGACATTCATTGCAATATCAGAGTCAGTACTTCACAGCTGAGCCCATTTTCACAACCCTCCTGCCCTGAGCAGAGCTCACTCATGCATGCACTGCTTTTGGGTTTGGTGCAAAAGAAAGGCTGCAAGCATCAAGTCTCTAGGACTGGATCAGCTGGGATGCTGAACGAGCTCACTTGCCATTGATCTATAATCAGAGCTCCTGCTCTTGGACATGGCCTGTCTGCTGCCCATGTCCATGGTAGGGCAGCCCAGCCTCCAGCCACTGTGGGTGAGAAGCCTTACCAAGCTCAGGCTTTGGCATTTTCACAGGTTAGATCAAGGATTCTAAGATTTGAAAATTATGCTTGAGAAATAGCACAGAAACACCATTTTTCAGCAAGGACTGCTCCTTGCAATGTGTCTGAGGGATGTTTTGAAGCAGAATAAGCAGCATTCAGCCTGTCCCAACCATCTGTCCAAGTCCTGTTTTCTTTTCCTCATTCAATTCCATTGAAAAATATCAACAAAGAGTGTGTTTTTTCTTAACCAAGAAAGATTGTGTGTTGGTTTGTACTGAAACTCATGAGTCCTTTGTATTCTGGGAGAATACAGCTGCAGCATAATGAATGGTAACCATTTGAACTCTCTGAGATAAACTGCTCCAAAACTTGATAAGGGCTCTTGAACTATGTACATGCTACACACAGAACTAATCTGGCAATTGGATAAATCTTATTTTCTGCTCAATTACAAAATAAAGGCAACACAGGAGATGTATTCAAGATATAAAGCAGTGATTTGGGAGCAGATGGAAATCTGAGCAAGTATTGAGTTATGGACTTTTTTTTTTTTTTTTTTTTTTTTTTCTCATGTGAGTTTTGTGTGATCATAGAAAAGCTTCCTAAGGAAAAATCTAAGTTAAGGTATTGTTAGCTAAGCAAAACACAAGAGACAAAGCACAGGTTATTTATTTGTAACTATTTATGGTAGAACCTTGGGGAACAGCCGACCATGAAGACACTATTGCACTGTCCAGTGAACAAATATATAGACAAAGTCCTTGCTGTAAACAACTAATGCTGGAAAGAGTGAATTGATCAAAGTGTAGAAAGATGTAAATATTGTTATAATCCCCTTGTTTATGGAGAATGCTGAAGACAGTTATGATTTAAATCCATTTTTTTTCTCAGTCTTTTAAATAAGTTTATCTTTCATTGCTATGGAGATAAATTGTACAGCTTTTAGATTAAATCAAAGCAAAATATGTATGTGGAAAATCATTGCAGCCTTGATAGCATTGCTTTCTTAAAAATTCTGTTCTGGTCAAGTTATTCACTTCCTTTCTGAAATTCCTTTTGACTATTTATATTTGAAATGTATACTACATGATTGAAATTTATTTCACCTGAAAATATGGCTTTGTGTCCATTTGTGACAACTGGGAGTGTCTGTTGCTCTTCCTTAGAGTGAATATTTCTGTATCTCCCAAATGTCTACTTTGTCTGGCAGGAATCACTCTAGAGGAGATCACTACCATCCATGAGTGCACTGAAAGCCTGTGTTCCTGTGTTAGTAGCCTAGGCTATCATGTTTTTTGCTTGCTTGTTTGTTTGTTTGTTTGTTTTTAATAGACCTAAAATGAATTTCCATAAAGGTCTTACTAACTTTTCTGGTACACCCATCAACTCCTAAATCTCATGAAAGAAATGTTTAATTAAACCTACTGAAGGGAAGATGATGTCTAATGGAAACAATATGAGAGATGGAGGCCATGGTATCTGGTGGAGACATTACCACTCAGATTTAGCTGTTACAAAATTTTCTGATTCTGCAGTGGCAGGTGACAGGATAAAATGTGGTGGCACCTTCTAACAATGGGCAGATAGTATAGCATCTGACCATGTTTAATTGTCTACCTTGTCAACTAAAATATGAGAAAAATGTTATAAATATCTAGTGTGGGAGGCAAATGGTCAGGCCCAGGCTGTTGTCAGTGGTGTGCAGCAATAGGATAAGGGGCAGTGGTCAAAAACTGGAACACAGGAATCACAGAATCACAGAACTTATAGGTTGGAAGAGACCTCAAGATCATCGAGTCCAACCTCTAACCTAACCCTAACAGTCCCCACTAAACCATATCCCTAAGCTCTACATCTAGACGTCTTTTAAAGACTTCCAGGGATGGTGACTCCACCACCTCCCTGGGCAGCCTGTTCCAGTGCCTAACAACTCTTTCAGTAAAGAAGTTCTTCCTAATGTCTAACCTAAAAATCCCCTGGCGCAACTTAAGCTCATTCCCCCTCGTCCTGTCACCAGGCACATGGGAGAACAGACCAACCCCAACCTCGCTACAGCCTCCTTTGAGGTATCTGTAGAGAGCTATAAGGTTGCCCCTGAGCCTCCTCTTCTCCAGGCTGAACAAGCCCAGCTCCTTCATCTGCTCCTTGTAGGACTTGTTCTCCAGGCCCCTCACCAGCTTCATAGCCCTTCTCTGGACCCGCTCAAGCACCTCCATGTCCTTCTTGTAGCGAGGGGCCCAAAACTGAACACAGTACTCAAGGTGCGGCCTCACCAGAGCCGAGTACAGGGGGACAATCACCTCCCTAGCCCTGCTGGTCACACTGTTTCTGATACAAGCCAGGATGCCGTTGGCCTTCTTGGCCACTTGGGCACACTGCTGGCTCATATTCAGCCGACTATCAACCATCACTCCCAGGTTCTTCTCTGCCTGGCAGCTCTCCAACCACTCATCTCCCAGCCTGTAGCTCTGCTTGGGGTTATTGCGCCCCAGGTGCAGGACCCGGCACTTGGCCTTGTTGAACTTCATGTAGTTGACCTCAGCCCATCGGTGCAGCCTATCCAGATCCTCCTGCAGAGCCTTCCTACCCTCGAGCAGATCAACACATGCACCTAACTTGGTGTCATCTGCAAACTTACTGAGGGTGCACTCAATGCCCTCGTCCAGATCATTGATGAAGATATTAAAGAGGACCGGCCCCAGCACCGAACCCTGGGGGACGCCACTAGTGACTGGCCTCCAACTGGACTTGACTCCATTTACCACGACTCTTTGGGCCCGGCTATCCAGCCAGTTTCTAACCCAACGAAGCGTGCGACAGTCCAAGCCAAGCGCAGCCAGTTTCTTGAGGAGAATGCTGTGGGAGACGGTGTCAAAAGCCTTGCTGAAGTCAAGGTAGACCACATCCAGAGCCTTTCCCTCATCCACCCAGCGCATCACTTTGTCATAGAAGGAGATCAGGTTTGTCAAGCAGGATCTGCCTTCCATAAACCCATGCTGACGGGGCCTGATCGCCTGCTTGCCCTTCAAGTGCCGCCTGATGACTCTCAAGAGGATCTGCTCCATGAGCTTTCCTGGCACTGAGGTCAAACTGACAGGCCTATAGTTCCCTGGGTCTGCCCTCCGGCCTTTCTTGTAGATGGGCGTCACATTTGCTAGCCGCCAGTCAGCTGGGACCTCCCCCGATAGCCAGGACTGCTGATAAATGATGGATAGGGGCTTGGCCAGCTCCTCTGCCAGTTCTCTCAGTACCCTCGGGTGGATCCCATCCGGCCCCATCGACTTGCACACATCCAAGTGCCGTAGCAGGTCACCAACCAGTTCTTCATGGATGGTGAGGGCCACATCCTGCTCCCCATCCCCTTCTACCAGCTCAGGGTACTGGGTATCCAGAGAACAACTGGTATTGCCGCTAAAGACTGAGGCAAAGAAGGCATTGAGCACCTCCGCCTTTTCCTCATCTCTTGTGACTAAGTTTCCCCCTGCATCCAGTAAAGGATGGAGATTCTCCTTAGTCCTCCTTTTTGTGTTGATGTATTTGTAAAAACGTTTTTTGTTATCTTTAACAGCAGTAGCCAGATTGAGCTCCAGATGAGCTTTGGCCTTCCTAATTTTGTCCCTGCACAGCCTCGCTACATCCTTATAGTCCTCCCTAGTGGCCTGCCCACTTTTCCCAAGATTATAAACCCTCTTTTTTCTCCTGAGCTCAAGCCACAATTCTCTGTTGAGGCAGGCTGGTCTTCTTCCCCGCTGGCTCATCTTTGGGCACATGGGGACAGACCGCTCTTGCGCCATTAGGATTTCCCTCTTGAAGAGCTCCCAGCCTTCCTGGACCCCTCTGCCCTTTAGAACCGCCTCCCAAGGAACTCCACCAACTAGTGTCCTGAGCAGCCCAAAGTCAGCCCTCCGAAAGTCCAATACAGAAGTTTTACTGGTCCCCTTCCTGGCCTCGCCAAGAATAGTGAACTCCACCGTTTTGTGGTCACTCTGCCCAAGACAGCTCCCGACAATCACATCCTCCACCAGTCCTTCTCTGTTTGTGAAGAGAAGGTCTAGCGGGGCACCACCCCTGGTAGGTTCACTAATCAGCTGTGTCAGGAAGCTATCTTCCACGCTCTCCAGAAACCTCCTAGACTGCTTTCTCTGGGCTGTGTTGTGTTTCCAGGATATGTCAGGGAAGTTGAAGTCCCCCACGAGTACAAGCGCTGAAGATTTCGCAACTTCTGTCAGCTGCCTGTAGAACTCCTCATCTGTCTCCTCATCCTGGTTCGGTGGTCTATAGCAGACCCCGACCAGAACACTAGCCTTGTTGACTCCGCCGATCCTAACCCAAAGGGACTCGACCTTGTCACTCCTAGCCTCGAGTTCTACAACATCGAAAGACTCTCTAATATAGAGAGCCACACCACCACCCCTTCTGTGCTGCCTGTCCCTTCTGAAGAGCTTATAGCCAGGCATCGCAGCACTCCAGTCATGAGACTGGTCCCACCACGTCTCCGTGATGGCAACCTAGTCGTAGCCTGCCCGCTGCACGATGGCTTCCAGCTCCTCCTGTTTGTTACCCATGCTGCGTGCATTGGTGTAGATGCACTTCAGCTGGGCCTTTACCTTATCCTCCGGCCTTGCCATTGTTCCTCCTGGCACAGCCCCAACAATCCATGCTTCAGCCCCATCCCCCTTCTTACCTAGTTTAAAGCCCTATCAATGAGCCCCGCCAGCTCCTGGCCCAGGATCCTTTTTCCCCTAAAGGATAGGGACCCATCTACGGCCATCAGGCCGGGTGCTGAGTAAAGTGCCCCATGGAAGTTCCATATAAACATGCATAAGAACTGCTTTGTGATGAGGGTCACAGAGCACTGGAACAGGCTGCCCAGTGAGGTTGTCTCCTTCTCTGGAGACATTCAAGACCTGGCTGGACACTTTCCTGCTCAACCTACTGTATGAAACCTGCTCTTTGCAGGAGGTTGGACTTGATATCTCCAGAGGTCCTTTCCAATCCATATGATTATGATTCTGTGTTTCTGAAAAGAAACTGTACCAGGTTTATTCCCTCACAGTGAGGCCAAACTGGATCATTCTGCCTAGGTCAATGCCTGCAGTTCCCCTTATCCTCCAAAACAGAACAACCACCTGAAAACTTAGTACTGGGGATGGCTCCTCATCCTTGCTGTCCTCTGAGCTGTGCTTAGCAGTTATTTGGTAAAGCGATATCTGGTGCACCAGAGACTGCTCTAGCAATTTTATGGTAGGGGTGATTGAGGGCCAATGCCCAGACTGTTTCCTGGCCATGTTTAATTTGTTAGAGTAGAGATAGCCTTAAGGTGCAATTCATCTCCTCCCAATATAGACATCAAATGTAGCTGAATGTTTTTCAAGCTGCGATCTGTGGACCATTTGGTGATCTGTAAGATATCACAAGGTGATTTCACAATTGTTTTGAAGCAACTTCAAAAGCTTTTAAATATAAATGCACACACATATATTTCCAGGCATGCAAGCAAGAAAACAAAATGGGGAAAAATAAAACTCACTGTAGACTCTTCCCAAGGTAGCTGTATTTTATTCAGATATAAATGAAAAACATAATGGTATTACTGTACTAGATTATTCTTGGCATAATTTCAAACAGGTTATCTGGAAGTAGGGTTAAAAAGAGGAACAGCGGGCTAGAGTCCCTTAAAGTCCAGCGAGACCTATGATTGTGTTCTGCTTTAAAAGCTGTGCAGATGTATTACTTTGGGTGTGAGATGGTTTTACAGTTCTTTGAAATCCATGTATTTCTCACCTGTACTTACACATAGGCAAAAGCAGGAGGTAGATGGAAATGGATATAATTATGTGGTTGAATTAGAAATTAACAATGCACTGGTACTGTGATAGTTCTGGTTATTCTAGGTGTATATTGTACTGTAACAGCATGTTTTATTACTTTTTCAGCTATGATGCTAGTCGTATCAATCTGTGAACTCATTCTGTGCTGATTGCCTTGAGTTTCTCATGCACAGCTCTGTCCCCTCCCAGACTGGGGCAGTGTTGCTTCCATGGGGTCTCTGTGGAGCAGAGTCTGGGATCAGGGAGATAACCAGTGGAACTTTTTAGCCCAAAGGTAATCACAGAGTCACACAGAATCACAGAATTTCTAGGTTGGAAGAGACCTCAAGATCATCAAGTCCAACCTCTGACCTGACACTAACAGTCCCCACTAAACCATATCCCTAAGCTCTACATCTAAACGTCTTTTAAAGACTTCCACGGATGGTGACTCCACCACTTCCCTGGGCAGCCCATTCCAATGTCTAACAACCCTTTCGGTAAAGAAGTGCTTCCTAACATCCAACCTAAAACTCCTCTGGCGCAACTTGAGCCCATTCCCCCTCGTCCTGTCACCAGGCACATGGGAGAACAGACCAACCCCCACCTCGCTACAGCCTCCTTTGAGGTACCTGTAGAGAGCGATAAGGTCACCCCTGAGCCTCCTTTTCTCCAGGCTGAACAAGCCCAGCTCCCTCAGCAGCTCCTCATAAGACTTGTTCTCCAGACCCCTCACCAGCTTCGTTGCTCTTCTCTGGACTTGCTCAAGCACCTCCATGTCCTTCTTGTAGCGAGGGGCCCAAAACTGAACACAGTACTCAAGGTGCGGCCTCACCAGAGCCGAGTACAGGGGGATGATCACCTCTCTAGCCCTGCTGGCCACGCTGTTTCTTATGCAAGCCAGGATGCTGTTGGCCTTCTTGGCCACCTGAGCACACTGCTGGCTCATATTCAGCCGACTATCAACCATCACTCCCAGGTCCTTCTCTGCCTGGCAGCTCTCCAACCACTCATCTCCCAGCCTGTAGCTCTGCTTGGGGTTATTGCGCCCCAGGTGCAGGACCCGGCACTTGGCCTTGGTCAACTTCATGTAGTTGACCTCAGCCCATCGGTGCAGCCTATCCAGATCCTCCTGCAGAGCCTTCCTACCCTCGAGCAGATCAACACATGCACCTAACTTGGTGTCATCTGCAAACTTACTGAGGGTGCACTCAATGCCCTCGTCCAGATCATCGATGAAGATATTGAAGAGGACTGGCCCCAGCACCGAGCCCTGGGGAACGCCACTAGTGACTGGCCTCCAACTGGATTTGACTCCATTTACCACGACTCTTTGGGCCCGGCTATCCAGCCAGTTTCTAACCCAACAAAGCGTGCGCCAGTCCAAGCCAAGCGCAGCCAGTTTCTTGAGGAGAGTGCTGTGGGAAACAGTGTCAAAAGCCTTGCTGAAGTCAAGGTAGACCACATCCACAGCCTTTCCCTCATCCACCCAGCACGTCACTTTGTCATAGGAGATCAGGTTCGTCAAGCAGGACCTGCCCTTCATAAACCCATGCTGACTGGGCCTGATCGCCTGCTTGTCCTGCAAAAGAATGAAGAAGGAAAGCAGTTCTTGTACTGTAGGATAATAGGTGAAGAGCAGAAAGATGTGGGATTGCAGCTGGTGAACAGAGATTTTGAAGGAGCAGGGAATCAAATCTGAAAACTCAGAGCCTTTTTGCACTGCAATTTCCATCATAGAATGAAGTCCACCATATAAAGGTCCTAGTCCGCAGCAAGATCCAGGTAGCTGAGGAATTGAAATTTTTAAGGGTAGAGACACCCTTGGTCCTCCAAGATACTACTGCTGCCTCCCCAGATACAGAAATATGTTTGTTCTATAATACCTTGTTACTTTTAAAAGCCAGTACTGGGAAAGGTTTAAATGAGATCATTTCAGGTTAAATTTGGGCTCAGCAGACTTGCTTTACCTGAGATGTCCCTGATAGACCCGTGTACCACATTTCTCCAGTCTGCACTGCTGTGTTTGTGAGAGGTTCACTTAGACATTTATCTTTATGTGAATTTATCCTTTTTGTGGTCTGTTCCAATGTCATCTGAAAAGTTCTGTTAACTAATTTGGCCATCAATGAGTTTGTCTATGCCATATAATAGGGTTTTGTAGAAAATGGATTTTTTTTTCAGTGTGTTAGGAATGTCATGTTTTAATCAATGTCTCTTTGAATGTTAAACCTAATGAAGGTTGTAAGTAAGAGTGCACAGAGGGTTGCTACGGAAACAACGGTGTTCTGCTGGGTACTCCACATTGGCAGCTCAGTGCAGTACAGCCTAGTGCACACAGTGTAGGCCTCTAAGACTATTTCAGCAATTAGACCAAGAGTTTTTTGAAGCTCAGAGAACAGAGCTGTGTGGGGGCGTGGGGGAAGCTTGTAGGGTGGCCACACTGTGTTGTGAAAGTAGGAGGGCAGCCGGTGGAGTGGTACAAGGAGCTGGTACAAGGAGGACCCTCACTTTCCAGGGATGTGTGTAATAGCCCTTGTGGCCACAGGCTGGACAGTTCTGACTGCAGTTAAAGGAGAGGAGGCTTCAGAAAAATTATCTGCAGTGGTCCAGACTCACAGCCCCTGAAGCTGCAGAGGGAGAAAGGTTTGGGACCCATGAGACAGAGAGAAGACTTCTCATGCAGAGGATCCTGGTGATGACAGGAGAGGCATCCTGGCAACATGGAGGGTAACGCTGGACACTGCAGTGAGCACTGCTGATGTCCCAGATGCTCTCTCTGACCACTGCATTTCAGTACTCATGCACTGATATACCTTGTAGTATTAGCTCCTCAGGAGCCTACCTTGTCCTGGTTCCTGGCATCCATGGAGAGTCCACAGAAAGCTGACCCACTGACTCAGAGGAACTGTGGAAGAAAGCCAAATTCTTACAAAGAAAATGCATTTTTTTTCCTTATGCTGAATAAGCAAATGATAGGACACTGCTTTAGGTTATTAAAATTAAAGATATTTTCAAAGAGCCATTTATTTCTTTATTGTCCATCCTGTTTCATTTCCTTGTTACAGTTTCATATGGCTCAGGTAATATAACTTAATTGAAAGCTCTTTGGGGCAGGGATCATTATTATATTTATTTTTAGTGCTACATGATCTCAGTTTCTACATAAATCTTGTGGTCACTGTTGCACTATATATGCAATAGTAATAGCCAGGACTGTCTACTAAGTGTTGCTTATTACATATGTCCATTCACCCCTTGATGCTCCTGGGATTGTACTAAGTTCTTTTATTCAGCATTCAGCAGAACAAGGCAGTGCAATCCCAATTTATATATATATATATAAAGTTTTATTGTAACTTCCACAAATACTGGACACATTACTTTCATTAGGACATGAGGAGTATTTAATACATTTCAAGTCACAGGGAAATAAGCTTTCCACTGTGAAGCGTGTAAAGCAGCAGAGTGAAAATGGGCATATTTCAAACAGACGTGAACACTCTCTCAGGCTCACTCTCTCTCACTTGGCTCTCAGCCACAATTTTAAAGCAATTTGCCCTAATCTGCCATATGGTTTTCTTTCTTTGCATTTTATAAAACTGCAGGGCTAAGTGAATGTGCCTCTTTGATAGCACTGACACAACCCTGATTTAATTTAGACTTCTATATTAACATACCAGCCAAATCAGTGCTGTAGCCTAAGAGGAAAACCTCAGTGCTGTGCACAACAGAGCTGCAATTAGTTTCCAAGTGGCACTAGCCTACAGCCCTTGAACTGGTTCTTCCTTGTTATTATTTCTAGAGGTTGGCCCAGAAGAACATATAGTCCACTTCAGCAGCATGTGACCCCCACTCTCCTCCCCGAATCAAATCAGGCCTCCACTGAGACATTCTTCAGGCCTGAAATCACTTCCAAACAGCAGACGGTCTTAGTAAATCTGATTCATCATGTGAAAGATCTATATGTCTGCTGTATGAAAAGCATCTCTGACTGAGACTTCCAACAAGCCCTGGCAGTGAATCCTTTTATTCAAGGAGTCCGTGCAGTACACTTTTATATCACAGATGGCTCCAGGACTCAGAGACAATTTCCTTAAATAGGCTCCCGCACAAGGCTTGTCTACACATTTTACTTCGGAATTTTAAGCCTGTAACAAGAATGTGACATGGTTCACTAAACATACACTCTGTGCGCTTTTTAGGCACAAAAGTTACTCCCTAGGCTGCAGTGGGACTGCTCCCATGCCTCATGCCCATGTGCATTCATCTGCACATTGGTTTATTCGCTTTTCTGAATCAGCTGCTATGTGCATCGCACATTACCTAGCTAGCTCTGTCATGCTGTGTATAGCCTTTCTCATGGACAAAACTTATCTGATCTGCTCCAGTACACTGTAATATAAACAGCAATCCCAGCAGGAGGCATTAAATGATGCAGCCCTCCCTCTTCCATAAGTATCATCAGAGGATGCTGAATGACAGTGCTGCCAAACAGAGCTGGGATATAGGCAAAAAAGGGATTTCTTCCCTTTAGACCTAGAATTTTTGAAGGCAGGGATTATTTCCAAAGCTGATAGGAAAACAAACAAACAAACAAACAAACAAAAAACAGCTGTTTAAGAATTAGGTAAAATTCTAGATACCTGGACAAAAAAATGCACTTACACTATTTAGCTCACTTCAAAGTGGAGACATCCATGCTATTTTGTTTTGTTCAACAGGCTTTCAAACTGGGAGTCTTTATAAAAACCTTCCAGTTACATTTTTGCTCAGCCCTCCACAGTCAGTCTTTCCCATAATGAACATCTTTGTCAGCTGTTGTATTTTTATACCATCCAGAAATGAAATGTTTACCAGATCTCAGAACATTTGTGGCAGATTTCCCCTTTTTTTTTCATTTGAATTTTGTTTCTGTATTTACCTTTTATTAAAAGCAGAAGTTAATATTGTGCTTCCCAGGGTCTGATCGTTGTCTTTGATATATATATATTAAAAAAAAAAAAAAAAAAAAAAAAAATTGCAGGGAAAAGTTGTAGTTAAAATTATTTATATGCAGGACACATGTAAACCTTATCCTCTCATCTTAAATGGTGCTCTTCCACACATCCTTGAAGGAGCTATCAGATGCTGTGGCTGCTCCACATGCAAATGGCACACACAGCTCATTGCACCATGGGGATTTAAGTGCTATTTGGGTTCACCACTATGCAGAATGGTTTGTTCAGCCCAGCTTGGATTGCTCCTTAAAATAGCCCCATGGAATTCTAAACTCTACTGAAGCAACAACAACAACAACAAAAATCTTTTGAAATTGGAACAGTATCTCTGATTTCTACTTGTTTGCAATTTGGAAATTCCAGTAAAGAAAATTGAAAAAAAAAAAATATTTCCAATAAATTTATTTATGTAACTATTTGACATTAAAAAATGTCAATATGTTTTGCTCCAAAGGGCAAGAATGTCTTTTCTTAGAGACAAAGCAATGCTAGAAATTACTACATAAATATTAAAAATGTAAAATACAAAAATTTAAATAAAATCAAGTGAGAAAATGGATGAGGGAGATGAAACAGCTCAGTTGGACACTTTTTGATTGACAGGTAAACTATTTTCAAAGAGCTTTCCAGACTGACATATACCTGTTTGGTTATGTTGTTCTCTAAATCCTCAGCTCTGTGGACCAAAATATCCTCAGGATGAGGAGGGCATTGAAAACAGGTCTTCACTTATTGGCAGAGTGCCCCATGTGCTTGGGCTTTGATGCTAAGAAGAGCAGTGGTAACTGGCTGCCACAACGAGTCAGACTTGCTCACTGAGTCTTTACTGTAAGAATGGAGAAGGGGAAGCCCCACACAAATCTCAGATAGTGGGACCACCCCATCCCAGCCAGTGGGACCAGCATTGAGTTACTCAGTGCTAGAAAGAAACAAGGCTATGGGCATGTTCCTGCCCTGGGGCTCCAGGTTTCCTCTGGGCCTATGAGCAGAGGTATGGCATGCAGGAACATGCTGCCTGCAGAGAAAAGTACACTACATGACAGTCTTGGAGGAACTTCAAGTGTTGCTGACCTAAGTCAGTAGGACTATAGTTCTCAAAAAAATGCTACACAAACTGACCAGGCTGAATCATGGCCATGCAGTTCTGCACAGACACAGCTACAGATCTTTTCCGAAGACACTTCACCGCTCATCCAACTCAGTGGCTGACAGCAGTGCACAGCTGCATTCAAAGTGAAGACACGCTCAGACCCCTGACTGACTAGACAGGGAGCACAACACTACAAATTATCCTGAGGTAAGTAGACACAAAACCATTTACTATACCGTTTTAGTGAGGTTAGGGAGAGTTAGAGAGAGCTATCTGTTGGTAAGATAGAACAGGACTACCTTGAAGATTTAGAATACTTTTCACTGGCCTAGAAGACCATCTTAAGGCCCTGGTTAAATAAGATTCATGCTTATCTTTAAGCCCTCAGTAACTCCATTGAGGTGAGTGGGTGTATCTGCCTCCTTAATTCCAGGCGTGTACTTCACCTTCTCTAGAGTCAAGGCCTAAAGGAAATGAAAGAATTAACAATGTCTATTAAAGTGGTGACATAGGATAGTTTTGGCTATATCCATATAGTGCTTAGATATTCTATCAGAGAATTCGTTGATGTCTCAAACTAACAACACTTGGAAAAAGCTGAGGTCATTTTCATCCTGGAACAAAGAAGCACTCTCAAGTTGTTTCAAGTAGGTGAGGTAGAGGTATAATCAGTACCAAAATACAACTGATTTGAAACTCCTTGGAGAATATAGCAATGGGAGATGGAGATTAGAAATCATAAGATGGAAAATTAATAATAATATTTATTAAAATGTAAGTACCTAATGCTGCATCTTACTTCTAAATAAAGCATGACCAAAGAACAAGCTCCAGAAGTGGAGAAGTCATCTTTCCGGCTGTTCCACTGCCACCTCAGCACACATGCTGGCATAGCCTGGCCCATGCAAAAAGTTCTCTTCAAGACAGCCCTTCAAGGCACTTTAGGAACCGTCCTCCAGATTTTTCTCTTTCCAACTTACACTGTTATGCAGGACTATTCAGGCAGACTTTGCATCCTTAAACACCCCTACATACCACCATGCTGCATCGAGGTTGTGTAAAACAAATGTTGGTTTCATGGTACAAAACTAGCACAGGTCCACATTATTTCAGGTACTTTCAATTGAAAAACAGGCACTCTGGACATAGGATCAGTTCTCAGGGCTCTGAGAAGACTCAAGGTCAAGGTCTGCACATAATGAACACAACTGGAGCATGCTGGAGCATGGCCTTTGATGCTGTTTGTCCATTTTATCAGTGAAGTCATAATCTAATATGTCAAGCTCAGAGAAGACCTTGGTTCAGTAAGGTGCTGTACAAACAGAAACAAAAGACCAAGAAATGCCTACATAGAACAACAAAAAGTAGATGGATGCAGACAAGAGAAGCAATGGGCAACTGGTCTCCAGTCATTTGATATTTTGGTTAGTCCCGAAGTGTAAACTTTTTTTTTTTTTTTCTAGGTATTTTCAGTAAAAGAAAAAAGGAATTATATTATCATTTTGCAGGGAAATAACTAAAATTTTGGAGTTTACTATAGTAAAACTTCAATACTGATATATGAAAAGAAACAAATAATCACAGGGGGGCGGAAGAAGATGCCAGGCAACTGCCAAATGGATACAAAATTTATTAACTTACAATGTAACCAATATACTAATTAGTGAGACATGAATCTTTCAAAACCTGTAGTGAAGAAGATATTTGTTTTCCTTTACACTCTAAACAGGGAAACAGTCAGAACTTTGATGATCCTGCCTAGGTATTAACAAACCAGGTACAAAGAAAAATGCTGCTCTATCCAATGGTAATATCTGAGGTTTTCAGAAGCAACAGAAAGTTTTAAAAATATAAATGAGAAAGTTTGAAGAAAACACAGAGAATGAACCAAAGCAGCCATTATCATTTGTCAGTTGGGAGAAAAAGTATGTCATGTTAACCTGCTGTATAGTATGAATCTCAGGTCCAACACTATATGGATATATCAGTTATATCAGTTTTTCATACTGATTCTGTGGTAGACATGGACTGCTGACTAATCAGTAAAATCATTTATTGTATAGGGGTTAAGTCATAACTGTTCTTACATGTTGTAGGGAATGTGTTTAAACTAGGTACATAAACAATTAACAGCATTGGAATAATCTCATATTTAACAGAATTATTAAACTTGTTTTTATATTCCAAGTATTCCAAAAAGACAAGCAAAAGCCAAATATTAAAACCTCAAAGCTGTCATAGGAAGAGTTTTCGTAGAATGGTCCTGGGCTGACTAAACAGGATGTGGACCTTCTCTCACTGAGGGATCTTGACCTCACGTTTCCCTCTCCAATATGGAGCTCTCTGCCACCTGGTTGTACTTAGTTTTGACCTGGTTTTTCCTCAGTCCCACCTGTTGAAGCAGATTCCTTTTCCATTAAGTATTTAAATATGCTCTGAGTCAACAAGAATGCTTTGTGTATGTGGGTGGGTCTGGGGACTAGCCTGGAACACTGCCCTGGAGTACACACTGCAAGATGTTACGTATTACTGCCGTCTGTTGAGATGTGCATTCAGCATCCCTCAAAAAGAGGAAATCCAGAGAATTAAAGTTGGGAGAGCTTCAAAACCAACAGATGAAAGGTAGCTGATTCCTTATCTAGCAGTTTTGTTAATGTAACATCTCAAAGTTGTTGTTTTTCCAGCCAAAACTATTTCATGAATTTGACCTAAATTTGTTAATAGATTTGGGACAACCAGAATTGCGTTTTTCCTCAAATAAACTATTCATCAGAAAGAAAATTACTGCTCTTGTCGCAGAACACCAGCTGCCTACCCATTCAAAAAATAATAATAAAAAAGCAGCTTTAAAATCAAAGAAGCAAAATTAAAAGTCTTAGAGTATCTCTTAACAGTCACAGAAGGCATGTAAAAAGAATAAAGAAAAAAGTAGAAAAGCAAAAGAAATATAAGACAGTATGGGATAATTGCAAAACTCAAGAGATTATTCAACTGAAGAGTTATCTTTCAAAAAATGGAAATCCAGCCCAAATGAAGCCACAAAACAAAAATGTGTAAACTACATCTTGTAAAATGGATGTTGGGAATTAAAACCGGGTTGTGAAATACCCAGTATGTGAGTCTTATTATCTGAAACACATCCTGCACAGTGGAGATGTAGAGGGCTAGGAGGGAATGTGAACAGCAAGCAGAAGACAGAAGAACAAAAGACAAATTATGCAAATGTATCAGATTTGGGAAGCTGACATTGTTGCCTCCCCAACAACTTGAATAACAGTGTTTAAATACAACTTTCTTTCTGTAGAAACCAGCACTTTTTAAGCAGTGCTTCCAAATGCTTTCCCATCTGTTTCAACAAATGTGATAATGAGAAGGTTATGTTCCAAGCTTTAAAAAAAATCAAGCTATTTGTCC
Source organism: Heteronetta atricapilla (assembly GCA_011075105.1). Classification (NCBI taxonomy): domain Eukaryota; kingdom Metazoa; phylum Chordata; class Aves; order Anseriformes; family Anatidae; genus Heteronetta; species Heteronetta atricapilla. The sequence goes on along the minus strand of CM021733.1, from coordinate 106,554,636 downwards.
AAACTAGGAAACAACAAAGCAGGTAAAAGGTTGTGTCAGTCATTGTACTCCAGGTGAGTATAATCCCAAATACCCTTTCATTTCTTAACTCTGCTTTGCATCGTCAGAGAAAAGCACTACCAATTTCAGTTTGGCTAGAAGGGAGAACAGAGTAAAACAGATCCCTTACAACTCTATCCGGCATGGGTGCCTTAAGCAGCTATAAAAAAATGAGCTATGCCTGGCAAAGAATTCAGCAACTAGATTTAATTTTCCTTACTCTGAACTTTTAAAACAAGATGTGTCTGAAAAGCTACACATTTTATTTAGCTGTGCATTTAAAAGCAATGGAGATTTTTAATTTTGTTCAAGAGCAAGGGAGCCTTTCTCGGCAGTGATATTCCTCCAGAGCAGCATTAGGACCATGCAAGTTTTTTCCATACAAGCCTGATAAAAGCAATGCCTAGCAGCAAGCTGCCACTTTCCACATACTCTCACTAGAAACATGACATTTGTTTAGCTGCTGAAGTGGGAGCTGAACTCTAAAACTCTGACCTACGTATCTTGACTCTGTTCCAGTATAATTTTGAAGTAATTCCAGTAGAAGTGACTAGATTTGTCAATGCGTGAAACTGGGATGTATAGGCAGAATCCAGCCAAGGCTGATTCCACTATTTCTGCTCTTATTCTCAGGGCAGAAGGGATCAAAAAAAAAAAAAAAAAAAAAAAAAAAGTCAGGAGAATGGACAGAACAGGATTTTTGAGTGTTTTCCAAAGCAGGCTAAGGAAATGTTATGAACAATGAACAATGTTGGGATCAAAATAGCAAGGTATATGGAAGTGTTCACATAAATACAGCACTGTGGCTTTATGGTTAAGTTGCACCATTACAGACCTTCGATACAACATCCAACACCAGAGGCACAATGTGGTCTTTTTGTAGTGGGGTGGTCTTTTTGAGAAAAGAGTGAGGATTGTGATTCACTGATCTCTATTTCCTAGATAAACTGAAAGAAGTCAATAGATGAGAAATAAGCTTTTATGGGTAGAAATATTATAACATACTAGTATATTAGGGTCCCACAGAACATCTTGCTAGAAGGTTTTTTTTTGGTGGTATTTAACTTTGCCCATACATCCTTCATTCTGCATGAAGTTCAACAAGGTCAAGTGCCGGGTCCTCCACCTGGGGCACAATAACCCCAAGCAGAGCTACAGGCTGGGAGATGAGTGGTTGGAGAGCTGCCAGGCAGAGAAGGACCTGGGAGTGATGGTTGATAGTCGGCTGAATATGAGCCAGCTGTGTGCTCAGGCGGCCAAGAAGGCCAACAGCATCCTGGCCTGTATAAGAAACAGCGTGGCCAGCAGGGCTAGGGAGGTGATCGTCCCCCTGTACTCGGCTCTGGTGAGGCCGCACCTCGAGTATTGTGTTCAGTTTTGGGCTCCTCGCTACAAGAGAGACATCGAGGTGCTTGAGCAAGTCCAGAGAAGGGCGACGAAGCTGGTGAGGGGCCTGGAGAACAAGTCCTACGAGGAGCAGCTGAGGGAGCTGGGCTTGTTCAGTCTGGAGAAAAGGAGGCTCAGGGGTGACCTTATTGCTCTCTACAGGTACCTCAAAGGAGGCTGTAGCGAGGTGGGGGTTGGTCTGTTCTCCCACGTGCCTGGTGACAGGATGAGGGGGAATGGGCTTAAGTTGCGCCAGGGTAGTTTTAGGTTGGATGTTAGGAAGAACTTCTTTACTGAAAGAGTTGTTAGACATTGGAACGGGCTGCCCAGGGAAGTGGTGGAGTCACCATCCCTGGAGGTCTTTAAAAGACGTTTAGATGTAGAGCTTAGGGATATGGTTTAGTGGGGGACTGTTGGTGTTAGGTCAGAGATTGGACTCAATGATCTTGAGGTCTCTTCCAACCTAGAAATTCTGTGATTCTGTGATTCTGTGATCCTATTTTTCCAGATGTCTAACATTTCCCCTGGAGCAGAAAATCTAACCAGGTTTCTTTCTGAACATCCCTCAAGTTTCAAAGAAATGGTGACTACAGGCAGATTGGCTATAGGTGTCTATCTGGAATGCATCACATATACCATGTATGTACTTAGCAGATGGGCTTCACTGCATGGTAAATTAGAAGTCCCCCTAAAGCGTCCAATTTACTACCCATATGCAGAGCAGCTCTGCAGTGTGCAGCTGATGGGGCCAGTGTTTCCTGGGTAGACTAGTGCTGGTGAGTGCTCTCCAGCTGTGGCACATACACAGATACACAGATACGCAGAACTTTAGGGATTGGAAGGGACCTTGAAAGATCATTGGGTCCAACCCCCCTGCAAAGCAGGATCCTCAGAGCAGGCTGCCCAGGTAGGCATCCAGACGGGCCTTGAATATCTCCAGAGAAGGAGACTCCACAACCTCTCTAGGCAGCCTGTTCCAGTGCTCCGTCACCCTCACCATGAAGAAGTTCTTTTGCATGTCAGTGTGGAACTTCCTGTGTACTATTTTGTGGCCGTTTCCCCTTGTCCTATCCCCACAAGCCACTGAGAAGAGGTTAGCTACATCCTTCTGTCTCCCACCCCTCAGATATTTATAGACATTGATAAGATCCCCCCTCAGTCTCCTCTTCTCCAGGCTGAACAGACCCAGGTCTCTCAGCCTGTCCTCATAGGAAAGATGCTCCAGGCCCCGTATCATCTTTGTGGCCCTCCGCTGGACTCTTTCCAGGAGATCCCTGTCTTTTTTGTAACGGGGAGCCCAGAACTGGACACAGTACTCCAGGTGAGGCCTGACCAGGGCAGAGTAGAGGGGGAGGATCACCTCTCTTGACCTGCTGGCCATGCTCCCTTTAATGCACGCCAGGATCCCATTGGCCCTCTTGGCCACCAGGGCACACTGCTGGCTCATGGTCAACCTGTCGTCCACCAGAACCCCCAGGTCCTTCTCCACAGAGCTCCTCTCCAGCAGCTTGTCCCCCAGCCTGTACTGATACTTCCGGATGTTCCTTCCAAGGTGCAGGCCTCTACACTTACTCTTATTAAACCGCATCTGGTTTCTTCCTACCCATCTCTCCAGCTGGTCCAGGTCTCACTGAATGGCAGCACAGCCCTCTGGCATGTCAGCCACTCCTCCTAGATTTGTATCATCAGGGTAGGAACCGTTTGGACGGCGCATGCCTGGCCGAGTTGCTTACCCAGCAGATGTCTGGGTAATTGAAGTCCCCCATGAGGACCAGCCCCCGTGATTGTGATCTACGAGCAGCTGCTCGTAGAAGGCCTCATCAACATCCTCGTCCTGATCTGGTGACCTGTAGTACACCCCCACCACCGTGTCTCCCATACCAGCCCACCCCTTAATTCTCACCCATAAGCTTTCCACTTGTCCTTCACCCTCCCCCAGGTGGAGCTGGGTACACTCTAATTGCTCCCTCACATAAAGAGCAATGCCACCCCCTTGCTTCCCCAGCTTGTCTTTCCTAAAGAGGACATAGCCCTCCATGACAGCATTCCAGTCAAGCGAGCTGTCCCACCATGTCTCAGTGATTGCAGTGAGATCGTGGCTCCATGACTGAACACAGATCTTGAGCTCATCCTGTTTATTTCCCGTGCTCCACGCATTGGTGTACTTTAGGGAAGCAGGTTTTTCCCTGTCTTCAACAGTGACATACTGCTGCCTGGGACACCCCTGCCAAAAATCCAGCAGTCTCCCTTCTCCTTTCATTCAGGTGTAGGAAGGCAAACAGTTGGAAAACATTGTCTTTCTCTGGAGGCAGATACAGAGGGCAGTCAAAGCAGAGCTGGAGGTGGTAGTGTCACTTGCAATGATCCCACATCATGTTGGCTCTGCAGATGGGAACAGATCAGGTACTCACCCATCTCACCTGCTTTCATTTTCTCATTTCCCTGAACCTTCCTTGTCTCCTCTGATGCTCTGTGCAATGAGAAACTGTGCCAGAGTGTCCCTGTGGGCACATGGCTGTGGCTTTTCTGCAGGGGTTCCTCCTCCCCAGCACAGTCATACAATACCTAATTCCTGGTCCTGTTATGGAAAAGAGGGAGGTGCAGCAGAATGTGCTGTTTAAAGGCTCAGGGGGACTTTCTCCCTTTCTTAGTCCAAACTGATCCATCTAGCTGAATACACTGCTGAAGATGTCTTTGTGACTTATTTTGCAAGGGGAAGAATCAGATGCAACAGGTGGCCCTGTTTGAACTAATTTCTTATTCTTTCTGATTTTTTTTTCTTCTTCTTCTTCTTTGAATTGCATTTCTTGCTAAGATGTTATGGTTTTATTAATTGACCATTACAACATGATGATGGCTAGGGTAGGCCTCTATTTTAATTCAAATCTACAGATACATACTAAATTCACTCTTTAATACTTCTTTCCTGCTGTAGTGACAAGAGAACATCTAGGACAGTTACTTACTGTTTGTTTCAGCATATTGCTGAATTTTATGTGCCAATGCACTTCTTTTCCAGAAATGTGCACTTCAGTAGGAAGAAATCCACTTCAGAGCTGAAAGGCACGTAACATGTCAATAAAGGCAATATTATCACATTAGATATTGCAATGAAACACACACCATCTTAATGATTTCTTGCTGGCTTCCAGACTGAATTCCTATCAGGAATTCATTTCCCTCTTCATGCTCACTGTCTATTTGCTTCTGCTGCTATCAAGCAACACTATGCTTAATAGAAATCTTCTGCCTTTCTTTTAGCAAGTAATGGCTATGTGCAATCTGGCATGCGTTGGGTATAAAGAAGCTGGGAGAGTGCTTTTTCATTGTTTAGGTAAACGTTTCCTCTTTGATCCAACATCTGTCCTTTCTGCTGCTCACACTGCAAATTGATGCAGATCTAGCAGAAGGATGGGAGACATTTACAGGGTTTCCTGTTATGGGGTAATTTTGGGAGCATCATTTTTCCCTGCTCACTTTTTGCCTTCAGCAGCAACAATCCAATTCTTTGTGTTTTCCATGGGAAGCCAATTCTTTGTCTCGCCTTTCCTTCTAGTTCTCCCTGAAGGTTATAGAAAGAAAGAGCATTAATAACCAAGCAATGAAATCATAAAATAGTCCCGCTTACTGTTATCTTTCCAAGAACAGTGGAGGCATTAAAGTTCTGAAACCTTTTTTCTTGAAGCAAAGATTGCAGCTAGAACAGGAAATGGCACAACATAAATTCAGTTTGTGACAATTATTATAACATGAAAGGGAAATAGTATAAATCACTGATGTCAAACACTCTGTTCATTGGCTAGATCTGGCCCATTTGAGCTATTTATTTAGTTCCTGTGACAGATTCAGATTTTGTACCACACGTGCTTTCATTTTTTAAAATACATGTTTCAAGTCTTTATGCTTCCGAAAAAGAGCTTCTGAATATGCTCTGAGCAGAAGCTGGTGGAAACTGATGCAGGGTTGTCTTTTTTAAACTATGGAAAACAAGATATGTTATACATGAAAAAACAAAGTCTACCCCTGCTCATTTCAGTGGGTGTTAACATTTTAACTTAATGATGATAATTTTTGTGGTTAACATTGAAAAGTTTCTCAGAAATTAATTTTAAGGAAAGATAAAGATTTAACTGGAGTGTTTGTCTAAAAAAAAATATTTTTTAAAAAGCATAATTTCAAGGAAAAGTAAAAAATACCATGCACACCTATAAAACATGCCACCTAACAGTAACAGAAGTTTATTAAACACCCATGAAGTTTTAACCACCCATGATGTATGTGTGAAGCTTAAATGACTGAAGAGAAATAGACCCATCTGGAGAATGTGTCTATTGAATTCACCAACCCCAGCAGTGTACAGACATGATCCACAGTCTCATGGGGGTTTCCCAGTTCCAGTCTCTTCCAAGGACTGTGCAGCAATTTAAAACAAATACAATAAATACTCTGCTTTTCATATTTGTGCAAACATTGATCTGAATTTTTATAAATATAAATAGGATCAGCTATTTTTCATAGGTGAGGTTTATTTCACAGGAATAACCATTTGGTCAGATATTTTATTGGCTTCTCACATAAACAGTAATGCATGCCTAAGGCAGTTGCTGTTGGAGACAGGATACTTCCCCAACAGACTTTTGAACCCAAAACCAAGACCATGGTTATTTTATGCTCCAATACGTTAAAATTTACTGCTTGTTTTCCATGTGTTGAGCTAAGTTACTTCATTAGCAAGGGGAGATATGTTTTTTGTTTGTTTGTTTGTTTTTGTGATTCACTCAGAAAAATAGCATTCTGAAACATGTTATTCTTTCAACAATTCAATGCCTTAAATGAGGCTATAGCGAGATGGATATCTGCCTCTTCTCCCTAGCACCAAGTGATAAGACAAGAGGAAATGGCCTCAAGTTGCACCAGGGGAGTTTAAGTTGAATATTAGGAAAAAAATTGTCACTGAAAGGGTTATGAAATATTGGAACAGGCTGCCTAGGGGACTGGTTGAGTCATCATCCCTGGAGGTCCTCAAGAAACACATAGATCTAGAACTTAGTAGCATGGTCTAGTGATGGACTTGGCAGTGCTAGGTAAAAGATTGGACTAGATGACCTTAGAGGTCTTTTCCAACCTAAATGATTCTATGATTCTAATTAAAGAGCTGTGAAATATAAGAAAAAGATGGATTTTAATAAAAAGATGTATTCTCTAGGATGTAATATTCTATTTTGGATTTTTTTCAACAATCTGTCATGTCTTTACAGACTATTCCTAAGCTAGCTTTGATGTATTTTGCTTAAAGTCTTGCTCCTATCTTGAAAAACAACAGTTTATTGTGAACATATCTATTTTGCACTACATCTTAAAATACTGTACATTATATGTAATATGAGCACCATAGAAAATACTAAATTTATTATAGTTTTGTGTGAATCTATAATTCAGTGTAGTACAGGAGGAGAGCTTCAGTTGACTTTCAACATAAAAGAATTTTGTATCAGAATTTTTCATATTTTCTTATGTTTTTTTCTTCTGTTTTTCGTTATGAATATGAAATTACATAAAAACTGTGACATTGATTTTTTGCTGTCTACATAGCATACAAATAAATACATTTTCATATTTTCTGTACAATAACATTTTCATATATAAATTTAATTTATATTGAAAACTAGGAGTTGAAATATTCGTATTGTACAGTAGAAATATATGTGATGGTTTGCATGTTGGTTACAAATCAGTAATTCTTATGTAGCAGATACATAACCCTTTTCTCAGGAAGTTAATAGCAGCTAAGGAGGTAGCATTCAACCTGTATATACTCCCTCCCAACAAATAATTTTATTGGTCTCGGCCCCCAGCTAGAAACTGGGAAAACTAAAACAGAAAGTCTCTAGGTTCCCTTAAAAATCTGGACTTCCTCCATTCACCAGCACTCTGAGACTGTACACAAACAAGGAAATCTTTCTTCAGGAGGAGGAGCAGTTGTGAACTTGGAAAAAAAGAGCAGTTCAACCTATCCAAATTAAAGAATGAAATAGCTTCCCATTCAGAAACATAATAATAGTTCCTTTAAATCCAATTCTCTTTACCATGAGCTCTGTGGCTTTGCCATTTTATCTATGCTGATCTGGATGTCTTCATTCCCAGTGCATGGTTTGTCCCACAGATCCTCCACTGTTCCCAGCTCCATTCCTGCCCTTGCTGCCCAGTGAACACTACTGGTGCCTTCTGCTGAGGTCTCGTGCCATTACCTTAGCGCATAGAGTCACCACAGGAGCAAACTGGGACCAGTGAGGACCCTGACATAGGGTTGGAAACAAATGCTTTCCCACAGAAAAGTCTGTGTCTTTTCAAAACCTCTTGTAGGACCAGATCATCTCAAAATCCAGTTTTATATCCAGCTACCCAAGAGAGTTGCCTCAGATTATACCTAGAGATGCTGGGATCAATGGATTATACAAATGAAGCTCACTATAGATTTTTTTTTTTTTTTCCCCAGCAGTAGAGTTTTTTACTTCTATGGAACCTCAGAACATGCATTTAATTTATATTGCAATAATTTCAAGCAAGGGAATCATAAAAGTTTTATAGTTATTAATATTATACATTATGTCTTCTTCAAATTTATAATGCTGATAATATTTTCTCACACCCAGCTTCCCCTCTTATGCCAGCAGCGTGGTTATAGCTTCTTGTAATAGATCCAGAAAACTCTCAGTTATGTTAGGTTAACGAAAGCTAGGTCATTTAGTAGGGAAATGAAAGATGGATATGTGATTAGCCATCACTTTCTTTTAACTACTCCTGGTTACAGGAACTATGTTTTCTTTAAACATGATGATTTTTATTGACCATTTTTTGCTACAGATTTATGTGGGAAGGTGATCACAACTCTGCTTATTTCTTTATAATGAGGGAAGAGCTTCAAGGACCAGGTCAAACTGTATTTGAAACTGCACCTAAAATTCCCTTTCTTCCACATTCATGGTGTGTTTAACTTGGAGACTCCCACAGTGAAACTCTATCATCACAAAAGATATTGTTTACCCTTAGGAAATTTTGCTTTCAACCCCTTGAAACTTGTTGAAATATGCTACTGGAATGTAGAGCCACAAAGCTGCCTTTAAAGTTACATTCTCTGTAGCAAACTAGGGCATTAAATCAATGGGTCTCTTCAACTGAGTAAACATTCCCTGTTCTGACTACCAAGGATGCTTTCTCAGAATAGTACGTAGTTATTGAGGAGAAAGTCAACACTGAAATAAATCCCATGATGGTGAATTTCAGGCCTGGCTGATGTCAAGGAAAAGTCTGGCATTGGCTGTAAATGGACAGGATTTTGCCCTCAATTTTTCTCACCAGCCCTCTGCTCTCAGGAGACAGAATCATTGTTATTTATTTATGTGGTGCTATTAGTGTGCTAAGCACATCAGATGTGCTCCTCGGTTGGTGCAGAGCAGTGGTGCTCCATTAATTCCCGTCCTGCTCCTGTTCTCCAGGGTGCAGTTCTCACTGCCGGGAACAGGTGGTGCGGGCATGGAAACAGCAGCAGAATTAAGACCTCAGTGCTAAATTTTCACACCTTCTTATGATCTCATTTTCTAAGCCAGAGCTTTTAAGGAATGGAAAGCAGTTCTCAAGAGACACCCTATTTATTTATTTGCATTTTTATAAAACAAAAATGTTCAGTATGATTCTGTGCCAGCACTTATAACCACCCACTGATAGACATTACAGTAAAGCACTCTGGTCATTATCAAACCTTGATAGAATTCATATAAATATGCAGCATAAAAAGCAAAATGATGCTGTAGTCTGTCTTAGACCTAATTGCATTAATTCCATTACTCTGCCCTTTTGTACTCACAAAAATGTTGTCAGTTCTGGAGCTGGATACTCACGGGACATTCTTCTGAGCATTTTACTAGAACAAGGTGGTGATTTGCCTGTCCTACCTCTGGTGTTAACCCTCCATGAACAAAATACAGTATCTCTGACATCTCCACCTGCCTGTGGTTTAGTCTGGCTATTTGGATATAAGATAGTGTCAGCATACAATTTCATGCTGAGCAGGATTTTGCTCTACTGAACTGCAATCTGTGGCTCTATTATTAAAATTAAACAAACAAAAAGACAGGCTTACAAAGCCAGGCTGAGGAAATGAGGACAGGCTGAGGGCTGACTGGGATTTCAGCCATTCCTGAGGGATGCTTATGAAGACAGGCTGAGGAAGCTGGGGTTGTTCAGCCTGGAGAAGAGAAGGCTCCAGGGAGATCTTACATCGGCCATCCAATACCGAAAAGGGGGCCACAGGAAAGCTGGGGAGGGACTCTTTGTCAGGGGGTGGAGTGATAGGACAATGGGCAACAGTTTTAAACTAAAAGAGGGCAGATTTAGATTAGATATTAGGAAAAAAAATCTTCATTGTGAGGGTGGTGAAGCACTGGAAGATATTGCCCAGAGAAGCTGTGGATGCCCCATCCCTGGAGGTGTTTAAGGCCAGGTTGGATGGGGCTTTGAGCAACCTGATCTGGTAGGAGGTGTCCCTACCCATGGCAGGGTGTTGGAATTACATGGTCTTTAAGGTCTCTTGTAACCCAAACCATTCTATAATTCTAGTAAAAAAACAACTGTGAATTTTGTAGGAAAAAAAAATAAATAGATTTTTTAGGGTGAAAGCAAATCCATAGTAATACAGAAATTTATTTTGTAAAATCAATATGTCAAGGTTTTTTATAGAATCAATATGGTGAGTTTCAGCTAAAAATAAAGAAAATCTCACAGATACTCTTCTCATCATATTGGCACTAGGTGACCCACAGCATTCTTTTCTGTTCTTTAGAACATGAATTGTGGCTTTAAGATCAAATTCCTTTTATTATAATCCCATTGAACATCATCTGACTCCATCGTGATACAACATGAAAGCTTCCTGCTCACTTTTAGGATAGAGCAATGGTGATTTCATTTGGTCTGGTGAATAAATAATAAGGAAAGGATTTTGTGACCTGTTTGTTCTGTTCAGTTTTGTTTTGTCTTTCTTTGAGTGTAGTCAAATACTGGAACAGGTTGTCCAGAGAGGTTGTGAAGTCTCCATCCCTGTAGATACTCAAAACTTGACTGAAAAGCCTGGAACAACTTTCTCTAACATGCCCTGCTTTTATCAGCACCTTGAACTTGATGACTTCCAGAAGATTCTATAATTATGTGAGTCTAGTAGTAAATTGCAAAATCAGATGAACTATCACAGTTTCCTTACACAAAGAAGGACAGACTAACTATGTGTTGAGACATATTTTACTCAGTTTTCTGAGGGCTAATGTGGGCCCTAATAACTCACAGAAGTAGAGGCTACTGCTCAGATGGAATCCCAATGTACTGAAATAAAAATATGCTTAAATATTAGATAGAATATTTACTAATTTGCAATGGTGGTTACATACTAGAGCAAATAAGCAAATATGAGATGTAGAGGAAGGACAAATTTTCTCTCAAAGCAGAACACATCCAACAATATCTTTAAAACTGTTTACTAGACCCACAGGGCCATGCTGATTTATCACAATGAGCTGTGGTCAAGGTGAAAGGAGAATTTGGACTTTGATTCTTGTTAGTTCTGTGTCTTGTTGGTGAGCTTTCAAGAGATCTATCTTTCCATAAGGAGCCAGATCAATTTGGTCTGGGCTATTTTTCATGGTCACTGAACTTTCACCAGATATTCCATAAATCTCAAATGTTACTTTTGAAACAGGAGTTCAGACAACCCAAAAGGAAAAGCATGATTTCATTATTTTCTTTAGCTTTAACTCAGCTTAACTAATCATTATTTCATACTTCTTGAGCCAAATTATTCCTTACTGCAACTTGGTCAAATTAAATGGTGCTACAAAAGATGCCGTTTCATAGAAAGTTACAAGGTTCAAAAGAGGCCCTACAGATCACCTTGTCTAACCTCCAGCATAATAGAAACCATAGGACCCCTTACCTAATTTCTAGCTCAAACGCAATAGAGCATTGTCTTTGGAATAATCCTCATTTAAAAATTCCTAATGCCTTAGAATCCATTATTTCTCTCTACAATTCTCTTTTGGTAGTTAATAACCCTCAAAGTAAGAAGTGGACATTTAATTTCAGTCAGATTTTTTCAAGCTTCAGCTTCCAGCCCTTACATCTGCAACACTGGAGAAATCTGTGAACAAATTTTTATCCTTCAAGCAGGTACTTCAGGTCCCCTCCATCTTCCATCAGATATGCAAAACAGGCTAATCTCCTTACTTTGTGGTATTTTTTCTAATCCTTTCATTATTCTCCAAATGCTCCCTTAAACTATTCAACATGGAAAATCCTGAATTTCTGTATTATTCATGAAGTAGAACTGAGCACAGTATTTCAGCAGCCATCATATCAGTGCCAAATACAAAATATTACCTACATACTCTATGGACCCCTTTTTAAAGATCAAAGCAATCACAGTTCTTTAATGGGAGAATGAAAAATTACTCTTAATGCATTTAGCTGAGATAAACCAAAGTATTATATTCTGGTCTAAATGGATACTTAAATACTTTATATAAAATAGAAAAAAAAAATAATAAAAAAATATCCTAGGTGAAAAGTATTATATTCTGGTCTAAATGGATACTTAAATACTTTATATAAAATAGAAAAAAAAAATAATAAAAAAATATCCTAGGTGATCTTTGTCTCATACTAAAGCCCAGGGTAAAGGTATCCACATAGGTGCCAGATGTGGGCTTAAATTCCTGCTCCATAGGTTTATTAGGAATTCTTTACAGGACTGACCTAGCTTCAGAAGCTGACAAACATCTGGACATCTCATGTGGACAGAGTTGCCTTCCTCCATCCCTCCCCCACTGAATGAAGTGCTGAGTTCTCTTGCCCAGGGACTCAAACATTTTTTATTGTATTTCCCACTGGGTCCCTGCTCAGCATGCTACCTTCTGAGAACTGAATATACACTGCGCCTCAGGTGCTCCCCTGGCTGCCCAGATTCACTACAACCTGTTTGAAGACATGGATTTAAGACAAGCTACAGATAACAAGAAAGTAAAAACCTTATGTTGGAAATCTTATGGAACCAAGCCTGCCCTTGACTGAAGAGTCAGCATAGCCATGAATTCCCCAGAAATTCTTAATTTGGGCTAATTTAGACCTTTATAACTCACAGAAATAGAGGCTACTCCTCAGCTGAAATCCCAATGAAATTCCCACACGGATAAATCTGCCAGGGTACATCATAGAAAGTCCTGATTTCATGTGTAGTAAGACACTATGGGCTGTATAAACAGCTGAGTCATTGTCTTTCCAGATTCAGGACATCCTGGGAAAATGGAACAGTTGCCTTAACCCAGTGTCTGACCTACTCTCCTTCAGGCAACATAAGCTCTGTCCTTCACAGATTGGTATCTTCTTGTGAATTAGGTTAGGTAGCCCTGCTAATTCAGAGTTATAAATTCCAGCAGAGTAGGCATTGCAAACTGGAACCCTACAGGTCTGAGATCTATTCATGAATGTAACCATAAACCATGGTCCCCAAAGCTCAGTCACCCTAAACAGCACTTTTAAGAAACACCCAGAAGACCTATAACAATACCTTGAAGGGCACACTGAAGCCAAGAATGCAATTGTGGCTCCTGGACTTTCTTGACCCAGATGTCGGTAGTAAGATCTACAGCTTACATGAAAGTCATTTCCTCTGTCTGACTTTAATTACTTTATGGAGACTGATTGTTTCAGCAATAGCCATTGGATTTACAATAGATTTCAAGATTTCCTACACTGAAGAAAGTTCATGAGTATCCAAGCAGATCTTGGGTTCTCTGCCAGTCATGCAGACACTTCTATTTCTATACCATAATATTATTAACACTACATATTGCTATAGTGTTAAGCTAACTAGCTATAGTGTTAAGCTAACTAGCTAATCCTCACAGAGCAACTACAGAAACACAGACCATTAGCTGGGTGCATGGCATTAACATTTCCTGAATGAGTTTTGTAGCCCACCTGAACTGCGTGCTATGGCAGCTACATTGCTGTGCAACTATTTTTCTTTTCTTTTTTCTTTTCTTTTCTTTTCTTTTCTTTTCTTTTCTTTTCTTTTCTTTTCTTTTCTTTTCTTTTCTTTTCTTTTCTTTTTTTTTTTTTTTTTTTTTTTTAAGACTAAAGACAAGATTGATGGCCTGACTGGTTTGTTATTGGCATTTTGGACAAATTCTCAACTGAAGTAAATAAAAATTGTATTGCATTCATGAAAACAGATCTTCCTTCAGCAGGAATATTTGAAAGGTAGCAGGGGTTCTTTTGGAGACAGTGATATGATCCAAGGACATAAAGGACATGAAAGATCATTAGGTAAGACTGCTAATCTTTCCTCTGTCATTGTAGGATTGCTTTACTATAAGGACATGACTATGCCCACCTTTCTTTAGTTCAAAAAATTAATTAGATGTAATTGAATAAAAAATAAAGACCTCACATCTCTTAAATGTAGTCTTTTGACCCTCCTTGAATTTATATAGAAGTTAACTAGACTATGAATCTGTAAAGGTTCAGTTTAAATTCAGTTTCTATGTGAAAAGCAGGAGAAGAGGAGACCTCTCATCTTAGTTAGGGGAGAAATCCATAAAATCATAAAAGTGTTAATGTTGGAGGAAGGGTCAGGAGCAGGACAAGAGGTTTGAAACTCCTTTAAAAATAATGTCACTTTCACTGCAATGCTCACGATAGCTGTGTTACATTGCAGTAAGTGTCATTGTAGGTGGTTTTAGCTGTGAAACGAATCAGAGGTGTTTCATAACTGCACAGTTTGCTTCCCATTCACTGATGAGTATTACTCTGTGACAGAAGCAAGCCACTGTAAAACACACTGTGAAAACTCCTAGCTTAAAACAATAAAAAAGGCTTAGTCTGTCTGTTGAGGATGTGACAAAATAGTCTTGTCATGTTTAAAAAAGCTAATCATATATTTGCAATGGTGTGGTGGGACTGACAAGATTTGATGCCTGTTCTCTGCTCTGGCACCAGTTTCTTTTTCTTTTCAGAATTCATTTCAGGTGTTTACACAAAATGTGGAATCAAAATTGGAGCCATGGGCTCCTGTTTCCTGTGAAAATTAGAACTCTTAAACTCCAGTTTAAACAACAGCGTAGCTGTGAAACCTCTTGTTCCTTCTTGGGACAACCCTGTTAGAGGAGTTTTACCTGAAGTCTGTAGACATCACAGCAGAAAGGGGGAAAGGGTCTTTCAGAGGTTCCCCAACTTTGAATGTCTAGACTGTACACTGTTAGGTATTTATACAACACTTATCATAATTAGCTAAAATCCAATCTGAGGTCTTTGGAATACTTTAGTGTTAACATTGAGGATAGTGTTACATAGTATTAGCAAAGTGAGTTAGCAAATTGCCAAATGGAAGATGCAAAGTGAATCTTTCATATCAAGTGAAGAACAGCTTTGGAATTGCTAGTTTTATTTTTATTTTACTTTATTTTTTTACTATATTTATTTATTTTTTCTTGCTTTTGCATTCTGTTTTTATTTTTGCCCTTTGGGCCAAGACTGCCCGTGTATTTCTGACATAATTTAATATTTCAGGATGATGATCATTATGAATCTCTATACACGATCACTATGATCTCTATACATTTGATTAAAGGATGTAGCTGTAGAAAAACTAAAGAACATTTTGATACTGTATAGAAACACCAGTTATATGGCCTTTAAAACACTGAGTTCCATTCTTATTTGAGTAATCTAAGACATAAGCAAAACAGACAAATTCTTTGAACCTGATTTCCACCTGCTAAGGAATTCTTCAACCTCCCTTATGAAAGGAGATGCACCATTCCATTCACTTTCTCTCCATAGAAGATGGTCTGATTTGAGTATGAAGGTCTAAGAGAGATTTTAGGATATGAGAACTAGCATAGAAGTGTCAATGTTAACTTAACTACTAATATTTATATTAATTTGTCTTTTGTCTCCCTTTCCATAATACTGTTATAGACTTCAGTAAGATCCCTCCCTAGCCATTACTTTGATAGGCTTTTTATTTCTGTGAAGTAAATAAGGGTTACAGAAAAAGGTAATGGATAGGACAGTAATCTGAAAGAAATATTTAAACAATTACAGGAAATGAAAAACTTAAAGACCAATATCAATACTCCTTAATTTTAGCAGGGCTAGGATTTCACTCTGTCAGCAGAAAGTTTCTTTACTGCCTTCACCTCAACTGAAAAGGCTTGAATCAGACTGCAGAATAAGGACACGTGTGGAATTTGGAGATATTAAAGTATGTACTTAAGCACACATGGTGGGTTACAGAAAGCTGCCAGCTCTAAAGAACACTAAATTCATAATGAAATTTTCTGAAAGAGTGAAATCATCAACAAATCTCAAAGGGCTAATTTCTGTAAGGCTGAATGCACTCAGTAATCCTACTGAATTAAAAAGAAGTTGAAATTGGAGAGGGTTTGGGTGGGGGGATGTAACAGTGAGGATAATTAACCATTGGAGGCCTGAGGATGTGGCAGATTCTTACTTTCTTGCAGTACTTCAGGTGTTCTGAAAAAATAAAGTGTTAAACTGAGATTTTAGTCTTAACAAAGGTGTTATTGGTGAGCCATACAGGAGGCCACAGCAGATCTTTCAAGTAATTGTTTCATTGTTGGAAATCATGCACTCAACATCTTGTAGGGAAATAACAAAATATTGAGCTAATCTCATCTAAATTTAGCTGCATGGAATTTAGTTATCTAGATTAAGTTAGTCATCCTCATTCCTAAAGAGTCAATGGGGGGATATAGTAAGATGTGGTGCCTTCTGGAGGTGTCTGTTTCTCTCCATTTACTCTAAAGGAAAGTCAGGATGACTGTGTTACATTGATTAACTTATAAATGGTAAAATGAATTCAATTATCTATGCTTATGTCGAAGTAATTATTTGGTCCTTTTCAGTTACTGAATGATGATTTATCTCCTCAGTTCCTCCTATCTCGTCCTGTTGGGACTCTCTGGGTTTACTCTTGATTTATACCACATAACAAAATCCAGAACCTCTCCTTCTGCATTCACTGAAAGAACAAATTATTTTTATACATGCATATAAAATGCAGTGGATTTGTACAACGGGGACAAGAGACTAGATAGATACAAACTACTGAAATATTTCATTTATGTGCACAGAGTTCAACACCTACTTTTTATTGTTTACAATGCTATATTATTTATAATGTTAAAATTGGAAGGTTTGACCTCAGCAGTATACACTGAGTTCAGTAAAGGATCTGGTTTGTGTTATTTGGTACCTGCCGGAAAAAGGAATACAGATATTTTTGTAAGGATGGACACATCCTTTAAGAAAGACACATTCATCTTTTATACAAATACCTAACTATAGACCTAATCTACATTGCTCTTATAAAAGGATAACTCCTTTAACAGAATCTGTCCTCCATCAGCAAACAATCATCTTTTGCAACTAATTTTAACAAATTCAGAATCACAGAAGGAAATATAAAATATGTCTTGCATGTTTTGTTACAGGTCATAGAAGAACTGCTGGCTTTTATCCTTAGATGCCTGATTTGTGAAAGAACATAGAATAATGTTAAGCACACCTAGATCTTGCATTTGCTGCATTTAAGTGATCTGATTTTGTACTTAATGGGAGTACTCTGGTACACAAAATTACTCACATGAGCAGATTTTATTCCAGAATTTCTGTTTCAGTGCTGGAGAATTCATTTGATATCATCAATGTGCATGAATACTTAAAGGTAGGATGCAATGAAGATGGAAACAGGCTCAGTGGTGCAAACTGACAGGACAAGAGGCAATGTGCACAAACTGAAACACAGGAGTTTCCATCTAAACATCAGGAAAGATTTCATTACTGTGTGGGTGACTGAGCACTGGCACAGGTTGCTCAGAGAGGTTATAGGGTCTCCCCCCTTGGAAATCATCAGAAGCAGCCTGGCCATGGTCCTGGGCAACCTGCTCTGGGTGTCCCTGCTTGAGCAGGAGGCTGTACCTGATGCCCTCCAGATGTTCCTGACAACATCAACTGTTCTGTGGTTCTGTGAACTCAGTCCTGTGGGTAACCTGTGCCAGTGACCCATAGGCACCTAACCATTAGCTACAGAATGAACAATATCTGGTCCTCCTATTTGACAGATGGAGTGCCTGAGAAAAATAAAGCCAAATCTTGAAATAAAGAAAATAAATTTTTACTCTGCTAGCCTTGGGCCTATAGGATAAACTCATCTCTTAAGTGCCAACACAGTCTGAGTGGTGCATTTTCAACCTTTAAAAGTTGAAAGGCCACAAAGATGATGAAAGGGCTGGAACACCTCTCCCCCAAAGACAGGCTGAGGGAGTTGGGGTTGTTCAGCCTGGAGAAGAGAAGGCTTTGGGGATGCCTTCCAACACCTAAGGAGGGCCTACATGAAAGCTGGGAAGGGACTCTTTGTCAGGGAGTGTGGTGATAGGTCAAGGGGCAATGGCTTTAAAATGAAAGAGGGTAGGTTTGTATTAGATATAAGGAAGAAATTCTTCATTGTGAGGGTGGTGAGGCACTGGAACAGGTTGCCCAGAGAAGCTGTGGATGCCCCATTCCTGGAAGTCTTTCAGACCAGGTTGGATGGGGCTTTGAGCAACTTGATTTAGTGGGAGGTGTCCCTGCCCATGACTTCAAAGATCATCTAATTCCAAACCATTCTATGATTCATTGATTCTATACATTTTCTGGGGAAAAGGTATTTATCTGCTGGTGGATTCACCTTCACATGAATCATTTATGCATGGGGAATAGACAGGAAGCACTGAAATTGGCAACACAGATAGCAAATAACCCAAGGTGCTGCTCTAATTTATCTGGGGTTTGTTTCCAATTCAGAACAGTTGGGGTTTTCTTGCTTTGTTTTGCATGTCATCTAGTCACCTTCCCCTTCTTTCCATCTACAAGAAGGGCCAGAGGACTGATCTGGGAAACTACAGGCCTGTCAGTTTGACCTCAGTGCCAGGGAAGCTCATGGAGCAGATTATCTTGAGAGTCATCATGCAGCACTTGCAGGGCAAGCAGGCGATCAGGCCCAGTCAGCATGGGTTTATGAAGGGCAGGTCCTGCTTGACGAACCTGATCTCCTTCTATGACAAAGTGACGTGCTGGGTGGATGAGGGAAAGGCTGTGGATGTGGTCTACCTTGACTTCAGCAAGGCTTTTGACACCGTTTCCCACAGCATTTTCCTCAAGAAACTGGCTGCGCTTGGCTTGGACTGGCGCACGCTTTGTTGGGTTAGAAACTGGCTGGATAGCCGGGCCCAAAGAGTCGTGGTAAATGGAGTCAAATCCAGTTGGAGGCCAGTCACTAGTGGCGTTCCCCAGGGCTCGGTGCTGGGGCCAGTCCTCTTCAATATCTTCATCGATGATCTGGACGAGGGCATAGAGTGCACCCTCAGTAAGTTTGCAGATGACACCAAGTTAGGTGCATGTGTCGATCTGCTCGAGGGTAGGAAGGCTCTGCAGGAGGATCTGGATAGGCTGCACCGATGGGCTGAGGTCAACTGCATGAAGCTGACCAAGGCCAAGTGCCGGGTCCTCCACCTGGGGCACAATAACCCCAAGCAGAGCTACAGGCTGGGAGATGAGTGGTTGGAGAGCTGCCAGGCAGAGAAGGACCTGGGAGTGATGGTTGATAGTCGGCTGAATATGAGCCCGCAGTGTGCTCAGGCGGCCAAGAAGGCCAACAGCATCCTGGCTTGCATAAGAAACAGCGTGGCCAGCAGGGCTAGGGAGGTGATCGTCCCCCTGTACTCGGCTCTGGTGAGGCCGCACCTCGAGTACTGTGTTCAGTTTTGGGCTCCTCGCTACAAGAAGGACATGGAGGTGCTTGAGCGAGTCCAGAGAAGGGCTATGAAGCTGGTGAGGGGCCTGGAGAACAAGTCCTATGAGGAGCTGCTGAGGGAGCTGGGCTTGTTCAGCCTGGAGAAAAGGAGGCTCAGGGGTGACCTTATCGCTCTCTACAGGTACCTCAAGGGAGGCTGTAGCGAGGTGGGGCTTGGTCTGTTCTCCCATGTGCCTGGTGACAGGATGAGGGGGAATGGGCTTAAGTTGCGCCAGGGGAGTTTTAGGTTGGATGTTAGGAAGAACTTCTTTACTGAAAGGGTTGTTAGACATTGGAACGGGCTGCCCAGGGAAGTGGTGGAGTCACCATCCCTGGAGGTCTTTAAAAGACGTTTAGATGTAGAGCTTAGGGATATGGTTTAGTGGGGACTGTTAGTGTTAGGTCAGAGGTTGGACTCGATGATCTTGAGGTCTCTTCCAACCTAGAAATTCTGTGATTCTGTGATTCTGTGATTCTTTCTTAAGGACAGTTTTATTCACTTTAGGGAATTTAAGAGAAGATGAAGATGATCCTAAGCATACACAGAAGAGTTCAGGTACTGCTTTCTATTAATTATGCAAAGTCAAGGAGGACAGCACCTAGGAAAAGGCTCGCCCAGTGTAAGCGGTGTTGGACCTTCTCTGTGTGGCTTCTCTAGTTCTGTGCTTCCACACAGAAAAACAAAACAAAATTAAACTAAACTAAAAACACCACCACCAACAACAAAAAATTGACAGGGGTTAAAGTAAAGCCCCATTCTATTACCAGAGCCTTAGATCTGTGGAAAATTCTGTGTTAGTGCTTTTGCCTTCTCAGAACTCAGAAGAGCTGATGAACAGGAAAAGGCTAGACTGAAGAGCTCAGAAGAACAATGGTTTGCTTCATTCATCCATATCACTTACATTTTTATGAACACCTTGAACAAATAAGAAGTTAAAGAGAGTATACTGTTTCATATGGGGCCAATAAATGCACCAAAAAAGCACCATGAAGAGGTCCTGAATTATCAGCAGCTGAATCTGTTGTAAAGCACCAACTGTGAAAATTGCATTCAAAACCATGACCTGGTATTTGTACTTTGGACTAAGCAGTAAGCTACGCTAAGAGGGCTATACTGTTTGCTACTAGTCTTACAATTATAAGCTGGCAAAGTCGTCCAGGTGTCTGACACATCTGTAGTCAGGTCCAGAGTTTTTCAGTAACAATCTGTTTGTTGAATGATATAATTTGCATTTAGATACTTGATTTCAAATGTCCATTTTTTTTTCTTTTTTTTTCTTTTTTCCAAAAATTGAGAAAGGAATTAAAAAGGCTCAAACACTGAATCATTGCTTCAAAGTACTGTTAGAAAAGTTTTTATATTTATATTAATAATATAGCAAACAAAGCAGTTTGGACCAAACAATACTTTAAATCAACTATAGTAACTTTTTTTTTTTTTTTTTTTTTTTTTACATTTTGCTATAGGAAAAAATATGTGCTTTATTTCAATCTGAACTATATATTCCTCCTTGCCTCTTCTATTTCTTATTTCAGAAAATGAAACAAACCAAACATTAATTTGTACAGCTCCATGCCTATGTCAGAGTGGTTGTTTTTTGTGACCAAAAAGATTCCCAAACCAGCCTACACTGATAGCAGAAGGGCTAATAGGAGGTGACTGTTGATTCTGGGATGCTACTGGTCGTGGAGGTATGGTACTGAAGAGCTTTGAAAGGAGAAATTGCACAGATTTACATTTCTCTCCTCTACTTGTTAATCTACATTTTCCAAGTAACTTTCGTTATAGATGGGAAGAACTTGCTCATATCCTGCATGATTCCCTATATAAACTGATTTATAAATTAAACTCTTAAAGTGTTTGGTATAGAAGTCTATCCCTTTGTTCACACAAGATATTGCACAGACTTCCATTGTTCATGCAGAAATATTTCACAGGTGATAGCCAGAAATAAATATACTTCTACCACAGTTGCATTGGAGGGTCTGGTACAGTGCAAGTTCTGTGTCTCAGGTTTTGAATTTGGGTGCACATATTCAAGTGAAAATGTTGACAACTGCTGGGGAAGTGGCATGAACCTGCTGCCTGGGTCCACACCACTTTGCTCTTTCCAGCAGGGACAAGAGCAAAGCTGGACAAATAATTTCTGAAATTGCATAATGTTCCTGCAGCAAAGAAATATAGAAAAAGTCCCAGATGCTTATGGGTATAAAACATGCAGCCTGAGGAAGTGCAGTGTGTAGTTTCTGACCCACTTGTTTGCACTTGGAATCCTCTCTCCAATCTATCAGAGGTTTTCACCAAGGCCTGTGATGGCTCAGTTCTGCTTTCACTGGCTGTATCCATACTAGTAAACTAAACAGAACAGTACTGACATGTTTTTAATCCATGATGTTAAATAGTTGGCACATCCCCTGAAGCAATTTTATCCTAGTGCTTTCTCAGAGAGCGGCCAGAAGTGGAGCAGGGGCACAAGATATTTGCATCAGGCAGTCTGGATGCCCATTCTTCTGGGGGCATTTAGCCATGTGGATGCGCACTGTGTTATATCAATTGATGTCTTTCAGAGAGTAGTCCTTTGGCCTTTTTATTTAAAGCATGGTCCCTGGGACCAAGAGGAATGAAGCTAGGTTTTTTTCCAGTTAAAAAAAAGGCTCCAAAGCATCTAAATACTATTAGTTGTCAAAATGCTTATGCTTGTACTAGTAATCCTTTCTAAAAATGCATCATAAATGTTTATAGACATCCAAACTCTGACTGAAACATAGTATTAATGGCAGAATTGTCAAAATAAAATCAGATTTAGGACTTTCATTTTCTCTGCCTCCCCTGTTTTAAAATGTTCAACACTGTGGAGCTGCTGGGGACATATTCTCATGCATGGAGAGTGTATTCCCATTTGCCGTTCATGTGACGGAGGAAGTATGTGTGAAACTGTTAAATAAACTGAACTTGGAAAACTCATTCTGAGGACAATATCTGGATAAACAATATAGAGAGATGTTTTAGGAGAGAAGGAGATGTGGAAAAGTGTATAAGAGTAAATGAAGAAACTGATGTTGAAACAGGGGTTACAGTGCAATCCCAGGACCTTGCTGCTTAAGTGTCCTGTAAGCCTGTGCTAAGTGATGGTCTGACTGCACTGGGATAAAATAAGTATAAGAGGGAAAAAAAAAAAAAAAAAAAAAAAAAAAAAAAGTAGGAAAGGGTAAGAGCCTGCTAGTGATTACTAGGCTCTGGGCAGGTGCTGAAAAGGCAGCAGAATAACCAACAGCAACAAACCCCCTAACCACAGCAAACCAAGGCTGGATATTTGGATAGGAGCTTGCTCCTGCAGCCGCTCCAGCCCTGCTCCTGCAGTTGCTCCAGCCCCTGCAGCCGCTCCAGCTCCTGTGGCTGGGCCAGAGAAACGATCTGTAGCAGTGCAAGTTGGCCCTGCAAACTGTATTCCA
>CM021733.1:106497283-106531846 GCA_011075105.1 Heteronetta atricapilla | reverse complement strand
TCAGACCCTGTGGTTGGGCCAAAGAAACGATCTGTAGCAGTGCAAGTGGGCCCTGCAGAGTGTATTCCAACCCCTGTGGCAGACTCTGTGGCTGAGTCAAAGAAACGACCTGTAGCAGTACAAGCTGCCCCTGTAGACAAGGTGAAAAAATGGTATAGAGACTCAGGTCGTTTAGAACGCAGAGAAGACGAGGCTGGGCCATCAGGGGTGCAGGACAATGAAGATGGGGATGTTGAAAAAACAACACTAGTTTCCCGAAGCCTATACCAGCGTGAGCTACGAGATATGCGAAAAGATTTTGGTCGCTGCATAGGTGAGCAGCTTGTCACCTGGCTGCTCTGGTGCTGGGATACCGGAGCCAATTATGTGGATATAGACGGCAGGGAAGCCAGTCGGCTGGGATCCCTTGCTAGAGACGCAGGCATTGACAAAGCAATTGGAGAAGGAGTACGATCCTACAGCCTCTGGAGGCGTATCCTGTACGGTGTAAGGGAAAGGTATCCCTACAAGGAAGAACTCGTATGTCTGCCAGGCAAGTGGACCGCTATGGAGAAGGGAATCCAGTACCTGAGGGAATTAGCCGTACGGGAGGTGATTTATGCCGACCCAGACAATGGACAAGTACCTGTACATCCAGATGAAGTCAAGTGTACACGACCCATGTGGCGGAAGTTTGTACGGAGTGCACCATCATCATATGCCAGCTCATTGGCAATAATGGCCTGGAAAGAGGATGATGAACCCTCAGTGGGTGATGTGGTTAAACAACTCCGGCAGTACGAAGAAAGTCTCTCCTTTTCCCTACAGGCCTGCGTCTCAGCTGTGGATAAACTTTCTGAAAACTTCCAGCAACTAAAAGAGAATACTTTGGAGAAACTTTCTGAAAAGGTCCACCAACTTGAAGAGAGATTATTTTCCTCCCCCCCTGTACAAACCAATGTCTCTGCTATTAGGAGTAAGCGCTCATCCATGCAAGGAAGACGATATGGTGGATACACACCTCGTGCTATCCTGTGGTTTTACCTACGTGACCATGGAGAGGACATGAGAAAATGGGATGGAAAATCCACCGCGACCCTAGAGGCACGGATACGTGAGTTGCAAAAGAAAACAAGCGGGAAAAAGGGGTTCTCTGAAAAGTTTGCTGCTCCAACTTCCAACAGGCAGTCCCTTAAACACAGGAATGAAGATTCTGACCAAGATTAGAGGGGCCCTGCCTCCAGCCAGGGGGAGGAAAGGGACAATCGAGTTTATTGGACTGTGTGGATTCGATGGCCTGGCACGTCAGACGCACAGAAGTATAGAGCTTTAGTAGATACCGGTGCACAATGTACTCTAATGCCATCAAACTATGAAGGGCCAGAGCCCATCAGTATTCATGGAGTGACGGGGGGATCCCAGCAGTTGACTGTATTGGAGGCCGAACTGAGTCTAACTGGGAATGAGTGGCAAAAACACCCTATTGTGACTGGCCTGGATGCTCCATGTATCCTTGGCATAGACTATCTTAGAAGAGGATATTTCAAGGACCCCAAAGGGTTCCGCTGGGCTTTTGGCATAGCTGCCTTAGAGACAGAGGGCATTAAACAGTTGTCTACCTTGCCCGGTCTCTCAGAGGACCCTTTTGTTGTGGGGTTGCTGAGGGTCGAAGAACAACAAGTGCCAATCGCTACTACAACTGTGCACCGGCGGCAATATCGCACCAACCGAGACTCCCTGATTCCCATCCATGAGCTAATTCCTCAACTGGAGAGCCAAGGAGTGATCAGTAAGACTCATTCACCTTTCAATAGTCCCATATGGCCAGTGCGAAAATCTAATGGTGAGTGGAGACTAACGGTGGACTATCGTGGCCTGAATGAAGTCACACCACCACTGAGCGCTGCAGTGCCGGACATGCTAGAACTCCAGTACGAACTGGAATCAAAGGCAGCCAAGTGGTACGCCACAATTGATATCGCTAATGCATTTTTCTCCATCCCTCTAGCAGCAGAGTGCAGGCCACAGTTTGCCTTTACTTGGAGGGGAGTCCAATATACGTGGAATCGGCTGCCCCAGGGGTGGAAACATAGCCCTACAATTTGCCATGGATTGATCCAGTCTGCGCTGGAGCAGGGGGAAGCTCCTGAACACCTGCAGTACATTGATGACATCATTGTGTGGGGTGGCACAGCAGAGGAAGTTTTTGAGAAAGGGAAGAAAATAATTCAAATCCTTCTGAAGACTGGGTTTGCCATAAAACAAAATAAAGTTAAAGGACCTGCACGAGAGATCCAGTTTTTAGGAATAAAATGGCAAGATGGACGTCGTCAAATCCCAATGGATGTGATCAACAAAATAACAGCTATGTCTTCACCAACTAGTAAAAAGGAAACACAAACCTTCTTAGGTGTCGTGGGGTTTTGGAGAATGCACATTCCAAATTACAGTCTGATTGTAAACCCACTCTACCAAGTAACCCGTAAGAAGAATGATTTTGAATGGGGCCCTGAGCAACGACAAGCCTTTGAACAAACTAAGCAGGAAATAGTTCATGCAGTAGCCCTGGGGCCAGTCCGAACAGGACCAGATGTAAAGAATGTGCTCTACACCGCAGCCGGGGAGAATGGCCCCACCTGGAGCCTCTGGCAGAAAGAACCTGGGGAAACTCGGGGTCGACCCCTAGGGTTTTGGAGTCGGGGATACAGAGGATCTGAGGCCCGCTACACTCCAACCGAAAAGGAGATATTGGCAGCATATGAAGGAGTTCGATCTGCTTCAGAAGTGGTCGGTACTGAAGCACAGCTCCTCCTGGCACCCCGACTGCCAGTACTGGGCTGGATGTTCAAAGGAAGGGTCCCCTCTACACATCATGCAACTGATGCTACATGGAGCAAGTGGGTTGCACTGATTACCCAGCGGGCTCGAATAGGAAACCCCAGTCGTCCAGGAATCTTGGAAGTGATTATGGACTGGCCAGAAGGCAAATACTTTGGGATGTCATCAGAGGAGGAGGTGATCCGTGCTGAAGAAGCCCCACTGTACAACGAGCTACCAGAAAATGAGAGGAGATATGCCCTGTTCACTGATGGGTCCTGTCGCATTGTGGGAAAGCATTGGAGATGGAAAGCTGCTGTATGGAGTCCTACACGACGAGTTGCAGAAGCTGCTGAGGACGAAGGTGAATTGAGTCAATTTGCAGAAGTGAAAGCCATCCAGCTGGCTTTAGATATTGCTGAACGAGAAAAGTGGCCAGTTCTCTACCTGTACACTGATTCGTGGATGGTAGCAAATGCCCTGTGGGGGTGGTTACAGCAATGGAAACAGAACAACTGGCAGCGCAGGGGCAAACCCATCTGGGCTGCTGCGTTGTGGCAAGATATTGCTGCCCGGGTAGAGAATCTGGTCGTAAAGGTACGCCACGTAGATGCTCATGTGCCCAAGAATCGGGCTACGGAAGAACATCAAAACAACCAGCAGGTGGATCAGGCTGCTAAGATTGAAGTGGCTCAGGTGGACCTGGACTGGCAACATAAGGGTGAATTATTTATAGCCCGATGGGCCCATGATACCTCAGGCCATCAAGGAAGAGATGCAACATACAGATGGGCCCGTGATCGAGGGGTGGACCTGACCATGGACACTATAGCACAGGTTATTCATGATTGTGAAACATGTGCTGCAATTAAGCAAGCCAAACGGTCAAAGCCTCTTTGGTATGGAGGACGATGGCTGAAATATAAATATGGAGAGGCCTGGCAGATTGATTACATCACACTCCCTCAAACCCGCAACGGCAAGCGCTACGTATTTACAATGGTGGAAGCAACCACCGGATGGCTGGAAACATATCCTGTGCCCCATGCCACCGCCCGAAATACTATCCTGGGCCTTGAAAAACAAATTCTATGGCGTCATGGCACCCCAGAAAGAATTGAGTCAGACAATGGGACTCATTTCCGAAACAACCTTATAGACACTTGGGCCAAAGAACACGGTATTGAGTGGGTGTATCACATCCCCTATCATGCACCAGCCTCCAGTAAAGTTGAGCGATACAATGGACTGTTAAAGACTACACTGAAAGCAATGGGTGCTGGGACATTCAGAAATTGGGATACACATTTGGCAAAGGCCACCTGGTTAGTCAATACTAGGGGATCTGCCAACCGAGCTGGACCAGCCCAATCAAACCTGCTACGCACAGTAGAAGGGGATAAAGTTCCTGTAGTGCATGTAAGAAACATGCTGGGTAAAACAGTCTGGGCTACTCCTGCCCCAGGAAAAGGCAAAACCATCCGTGGGATTGTTTTTGCTCAAGGACCTGGATGCACTTGGTGGGTAATGCAAAAGAATGGGGAGGTCCGTTGTGTACATCAAGGGGATTTAATAGTGGGTGAGAATAGCCCATGAGTTGAGTTGTATTATGTTAATT
The DNA here is from genome assembly GCA_011075105.1 of Heteronetta atricapilla. Classification (NCBI taxonomy): domain Eukaryota; kingdom Metazoa; phylum Chordata; class Aves; order Anseriformes; family Anatidae; genus Heteronetta; species Heteronetta atricapilla. The sequence continues at coordinate 106,527,432 of CM021733.1, read as the reverse complement.
ATTATATAATATAGTGTGTCATTACTACCATAGATGAAAATAGTGATTAACTAGAATATATTGGAAAGAGTGTAACCTAAGCATGACATAAATGGTATGGAATAAGGGGTGGATATATGTCCTGGTTTCAGTTAGGACAGAGTTATTTTTCCTCCTAGTAGCTGGTAGAGTGCTATGTTTTGGATTAGGATGAGAAGAGGATGATAACATGCTGGTGTTTTAATTGCTGCAGAGCAGTGCTTACACTAAGCCAAGGACTTTTCAGCTCCTCGCTCTGTCCTGCCAGCGGGCAGGCTGGGGGGGCAGCAAGAGCTGGGAGGGGACAGACCCAGGACAGCTGACCCAAACTGGCCAAAGGGGTATTCCATACCATCTGACGTCATGCTGAACAATATATAGGGGTGGCTAGCCAGGGTTGGGGGCCGGCTGCTCGGGGTTGGGCTGGGCATCGGTCAGCGGGTGGTGAGCAATTGCATTGTGCATCACTTGTTTGTACATATTATTATTATTATTATTATTATTATTATTATTATTATTATTATTATTATTTTCTCTCTTAAATAAACTGGCTTTATCTCAACCCACAGGCTTCACTTTCCCGTTTCTCTCCCCCATCCCAGAGAGGGAGGGGGGAGGGTGAGCGAACGGCTGTGTGGTGTTTAGCTGCCGGCCGGGTTAAACCACAACAGAGCTGCAGTGGCTGTGCCTCTCCTGCTGCCTCATCACTGCCTGGTGCTGCCTGCATGCTCCGAGCCATGTCCAGCAGTGTCCTCACAGCTGTGTAGCCTCATCTTCACTAGGATGCAGCTGCTGGGCAACACATGGCTTCAAAATGAACAGGGGAGATGAGCAATGGTTTAAGGAAAAGTGGAAGAGTAATTGGTATATGGCAAAATACACACACACACACATATCCTGGGGGGAAACCTTTAAAACAGACTGATGCTAAACATGAACAGAAGTTCTCACAAGTAGAAACAAGACTTTCAGGCTATAGGTCTACCAGTAATCAATACCAGGACCTGATGCTCTGCCCTTGAGGCCACTTGGCACGGTCTACCCATATCCATCCTCTTAAACTGTCTGAGCCTTGACAACAGTCTGGCTTCACCCAGACTGTCCACTGGGCAGGTTCCCAGCACTGGCTTTCTCTTGGAGTGCTTTGAGAAAGCTCAGGGCAGCCACCAGCAGTGCTGAACCAGGGCTCATGGTCTGGTCCTGTTTAATTCACTAGGGTAGATGCAGCCTTAAAGTATACATCAAGTCATCTGTTGCCTTAATTCCACAGTTTTCAAAGGATTTAGTCCAGAAGGAAACTTGCCCTAAGCTGTGCATTCTTGCAGCATACTCATTATCACATTTGCCTTTGACTTGCACAGCTGTAAATCCATGGAAACCAGAGTAATTCAGGGATGAATCAGGTCCATTATCTCCTTGTGTTTGTGCAGCACTTAGCACAATGGTGCCCTGATCCTGATGGGAATTCATGTTATTTTAGGACAATCAGAGCTTTCATTTGTTAAAATAAAGTATATTTTTAGCCAGAGACAGCTTCAATGGCAATGTATGGAGTGTTGGGGGCGTGAATGAAGGGTAAGACACAGCTGATCCCCCACCACTCTGAGCACACATATGTATCGTATGCCTGGGAGATTAGCTCCTCTCCTGGTCATTGTGGTTGTGAAAATATGACCAATGGGGACACTGAAAGCTCAGACAGAAGACAAACAGCACAAATTCTGAATGTCACTGTTTTTTTTTTGTTTGTTTGTTTTTGTTTTTTTTTTTTTGATGTTGTTGTTTAATAAGTTGCATCATTTTTAGGTTGCCCAGGGTGCAAGGTCCAGTTTCTGGTTTTGGAACATTTGGGGTTAATATTAGTATGTTTAGTGCCTTTCTTGAAAAGTCATAAATCAGATGCCATACCCTTGCTTTCCATGGAAAGTTGTGATTTGCTCAACACTATTTTTCCCCCCCATGCAAATAAAATGAACCAGGAACACTTGAAAAAGCAAGTGCTGTGCTTGCTTCATGTTCAGAGGTGCTTGTTTCAGCTCTTTTATGAAATCTTGTTAAGACCAGTAGGTCTTATAAACCCTAATGAGATACATATGTGGAACATATATAAAGACATTGCACATGTCTTACAAAATATTTGCTGTATAAAGGACTTAACTGTGTGAAGTTATTATTCAAAGCAGAGATAAATCCTAGGAAAAGACAGAACAAAGCACCAGTTACAGATCATAATCCTAGCAGGGCTTTCTGAGAGTTCCTATGAGTTAGAAGCTGAAATGCATGTTCCACCTTCATGTTATTCTCACAGACATAAACAGAGAAGATTGAATAACAGCTGCCATTAATCTCAATGTCCTGACATGACAAAATCACCATTACTCCCAGCAAATGTGCTCTGATGCTCACAGCTTAGAAACATTAGAAGCACATATTTTAACAACCGAAAATTATGAGTAATTATTGTTAGAGTTGTAACAAGTTCTAAAAACTGACACTTGAAACTAGAGGGCTGGTTTTCCAGTCCCAACTTACCCATCAGGAAAACATAAATGTAAAGATTAAGCTATTTCAAAGACACTGCCTTGTTTTTCTTCATCTCACTTTATTATCTCATTGAAACATAATCTTAAAATTCCTGTCTGTGGAAATCCATGTCCAGAAGAGAGAGTTATTTAATATTTGAAAACCCTATTCTGATACTGTTCTTCATTTTGCAGGCAGGCCCACTAAGTCTGCTTTACCAAATAATGCTGCTTTACTTATCTAACAGGAAAAAAAAAAAAAAAAAAAAGTTTGGTTTGGGGGTAAACTATTTTGAATCCAACTATTAAGGAAAGGTCTGACACTGCTTCAGCTCTAAGAAACATTAATTTAATTCAAGAGCTGAATTATGTGTGCATGTTTCTTTAGTATGAATGCAAACTATGCAGCTGCCCTGACAAAGGAACATTATGCCCATAAAGTTACCTGATGTGTGCGTGCCCTTCCCTTGTTGTTTGTGTATTTGTTCTAGCACATCTGCCTAAGCCTGACAGCCTGACTTTAACATTCTCATGGCTATGCCAGAATCCGCAAGTTGTTAAAGGCCTTTGCATTTCAGGAACAATGATGTCTGTAGTTTAGTGCATGCATGAAAATGGTGATAATGGTGCCTTTTCCCAGGCATGGTAGCAGGCAGCGCCTTCCACTAATATGTCCAAGAATTAAATAACCTTTGTTTAGCCTCCTGAAACCTTGCTAGTTGAGACCTTTGACAGTCAAAGGGAGAAGCTATGAGTAGCATCAAATCAATCGTCCTGGTAACATCACAAAAATTCTATCTGAAAACTAGTCTGTGTAGATCACAATATCACAATAGGTTGGTAGATCACAATAATGAAAACTATACTTTTTTTTTTGTTTGTTTTTTAACTGATAAAGTAAGTTGCTGTAAGTTACTTTAAGGCTGCTTTTCAGCACAGTGAAGTAGTTAGTCATCTGTGTTCTATTTGCTTTATAAAAAGATTAGATTCGTCTGCCCTAACTGAAATAATTAAAAGTAAATCTTTAGGTTTGGACTGATCACTCCAGGCTTCTCTTATAACCAGTGAAAGGGAGTGAGGTTCATCTGATATGTCTTGAAACCCATTGCAATGAGCTACTCTGTGGAGATGCCAACCTTCAACCCTCCTTCTGACCTGTTTGCGGGGAAAAACATTCTTATTTCTTGAATAGTGTTTTCATTTCTGTTACTTTCTTTGATGTTGCAAAGAAGTATAATGAATGCATACAAGCCATCTAAATTCAACACAAGAATAGAAGACACAGAAATCTCAGTCAGAAATCCCGCATTTACACAGATGGAAGATATAATTCCTTCCCTCTGTCCCAGCCGCCATCAAACACATATGCTGGGAGATGGATGACAGGATGGAGACGAGAGTGATACCCATCAACTCCAGTGCCAGCAACCCACTTCCTGATGCTCGCCTGAGCAGAGCTGTCAGAGATCAGAGCACAGCATTGCCAGCAGGCGCAGTGCTGACATCGAGCTGGGAAAGACATGCTGCCTGCAAATGCAAAGGAGATGGAGCCAAGAGCCATGCCAAAGCAGTTCTGGAACCAAGCATAGGTTTTATACTAGTTTTATACCTTCCAGGTAGAGGTATGCCACTACAGGGCAGTCACATGTGGAGGCACTGGCCAAAGTGTCCTCAATGGGCTAAACAGCAGCCAGAACACAGATGTGTCATCTGGGGCGCATGAAAGAAATAACAGGTTAAAGCAGCAGAATTCCTCCAAAATATGCTTGGTCAGTAAGTGTTGAAGTAAAGTTGTGTAAAAACTGAAAATGAAGCTAGGCAGCAGCAAATGAAGCTAATCATTTTATTAAAGGAATTTATTAAATTCCTTTTATTAACAAAACCCATCACGTATGTTATTAAGAATTGAAAATAAATAAATAAATGAAATCTAAAGAATACTAAATAGCTAATTTAAACTTCTTGCACCACTAAATACAAAGATTTAATGTAATAAGTTCTAAAAGGCAAATGTTAAAGATTACTCAGAAATAACCTCTTATTATATTTATAGTCCCAAATACTGTGTGCTATTTTATAGCAATGAATTTTCAAGCAGACAGACAAAGGTCTAGATTGTTATAGGTCTGAGTAAATTTACTTGTTGCTAATGTAGTATTTACCCCTGCCTGCCAGGCTGTGAATCTATGTCCCTTTGTCACCACAAAGAAGTCCAGCAGCTACACTGCTTTTAATAGCACATCAAATTATTTCAGTTTGTGTCATCACTGAGAGTGACGAAGCAAGATACAATGCATTTTGCAACTGGAAGGAATAGATGAATTTAGTATAGCAGGGTTCCTTTCTGTCATAGGTCCACCTGTGTTCTCCAGCAGTATCTCAGCAGTGCTGAGCTTTAAGTTGCAACATCAATTATCTCTCAGTTTCCTGACCTAGTTGAGGTCAGTCTATTTAGTTGAGTCTAAATGGGTCTGAGAGGAGCAAGTTAAAAGCCTGAAAAAAGGGACGTAGTACAACAATCAGCCAAAAATGTCATAAAAGGGGACATAATCTAAAATTCTGCCTCTTTTATACCTGTAAATGCATCCCTGAGTTAAGTACCCTATCAAGCTGAGATCTGGAAAATGAAACAGCTGTTGATTATGCACCTCAGCTAGGCATTTATATAGGCAATATTCTGACTTTTGCCTCAGAAAACAGCTGGTATTTAGAAGACTGTGTGTTAGCATACTGACTTCAAAATAGAATACTTGGGTTCTGCTTCTTTCTCAGTCTGACATGGTTCAAATTTATCATCACTATGCAGAAAATTGCTCCAGTTACGCATATTATAAGCCAGTGCTGGTGGAACATCATCCTCCCCATTATTTAGGTTTGGAAACTCTTATGCAAAAATAAAACCTGTAAAGACAAAAGAGCAGGCTCAGCCTGTCTGACAATCCTACTGACCCAAGAAGCAAAATCTAGCACTGGATACTGTGTTATGATGTGCTTATACATCTTATATTGCATATCAATAGAAAATACCCCTGAAAGCAAAGCTAGCCTGGGGGCCTGATCCCAGGTAATTCTTCTAGCCTGTAGGTTAGAATTCAGTTTTCGATGTATGCAGGATGAAAGTTCAGCCCAGGTCTTTTCTTTCTTTTCAGTCTTCACATGGCCATCTTTATTCCTTGGGTCTGGACGTGGCTTTCTTAAGTCGTTCCACACTTTGTTGCTGGTTTCTAGTATTAGCTGTAGATGTCAAAGCAAAGTTAGTCTGTGTTGGAGCACGTCCCTTCCCAAGGCAAATGTTGTGTAAATTTTCATTTTTTTATCTGCTGAGGTCTTCCAACATGCTGCATTTCTTTTTATTCCATTTAAGTACTGTGCAAGAAGCACATCTGCAGAATTAAACTGAGAGCCTTGCTGTACTTTGAAGAAATCTCCTTTGAGTGACCTGCATCCGTGGTTAGTTTTAGCAGCTGGTTTCTTCTCTCCTCCACCTCTCTTTTATCTTTATTGGAAAAAATAGAATTCTGTTACTCTACAAACAATCGAGCGTGTTCTGGGTAAGTCTAGAAAAACATACAATAGAAGTGAGCAGTAGAAGGGAAATGTAACACCAGCTCAAGTAAAAGTATATTAAAGCAGATCTCTTAACTGAAGATTTCTTTCTGAATGATTATTCTACACAATGGTGTTATGCCAATAAAGCTAAGAACTAATTAAGGAAATGTGAGATGTTTGTCCTAAGAACTTAAAAGGTAAAGGGGATTTTAATCTGATAATGTTCAAAGTTAGAGGAAGAAAAATAAAATAACCCATTATAATTTTATACTGCAAAGCTATTTCTTGACTGCACATGGCTCCCATTGACCTCTGAGAGCCATTTCCAAAGATCTGCTAAGAGAATGTTGCCCTAATTGTATAACTAGTAGGAAAAAATATGTAAGTTTTCCTGTATGAGGAAACAGAGAAGCTTTATACTGCAGTTAAATCCAAGAGGTTGATGTACTTTATAAAGCTTAATTTTCAAGAAATGGGTCAGTACCACAGGGTCCATCCATCAGGAGCAAACTGCTCCAGCATGGATGGGTCCCCCATGGGCGGCAGCTCCCCCCAGACCCCCTGCTCCTGCGTGGGCTCCTCTCCACGGGCTGCAGCTCCGGCCTGGGGCCTGCTCCTGCGGGGGCTCTCCATGGGCCGCAGCCTCCTCCAGGCCACATCCACCTGCTCCACCGGGGGCTCCTTCACAGGCTGCAGCATGGAGATCTGCTCCATGTGGGACCCATGGGCTGCAGGGGGACAGCCTGCTCCACCAGGGGCCTCTCCACAGGCCGCAGGGGAACTGCTGTTGCGTGCTGGGAGCACCTTCCACCCTCCTACTGCACTGACCTTGGGATCTGCATGGCTGGTTCTCACTCCTTGCTGTTACAGCTGCTGTTGTTCAGAAGTTTTATTTCCTTTTCTTAAACCTGCTCTTCCAGAGGCGCAAACAACATCACTTACTGGCTTGGCTCTGGCCAGCAGCAGGTCCCTTTTGGAGCTGGCTGGAGCTGGCTCTGATCTGACATGGGGCAGATGCTGGGCTCTGCTCATAGAGGCCACCCTTGCACCCCTGCTACCAAAATTTTGCTATGTAAGCCCAGTACAGTAAACTAACACACTATTGTTATCACAGTTTAAAAACTAAAGTGTCTGCTGAATTTTCATCAGACATTTCTGTTATAGATAGTATTGAGACAACATAGAAGTATATATCAAAAGTGACAATTCTGGAATTAGCTTGGATTTAGACTTAGGATAAAATCTGATATTTTGAAAAAAAATCTTTAAAATATTCTGGATTGATTTTGTACATAGGTGGGCTTTTATATTTGTAATGTATATTTTGAATCTTATGTATAATCTAACAAGTAACTCATCAAAAATATTGTCCATAAATAAATAAATAAATATTTTTCAGAAACTGCAAATGTAATATTTCAACACCAGTACACTTTATTCGTAGAGCACTTTTTAATTTTTAGTTTTAATTTCAATGAAAAGACAATTTTTGATGGATTTTCAATTACCTGTCTAATTGTTGGTTCGATTAAGAGATAAAATGATGTGTGTATTCCTAACAGTTACTGAGTTCATCTCTCCAAAAGAAGGGTGAGACCACAGAAAAAAAAAGTGTTTCTCTTCATTGAATTTTCCTCCCAGTCTTCCACATGACCTTCCTGTGACACTTGTATGTGGTTGACTTTTTTCTTCCTTCCACATACTGAGAAGAAAAAAACAAACAAACAAATTTACCTAGTGAACAAAAGGTTCAGCAGAGTGCTTTTTAAAACCACAATAAAATACAGCCTATGTTTCAGTGCCTTAGGTAAACAAAATAATTATCATTTTATCTTAATTGTTACTAATTTTATTAAACCAGCTGCATAACTAAGTTAAAATTACACACTATAATTTGTAAACAAAGCTGAGATAGATTTGTATTCAATTCACACAATTTTAATAGTATTTTTTGTGTCTAACTGGACAGTTCCTTCTAATTCTGCTTCAATTTATTTATTTATTTTTAATCAGTTTCCAGGCAACGCAATGTGTAAGATTTGCTTACGGTATATAAAAGCTACAGATAAAAGTCATAGTCTTTGTTAACACATGTCAAACAAAATGGAATCTTGTTAAAATAACTGTCAATTTGGTGCTTTTATCCTGATAAAAATATTCCTAAATACAGTTGTCTGAGCTCTGTTCTGTCCATATGTTAATTTTTTGATTATTATTTGATTTTTGCTGAACATGGGTGAAAATCTGTGACATCACTTGAAATTAGAGAATTTAATGCTGGAGTAGGTTGACACATCTGCACCTATTTCAGGTAGACTCACCTGTTTGCATAGGACTGCCAGAATAGCTTGAAAAAGGACTTTTTTTTTTTTTTTTTTTCAAATTAATTTCTACCTTCATATGCTCCAATTTAGCTGAATATTACTGCATTTTCAGAGAATATATTGAGTTACAGTGCCTACAAATGTATAGCATGATATATAATGATATAACATATCAAGCATTTTTAAAGAAATTATTCACTGTTAGCAGTTTACCACATAATTCTGAATAGAAAATACAGTTTGAATGCTATTTGATTTATAGCATAAAGAAAAAAAAGTCAAAAAAAAGTTTTGTAAAAAATTATTGGTTTTGACTGAGCTCTGGTGATCCCTGATTACTGAACTGTGCTGTTCTTCCTTTCTTCCCAAGAGATCTTACTCTATACAGCTTTCCTGATAAGACTTTATTTCACTCCTAAAGGTTTTATTTATTTATTTGTCATCCTCCATCAATTCAGCAGTTCAGGTTTAATCTCTGCTATACTGATTATGGTTCTGTCCTGAATGGTATATATTGTCAGGTCTTGATATGGCTTGTTAAGTAGTGTAATGATCCAAAGAAACCTCTGCACTTCCATTCCCACTGCTATTTTCCATATTAAACTCCCACTTCTCTCTCACTGCAAAAGGATCTGGAATAATCTGAAATAGAGGAACATGCTTCTGGCATGCATGAATTTAGGGAGTAGTATAGTCAAAGGAGTGCATTGTCTCCCTTTCTTTAGTTACCTGCTGCCTAGGCATCTGAGATGAGCTTGGATTAGACAACAAATGAGAAAACACATCTTTAATGCATTCCTTGAGAGGTATAACTTTGGCAGTTTGATGCTTAATAGGGAGTTTAGGATTTATGCATAAGTAGAATAGGTGCAGTGAATGACAGAAATAAGCATTTTATTGGGAAATGTGCTCTCTGCATTAATAGTACATATACTTTTTAACCGGTCTGGTTCTTTGAACAATTTGTTCCAGCTAAGAACAGATTGAGCTGTTCTTTGAATCACTCTTCAGCAGGCAGTGCAGTGTGAGTTTATGATGACTTTTCTTTGTGCTGTAGCTGAGTTCATTTAAGGTAAAACTTGCTGAAACGCAGAAGATTTGTAAAGGTACTGTGCACTGCCTACAAGTAGGCTTAATATGAAGGCCTTTATGTGGACTGTATGTATTGCATTTAAGCAATTCACACACATAGTTTTCTAGTAAATTATGGACTGTTTTCATTTGTATATGCATTCTTGTTTTTTAAGTGCTAATCCTGCTTTGTATATAGAATTCATCTGAGCATCACAGTAGAATGCATTCAGGGAACTGAATGTGAGGCTGGTCATTGGAGGTTTTCCCTTTATCACTGAACTGCTGTGAGACTTAGAAGCTTGCTAGCTTGCAGGAGGGTAACTGGATATACATGTAAACCAAAAGTAATAACTGCCTTGATTATTCTTGGGAAGCAGTACAATTTGGAGGTATAACATTGAGAGATATGTTTGGGTTTAAGGCAGATCAAGATGAGTTATATTTGCAACTTAAAGCACTTTTGAATACACAGGCACCATTACTTCCATGAATTTTCTGTAGATTCCTGCTGTCTGTGGTCTTGACATGAACTGATTTATAAGAACAAATTAAAAATTACCAAGCCCAATGCAACTTCAGGATGGCATAGCTATAAGATTTTACTTTTTCCTAGTTAGGGCTACTAGTCTTTTTGATTCCACACTACAAGGGTCTCACTGAAACTATTGAGAACCAAAAGTAGAAGTCATAATTGCAGTTTAATGAAACCAATTTTAAACATTCCTTTTATCTCTGCTGCGATGTTTATTGTCACAGTTCAAATTTTCTCTTGAAAGAGACAAATTCAAGCCATTTGCTAACCTGTTCATGCTAAATGTCACCCTGTAAAATAAGTAGCTTTGACAAATCTGCCCCCACTCTACTACCCCAGCATGTTAAAAATATCACAATCACATTCCTGCTTTTTGAAATGGAAAAGGTGACTGTCATTTGTCATTTCTGCTGAAAAATACCACTATGCTTCTTGTAGGTACTCTGGAGAAGCTCTGAATTTCAGTTAATATCTTAAACAACACAAAACCCCATTATTGAGCAAGTATTTATGGAATTTCTGTGTATTGGGGCTCAGGTAGCACCCATAGCAGGATTTCTAAATTTGTTTAAAAAGTAAGGGTGAGATCTGAATAACAATTACTTGCCTAATATGCACATTTTCCAGAAAAATGCCAAACTTTCACACAAACAAAACTTACTTGATGATGCATAAACGTCGAGATGTTTACCTAGAAAACTATTTAAGCAATTTAAAAGCTAGTACTCCCCATTGATATGATAGGAACACGAACATCTGGTGGGTGTTTAGGTACCTAGTAGTAACCTAAAGCCATTTTGGATACATAAATGAAGATGCTTAAGTCTCCCAGGGAGCCCAATTTGGTACATCTGTTCTAAGAGTGCCTAGTAAGATTCAAAAACCTGAAGCTCACCAAAAGAAGAAAAAGGCAACAATGGCCACTTTTAGCCAGAATATTGCCAGAGAAAGAAAAGAACATGCTTATTTGCTTATTAACCTGATGCTGGGTTATTCATCTAGAAATGTGTGTGGAAGCTTCAACTGCCTGAAGCTGGGGAGGTTCAGTTCTGTACCTCCCAGCTTCCAAGAGACAAACTGGGACAGAAGATGCCATAGGCATGGTCTGGGGGATTTCATCCCCCTGTAACATGTTGAAGCCACTTCTAAGCAGTCAAGTGAGTATGGTTCAAGTTTCAAAGATAGAGAAACAGACCAACCACTTGAATTTGTATGGGATGGGATGGAAGAAGCATTTTGTTCTGGACTGGAATAATGGACCTGGTTAATTTGTTCTGGTTAATGTTCTTGAAAGTGTTTTTATGAAGGAAGTGATATAGACTGTCTAAAAATATTAATCATCTGCACCCCATTTCCCCTTCTCTGTACCCCAAAAAGAGAAAAGGGAAGCAAGAGCTGCCCAGATTACAGCATTAGTTTATGAGTGGACAATGCAATGATGATTTCTGCACAATATGAAATTATAATTAGATAGTCCCGTGGCCTCCAGCTGGGAAAAATGGATAACTTATAGCTCCCAGTAGTAAGATGGGTTTACCTAGTTATTATCCAGCCTTTTAAATACCCAACACACATACATATTCACATAGATTGCAAAAATATCAGCCACAAAATTACATGCACAAAATTGCAGTGAAGCTTTAATAGATCTCTTTTGGAAACTCTAGTTTTCAGCTTCCTGTTAAAGTGTGCTCTTCGGTCCTCTGCTTATGTTAAAGCTTAGCTTTCTGCCCTGAACATTGTGTTAGCCGTATAATGGATGCTATGATACGGCTTTATTTCAGGTTACAGCTGTGCTGGCAGCCAATCAGTGTGTGCCCCTGTGCCCTCATTTGAAATAAGCTGCAGCCTGTGGCTTCTTCAGGTAGATTCTGTCAATTTGGTATGACAAATGATAAGGGACGAGCTCTGTCTTCTGAAGAACTGATGCAAAAGGTAGCATTAATGCTTGACCCTAGGGACTGCTGGATGGCTGCTTTGTACTGTAAAAGAGCTGAAAGAAATAACTTGGCTTTGGGGGGTTTCATGTCTACAAGGTAGAATATGAAGTACCTGATGAGGAAGTTATGGTTCAAAGGAAGGTTACAAAAATAACAGCAGCCATCCTAAACTTATCTAAAAGATTTACAAAAAGTCTGCTACAATGTGTGGGTTTTGACCTCCAGGAACACTAAATTTTATTCATCTTGTGCTGGGGAACAAAACACACTTGGAGCATTAAATCAGCTTCATTTTTGTACTAGAGTGCTTATGGGATTTGGAGCAGAGGTTTAGATTATAAGGAAATAGTTGTCAAGTGTAAAGTATAATTGAGACAGTTTTGGTGCCAGAACTAAGATTTTATTTTTCCTGTGGACCAAAGAATTTAGTTTTTCTCAGCTCTTAATATAGAGAGGGTGGGAAGGAGAGTATTTTTTTTCTCTTTTATCTGAAAAGTAAAAAATGCACGAATATGACATTTGTGTTGCATGAGCTGATAATTTTACAATGCTGACAGTCTACCATCTATTTTCCTCCTGTTTGGGACTTGATCTCATACTTAAAAATCTTCCATGTGTTTGAAAATTTTCCTTCGTATTCACTGTCAGTTTAACTAGCCTCTCAGTGTTATATTTCAGGTGCTGCACACAGAGCAAAAGCCTGCTAAATATCTAGATTCTCTTGCAAACTTTCAAACCACTGCAGTTCTAGAGTTTTATAACAAACCTCATCTCTTTCTGTCTGCTAAGTCTGTGATACTAATAGGGTTATTTTACTGAGTTATGTACCAAAGGCATGAGAGTACCTCCAGTCAAGGATTTGAACTTAATGTATTATATGATATACAACCTAGGACAAGACTTGTCCTAAGAACTTGTAGTTTTCATATAAAACCAGAGATGAGTAGATAAAAATAGATAAAAGATTGGATGGCAGAGGAAATGATGATCAGAGAGTGGTCAGAGACAGTGTGTGAAGGAGGCACTAAACTTTCTTTTTGCAGTTCAGTGACCTATACAGACTCACAAACAAGGAGTAGGCCTTGTCTTTAAGAGCCACCAGTGTAAATCAATGGGCATCAGTAGTTACTTTACATGACTGAGCTCAGAGAAAAAATTGAAATTATTGCATTATGGCATTGAAATTACACAGCCGCATCCTTAGGTCTCAGATGTCCAGCACTCTCTGTTGATTTTTACCTGGAAGAGGCAAGTCCTCTGAAAATGACAGACATAAACATCTGAAAGTATTTGTGGTACCCTTGAAAAGCCCTGGTGGGTGTAAGGAGACACATTTTTTTTCTGTCCCTTCTCACTCAACTGCAGTCAGTATACATTGTTCTGTGTACACAGAAACAAAAAAAAGAGTTGCAGTTTATTTATTTATTTATTTATTTATCTGCTTGATTCATGTAATTGTGTAATCCAGCTTGCATTGTTTGGTGGGACAGAAGGAGTGTGGGTGACTGTGGGAGGAAAATTATTTCCTGTAGGAACTGCAGTAGGTGAGGAAAACGATGTGTAAGACAAGGAGGCACAATGTAAAAGAGGAAATTTATGATAGAATCAGATCTCTATTTATATCTGTGAATATACAGATAAATATTAAAAATGTTCCTTAAAGCAAGAAAATCATCTTTATTGTATGTCACAAGAAAGAAACGTCCTTCCTGTATGTACATTTGGGAAATAGGATACTTACTGTGTGATGGCTTAGTCAAGCTCCACTAAATCATTAGCTTTGCCATTGTTACTGGGAGAACAAACTTTAGAAAATTGTAGTCAGATGTACAGAAACATTTAGATACCAAAATATTTTGAAAGACGTTCAGAGGATTTACCAAAAAAAAAGCACCACCACCACTACTACACTCAAAACAGCAAATAAACAGCAACAACAACAACAATAACAACAAAACACCGAGATTTGGATTTAGTGCATCTTCCCTTGATGCAATTTCCCTTGATTCCCTTAAGAATTTGTAAATACCCTTGTCACTTTTGGAACTAAATAACCTCAGGTTAGGTTTTAGCACCTAAACTGCTAAAACACATTTCAAGGTTTTTCAGGGTCTAACTTTTCAGCAGGACTCAGGTGCTCTAGTACCACCCACACTGTGCTTATGCCCAAGATCACCTACCAGGTTTACCCAGGAAAGCTCTCAACAAACTGGTAATCTCCAACACAGCTCCTCAAAGCAATACAATTGTGTTAATCTGACAATTCATGTAGGGCAACTGGCTCCCTCTATACAAGAGCTCAGTTTTTAAGAGAGAAGTTGAAGATGAATGAATTAGCCATCTGTTACCATTTGCTCTTTTACTGTAGATACAACAACAATGTTGATGTGTATGTGAGCACAGCAATGTACACAAAACACATGCTTAAACCCATGTGTGGACCCAAAGATAAGATACTAAAAAAAGGTACAAAGATAAGGTAAAAAACATCTATCTAGTATAAAAGTGTACTTTCATACACTGAAACAAACCTATACTAAAAGTAATTGAACATTTACTGAGAGAGTCTAGTCTGGCACATTCACCAGTATGAAGTGATGTAACCTTGTACCAGGCAACCATGTGGTCCACATTTTGGCTCACAGTTGTTTCCACCTTTGGTAACAGCAGCTAAAAGTAGATGTCTGATCTAGCTGAACAGTTCAGAGCTCCTGAACCAGGTATGTAGGAGACCTGTGGAAAGAAAAAATTATCTTGATAGAAAGCATCCCACAATATCGGTCCTCTGTATTAAAAAGAAAAAAAAAAGAAACAAGAGGAAAGTGAAACGATAGTTACGTATCTGTTCTCTGAGTCAACATTGATGCAATTATTGAGCTGCATTAAATAAATATAAATAAATTAATAAATATAAATATAAATAAATATAAATATGTCAATATTACTTCATCAGTAACATATAGTGCCAGTCTTTGTAGACAATTATAGGGAAATGTTTCACAACTAAAATTGATTGTGCAAGACTGTCAGTTTCAGATAGTAAAAATCAAAGTCAAGGAATTGTCTCACAACAGGAAGATTACAAGCAAGCATATAAACTGTATCTTAATAACTAAGTGACACATTTTGTACCAGGCTTAAACATTTATTTCCTTCTCAAGTAAAATAAAACTCATGAAATAAGCATCCAAAAACCTCAGCCTCAATTTTGTTATTCAGCATGCCTCTTTGTGTCTGTCTATGTATCTGTTTTCCATCTTCTATCTAAAGTTAATATCCAGATGACAAATTATGGAACTATATAACCAAAACTTAGGTATAGGAACAAACACAGTGTACCTTTGATGACATAAAGTGAACACCTCCTGTTTGTCATTGTAGAATTGGCATTGCTAAAATGTGTAAAACTAAAGGAAAATCCATGGCAAAGGGAAGACCTCTGCCTTCTGGAGCTCTTCACTACAGGCCTAGAAAAAACTAAGGGAATGGTCATATGATGTTTTGAGGTGATATTATTATAAAGAATATTTTTAATTTTAAAGTTTTTTGATTATCTTTAAATAAATTAATAAAGTGAATAAAACATTTAAATATATGCTTAATTAATTAAATGAATAAATGAATGAATATCCCCAAAATATCTTTTATAGTTAATCTATTTCTTTATGCAATGACTTCAGAAATAGCTGTCATTTTATTGCTACCTTAATACAAAACTTTTTAAAGCAACCTCAAATGCAAATGAAGAAGTAGCTGTTGGCTTCTGCCATATTTATTCTCTGACACAAGAGTGGAAATGTCTCCAAGTGGCAGTGCTCATATCCTGAGAGCCACTTCAAAGCAAAATGTCCAGTTAGTTCTGATGTAAGATTCTTCTCATTTAATCTCAGCCACAGTGCAGGGAAAACTGTTTTGGTTACAGATTTCTTCTATCTACAAAACATATAGTTCTGAATAGAGAGCTTTTCTACAACTTTTATAACCATTTTCTTATACTAGTCCACTAAAATTCATCAATCAAGAAGTGAAGGGACTGTCTTGGATCTATGGGGGTAATTCAGTTTCCTTGACTGCCAGAACACATTTGAAAAGATCTTGAGCAAAGAAATGAAAATGCTGTGTTTCAAACTGATAGGACCCATGAAAGGTTCTTACCTGGTGAAATTACCTTCTCAGAAAGATGTATCTCACTAGCAAGACAAGCATTTTGAAATAAATTAGCACTATTAATATATGGCCATAAGCAAAATCAAGCATGTTACATCTCCCAGTAACTTGCATTCACTTCAGTACTTGATGCTTGTTTTCCTTTTATCGCTATCAAAGTAGTAAACTTTTTTTTTTTTTTAATTGGTATTTTTGATTCTATTCCCAGGGAATACTAGGAGAACAGGACTGCAAGGAAGAGAAATTTATAGAACAAAGCCATGATTTCCTTCAGTCACTGCACATCCACAGGGAAGAGTAATTTGTGGAAACATGGAAATGGAGGAGTAATGGATTTCTCTGTCAAAATGATGAGTGAAAGAAAGAAGTAATTACCATTAATGCACTTCAATTATGGCTCAACGGTTTTTTAGCTGTATGTTCCCATTTAATTTTCATTTAAAACAAAACAGTTGCCACAGATCCAGAGCTAAAAACAGAAATCCCTTTCAGCTACTGACAAATTAGCTAGTAATGTTCTTATTATATAAGCAGAGGGAAGATTGGCTTCTTCCAGGCAAACACAGGAAGTGCTTGTTTGTTTCAGGCTCTACTCTTTCTACCGCCCGCCCCCCAACTCACAGTTGAACTTTATTTCCAATGTTATAATCAGCTAAGCATGATAATACTTTTTTTCTGGTTCCTATTTAGCTTTCAAAGCCCTCACAGGATTTCTGTCATGGATCAGTGGCACCTTCCAGGAGGGAGTGAGGTCAGTGGACATCCGTGGTATACAGGAAGGCATGTTCTATTAGAAAAGGGAAATGTTTTCAAATCCCTCAGATCTTAAGCTACTAAAAATAAACTAATGAACCTTAAATTAACTTTTTTTTTTTTTTTTTTTTTTTTTTTTTTTTTTCCACAGCTTTTCCAAGCCAAAAGAAAAGTATTTATTATCTGGGAGTGACATGCAGGAAATTAGGCTTATAAATTGTGTTTAAATGATTATAGTGATTATAGTTTCCAATTTTCCTTAATTCTAATCTCAATATCAGTCTGTTGTAGAGTGTATGTTTTAACTTCAGTGGTTTTTTTTAAATTGTTTCTCATTGCACTGTGAGAAATATTTATAGTGGAGGAGCTCCAAAAGACACATGCTGTAGGAATCACTTTGCTATCCCTATCTGACTGTCTGCCTGGAGCAGCTGTGAATTGGGTGTTCATATTCAGTATTACCTCTCTACATTCCTCCAATAACCAAAATGAACTTGATAAATTATCTGTACTTTTGAAATGCTCCAGAATGAAGCCAGAGCTGGGATACCAGCAAACAAATTAATATCTGAATGAGTATGAATTTGTTTGCTGAAACTCATCCTTACAGTGGCATCCTTACACTGCATTTCTATCTATGTTGCATGCTGTGCCCTTGTGTGTTTGCAAGAGCTGCCCTAGCTCTATTCTACTGCCTGTTAGACCCACAGGTGATTCAAGCTGGGACGTGTTTGATCCATACACATCAAAGAAAGAGAGCTTCTGGCAGACTTTGAAGAAGACCAATAAGCATTCCTCCACAGTGCTTTGGTTTGGGGCATGTCTGTCCCAGAAGGAACTTTGGCTATGGCCTCCTTTTTGGGGTGACGATGAGAGAATAGGAATTTGAGTTATGCCACTTTAGCTGACCTCAGGAACAGAGAGTCGGCCCATTTTATTTAGTACTATAAACATGCCGAGCAGAGAAGATGTTAAAGAACATCAGGCTATTTTTTAATGGGTTCCACTGTGACACCCACAAACTTCTTTGGGACTCTTTCCATGTTGTGTTATCTACAGAGAGAATGACACTGAAGTCAGAGGTGTTGGTGGCCCAACTACTCAGAAGTGTGATTTTATGAACAGGTCTTATATTAATCAGTTCATCACAAACACAAAAACCCAGGTGGGTTGGTACCTGTCATTTGCATTGAATTTTTGAGCTAGCTGTTACCAGGTTGTACATCACAAGCCAACTCTCCAGATCAAAAGGGAGTGAGAGGTGTAAGTCATGGGCAGAGGAGAACTTTGGAGTGATATCATTCAGTGGTAGGAAAAGTTACAAATTAAAGTAAGTTAAAGACTACAACAGCCAGAAAACTTACTACAGCTAGCTACCAGCTACAAAACTCTTTGTACATTAACACAAGCTTCAAAAATTCAGAATTTCTGCACTTGCAGAATTGTAAGAAATTCAGATAAATGAGTGTAAGTATGAGGTCAACAAGCTGTCAGGGAGTGTTTCGAGATCTTATTAAATCTGGACCAAATCATGGTGAATAAGAATAGTTCATGCCTTGGGCTAAGGACCCAGCCCTCTCCTATTGCAACATCTTTGCCTTTAAATGCAGTCACTAAAGCCTGAGTCCCACAAAGTCGTCACAGGGACATTTAAATGAAATCACTGCAAAACAGTGTCTGCAGAACTCGATGTATTAGAGTCTAAAATCCTTTTATTTGAAAATGCAGAAGAAAGTCTGTAAGTTCTAAATGTCAGAACACAGTGCTGAGCCATTTGCAATGACATGAGCTTGATAGAGTCGGTGAGATGATCCCATTGTTTCCCTGTGAAGACTTGTCTTTCTTTTTCCTGCCTTTCCACAGAAGATCTTGGCGTTTCTTCCTCCACCTGCAGAGTTCCTGGAGGAAACTGACAATATTTCACACTAAGTTCAAACGTATCACGTTTTTATCCTAAAGTTTATTTACATTTCTTGATTACACTTGTTCTGGCTCATTTCCTTTGTTTCATTCTTGCCAAAAAAACCTTGCTAGAGTGCTTGTCAGTTATTAATAAATTGAGTCAAACAGTAGCAAGTGTAGGTCAACAATTTTGGCAAATATTAATGAATGCCATTTTCATTGTTAGGAGAATTTTTGGCCCATTTTCACATCAAACACAAATTCCAGCCCTTTAACATCTGTTTTTACTATATTCAAATTGGCATGAATACAAATGAAAGGAAAATGAGACTTAAAGATACATTTTCAACAAAAGATGCAGATACTCCATCACTGAATGCACTCTAAGAACTTTTGCAACAATATAGTGAATAACTGAGTTTTGTTTGACTGTTAAGTGATTTTTCATGAACTATGAATCATGAAATGAGAAAGAACAAATATCAGATTAGGTCCTGTGAGAAACTAAGGGAACACAAATAAACAAATAAACAAACAAACAACAACAACAAAAAATCGATACTTCGTAATGAAATTTTAGTGACGGGCAATCCACTGTTGCCATTGAAGAATTATTTAATTCAGTTATAACAATTATATGCATAACTAATAAATAAATAAATAAAATAAAAAAGGATTTTATTTATTTTCTGAATGTACCCTGAATTAACTTCAAACCTCTGTGTTGTTTTTAAATGTTGTTTTATAGCCCTCATTAACAATTTGGAGCTTACCATGGCACAGAGTGTCCAAACAAGTCATCACCACCTCTGGAATTTAATTAGTTCTCTGAAGCTTTCCACTACAATACATAGCTTTCACCCTCAGCTTTTCTTTGAATTCTGTACAGTTAGACACCATCCATTTAAAACTGTAAATTCAAGAGAACTGGAAAGTGCAGACAAGTAGATTTGTACAGGTAACAAACAGCAGAACCTCTTTCCCTGACTCTATATCTAGGGGTAACTTTTGGCCTTTTGGCATTACTTTTTGTCTTCCTCTGTCACAGTATGAAATTATTTTGTATTTTATGAAAATAATATTGTAAACAATAGAAACCAACCTCTTCTCTGAGACTTAATATATATACATATATATATACATGTATATATGTGTATATATATATATACATATATATTAAGACTATATATATATATATGTATATATATATATATATTCTAAAACAATAGAATACTAATTTCTCTTTGTAAAGGTAGATTTTTCTAAGTATCCACCTTCCACCCCAGGAAAATTCCATGTCTGTGGAAAAAAGACTTTGCTGTGTAATGCTTTTTCTGCTACTAGTCAAAGCAGATTATTTCCCTTCCTCTGCTGAATCACACCATTGATTGTAATGTAGATTTATCTCTGCTGGGGGAGGACAGCATAATTTTTCTTCCAGATTCTCTTAGTGCTCTATCTCAAAGACTCCTTAATTTTGAACCTAGAATAAACCACTGTGATCATCTAATGCAACTGATATAGTTCTTGAATGTTATTACCAAATGTTTTGAAATGTAATAAATTAGAGGAAAACAAAATCAGTTGTTGAGAAGAGGAAAAGTCTATATATTTGTCCTTGCCTAGTATATTCAAGAGACCTCGCTTCCTGAGGGCTACAGAAATCTTTGTGAATACCCCGGTCATGTGAGATCATACCTCTCTTCCACTGGATGGATAAAATGGAAGGCAACATGCCAATATATATATGAAAATATTTCAAAGTCAACACCTGAACCTCTGTAATAAAAATGCAGGAAGTCATTATGAAATGTATAAAGTAAAATTACATTAGGACATGAAAATGAATTGCTACTGATATTGAGATAGTACAACACAAAGGGGAAAGGGATAAAAAGGGAAATAAATAGATCCTTAATAACTGGGGAGTTAGAGTAGGCCCAAAGACCATAGCCACTGAGTATTTGGGGTGTGAAAACAGCATTTAAAAGGGCAAGTAGTTTTAATTGTATGAATGTAGACCATTCTATGTCATTTGGTCTCAGGACCAGAAAATGGTATCAGGCACATTCAATTCACTTGTATAGATGCACTTTTAGCCCCTTTGAAGACCGGGCATTTGTATTGCTCTAGCAGATTCTGAAATTCATAGACCTTCTCAAGTGAATGTTTGCCATTGCCAATGCTATGTCAGGAATGCATTTAAACATCTAAGACTGTCTGCTTTGGTCTCAGGGACACAGCCTGAATATACAGTTGAATATCCTTTTAACAACAACAAAAAACCTCTCAGACTACATTTCTAACTTTAACAGTGTCAACTATGCACTTAGAGAAAAAGACTGCTGAATTCTGTAAACTTTATTTCTGAAAAATTAGATAGGAGTCATGAACAAGCTTCTACAGGAAGAATTCAGTGCCTTTTTGAATAATCCATTGAACCTTCAAGTGCTCTTAAGTAGCATTAGCTGACAGTTCCAACTGCACTTTCTAGACCTGAACCAGATGACTTATTAAAGTAGTATTTAGTTACAAAAATACATCCCTGTGAATTAGGAAAACATCTAGTTTGTGTATGTAAAGATTCCAAAACTAACCACTGCAGCTGATCTTTAATTTCATATTAAGTTAGCGTAATAGAATAGCTGCTATTTTGAGGGCATTTTAAAAATATGATACTTTGGGGGAGGAAAATAATGTATTTTCAATATGTTAAAGGACAGGTTGTTTTCCCAGTTCCTTTGTGCAATACATGGGTTGATCTAATGAGGAATAAGGACTTGTAGGCAGACAAAGCAACTTCTCAGGTTTCCGTGTTCAAAGGGAAAGGGAGAATGAATTTAAGAAAAAGTCTTTTCCGGGGTGGGTGATAACATTCTCTATTACCAGTAGTATGTCTCCTAGGGTCTCCCTAGATCATATTTTTGGGCAGGAGACATCACATTTACATAAAAATCTTTATGGAAAAGAGGGAAAAATGTCTGGCCCTGGGACAGGAACTGGTGCTAATATCTTCTCGCTTTCTTTGAAAAACAAAAACAAACAAAAAAAAAACTATATCCACAGAGAACTAGAGATGCTGGTGTAAAAAAGAGGTGAATCAGGAATGCCATGAAACAATCCTAATTTTTATACTTATAAGGAAGAGCCCATGAAGATGACATTGACACTGACCTTGACATGACATTTATCTTCTTAAATGTAGAAATGTCTACATTTACATCTGAGAAGAAAATGTAGCCTCCCTCTTCAACTTTTGGAGAGACACAGAAATTCAATCCGTGTGTATAGGGGGCAATATATTTTAGTAAAGACCTCTTTGATTTCTCAATGGGAAATGGGAATCACACCCCAAACATCTCTTTTATTTGTTTGTTTATAAGTGTTAAACTACTGATTTTACAAATATATGGGTGTCTATATACACCTGAACCAGATGACTTGAGATGGCTAGATGGCTACAACTAAATGTAATAAATTCCATCCACCATTTGCATATGAATCACAGAATCATGCTCCAGCCCCAAAATGTGAATTTACTTTTTTTTTTTTTTTTTTTTTTTTTTTTTTTTCTGCTGACCCCAAAAGTACTTCTGAAGCAGTAGTAGTCTGTCATTTATGCAAAATTTGGAGTATTTAGAATGTAATTGATCACATGGTTTCATTCAGTTTATTCCAAGAAATGCTTCCAAACCAAAGCAAACTGTTTCCCGGGCACTGGAAACAGTGAAGCTTTGTTTCTAGGTATTCTATCACAAGGCTAAATTACTTTGAAAGAACAGTACTAAAGCTTCTGCATGACCTTACCCTTGAATAGACACTGGAGAGGTCAAAATAGCTTAAAGATAGGCAAGAGGCAAGGGATGAAAAAAAGAAGGGAAAATGTCTTCACCAAGTGCAGGAAAAATTCTCTAAATGATGTAAGAGTCTCAGAAAACTAAAACAAGCAAAGATGAGTATATATAGTTTTTTACTGTATTTTTTTTATTTTATTTTTAGCACTGTACAAAATTATACAATTCTACATAAATTCTTGACTTTTCTGTCAGAACAGCTACATGTTCTGGATTTTGTCATTGGCTCCCTTTGCCAGAGGGAGATCAGTCCAAAATCCAGGATCCAAATGTTTGAGATCTTTTTGCAAGTTTCTATCTACATCTACTCTTCCATCAAAATTTTACAACTATGGGATTTTTTTCATGATTACATTAAAAACAAACTGCTCTGTTTGCCTGATTTGTGGGTCATGTGCCATTTCATAGAAGACCTCTGCTAGCTAGGCATTGTCACTGAAATCACCATGAACAGAACTGAGGCATTTCAGTCTGTTCTAGAACTGGTGGGTGGGGAAGGGTTATTTCATTTTCCTTCTTTTTCTGCTTTTCTACTTCTTCTTACAAAAACATAAGGCAAGGTACTCAAGCAAACTGACAAAACTATAATAAATATTGTTTTCTTCTAGAAACAGGTGCCCAGTGAAATCTTGAATCTTTGAATAAGTCAAGGAGTTTCCTTTTAATCTTTCTTTATATCCCATACCAGAATCCTGCACCACTTCACTGGATTGTCTTTACTTCTAATGATGGCAGGGAAGTTAAAAAAAAATCTTCCTCAATTCTCAAAATAATTCATAGAAGGATGATGCAGTAGTGAGTAGTTTCAACATATAAATATTCACTGAACTAATTATATTGCCCTGTTAGAACCTGGTAATCTTTTAGGAAGAACTTCTTTACCGAAAGGGTTGTTAGATGTTGGAACGGGTTGCCCAGGGAAATGGTAGAGTCACCATCCCTGGAGGTCTTTAAAAGACATTTAGATGTAGAGTTTAGCGATATGGTTTAGTGGAGGACTGTTAGTGTTAGGTCAGAGGTTGGACTCGATGATCTTGAGGTCTCTTCCAACCTAGAAATTCTGTGATTCTGTGATTTTGTGTGAATCTTTTCTGCCCACATTTCCAGCCATGCAAATAATTGATTATATATCCTTAGAATCTTAAAAATTCAGTAATACAAACATGGGAAAGGAACATAGAACAGGTATTCTTGTAAGGAAAAAGCATAACAAATATTTGGATAAAAGCTTACATCCAGTGAAGGTATAAAGGGTACAGAATAAACTAATTCCCTTTCCTTCCAGCTCTCCAAGGGGATCTGTTTGTCAATCTCATTTCTCCTGTGTGCTCCAGTATTCCTTTTGTTTATTCTGCTTTACTTGATCACCTGTCCCAATGAAGTTAAATAAAAAGAGATGTTCATACTTTAACTATTGTAGTCTTGCCCTGGGTTATTATACTGACATTATAGGTAAATAACAATTATTTGGAATTTGATAACAAAATAGTTATAATCATAGAATCACAGAATGGTTTGGGTTGGAAGGGTCCTTGAAGATCATCTAATTCCAACTCCCCTGCCATGCTGGCTTGGAACCTGGAAGGTGTCCACTATAATTATATTGCTACTATAATGTAATAGGTGGTGTAATAGGTATCCAGTATAATTATATTGTTATAATGATACTAATAAATCAAAATCTGGAATGTTACCCCATCAAAATAATTGTCATGGAAATGCTCTAAAATGTAACTTCTTAATTTCATTGATCAGTGCACTGATCAGTGCATTGATCTCATGCTGCACTTCTCATATACATGCTTCTGAGCATAACACAGTTTCATGGAATTGCCAGAAGTTTCACCTGGTTTTGTTCCCCTGTGTATATTCCATCCAAAGCCTGAAAGACAGCTGTCTCAGGTGATGCTGTCAACACAGCTACCACTAGTACTGCTGGTGGGTCTCATCAGTCTGCACAATTCATTTCACAGAGGTTAGACTTTAGAATTGATGCAAAAATATGGCTTGTAAGGTAACACTTTGTTCTGCAATCTTATCCAGATGGTTTCTGTAGATTGCAGTGTGTGAACTGAGCTGAATCAACAGGATGTCCAGCTCCCTCACCTTGTTCTCTCATTCTGTAGGATTAGGTGTTCATCCTACTAAAGAAGTAATATGTACTAAGTACTACAAGAAAAGTGAAAGGAAAAAGAGACATTTCCTTTCCCAGAAAACAAAACCAAACATATATATATATATAAACATATATATATATATAAATCACATAACACTTACATAGTTATAAAAATGCTTGAATGGATTTTGACTATGTGTGGCAGCAGAAAAGACTGGAATGAAATGAAGTATTATAGCAGTCTCATTTTCTCCTATTTAAATCTTTACATGAATGCTTTAAGGTCATAATTCTCACACTGTTTAAATTAGGCACCTATAAAGTGTCATTAACAGAAATATTACCTTTAATTTAGCTTGGAAGAAAGTAATTTGTAATAATGTGTGAAAAGATAGCAGTTTATTAATTGCCAACCCAATGTAAAGTAAAAAAGAATGGGACTCCTGAGCTCTAAATGAGTGTCTAATTCCTTTTCCAGGAGGCATTAACTCCTTTGTA
This sequence comes from Heteronetta atricapilla, assembly GCA_011075105.1. Classification (NCBI taxonomy): domain Eukaryota; kingdom Metazoa; phylum Chordata; class Aves; order Anseriformes; family Anatidae; genus Heteronetta; species Heteronetta atricapilla. Next base: position 106,502,183 of record CM021733.1, on the reverse strand, counting down.
GTAAAGATCATATTTAATAATCTGCCATTTATCTGCTAACTGGAATCAGAAGTATCATTTCTGGTTATCTCTGATGTGCCAGCTAGGCACATTTAGGCACATGCAAGTCAGTGTTTACAAACTTAAAAACAGTGAAACAGACTTATTTTTAAATACATGACTTAATTAGTATTTTCCAAAGATAAATACTGCTTCACCATTCTGAATTGTTTGGCTCAGGTGAAGTCAGATAAAGCATAGACATAAAAAGGATGCTCCTACTGTACACAGATTTATTTTTTTTCTTCCTTTCTGCTTGAGAAATTTGTTCTATACTTTGCATGGGAGTCCCCCATCCCCAAATGTTTCATAACTCCTTTCTTCTCCAAAACAAAAACAAACAGTGTCAATCCACAGCCCAGCATGTGAGCAGCCCAACAATAATAAGCTAACTTGTGCATATGATGGAGCAAAACTGCTGATAAGAAAAATATTTTCAGTGACTGGTCTGAAATTAACAACTCAATCCTGTTCCCATTGAAGTTGGTATTGACACGCCCCTTGCACAAAAGACTACTGAGCAGTGGTTTGATAACAATGGAGAGACAAAAACAAACAAACAAACAAACAAAAAACCACTAAATTTAAATGGCTCTTTGTTTCTAAGGGAGAAACCACAATAGCCTTCCTGGAAGTTAACAGCTGGAAGCTGAATCTTGACTAATTCAAATGAAGAGCACTTTCCTAGCAGTTTGAAGATTTTAGCTTGAGCTCAGATAGTCTTCCCAATGCTGTGCTTTAACCAGGTAACTTGCAGCCAAACATGACTTTAAAGGGGTCTTAAACTTAGTACATGATCCTGATGTATTTTAGTGTTTAGGGGGAGCATGAAGTAGAAGGTCTGTGGCCTCTTCTGGTTCAGAAAGAGTTCTCTTTGACTCCTGCCTTCTGGAAAGAAGTAAATGGTCCATCCTGCCTTCTGTTCCTCAGTGCTAGGATCTGTTTTATGCAAGAGATTAAACTAGGAGAGGTCAATGTCCCTTTGGAATTCATGTCTACTGTTCAGTACAAGGGAGATAAGGACTGCATACAATAATTACTACAGTAATACTTATTCTGGTATTATTCGGTGTTCTTTTAACCACATTCCAGGCCTTCTATATGCCTGCCATTCTTCTAATGCCATTGGGTACATGGTACGACAGCATCTTTGTTGGCCCTCCAATCGCCTGGCACAACTCTCCATTAAGGACACATGCTGTTAAGCCATTCAGTGATTTGCTAGGTAGCTGGCAAGTGAGGCATCTGGAAATCCGTGAGGTTCACCCAGAGGGCAATGCATCCCTTATGTATTGCATATCTCTCTTAAAATGGGCTGCATCACTGTGGATGTTCTTTACCATTGATTATAGGAGGAGATTTAACAACTACCTATGAATAGCTCCCTAAATTTCAGATTACTAATGACAGGTGAGACAAATCTTGCAGTGGGAATAATAGTCCTCAGTGAAGATAAACGAATGGTGACAGTCCCTCCAAAGCCTTAATATGAATATAAATCCTTAGTAAATAGTTTGGGATCTAAGGTTCTAGGCTATATTTAAACAAATAATATAAACAGTCTCACTGAAGAAAACTGTAAGGAAGAAAGCAACATTTTTTCCCTTAAACTAGTAGCCCACCCCAAGTGTTTCAGAAGAATAAAAGAAATACAATTAAGTAACCATTTGATACATTATCACTAGCAAAATTTCCCTTCTTGAGGCTTCTAACAATCAGTTTAAGCCACAAGCACAATATTGTTTTATCTTCATTGTTATCTTAAAGTGCATATTAAAATACAATTAATACTATACATAATAAAGTTATCAATATTTTTCTTAAAATCAGCAGCGGTGTTTGCTTTGATGATCTCCTAGGGCAAAAAACACACTACTTGGCTAAATGTTCCATGAAAAGATATTGTTTCCATTCTTTTTCATGCTCATCAACATTTTTTCAAATATTACCACTCAGGTTATGTTTTCAATTTTTTACACAATAGAAAGTCTATCAGAATCTTTATCATCACACAATTCTCTTTTATACAGAACCAGTAATATAAATCCTGCTGTTGTCACCTACTTCTTGAATACTATCACACTACGCTTTCCTGCTTGATCTTCTCTTAATCTTTATAATCCCTTCTAACATTTTCCTTTCTAACAAGGAAAGTATTTGGAAGCATTTAAAACCATTTAATAAGTCCGACTCATATTTTCTGTGTTGTGCCACTCTATATTGCAAAACAGACATTTTAGTGATGATTCTGAGTTTTATCATATACCTCTGATAGACATACTTTCTGATTCTACATCCTAACTCAAAAGCCAAGAAGCTTTTAAAAGCTTGTCAAAATACAGAAAATCATGTCATTTTAGTTGTTATAGATATTTCAGACTGCAACAGATAAATCTTTAACAATGGCTTTTAATTACTTCTTGGTTGTTACATCAATTACTTTTGTCTGTAAGATCTATAAGGTATCCTATTTATTTAAATACTGTGTGTTAGGAAGCAGCTAAACTTTTTAATTTCCTAACCAACAGAAATACCTTACAGTTAAAAAACCTAGTTTTTGCCAACATTAAATTCACCAGAAATTTGATTGCCATGAACCTAAAACTTCTTGAAAAATTTGTCTGAATTGAACCAATTAATGTTTGTTGATCTCCCCCCACTCTGGGGAAAAGAGACAGAACAAGAGCAGAGATTCAGCTTTGTCTTTTCAGAAAAGGATTTGACCTCTTATCTTCATCTTGTTGATGACTGGTTCAGTCACACAGGCTGGTGGTTAGTAGGGTTATGTTTCCTTCATTCATTCTCAAAAGTCTTATTTATATGGCATAGCCAAATATTTTTTGGACAAGGCAGACATTGATTCCTGGCAGAAATTTGAACAACAGGCACCAACTTGTCTTACAGGAAGCCAGTCAGGCTATGGAGTCTTTATGGCCTCTTTGATGCTTGGCACAATAAAATTTTACTGTTCCATGCAAAAATTAGTCTGTCCAACAAAAGGAATTGGAGCTGTAAGGCTTGTAGTTAGCACTCTCCACTACAAGATAGGAGGAAGAAGGATGTTACATACCCCAGTGAATTCTCTAACTGCAGACGGATGAGGTAACAAACATCGGCAGACTCATTTATCCATCCCCTTTTCTCAATTTTTCTCAATGAGCATTTCACTGGGCATGAATGAAGAATTCTATTTCAAATGAAAGAATGTGATTTTAGTGTTTCCTGTTTGTAATATATATGTATTTAAGTTTCTTTGTTTTAACCTGAATTGTTTGTTTTACTGAATAATTTAAAACATAAAAAGTTTTTATTTTCATTATTATTATTATTATTATTATTTTTTGCACAGACAGATTCACAATCCTTCTTGAAATATACTGCCAAGACACTTGACCATCTAGCTGCCCAGTTCCTCTTTCATAGTTCTGAAACACAGATTAAACAAAAAGATGGCACTGAATTTTGAAGTTATTTTGTCTTTGCTCCTGAAAACAAATACTATTTAGTTACATCAAGTGGAATTTTATTGCAACTTGATGTGGAAACTGATTCACTTCTGTCACTCACATGAACACACCCTCTTGGAGAATATTTTCTGGAGAGCAGGAAGATGTTTTAAACAACCAAGAAAAGTATTTCTTTGATTTCTATAAAAGCATCGCTAACTGGTGGATTTACTATGATAAAGGTTTATCTGTTTGCAGTATTTTAGATCAAGATCATAAAATCAAAAATGTTGGTGTGATACAAATGGCTAGGCACAACTAGAAGTCTTACAACTTCATCCTGAACTGTGATCAAAGCAAAAATTTGGTGTTTTTGAAAACCTCCAGAGGGAGAGCCTACCCAAACACATTTATCATGGCAGTGTAATACTTGTATGTCCAACTTAATGGTGAGGATAATTATATGAAACTAAAAAGAGTGCTCTTTATGTGGACTCATGATTTTTTGTTGCTGCAGAAGAAAATTGAGAAATACACTTTAGCTAGTTGGGTAAGGCACAGTATGACTTTTGGGGGCTTAGTTGTCCTTAGTTATGGAAGTTTAGAACAGGGATTCTGCTTAGTTAATCAACAACAACCATAAAAAAAGGCATTTTCACTACTTACCTCTAAGAGAAAACATTTTTCCAAATGAATGGTACAGAAATAATCAAATGATCTGATTCTGATTTTTAGGTGCTTTGGAAAATGCTGTTTTTCAAAAATTGTGCTGAAATCTTATAAGACATTTTCATTCTGAAGGATCTGTTTTTACTTGCACTTATACCCTCTGGTTTGAACACCCTGCCTGACTTACTTCATTATTAACAAGCTGAGGCTTTAGATAGTAGGCTTTGAATACTGATTCAAAAATCAGCACATAGGAAATCAAAGTATATTGATAAAACTTTTCATGACTGTCGAACAATTTACATATTGGTTTATAAACTGTTTACAGTGCTTATACTTAGATAATGAATAAACACGAGATTCAGTATTGAACAAAATGGCAAAACTCCCTTCATGTCTAGTTAGACGTGAAGGAAAAGGAGAATAAGAGAAGGGCAGGAATGTTGGACTGATTAGTTACAGTTATCTTAATTTGAAAATGCAGAGCCTCTTTCCCACCCATCTTTTCTGCCATTCTTTTTAACTACAGCAGCCATGCATACGTACTAAATACTTTTGGAACAGCAAATAATGCATGTAGTATGTCAAAAGTCCATAGAAGTCACTGAAAAGAATTATGTTGACCTCCAAGAACATTGGACAAGACCCAAAATCCTTAAGGGAAAGTACTGTTATAATGATGAAGTAGAATCAGTCTGTGAGGGAAGAGAAGGGAAGGGAAGGGAAGGGAAGGGAAGGGAAGGGAA